>VMOF01000111.1:72405961-73005961 GCA_011764245.1 Trialeurodes vaporariorum
CGTGAGCAGTTTTTCCGTCGGTGCAAGGCTGAAACGATAACAGATTAGAGCATTTTCGTGGGTTACAATCACACTGCAGTGCAGTGGAGGAGCGTGCAATTTGGCAACATTGCAGTTCGTCCCCTTGAACCCAGGAAAACGATCGAGTTTTGGGGTGTTCGGTGAACATTCGACATTTTACATAAGTTTAAATTGACAAAATGCATCGTTGCCAGATTGCGCGCTACACCACTGTCACACTGGTGAACTAGAAACTTTGTAATCTTTTGTAATCCGGTGGAATCATCGGTGAATTAAAAAGATCATTTTAAGATCCGCAAAAGAGCTAGCAGCTTCCCTTAAAACATTAGGTACCGAGCCATGCATTGGCGACGGTGACGCGTGAGCCATCTGGTTTTTCGTCCATTTGAACCTATGCAAAGCTACCGATTATCTCCAGAGGTCCATTCAAGATCGATTCTTTTCTATGAATTCGAATTGAAGGAATATCGATAAATCGCAATGCAAAAGTTTCAACCAGTGGCGAAGCGTGCTATCTGGCAACGGTGTATTGCGTCGATTAAAACCTATTAAAAATATCGAACTTTTGGTTGTTCGGTGAACACCTTCACATTCGAAACTTTTACATAGGTTTAAATGGACACAATACAACATTGCCAAATTGCACGCTACGCCACTGGTTTCAACTGCTGCTCTTGTGATTGTGAATTCCAAATAACCGCAGCGAAACGACCCACGGGTCGCGAAAGACTGCAAGTGCGTAACAAGTTGTGATAATGTGTTGCGTCAATTGGGAGCAGCGGGTAGGATTTGTTACACAAAATTCGATTTTGAGCTAATAAAATGATACCGTCGACTTTTCGTCGCCGTAGGGCCCGCGAGTCGGCAAATCGGTTTGTCGCGGAGACTATATAGTTGCTGGTAACTCGATCGAGAAACCGGTTTATGCTCGTCTGTAGAATGATAAGCCTTAGCACCAACAATTTTGTGAAGATCGTGTTCTGTTTTAGAATTATTGTAAACGATAGATCAGTTCGTTTCTTTACAATTGAGCAGAAATATTGGACACTTTTGCTTACTGCTTGCTTAGTGCCTACAGTCGTTAGAAATGAAGTTTTTCATTAAAGTTGTAGGCTAGGGTGCGAGCTGTTAGAATCCAGGGGCGTAGCGTGCAATTCGGTAACGTTGTAATGTGTCCATTTGAACACATGGAAAGGGTCGAATGCGAAGGTGGTTCGATATTTTCTACGGGTTTAAATGGACGAATTGCAAGGGTGCCAAATTTCACGCTACGAGAGAATGCAAGGTCAGAATCCCACATGCAAGGTCCGCGAAGGTCGATGCAACTGGGGTCAGAACCATACTTTTACAGGGTAATCTTTTCCTAGCGGGGGCAAGATCCAAATTCCCCGATCTCCCTCCCCTGCCCCCCTACAATGAGCAGCGGTAGCTCCCCCACCCTCTTTCTAGGAATTTTGGGCATGGATGGATACAGATCATTGGAAAGGGGGAGGGGGATGTTTAGTTTTCTGCATATATTGGATTGTGTAAATATTCGAATAAGTTTCAGGAGCCCCCACGGGATCGTGGGAAACATGGTGCAATAAAGAAGGAAGTCCCTTCCTTAAAAAACTTTCAAAAATATTATAGCCCTACTAGGATGCAGTTAAAGGTCGTTATACTGCGTAGAAATTTCCAAAAAAAAAAAAAAAAAAAAAAAAAAAAAAAAAAAAAAAAAAAAAAAAACCGCTATGGAACTCTGTAGGTAGAGTGCATTATTTATCCATAAAAAGTCGGCTTCGAGAAACCGGATATGAAAGTGAAAAGTTAATGAAAATCACAAAAATGTGGGTTGTTCCATGGTAACAGGACTTTTCGCTAACGCCAAAAAATTTCAGAGAAATCGCAGCATTAAAACGTTTAAATCTATATACCGAACGAATGAACACTGTCTGTCGACAGTGTTTCTTATAACAACTTCAACAAAAACAAAACTGTAAATTTACATTGAAATCACACTGCTTCTGAGGAGTCAAACAGTAATTTCGCCGGGTCATTCCGGTTGTTTTGACTCTGAAGAGCTATAAAATGTCAACATTTTATCAGGTTTACGGTCCATTACGGTAGAACTTGCTGGAAGAAACTTCTTTCATAGTAATATTTATTCAGTCGGTACACGGAAAAAAAACTACGGTGAAAATAACCATACGAATACCTGAATTTGGCACCTGCTAGATGTTATGGTAATGTTAACCAAAAGTATACTATGTTTTGACTAGGTACTAGGTGATATTACCTGATTGCATGTCGAATTTACTCAAAATATCGATAAATGTACCATACTTCTGGTCAAGTTTACCATAACATCTAGCAGGTGCCAAAATCAGGTATCCGTATGGTTATTTTCACTGATCTTTTTTTTCCGTGTAGTTTTACACGTTTGTATTATGCAATTTCTGCGACATTTTTAAGCGCCAGCGAAAAGTCTTTATACCGTGAAATTACGCATATGGTCAAGACGAAAATTCTGCGTAGAGAATTTCCATCACAGTACCATCGACGAATTAAAGATTGTCGCGAGATTTCCACAAGCTAAGTTTTGCCTTCAAGGTTCTGGTTCGGCCACTCTCCTCACACACTCCTCACACCTTGCAGGTGAGGGGCCAGTGCGGGTGGGGTGGGAAAGCCGTTGCAGATCAGTCCCACACTCACACCCATACCTGAAAATGTGTGAAAATCTCGCGACAATCTTTAATTCGTCGATAGTACACATTCACGGAAAAAAAGACTGGTAGAATTTACCATCTGCATAGCTGATTTTGGAGTCTGCTATCAAGTATGGTGAATTTTACCATCATACGGTAAATGCAACGTACCTTGTGCAGTGGAATGTATACCAACAGGTTATCTTAATTTACCACAAGGTATACGCGTTGCATTTACCATATGATGGAAAAATTAACCATGCTTGATAGCAGACTCCAAAATCAGCTATGCAGACGGTAAATTCTAGCAGTCTTTTCTTTTCCGTGCTGTACACACACCGGTGACACAACGCGACCGATGTGTCATTAGAAATTAAGTTAGAGAAACCGGAGGATGGAGGTGAACTGACTGGAAAGGAAACAGCTAATTTCCCTCTGTTTTCTACGATGTTACGTAATTGGTTCGAAAATCTGCACTCCATCGACCAAATCGACGGGGAAATGCCATGAGATTCATGCGGCACCTTATAAACCCGATACTATACAGCTTTGCGGTCGAGGAAGAGTGAGCTTTTCAAATCCCTATGAATTTGCATGATAAAAGCGAATAATGGAGACAACCGGGGAGGAAATTAAATAATAATTAAAACAGCTTCTACGGATATGAGAAACACAGTATTTGGGGGGAGGGGGGCAGGGGAGGAAATGAGGGGATGGGGAGAAAGCACAGCACAGGAGATTGGGGAGCGAGGGAAGGCCAGTATAGTTTGACATAAGAGCAAGCGCTGTAGTGTGGGACGTGGGTCGTGGGTGGCTTGGAATAGCCTATAATCCACCCTAATAAGCTAGGCAGCTTCCCACAAGTCGATTTCTGGTATCTTCGATTATTTAGCCCCTCTCTCCACCTTCCTCTCCCACCAACCCCCTACAGATGCCTTACGATGATGATTCACACTGTTACGAGGCAGTGCGCAACTTTACTGTTGAATGAAATACTTGAGTTCTGCCCGTTAAGAACAAAAAACAAAAAACAAAAAACAAAAAACGATGCGTGAATCGGGAATGAATGAGCGGATCAAATGAATGGGTGAGTGAGAGACACGTGTAGTAGTGCAGTTTACCACGCGCGTTTGTATGCGAAAGTATAGCTAGACCGGAACGAAAGATGAAGAGATGGAACGTGTTACTAAAGACGGATGCAAGGATTTGGGTGGGTGGTGTGGCGGCCGCGGCGCGCAATAATAGGCAAAATTGACCGATTCCTCAACCGAAAATCACCCAGTCAGAATCACCTAAAATAATCGTAGAACGCCAGAACGGCCAAAAGCTTATTCAGTTACTGGGTAACATTATCAACTGAAGCGGTTTGTGAGCCAAAGCTTCTCTGTACCAAGAACAAAGTTGTCATCCTTGCAACTTAAAGGAAATGACTGATAAAGGTAATCGCTGAAAGCGGAACCGTCCTCCTCCTTCTTCTCCTTTCTTCTTCCATCCCTTCTTCTCCTCCTTCTCTTTCTACTGCTCCTCCTACTTCTTCTTCTTCTTCTTCTTCTTCTTCTTCTTCTTCTCCCCTCCTCCTCCTTCTTCTTCTCCTTCTTCTTCTTCTTCTTCTTCTTCATCTTCTTCTTCTTCTTCTCCTTCTCCTTCTTCCTCTTCTTCTCCTTCTCCTTCTTATTCTCCTTCTTCTTCTTCTTCTTCTTCTTCTTCTCCTTCTTCTCCTTCTTCTCCTTCTTCTTCTTCTTTTCTTCTTCTTCTTCTTCTTCTTCTCCTTCTTCTCCTTCTTCGTCTTCATCTTCTTCTTCTTCTTCTTCTTCTCTTCTTCTTCTTCTTCTTCTTCTTCTTCTTCTTCTTCTTCCCCTCCTCCTCCTCCTCCTCCTCCTCCTCCTCCTCCTCCTCCTCCTCCTCCTCCTCCTCCTCCTCCTCATCCTTCTTCTTCTCCTCCTCCTCGTTTTGATTCTCCTTTCCCTTCTTCTGTTCCTCCTTCTGCTTCTTCTGCTTCTCTTTTCTAGCCTCCTTCTCCTCCTTCTGTATCTTCTTCTTCTTCTTCTTCTTCTTCTTCTTCTTCTTCTTCTTCTTCTTCTTCTTCTTCTTCTCTTCTTCCCTTTCTTCTCATACTGCTCTTCCTTCTCATTTTTCTGCTTCTGCTTGTTCTCCTTCCCCTTCTTCTGTTCTTTCTCTACCTCTTTCTCTTCCACCTCCTCTTCCTCCTCCTCCTTCTTCTTATTCTCCTCTGCTTTCCTAACATAGATGGCGAAAACGGCGAGACCATAAGTTTTGCCTAACCTCACTTTATTCGAGAATCCTCGTATCTGATTGGTGAGCGCGGTGCGGTTTCTACGGCTGAACATAATTCTGACTTCGTGGATTTTTACGCTTTTACGACATAGATGTCCGCTCCCAATGAACACAAAACAAGGGTCCCTAGACACAAGCATGGGTTTTTTCTCATAATTGGACCTAAACTCGCGCGATTAGCCCTTCATCCGACGTAAATTGACCTGCCGAGTTTGAATTTGGCCTTAGTTTTGATCTCATAGTTTTGATCGAAATATTTTAGGTTTTCCACAATTTAAACTTTCATCGCGAAAAATGTTTGAAAGTAGAATATGCGCTAAATCGGGACGAGTTAAAGTAGAAAATGCTATCGTTTTTTAAATCAGCGCCCCAAATACTGAGGGAGAGCACACTTTTAATGTAATTAACAAGAATATTCATTGAAATACTTTTAAAATTAGTCAAAAATAACACTGATGTTTGATGCTGTTCGCATCATATGTCGTTAAAGAGACCTGCTTGACTTCGTGTGTTCCAACTTCCAACTTGATCCGGCTCCAGAATCGAAAGCGAGTTAAGCGAGGAATGAACCGTTTATTAAGCGCGCATCTCAACTCGGGTTAGGCCCAACCCGAGTCTAAACCAAGTTGGTGAGCCCGGGTAAAGAAGCCTCGCATAAACTATAGACGATTAATTGCTATCATGTAAACGGCAAGTCTTACTCCAATTCTCCGAGTCCCATTTCCTTACTACAATGGCGCAGAACTCGCCCCTTACTTACTTGAGGTAAGTTAAGCGTTTCAATTCAACGACTTAAAATATAGTATCATTGGTTATAACGTCATGAATTCTGCAGGAAAGGAAAGAAAAAAGCTTTTCAGCTTTCAAACATACCTTTCTAAAGATCCAAAGCGACTACTAATCGAAAATTTGATTGCTTCCTTTCATGGGAACGCCGTCCAATCGATGTCCAACAACCCCTTCTCGCCACACAGTGGTCATAATCGCCCACTCATGGCACTCACGGTCATAAAGTATTTTCTGCTGTCACAAAAACGAGGCCACTATTGATCAAAGGGGGGGGGGGGGGAGTTCGGATTCCCCTTTCTGCGTACCTCGACACACGATGGTCAACAATTAGCCTAACACCGGTGAAGTGATGTTTTAATTTATAAATACAAAAACGAATCATATTGATCGAGGGTTATACGCCTCGCCTTCGCTCCGCTATTTCTCTCTCTCTCTCTCTCTCTCTCTCTCTCTCTCTCTCTCTCTCTCTCTCTCTCTCTCTCTCTCTCCTCTCTCTCTCTCTCCCTCTCTCTCTCTCTCTCTCTCTCTCTCTCTCTCTCTCTCTCTCTCTCTCTCTCTCTCTCTCTCTCTCTCTCTCTCTCTCTCTCTCTCTCTCTCTCTCTCTCTCTCTGAATCAAAGCCGCGATGGGTACACCATATCCCCGCTCAAGCCCGTACACAGTGCTGCAAAACAGTCCAAAAACCGGTTCAAAAGTTTTCAAAAACATGTTACAGAAATGACAAATACCGTGCCGTTCAACTTGTAAAGCTCGTTTCAGAGGTGTAGACGCACCTGGACCATAATCTTTGGCGAATTTCCAATTTCCATTCCTTTAAATCGAAACAAAACTTACCTCAGACTTAAACTTTTCATTTTAAAGCGTTCCTAAATGTTTTCGAAATGCTTAAATTCGCATTTTCATTAGTTTTCACTTCGTAACATGAGAAATAATTTTGAAAAATTCCTAAGATTTATCGGTTTCGGTGCACTTACACTTCTGAAACGGCTTCTAACTAATGTGAAGATGCGACAAGTTTCAAGTACACAGGGAAAAAAATGTTTTAGATTTAAAAAGAAATATTTTTGAATTATTAGACAAAAAGACGTATTTTAAAATTGAAATTAATTTTTGTCAAACTAAAAAAAAACTTTCATTAGATCAAAATACCGAATTTTCAATTTAAAAATTATTTCCAATTTAAATACTGTTATTTTTAATTTAAATACAATTATTTTTACTTTAAAAACAATTATTTTTACTTTAAAAACAATTATTTTTACTTTAAAAACAATTATTTTTACTTTAAAAACAATTATTTTTACTTTAAAAACATTCAATTTTAGTTTAAAAGTACGTCTTATATTGCGTCATATAATTCAAAGATATTCTTTTTTAAATCTAAAACATTTTTTCTTTCTGTGTAAAAGACTAAAAGACCTTTCAAGTTGCGAGGGAAGCAAAGAAATGCTAGAACTTTGTCGGGTTCACGGGGTTTCATACATCGGAACATGCTTTAACTGTATACCTCTCTGAAACGAAAAAATCAGAGCAATAAAAAATGATCGCTTGGGGGACAATGAGCAAAAACAGAACAAAAAAGTCAAAGTTCGGGAAGCCGTTGTTCGCGCTTTTTTTTTTATTTTTTTGAAAACTGACCGTTCATTCGGGTCACGTGGTGAATTGAATCAAATTGCTTCTCATATAATCCAAACCCCGTAAATAAAGAAAGAAAGGGCGTGGGTGTGGGGTGAAGAGGTAAAAAAAGAAGAAAAAAAGAACGGGGGGGGGACTCGTACCAATGAGATTAAATTGATTAATCGCCTCAGCTTCACTCCCAACCTCAACTTAAGTACCATTTGTTGCGAGAGCTTACACTCGAAACACTCGATCTATCTGAAAATATACTGCAGCTTTTGTTCAACAGAGCCGCGGAGGATTCACGGATCAAATAAAAAGATAGGAGGGGGGGACTACCAAACTACCAAATCCCCTGATCTTTGACAGACATAAAATTTTTACACCATTCCTCGGTCACTGAAAGGCACTCCAATATGTATGTTTTGTTTATATGTGTACATACTATTTACTATACTGCTACTGAACTACTAGCACGTAACTTACTTGTCATAGAAAGGATTTTCAACCGGATCATGGTCTAAGAGAAATTAGATGGGAGAAAAAATTAGAAAGTAAAAGGTGACGCTTTCAACACTTGATGTTTGCGTTCGAACGCATAGTTAAACATTTGAAATGGTACATGATGTGTTACGCCCCTAACTGCACAAAAAAACCACTTTCGTAGCGCTGACAAAACCTTTGGTAGAAAAATGACTCAGCAAAATACAAAAGTTGAGCCAACCAAATGTTGTATACGCCTAACTAACGAATTGGCTGGGAGAACCAAAGATTTTGTTGGCTCAACTAAAGTCTTTTGCTGGGTCATTTTTCTATATCAAAGGTTTTTTCATAGCGCTATCAAAGTGTTTTTCTCTGTTTTTCCCCCTGCCCCCCTGCCTCGGGACCAAAAAATGCATAGTCCTGGCAGTGTGCACAAGTTCAATTGCGTGCGGTTTCGACCAATCAGAGAGTCTACCTACCTCACATGACCGTAAGTACACAAGTTACGCTTGGGAACAGACAGTTTTTGGTCATCGTTATTAGCATTATATAGACTACACTTATATTTTTTGACACATTTTCGCCCTTGGGGATCACAAGGATTAAGCGAAGTACCTAAGGTCTGTTTGATGTTTTGTTTGCACCATTAGAGTTTTTGTAGCTTGAACCGGAATAACTTTTGTTAAAATAGCTTGACTACAGTTGTAATTCACCCTGCCTGAGCTTACAATTCATAAAGGCTAATCGAAGTATAAAAAATTTGGTTCCACGGTGTGTGCGGAAAATCAGCAATTTCTCTCGAAAATCCACCAAAACGGTGTAGTGAGCTGTTTCTTGTATGATAATCAGTAATTGCACCCTCGCAGGGGTGTTTTCTGGCTGGACCTGTACGGCTGCTGCCGCTTCTAATAAATTTGAAGCTCTACGAAAGCGAGAAACGACACCGAAAAGTGACCAAGCAAGCAAAACTTATCGCATAAAAAAATTCGATATAAGTGGTCATAATTTCTTGGATAGAAAATAATTAGGTTTATAGGGGAAACATCTTATTTAAGGTTAAGCAAGCTTAGCAAGTTCAATCAAGCTCAAGCACAACGACAAGTCAGCGCTTAAAACTACTTCACTTTTAATGGATGTCAATTTAAACGGCCGAAAAAATTAATTGGATTTTGTTGCCAAAGCTTCGCTGGACGCGTCTGTTAAATTTGCAAAACATATGTAATATTTCTTTGCTTGGCTATGTCAATTTTTCCCGTGTAAATGTTAGACATTATGAGGTAATTTATGGAGTGGCAGACACGATGTAACTGCTTTAATTCTTAATTGAGTGAGCTAACTTCCCTGTTGTCAAGTTTCAACCGTACGCTCTTGCAGAGGCGAGGCGTGCGATTTGGCAACGCTCCTTTCTCCCATTTAAATACATTACAAAGGTCGAAATGTCTAGTCATTGCCGATGACTGAAGCGTTCAACTTTGATGGTGAATTCAAATGGAGAAAATACATTGTTGCCAAATTTCACGCCTCGCCACTGGACTTGCTGATAAAAGATTCGGACCAATTACATCTGATATCATATTCCGGAGCCTTGGCAATTTTGAGGTTAGGTTAGAATGGTCGTGATTTTACATGGGTGCTTACAGGGATGCCTTTTCTTCTTTTTTCCGAGGGTTTGGCCCTTTTCTTGATGAAAAGTTTATTCATTTCGTAAAGCAAATATTATTTCTCTTGATCGGCTGAACAAAGTAGAAAGAAAAAATTGAAAAAAACAAAAATTCATTTTTTTTAGTAAATTTTAATTTACTTATATAGCTGCTTTTGTTTCCCCCCCTCTCCCCCCCCGGATGGACTCTATAAAGTACGTACTGTATATAGACTTTATATTATGTTTATACGTACTGTACTAATGTACGTACTATATTTTGGTGGTATAACATGTATTTAGCATATAAATCACGTATTGTAGTAGATATGTGTATAGCACTGAAATAGTTATTATATAGTAAATGTAATATATGTACTTTATGCATTATATGCATTACATGCATTATATAAACAATTTTTTTATTTTTTTATAGGGGGGTTTGGGGGTTTCCCCCCCCTCTCCCCCCCCCCCCCCGGCTGGCGAAAAGGTCCACAAAATGAGTGAAATGCAGGGCCGAAAAGGCCAAATATGGGTAAGAGAGGGTTAGGTAATGGTTAAATATGGGTGAAATAGGGGCATGAAGAGGCCGAATAAGGGAAATTAGGGGCAAACCAGGTAAATAAAGGTAAATGGAGCCGCATTTAGCTATAAATAAGTGGAAATAAGTGCGAATTTAGGCAAATTAGTGTCAATAAGAGAATTACGAGCACAAAGGGGAGGAAAGGGCCAAAAAAAGGGGTAAAATACGGGTGGAATGCAGGGAAGAAAAGGCCAAATGTGGGTAAGATAGGGGTTAAGTAGAGGCGAATATGGGCGAAATAGGGTCATAAAGGGGAAAAATGAAAGGAATTTTTTTTTTTTTAAAATTATTTAGTACACCAAGAGGAACATGATTAGCTACGTAAAGAAAAAAATCGATCTTCCCCCGGGAGAGAGGTCAAAAAGTTCAAGAGCTGATTGACCTCGATAAGCGCATATGTAAGATCTTCTAACCACTATGACCTAACCTCAAAATCGTCCGGATTCCGATGAAAACAATCGATAATACTGTACTGCTCAAAGTATTGAGCCATACTCACGGTTACTTTAAATTCTCCGAGAGCTTTCTTTGGCCCCCATTTCTGAAGAAGCAACCTTAAATCAAACTTCATTATGATGTTCATAGGTGAATATTTTCACCCGAACCAACGCCACTAACGGTGGTGTATTTTTAATATTTCACCCTGACTGTTTGATCTGCAACGGTGGATGACACCGTTGCGCGATGTAGCACCCGAACTTTGGAAGTTGTACCCGTTCCACAAGGTGGGGGCGAAAAGGGGCCGTTACCTGAGAAAATTTTCAAAAAGCTCAAAAGCCTCCCCATACATACACTCAAACAAGAACACACTTTCAGAATTTAAAAATAAATGACGACGGAAGTTGTGGATCTTCAAAGTTCCACCCTATTAGAAATGACCAATTGACATCAGTTGGCTAAGGTCAGGCTGAGATCAGACTGACGTCTACTGATGTCTACTGCTACTGGTCATTTTTAGCAGGAAAGTACATGAACAACTACGCGCACCATCCATCATCATAGCCGTCAAACCTTTGATGAGCATCGATGTTGTTGACGATATTTTCGGGGTTCATCATCAACCATGGCGCTTAGATTTTTAACCCGTCAAGATGCGCAACATTTTGAAAATTTAGACGTTACATTTCCGTTAATTTGCAAACATTTGAAAAATATGTTGGATGCAAATAACCGATCGCCAAATGCCCGCTCGGAGGTTACTTTGAGGATCCAATTTGATCGTCTGAAGAGATCTCTTGCAGTGGCGTAGCATGCGATTTTTCAACGTTGTATTTTCTCCATTTAAACCCATTGAAAACATCGAACTATGAGGTGTTCAGTGAACACCCTCCGAATAAGACCGTTTGCATGGGTTTAAATGAACAGAATTCAATGTTGCCAAATAGCACGCTACTATGTTTGTTTGCTTTTGAAACATCTCAGTGTTGATATTTTTACGTAAAAACTATTTTAGTTGACTCATTATAAACTCTTGAATGAATGATTTCACACATTTATAATAAGTTGTACTGCTGAAAATTGTTTTATAATCTTGATTTTTTTTAAAATTTATAATGAGGCTCTTGCTAACGTTTGCTACGTATGCGCTTGAATAGTTCATCATTCCGTAAAAACCAGTGGAAATGACGATGAGCATGCTAAGAAATCACGAAATTCACACATGTAGACTTACGAAATGACTCCAAAGTTCAAGGCTTAGTGGCGAACCTACGCACGCAGGTACATTGCGTACAATGAGAGACACTTATCTAATTTGAGGTTTGCATCCGTTAATTTCTATAGAAAAAGAGACAAATTAGATGGGACTCTCTTGTATGATACCTGCACAGCTCCGGCATATTTGCTTTTAACCCTCTAAGGACCCGAATTAGTTCAAAAGAACGCCACTCTTCCGTTTATATATGTATAGGGAAGGTAGTTAACTGTTCGTACTCGGGGGAGTTGGACTTGCCTATACAACGAATTGAAGGCGCCCGACGAAATACCGTATCTCGTGTTTGCATTGATAATCGCGTTTCCGGAATAAAGACTGAAACAATATGAAATAGATTAGAACAGAAAAACGAGTATGCTCGGGCTTCGCCCCTGAGGGGTTAAATGGCGGAGCTACGCACGTGCCAAGGCGGATTTGATCCATGTCTTATTTGTCACTTCTTTACAGAAACACGCAGAGGAGATCCTCAAATTAGATTGGAATGGTACATTGGTACCTGCGTAGCTCTGCCATTACGCACTGAACTTTAATGTCATTTTGAGAGATTGTGAGTAAATTTTGTAGCTTTCCAATGTGCTCGACATAATTTTCGCTGGGTTTTACTCATAATGGGGCTGTTGCACATATACTTTTGCTACAAGCAATTTAATAGTCGATTCTGGTGTAAAAACCTCCGAAAATAACGATGATTGCACTAAAAACTTCCGAAATCCACTCCTAAACTCGATAAACGCTTTTATTTGCGCGGGCGTAATGGTATGGCTGAGGGTAGTAACGATGGGAGATTCCCATCAAACAATACTGTAACTCCATCAAGAAGTGACCAATAAGAGACGACTTTCATTTGACACCGGTGTCACTAGGTGTTGCGGTACCATTCATCGGATGTGGATCATCACTCTGATGACTAATTACTCTAAGAATTATCCTTATCAGCATAGAAAGAGTGACGAAATTAAGATAGGAATCTTCCATTGTTACTGCCCTCGGCCATCATTACACCCTCGCAAATAAAAGCGTTTATTGAGTTTAAGAGTGGATTTCGGAAGTTTTTAGGGCAGCCATTGTTATTTTTCGAGGTTTTTACAGCGGAATCGACTGTTAAATCGCTCATAGCAAAAGACGTATGCAACAGCCCCATTTATCTATTAATTCAATCTAGCTTTTTGCAAAAGTTATCATGCGATTTGCCAACGTTGCAGTTCGTCCATTTAAACCCATGAAAAATATCGAACTAGTGGGTGTTCGGTGAACGTATTCGACCTTTTACATGGGTTTAAATGGACACAGTACAACGTTGCCAAATTGCACGCTACGCCACTATGAGCCCCCTTATGTGCAGGAAATTCCATATTTCTATCCACTGCGTGCCGTGACCGCCCGTACCCGTAATAACAACCGCTGTTTGATGCTCGCAGTGCACAGTGCGACCGCGATGCAACGCGCGATTGACAGTTAAGGTCACGTCTCGCGTCGCCGTTCGTTCAAAGCAACGAATGCGGGGACTGGGACGCACTCACACTCACACTCTCACTAACACACTCACACTAACACTAACACACTCACACTCTCACTAACACACTCACACTAACACTAACACACTCACACTCTTTCGACTCTCCTCTCGATGGAAGGGAACAACTAACAAGTTCAGAGGTGTCCTTGCCTGATCGCACGCACATCATAAAGTTTGATGCATGCGTCCACGTAGCGTCGAGACGCAGCACATCAGAACACCGCACGCGCGACCGGCATCATCGACGCATCGCAAAATCGCGCGCTCTGATGATCCTCACACAACTTGTGGCCGCTACGCATCGCACCGCGCCGTGCAGATGTGACACGTGCGTAGAGCGACTACGCGACGCTGTTGTCGTAGTTGAAGCTGCGTGAGTACTGAGCACCGGAGGAAATCAATATAAGGGCGACTAACGCGACGAGACAGGCGGACAAGCCATGTGATCACGCGTCGATATCAATAAATCCATATTTATTATTCAGTGATCAAGCGGCTGGGAGCCTCGCGACTCGGGAGCGTTCTAGAAAACATCGAATCGAGATGCTCGGTGAGACTGCGAGATTATAAAAACGACCCTTAACCTTTTGTTGCCCAAGTGTACTTCTCAGTCTCGCCAGGTTTTTGGACTGCTATGGGTGATCTAGTTTCGGATTTCTAATGTAAATTGATGTGTGTATCGATTTTTTGCATTTTCCATTAAATTCCGTGTAAAATTGGTGGTATACTTGTGAGTACCATTGGTCAACAAAGGGTTAAAATAAGATGAAGCGATAATTGCAGACACTAAAGCAGTTCACAACTATGTAGCGGATCCATGACATTTTCCTTCTCTCTCTTTTCCCATTAGGACGCATGTGTTAGAAAAGGATAGAAAAGTGGGCGAAAATCACGTGACTGCCCGCGTGATCTGTCCTTTTCTAACACACGCATTCCAATAGGAAAAGAGAGAGAAGGCTAAATCTCTGGATCCGCCAGTATTTCACAAAACTGAATTTCACCGGAGGAACAAATAAATGTTTAAAAGCGAAATAGATTGTTTTAAAAATTTCAATAGATATTTATTATATTTTGTCAATGATTTTCCAGATTGGTTTTTTTTGCCCCCTCTACCCCCGGTAAGAAAGGATTTTACGTAAAAGAAAAGAAAAGAAGAAGAAAAAAATCAATTTTTGGACTCCCTGGTTCCTGATGCATTTAGCGGCTCATACAGAATGGGAGGCAAATTTTCAAATTAATCGATAGTTCAAAACCGTTTCTTCACAATTTCGCACCGATATAATGAAGATTTAGAAAAATTCATTCTTCCAAGGTGGAAAAAAAGTACACATTCGGCAACCCGGTACACACCAATTCTATCAGAGAGCTCCACTCCGATGCAGCCATGTAAGTGCACCGATTCTATCAGAGAGCGCTATACGCATCTTCTCTATGGTGCAGCCGATGTAAGTACTTACACCGGCAGGAAGAAAAAAAAAAAAAACTTGATTGAATTCGCACGAAACATCCAAACTCACAATTTCAATTTCTTGTCAATAATTTCGACCCGAAAAATTGGTCGTATAAAAATCTCAAAATGGTATCAAAATGTTCTTCATTTTTTTTCTAGGGCTGAGCAGGCAGAAAACCATTTTTTCTCCCCTCGCAGTATTCACATACTATCAATTTCTTCCGCATAACTGATGAGCAAACTAATCATTGCTTGCTGAAGTTAAACATCAAATAATATTAATTGCACGGTTTTTAAATCAGCATGGCGACTGCATCAACAACAACGCAGCGCGAAAAATTTGCATACTAGAACTAGAAATATCGGTGTTTATAAAAATTATTCGACGTTCCTTTCGCATAAAAACACTGGCGGGTCCAGGAATTCATCCATCTCACTCTTTTTTCATTAGAGTGCGTGTGTTAGAAAAGGACAGATTAGGGGAGTCACGTAATATTCGCCCTCTATATTCTATCATTTTCTAACACATGCGTTCTTATGGGAATGAAGAGAGAGAAGGACAATATCTTTGATTCGCTAGTGCGTAACAACAAAACGCACACACACTTCACCCCATAAATACATCTTGTGATTAATCGGAAAAATACTACGAGGAACGACGTATGACTTACGCACGATCGTTCATTCGCGTGCCAGGTTTCCCCTCACTCCATTCATCGCACGATAACCGGAGTATACAAACTTATAGGAAGTAAATTCATTCATACCGTGATTTCTCGCTTCATCATTCATTTTCAACATTAGATTACTAGATAACAGTTAAGAAAATTGGACCACTTTTCAGGACGTCTGCACGAGGCCAATACCCCCCCCCCCTCACGCCTCCGGGAGGGGGAAGGTGAGATTTTTTGCTCTAAATGGCATTAAATGGCGGCGTCTGTGTATACCTAACCTTTAAAAACTATAACAAATCACTGCATGTAATTCGTGGGATTAGCGAAAGTTTCAATTATAAATACACAGGGTGTTACAAGAAATAGGTTTCTAGTTTCGACGCACTTGGATCATAATATAATTAATAGTGGATGCTATATTTTTGTTTTTATTTTTTTTTCTTTGTTTTTTAAAAACCATACATTTTTCAAAACGTAGGAATCTATATAGCTCAAAAGAGGGACATTTTCGGACTCATGTCCATGGGGGAAAAAAGTTTTACTAGGGCCACAAATGCATGCTCCCGAAGTTTGACACATGGGATTTTTGAAACACCCTGTATGTCTGATTCACAAAAGCAATTGATTAACATGACGTTGAACGTTAGGATAAATGATTTATGACAAAAGCGCGGACAGTACGGTTACGGGGAGGCTGACGATTTCTGACGATTCTGCGGACAAAATAGAGTTATGATGTGAGGTTCAAAAAATGAAATATAAAAGTCCGACGCGTTATCATAAGTTTTTTCTTTAAGGATGCGTCGATTTTAAAACTCATCTATTTAGAGCGGAACCGCATAAACGGCGATAAAATGCATAAATCTATAGGTCCACCCCCATTAAATTCTGGAATCTAACTTATGAATTACTATCAAAGAAATAATACTATTTGGGGAAAAAACACGGGACCGCCGCGGCCGAAACCGCGGCTATCTCGTGCGTCGTACAAGATATTTATAGGAAGACTCTTGCCACTTCTGCATTTTCAGTCTTCAGGAAGGGGAAAGACACTAGCGGATCCAAGATATTGTCCTTCTCTCTCTTTTTTCTATAAGAACGCGTGTATTAGCCCTTCACTGCATGGGATTTTTTTTTTTTTTTTTCAACCAAAACTGGATTTTTCGATTCACTAGGTGGTCACATACATGGGAAAAATAGCAAAAAAAATAATTAGACAGTTTTTCGGTGAAAATTCTCATTTTTCCATTTTTGTCTCGTTTTTTACAAGTGCTATAACACCATAAGAAATGGCGGGAAAAGAAAAAAACTTTTATTTTTTAAAAAGTTCAGAAGAATAAGAATTTTTTATTTTAATTAAATTTTTCAAAGAGCAAATGCTAGAAGCTTCGTAAAAATAATGAAATCGGGGTTGAATTGGATACGGGGGCAAATTTTCCCCCAACCATGATTTCTTTTTTTTTAATGCATTATAATGAGTGCTGGTGGTCTTTTGAAAACTGTTTGAGCCTCTTTTTATGTTTTCTTATAATGTGACACTGGTGATACAATTTGAAATAAGTCAAAATATACATTACAATGTCTGATACAGAGCTTTTTACATCAAGTGTCACGCTATGCAGTGAAGGATTAGATAAGGATAGAAGAGGAGGCGAAAATCAAGTGACTGCTCCTTAAATTGTCCTTTTCCAACACACGCATTCTAATGGGAAAAGAGAGAGAAGTATAAATCCCTAGATCAGACTGTTTAATTATTTTGAGGGAGACTCTCCTTGAATACAATTCAAGGGACGACGCCACTCTGATTTTGTTACGCTACCAAAGCGGAAAATCGAGAGGTGAATAAATGCGCAAGATATAATTATTCATACTGTCGCAAAATCCACCGCCTGAAACTTTGCAGGCAACTTTTCTCCGGTGGTTGCAAACTGATTGTGAGCATTGAAAATGTTCCCCTGTTGTTTTTTACTCAAATGAAAGGAGTGGATTCTGTGTTTCTTCCATGGATTCCTTTACATTTTTGTATACCGCTTTCACAATAGAAACAAGGGAGGATCTATCTATATCTTTCGCTATACTAGGAGCTTTCATCGTAAAATTGTGATGTATATAGCGATCCTTTGTTATCGAGACGCGCCGCGGATGGATTGACGAGTGACATGAGTTGAGCTTGAGTGGTGAAAGTATGGAGGAAAGTTATAAAGGGTAGTGCATAAAGGGGTGAGGTACAGGAATGAAAGGGGGGGGGAGGAATAAAAATATGATGATTCATTGGCTACGAATCAACGTAACGAGCGTCCCCGTTTCTGCACGTCCCCTCCCCTCGGGGGGGGGGGGGGGGTATATCTGCGTACGACACGTCATCACACTATGCGACAAAGAGCACTTTCATCTTGTCTCATCCACCGCGCGGAGTTAAATCGTCCGAGTTTTCCAAACAAGGAGAGCAACTCAGGCGAAGGAGAAAGAAAAAGTAGTGCGAATGCGAGTTTTTTTCTCGAATCAATGCGCGCCTGTTTATGGCTGTTTAAGATGCACGTATAAATATAAACGAAACAAATAATGCGTCAAACGCCGGCCGGCTTCCTTGAATCCCCGCTCGTGCCGCACGCTTTGATGAAAAAGCATTATTAACGTTAAATGAGAGTAAAAACATATACTCCCCCCCCCTTTTAAAAATCTATGAGACGCATTATTAACTTCTATTCTTTGTTTTATTGGTGAAAGGAGGGGAGGGAGGATTTTCCCATCTTTTCGCGGTTTTTTTTTCTTTTAACAAGGCCTCCCCTGCGGTGCATGTGGCTTTCGAATCCCTTTACCCGCAGAGCAAAATCTTCATACACCCTCCGCACACCCTCCGCGGACGATCCGTTGCACAATGGGTCAATAAATGGATTATTTTGGACATCGGAACGGAACAAGAAGTAAGATAATGAGCACCAAGTGTTAAAACAGTGGCGATTCGTGCAATGAGGCAATAACAAATTATCTCCATTTAAATCTGTGTAAAATAATCGATTCTCATGGGATTCACTAAACCCCTGAGAAATCGATACTTCCGTATAGTTCATATGGCAAAAAATATCGTTGCCAAACAGCATGAACCGCAACTGACTGTTCAGATAACTTATCCAAGGGATAACAACTTTCATTTTATGGCTAAAAATGAGTCAGGCCACATCGTTTAGATTACGAATAACCAACACTGAAACTTTCAGACCAGGGGCGTGATTTCAAAGTTTAACTGGGGAGGGGGAAACTTCCTATCAAAAATTCCGAAAATCTTAATAAAGTACTTCTGAAAGCCCCAAAAAAATCGGTGCTTGAGGGTCGCAATTAAAAATATTATGTTTAAACTATTATCCTCGACGTTCGAGTAAAATGACCAATTTAAAAACCCGCAAAACACAACTCATAACCTCCCCCCCCCACCCACATCTTGCCTTTGTTGCTGACGAAAAAAAAATTGATTATTTTCTTATCCGATAAAACTCTAGATTTTGATCCAGAGTGCGTCGAAAGTCTCCAGAGAGAGAGAGAGAGAGGGAGGGAATAAGAATCATTAAAAAAGTCGGAAAGTTTGATATTCCTTATCTGCCGCAACAATTAGAGAAAGTTTGGGCCCTCGCATCTTTCGAAGCTCACCCTTCGCCCTAACCTTCTTCTCTAGACGTTTCTCCTTCGCCACGGTTAACGCTCTTTTCCGCAGTTTGTAGGTACTATAACTTAAAAAGCGAGTTGAGTCGCCCCTCCATAGTTCCAAGGAAAAAAGAGTAAAAAATTAGTTAATAAGCGCTGTTTATTACGAAAGGTTTGAAGAGAGGGAAGAAAAGGAGAAACTTTTTCACTTTAAATAAATGAATTTTGTTTCTTGCGAAGGGCGAACTTGACAGTCATTGAATCGATACGATTAACTTCTTCAATAACAAGAGTCATGACTCCTCGTCCTCGAGCATTGGAGTACGTTCGTCAGAATTTCTAAAATACTCAAATAAATCAAAAGTCAGGGGCATCAGAGCCCCTTAGAGACAACTTTCGAGGACTTTTGTGGGATTCGTATAGTCTCCAAGCTATCTCGGAAGGAGCTGTTTTTTTAAAAGAGTGTCTGCTGATGCTCTCTATCAAGCCGAACGCTCGTGCAGTGCATTCTACGCACCCCTCTAAGCGTCTAAAAAACAAACTGATGTGGCTGCGGTCGGAAAAGTCAGACACACAGTGAAGCTAGTCGCGCCAAACATCCCTGCACGCTGTCTTTATTTCACGTATCCCTTCAATTGAAGGCGCTGGACGATACCTTATTTTGGAGCCAATTTTATACTGTCAGTTAGAAACGGAGATTTTATTGAATTCTGATATTGAAAATGAATGCACTTGGGCGTGGTCGTGAAAGGTTTAACCAATGTGCATCTTAGTCTTAAACCTTTAAGGACCAGGTTAGTTCAAAAGAACATCATTTCTCCGTTTCTAGAGGGAAGGTAGTTAACTGTTCGTACTCGGTTGAGTTGGAATTGCCTATTCGATGAATCGAAGGCGCCCCTGAAACAATATGTGAAATAGACTCGAGGAAAAAAACGACTAAACTCGGGCATGGCTCATAAGAGGTTAATGGAAAGCAATTGCAGTAAATGAGTTGATCTAGCTTTCAAACACGACCAACATCAAGTAGCTATAGAGTCCGTGTATATGTAAGAGTCTCGCCATACGAGGTCCCACCTCTGATTGGCTGCTGAGAAGTGAAGAAGAAGAAGAGATCTTAGATCTATTGCTTACGTTATCCGAACGATTCACTGTCTGTGTCATAGTTGCCCGCAATTTTAAAGAAACTTTCGACATTTAATGCTTTAATGCTTGAAATGATGATGATTCTTAATAGAAACTGAAATAAGTATGTTCAGAACAGAGTGAGCCACTTTTCACTTTTCAATTTTCGCAGGAGAGTATACAAACACTCAAACAGTGAAGCCGACGAGAATCGACGGTTTAGGTAAACCGGAACCAAAAAACTAGTTTCTTTATAACTTCAAAACGCACCGCCGTAATAAAATGGAAGCTCCCAAAAGTCGCCGAAAAAATTTGCAAATCCAATTTTGATTTCCAGAAGATCCGATTTTCATTAGCTTCAAAATAAGCAATAATAAAGCGGAAACAAGATCGTTGGATGAAAATGTAAACGAGGAGCAAACCTCCTGGCTCCATTGACAGCTTTTTCTTCTTCACTTTTGTTCACGTATCTTGACTCTTTCAAATATATATATATATATATACACAGGGGCTCTACAGGTATCTACCTAGTTCACTTCCGAAGCTAGAGTATTAGTCCTGGTTCTTTGGGGACATCCTATGTAGAGGTCTCAACTGAAGCTATTTAGAGGCAGAGCTTTGACCCTCTGCAGAACTCGATCAAATTTAAAAATTGCAGGAGAGGCAAAGTCCCCTACTGCCTACTTATTACTACAATGACATCGCAGAGAAAACGATCACCAACGCACCGCGCGACAGTAGCGGAGCAGCATCATCCTCTTGTCGCACGCCGCGCGCAGAAATGCGATTTCGAAACGCAACACGCTCTCCTCCTCCGTCCACACACAGTGCCGCCAGTTGTACGTTAGAAGGCATAAAAACCGTATAGTTTCCATAAGACTCAAAGTAAAATATACGTTTTTTTAACCTTTAAGCGGGCAACACTGTCCTCACAGCATCAGCGTGCGATCGCAGGCGATCCTGGTTTGTCTTTCGGGTCGCTTTAGGATATGTATCGAGGTCACGCGCGCGCAATGCCGGCGCGTTGCGCTTGCCGCCACTTACAACAACAGTCACCAGTCACAGCACCGGTTACAACTTTACGGCGTAAAACGCGGCAAGTGCGGCGCGTCGTCGCAAGAGGCTGGCAGGTATATTAGAAAAAAAAAAAAAAGAAAAAAAAAAAATATAGCTCGAAGTGAACGTGAACTCGCGAGATGTGAATGAGGTGCGAATACTCACCTCCCGGCATCCTCCGTGCATATGCAGTTCACATAACACTTGACTTCCAGCGTTGCCATAGCTATACGTAAACAAACGAGCAGTGGCGGCTCGTGCAATTTGGCAACAATGGATCTCTCCACTTAAACCTATGCAAAATAATCGAAATTCGGGAGGTGCATTGCATCCCCAAGAAATCAATACTTTTGCACAGGTTTAAGCACAGAATAATACAATCAGATCGGAAACTCCCATAAGAGCCAATGGAAGCAAGTTTGGAATTTAACAGCACCAATAGGCAACGCTGTGGTCCTATATCCCAACATGGCGGACGAGTGTGATTTGTGTTGAAACTCATTTATTTCTGTAAATTCTAGAAAGAAATCTTAAGTTTCCAGTCTCACTTTTATTCTATAGGCATTTCAGAATGAAAATTTCGCGGATCATGTCCTATATTTTCTTTTCGAGCGTGAATCCAGATGTAAACATCCTATATTCCAACATGGCGGACGCGAAATGAATTTTCTTCAAAATCCGACAGAGTTTCCGTTCTGGTTGTATTATTCTGTGGTTTAAGTGGCAAAATACATGGTTGCCATAATGCACAAGCCGCCACTGCAAACGAGGTAAAATTAGAATTTTAATTGAGGACCAATTGAAGTGAAACAAACGATCGATAATTATTGAATGATTTTTATGAACGAAATCGTGAAAGTTTCAAAGAGAAAGGTATAAACGCAGCGATTCTTGACGAAGTATTCGAAATTAGTCCAAACACATTTTATATATTGGCCTCCGCTGCGACAAAGATGTCCGCGACCAGTGGCGTAGCGTGCAATTTGGCTACGTTGTAGCTTGCCCATTTAAACTCGTGTAAAAGATAGAATGCGAGGGTGTTCACCGAACACCCGACACTTCGATATTTTTCATGGGTTTAAATAGAAGAACTGCAACGTTGCCTCATTGCACGCTACGCCACTGTCCGCGACAAGCACCAAACATATAATTATATAAATTTTTACTGAATTTTAATTATTTTTCGCTTAAATTTCATTCATGGAAAAAACAAAGTTTGGGTATAACCGCAGCAGCTTTTTAAAATAGCTTCGGAAAGCAAAAGCTAGCTCTACCAGAGAAAGTTGTGGTTGTCCCGAAGCACTACCTCGGTAGAACAAAAGCATCACAATATTTTTTATCCTACGCGTAAATTTTCTTACCACAAGTAAAAATGAAAAGAAATCGAACAAAGGCCAAGGCGAGGCTTAGAACCAGCCATTTTTACATGAAATAAAAAATAATACTTTTTATTTCTAATTTCTTGCTTCTTTTTCTCTCTTAGTTTGTAGACAGATGAAATTACGGCCGGGGGGCCTGAACCAAATAATGACACGGAAACCCTTTTCTTTCTCGTTTGAATTTATTGAGCACCTGTACTCTGAGCTGAGACACCTTCCTCTCACCCTTCACCCCTCTCCTCCCTTTTCTCCCCTTCACCGAGAACTTCCGCCTCTTTGAGAGGCAGATGCTTTATTTTCTGACCGGCCGGTTTGAATTTTAAAATCATTTGCATATCTTTCTAAACAGATTACATTTATCTTCTAAAATCAAAACATAGGTATATAACAGGGGGAAGTTGGAATGATCGGAATTAGGATTATAAATAATGGGTATACATAGCCTTCAACGTCGAATAACCCTTGAAAATTGTCGATAGTTTTTTACTGGAGGAGAAAAACAAACAAAAATTAACTTGCGTTGGATTTTTACTTTTTTACAAAAAATACAAGTAAAATTAAAATCCGCAGGGACCATCGTTCAAGAATTTTTCGGATCGGTGTGCTGGTGCAACTGAGATTATACTTCGACTGCGGGAAACAAGTCTTCAAATTAATCGCTTTATCAATCGTTTCCACAACATTTCTTTCTAAGTTAGAACAATTCTAACTATGTGTAGAACAATGAAGATTAAGTAAAAGACGTGCTTTCCAAGCGAAAATGAAAAAACGACTCCGGTCAACCAGTGTAGGTACTTCCAGTAGTCCCAGATGTCCCACTCTCATCGGCTGTTTTGGAGTAGAGCTCTGATAGAGTCGGATGTAAGTACTATCGACGAATTAAAGATTGTCGCGAGAGTTTCACGAGCTAAGTTTCGCCTTCAAGGTTCTGGTTCGGCCACTCTTCATACTCCTCACACCTTGCAGGTGAGAGGCCAGTGCGGGTGGGGTTGGAAAGCCGTTGCAGATCAGTCCTACACTCACACCCATAGCTGATTATTGTGAAAATCTTGCAACAATCTTTAATTCGTCGATAGTACAATAGCGGGAGCAAAGATACCTGACCAGGGTATGCAATAAGCAATGCACATCATGCCATTTAACACAGGTATAAGGGGTGTTGCGTGTTGCATACTCTGATCTGGTATCTTTGTCCCCGCCAGTACACCAGTTTACGTTACCAGTTTTACGTTACCGTTACGTTACGTTAGCAGTTTTATAGTGCTACTTTGTCCTAAAATATCAGTCAACGTATGCGTGTGCAGTGCATGGCCCAATTGCGGACAAGGCTCCCCCGTGATGTAGCGTGCACTTTGGCTACGTTGTGGTTTGTCCATTTAAACCCGTGTAAAAGATTGAATACGAGGGTGTTCACCGAACACCCGATGCTTCGATATTTTTCATCGGTTTAAATAGAAAAAATGCGACGTTGCCTAATTGCACGCTACGCCACTGAGGCTCCCTTTATTTTATTCTGTTTAGTCCCTGAAAAAACAGTTGGTCACCATAGTTTCGACTAGTTTAAAATTTGGACGAAGGATTTTCTTCAGATCTCCCCCTGAAAAAAGTTTATCTACCTCATTGAATATTATCGATCAGAATAAATTTTGGTTTAAAGATAAAAATATTTAAGATTTTAAGAGTTTTTAGACATATCGATGCATGACAGGAAAGAGTCGGAGAAGAATCATTCTTGGATAAGATAGAATTTTATGATTACAATGATCCTGTTGTTGATTTCTTTTGTATTTGTTGCAGCAAGCTACATCTCAGCCTGCAGTCGAAATGACCCGAAATTGGACGCATGTGTGGTGCGACATGGACAAGCTGCTATATCAAAATTTATCGATGGTAAGCAAATAAATAAATTAATTATTTCGGACTTGTTTCTAGAATCTATAAGCTCGAAGAAGAAGGCCACCAAGGAGTAACTGCACACAGATTAATGGAAAATAACCGATATAGATTAAAATCGTTTCATGCAAAAAGATTGGTGTGGGTTTGCTATATAGCGAATCATTCCAACAGAACTTCTTTAATACATTCAGTAGAAAATCAAAAATTACAGCTAAAAAAGTAGCAACTAACAAAACGGGAAACAAATTCCCAAACTGACACCCAAGGGGGTCGGTGATGATGATTTTTTTTTTTTTTTTTTTTTTTTTTTTTTTTTTTTTTTTTTTTTTTTTTAAAGTTTATCAGATGTCGGTTTCGTGTTTAAAAAAAAAAAGTAACCACGCAAATCAGATTTCTACAAAAAATTTCCCGCTTGTCACTAAAATAGTATATTTGGCTCACTAAACCACAGAGTCATCACATTTGCATGTATGTATGTCTATTAAAAGAAACGTTTGCAATTAATAACTTTTTTTCATAATGAGGCTGTTGCACACTTTTGCTATAAGCGCTTTATTAGTCGAATCTGTTGTAAAAACCTCCGAAAATAACGAGGGCACCACTGAAAACTTCCGAAATGGCCGAAATCCACTGCTAAACCCAATAAACGCTTTTATTTGCGCGAGCTTAATGGTGGCATAGGGCAGTAATAATGAAAGATTCCTATATTTCTTAATTTCGTCACTCTCTCTATACTGACAAGGATGATTCACAGAGTAATTAGTCATCAGAGTAGTGATCCACATCCGATGAACGGCACCATGACATCTAGCGACACCGGTGTCAAATGAAGTCGTCTCTTCTTGGTCACTTCTTGGTGGAGTTACATCATTGTTAGATAGGAATCTCCCATTATTACTGACTTATGCCACCATTACGCTAGCGGAAATAAAAGCGTTTATTGAGTTTAACAGCGGATTTCGGAAGTTTTTAGTGCAGCCATTGTTACTTTTGGAGGTTTTTACACCAGAATCGACTATTGAATCGCTGATAGCAAAAGTGTGCAACAGCCCTATTGTTCACCCACATTTTGCCATCCTCTGCAAAATATCGCCCGAGAACCCCAAGAGCCCCTACTCGCCTTTTCTTAGACCCATCCCTGAGAAATCTACATTCAATGACTTAAAAAGATTAATTGGGATTTGCAGGAGACCTTAAATATAGGGTACCCGTGTTGGATCCCTTGGAAATAACCGAGCTGGAGGTGAACCAAGGCACTAGAGCAATCGGGCTCTCACTTAGATTGAGAAAGGCACACATTCACGGCATGGAAAACGCTTACTTCAAAGCTGCCAGGTCAGTTCTTTGATTTCAAACATTCAGAACCTATTTTTATGAAGGAAATTAAGTGATCTGTCGGTTATACTGTTTGACATTATAACCCACACGGCGATTGCAATGTGTCCTTCGGGAATGAAATGATGCAGCAAGGAGTCGATACGGGCAATACATACTTTTTTGCGTCATCTCTTTATGAATTTCCAATAGACTGTTTCAGTATACTGCGATATATCGTTTCAGTTACCGTCCGAAGACCTCTAGTTCCAAATAAACTCCGATTCAATGTAATTTCCTCACAAGCACTGCATTTTTAAAGGGAAATGTCGGTTAGTACTCCAAGAAATTATATAACGCGAACTTTTTGCAATGGGGCTGTTGCACACTTTTGCTATAAGCGATTTAATAGTCACTTAAAGTGGAAAAACCTCTCAAAAATAACGATGGAAGCACTAAAAACTTTCAAAATCCACTCCTAAACTCAATAAACGCCATTATTCGCGCGAGCGTAATGGTGGCATAGGGCACTAATAATGGGAGAATCCTATCTTAGTTTCGTCACTCTCTCTATGCTGACAAGGATGATTCACAGAGTCAAATGAAAGTCGTCTCTTTTCGGTCACTTCTTGATGGAGTTACAGTATTGTTAGACGGGAATCTCTCATTATTACTACCCTCCGCCACCATTACGCTTGCGCGAATTAGTGCGTTTATTGAGTTTAGGAGTGGATTTTGGAGGTTTGTAGTGCTGCCACTGTTATTTTTAGAGGTTTTAACACCAAAATCGACTATTAAATCGCTTATAGCAAAAGTGTGCAACAGCCCCATTATGAATTCTACGTCCTCGAAAATGCTTAAATATGCCTGGTTCGTTCCACGGCTAAGACTGTCGAATTCGACAAGATATTACAAATTAAAGGATGCATTTGGAGGTTAGAATTGCCCTAATGCCACCTATTCCACAACAACAATGATAACATTTGGAAGTTTCCAACCTCCAGGAAATTTCCCAGTGGGCTGCTGCCCAATTTGGATCGGCCGAGCCGCGAGAGGAATATAAGGGAAAGAAAGAGATAAACGACCTCATAGAAAAGAGCAGCTTTAATAGCTGGACTGTGTGGTCCGATCTAAAAGAGAAAGCAGGTGGTGAGGGGTCATACGTCGACCACGTAATGTCGACGCATAGCTCAAAGGTATCAAGCGCCTTATTCATTTATAAAGGTGGACTAAAAGGGTTCGGTCGCGTAAGAATAATTAACTACTTTCCAACAACGCTAACGATGTGTCCGATTCAAATACGAAATACTCCTTCCGAAAGGCTTACTTTTAAGAATGCGCCTTCATTTTTCAGGGTAGACTAAAACGACACAGTCACGTACGAATAGTTAACTACTACCCACCACACAGTTGACGGCGCACGTAGGAGTATTTGACCCGAAAACCTGGCCAAAAACGGAAAATTGAAAAGTCGTCCAAAAAACAAACTATTGATGGTTTTTGAGAGGTAAGTAACCGCTCTATTGCGTAATAGATGTGTCGGAACATCTACGTTTATCTACTGTTTAGAGGACAACATGGAACTGAGCGCTCGACGCACCTGCGGTTATTCACCGCTCGAAGCGCTGTTAATAATCAGTCAACATTTTCCATCGAGGACAAGCGTTGGGGCATCCAAACATTTCAGCGATTATGGACGTTGTTTTAGATGGTATGTGCTTCATTTTGGTGGCAACAATTTCTTTTTTCGTGCATTTTTGACTCTTTTACATCTAATTTAAAATGGACATGAAAAAAATCTCCAACTTTAGGCTCTATCTTTTTAAAAATAGGCAATTTTGAATACGTTCCGGGCAAAACCGGGCACAACCAAAACAAGGGGGTTAGAGTAGATCCTTTTTGGCAACTGCTCTAACAGTCAAAAATTGCAATAAATTGCCCCTTTTTTTTAAAAAACATGTTGAAGTCAAGCCTTTTTTATGAAATAAGTGTCAATAACTCGGCAAAAGAATGAGCTATCGACCTTTGGTTTGAGCCAAAATTCTTAATTTTTTACGCCTTTTCCAACCATAAACCGTGCAATAGGAGTTTTGAGCTTAAATTGGAAACTTAACCAAAATCGATTTTCAAATATTCAAGAACAAGCAAATATTTTTGGCCAGGTTTTTGGGGTAAATACTCCTACGTGCGGCGTAAGAATACTTAACTTCTTTCCGACAACACGAACGCTATCTGATTCAAATAGGAAATAATCCTTCCGAGAGGCTAACTTTTAAGTATGCGCCTTCATTTTTCAGGGTAGACTAAAACGACACAGTCACGTACGAATAGTTAACTACTTCCCAACACACAGTTGACGGCCGATATCCGATTTGAATCCTCCTCTCAAACAGTTAAACTTCCCAGCAATTCGACTACAGCGAGCGCTCGCTTCGTACACGATCAATGTTTCATCAATGAGCACCGAAAAGCAGGTGTGCCAACTGTTACATGTAGAGTAGCTGCTCTTGCAGCAACAACTGTGCATGTTAACGGCCCGTCAAACAACAGTGTTATTTGACGATAGATATAGTATATCCATCGTCAAATAACGTATCGTCAAATAACGTACGTTACATCGTATAATTTGGATGGTATGTCCTCTGTTTACCATTTTCAACCAACAGAGCCCGTTTTTTTTTCAGGTGTTTACGACAGATTTAGGATTGAATTTTGGAAGTGTCAAGTTGGCTAACCAGCATTTCGATTAAACCCGTTTGATCGTGTGTGACGGCCTTAGTGGAAACACTGTCCTATCTTTATGGATACACCTTCATTTTCGAAGGAGTAGACTAAAACGATACTGTCACGTAAGGACAGCAAACTAATTTTCAACACACAGCTAATACTATCCGATTCAAAAGCTCCTCCCAAAAATTTCGGTAGTTTCACCGATGGTCGATGGACACCGTGTCTCACTTCCATCATGAAATCAGAACAACAAACAAACAAAAACAAAACAAAACAAAAAGAGAAAAGCTGATAATCGTTAATAATGACTATCGCATCAATGGGGCTCTTGCAAACTTTTGCTGTAAGCAAATAAATGTTCAAATCTTATGTAAAGACCAGCAAAAATCACGAAAATCTCACTGAGAAAGTCTAAAATTCAGTGATAGACTCACATAACTGCTATAACGGCAAGATGGTAATGACGGTCCGATGCAAGTATCATGGGAGATTCCTGTCTATTATGTAACTTTCTCTACGGAAACACAGAGATATGTCTCAATTTAGATAGGAATCTCCCATGATACCTCCGTCGAACTGCCATTAAGCCCAATTCTGAGAGTAAACTCCGTGATTTTTTAGTGTACTCATCGTCATTTTTACAGGTTTTTATGCAAGAATCCACTCTTCAATCCCTTGTAGCAAAAGTTTGCCAGAGCTCCATTACAACAAAGAGACAGAGGGTCACAGCCAGTGGCGTCGCGTGCAATTTGGCAACAATGTATTCTATCCATTTGAACTCATGTAAAATATCGAATTCAGGGGGTTCACAGTGCACATGGAAAATTCGATATATTCAATGAGTTTGAATGGAGTTGTTGCATTGTTGCCAGACGGCACGCGACGCCACTGGTCACAGCATCGACTTTAAAAACATATCTTCAAAATTTGGTTTAGAACGGCACCTTTGAACTTTTTTTGCGGAGTCATTAACAAGTTTACGGGGGGTCTTTTCATTTCTGGGAGGGGGGGGGGTGTCTTCACACACCCTTCATCGCTCGCTACTCGTTCAAAGTGAGCGTGCCAATCCGAATTTGGAACCAGTCCGCCTCTGTAGTTCTGAGCCCTTCACGTATTCGATCGGGCAATGTTTTTAATAAGTTTTCTTCCCGATTAGGTTTCTTGCTACTTACCTCCTACGACGTAACGTAGAAAAACGCGCGCCTCTAAAGTTACTCAGACACTTTTACTTAAAACGTAGAGCAAAGAAAATTACTACGCGCAAAAGGAATAGGAAACGTAGGGGTGGGAGAAAATAATTTACCTTCGGTGCAGGTATATATTCGCAACTATTAAATAAAAATACATAAACTGATTAGGAACCAATTTCTTCTAAAAATATTCAAAGATGCACGTTGGGAAAAATTGTTCTTTCTTCCACTACTCCCCCGACTCTTCTTCCGTTGTATGAAGCATGAAATTATATCCTTCACTATTCTTGTCTGAGTCTGGAAGAAGGAGGGAGTCGAGTTTCTGAAATAATTTCGCGGGAGCCGGAAAGAATAAGAGGATGGAGTCTGTAAGTTGATCATCCACTCTAGAGCTTACACCTCTCATTTCTTTAAAGAGCTTCCGTGAGGGAAAAATCCCAGACGGGATAGGGAAGCAGGGGAATTCTATCGGGATTTGATACTAAACTTCTCTTTGATGAGGTTAGAATTAGATCGCATTGGTGAACACAGTTTTGCCAGATTGTACGAATTTCTGGGGAGCGTTCCGAGAGGATTGCTGTTATCGACCAGAGATGGATTTTATTCAACTGCATCTTTCTTATTTTTGAGTGGGTCAGTTGCAAACGTCCGCTGTATGATAGATAGCCAACTCTATAGTGTTATACTACTGAGATATAATGTTTGGAGCACCAACAAGTTCCGAAATTGACCGCCAAATCAAGAAATCCGCTTTGAAGCAAAATTCTAAGATGTCTGATTTTGAAGTCACAGTGGGGGATTTTGGAGGCACTTTCTCAAGGATCATTAGCAACCATGAAAAAGTGTCTCCGAAACAACCCATTTTATTCTATCTATACAGCAACGCACACTTTATACACAGTTTAGGAATAGGAAAAATCTATAGAATTCTCAAGTCAAGGCCAATCCAAAGAGGGTTTTTCTTGAAGTCAGTGAATCGCGCCATCAGTGTACCTAGTGTCATCTTCAAGTGTTTTTGAAAAAAAAAAAAGTTCCGAATGAAACATTTTGCTGAGGGAACTTTCTTTTGGCATTGACAGTACAATCATTTACAATAATTAAACTATGCATTGGTGCCCATTTCCTTGTTTACAGGACCAACCTGACGGGATGTCACATTGAATGGGACTTCGAAATCCCGAAAATCGCAATTCTAAGCAAATACGACGTATCCGGTCGAGTTCTCATTCTACCTATTTCCGGATCCGGCAATGCGAATATCACAATTAGTGAGTAGACGAAGTAGTACATAACAACTACAAAATACTTACGTTTGCATAGTAATTTAAGCGGTTTCCGGTGGAGGGGTTTCTTAAAACATGACGAGCGCTCTTTCCTACAAAGTTGAACTAATTGTATAAGTAGTTCAAGTAGGGAATTCTCAGGCAAAGAACACTGAATGTTTTATGACTTCTCCGTCAAGAAACTATACCTACTACCTCAGTAGGTTTTCGAGTGATTTGAACTACACACACCACAAGCAGCATCAGGAGCACTGAGAAGTGGCAACAACGGATTCTCTCCATTTAAACGAATGTATAATAATCGATCATTAAGCCTCGAGTAATCGATACTTTTTCGTAGGTTTAAATAGCACAAAGAATGGTTGCCAAATTGCAAGATCCGCCGCTGAGCTAGCGGTAAATGCTCAGTTGATGGATATATAACCTACAGATTCAATCATTAAAAAAAAAAAAAAAAATAGTAAAACCAAATAAAAAAAAAAAAAAAAAAAATAATAATAAAACGTCCAGCATTTGAGATTATCTTATACAGTATACCTATTACCTAATTCAGCTGATATACTCGAAGCACAGTCAACGTTGCATTTAAGTGTGATGGTCGAGTGAAAGGTTTTGCCGATTCTACAGAAACGCCTTCATTTAGGAGGCATGCAAAAAGAGATACACGGTCAGACGCTTCTTACACGATTTATAAGCTAATGCGACACCTAGGTGTCTGTCCCACTGTCCCAGTGCCCCCTGTGAGCACAGTTAAAACTAGGGTCCACGGAGACAAAACCAGCATTTTTCTAACAATTCGACCTCTATCCGCGTGTTCCACAAGCTAACCGATGTAAATTGATCTGCCAAGTTTGCATTATTACCTAGCCTTAGTTTTGATCGAAATATTTTAGTTTCTTCACAATAATATAAACTTTACCGCGAAGAAATGGAAAAGTTGAAGTAAAATATGCGTGAGATCGGGGCGAGCCAAGTTAGAAATTGATGTCATTTTTTAAAAGAGCATCCCAAATTCCATGTTCAGCACAATTAAAAAAAAAAAAAATTATACAAAAAATCATTGAAATACACAAAAATTTAGTTAAGAATATCACTGATGTTTGGTGCCTGTCGCGGATATTTACGTCGTAGAGGTGGCCTACTTCATTTTTACCCATTCTCATCTAATCAGAACTTACGGAGCAGATGGGGCAGTACTTACTTCGCGTATAGTTTTCTCCGGCGAACTCAGCATTTAAAGCAGTAGACGTGTGCTTTGAAACGCCTTCATTCAGGAGGCAGGCAAAAAAAGATACACTGCCAGACGCTCGTCGCGTCGTATAATGTGATACGAGGATTGATTTATTACTTCTTCAGATATACAAACTTACTAAATTGAAACATGCATAAAATCTCATTATTTTGGTGCTTATTTTTTTGTAGCAAATCTAAAAATAACTTACAAGTATGACTGGGACTACATAAAGAAAGCCAACGGGAAAATGTACATGAACATCACAACAAGTCATCTGCAGTTCGAGAATGGAAGAACATATTTCAGCCTGGAAAATTTATTCAATGGAGATAAGTTACTAGGTAAGTAAACATTCATTTTTTTTAATACAGTTGGTTTTAGTGCGAAGTCAACAACCACAACAATGCACTCATCGGTCGCAATCGGTTGTGATAAAACTCGCGTAGCGTTCCAAACTATCTCACTCACTCTCCCGTGACCCCCATGTATACCCATCTCTTTCTAGTTTCGAAATTCGTATACAGGGCCTTGTTTTACGACATATTATAATCCAAATCGCATTAAAATGCCTCGAGGAATTCTATGAGCCAAAAAATATCATGAAATATGTCTCTATATACGATTTTTAAAATTAGAGTGAGATGGCAGTAAATAGGGGTTGGTTGAGAGCGAGAGAGAGAAACTGTCTTTGTTTGGAACGTTCATCACCGGCAGTCCCCATTACTAAAACCCTCTATAGCGCGGAATATCGCAAATTCCAGGGACCAAATTATGTTACGGCTTGACGGTCCTCCGAAAGACGTTGGATGGTGCGTACCTAAGTATGGTTACGTGTGGTTTATACTAGAGTATACTATAAGACCCTTATAGTATACTCTAGTTTACACCCTCCGTAAGTCCTCACCGATCATCATGCGTGCGGGATCGTGAGAACGTAACATTATTTGGTCCCTGGATCAGTCAAGTGCCCCAGTAAGGACTAGAGGGCATTGAGCAGTGAACACGCATGTTAGTGACTTAAAAACGCCTTCAAAGATATAGATATGCAAAACCAGTTGCCTTGACAGCAAGTATTGGGCAAAACCTGATCAGTTTTTTTTAGGCCCAAGTTTTCTTAACACGTCAGTTTACTGAGCCACAGCCACAGATGCACCTGTAAGTAATCATTGTGTAGAAAATTAGTTTTTACGTTTTATGACTCAAATACCCTCTTGAGCTTTCGACATCAATGGTTTTAAAACCAGGTGACATTCAATACAGATTAGAGCTGTCGTTTTGCAGATCCTGAATAGAATTTTTCAAGTCACCAATGACCGATAACCCCGCCGGTGGACAAAAAAATTACACAGTCCAGCGTAGAGTATACTATAAGACCCGTCCAGTGCAGGTGATTCCAAGAAGCAAAACTTTTCTAGATTTCAACCCGATGGAAAGCATTGGAGTCTCCTTAGAGGAAAGTCATATTTTCGGCATTTTAAATTGAAAACGAAGAAAAAACGCATAATATTCAATAAATTTTCATTGATTATTTTCCTCTTGTTTCCTCCAGGAACCAACATGAACTACTTCTTGAACGAAAATTGGAAAGAAATAACTTCTGAATTGGGCCCTGCTGTCGGTGATGCGATTGGAGAAGTTTTCAGAAGGATGCTGACGAGTATTGCAGAATTAGTGCCATGGGAATACATTTACCCAGACATCCCCCCAACGAAAGACTGATTTCAAAATAACGCACAACCCAATTTATTTCAATTTTTATGTTCCCTCAAAATTTGAGACAGTTGAACTTGAAAAAGTCCAAAAGAAAGTTCAAAGTCAAAATTCCAAGACTTTTTGAATCAAAAAGTCGGAATTCATGTGTATACGTATAAAAGCTTAAAACAAGCGAGTGCAAAGCAGAGGGGGTGTTTACAAGTTATCACCTTATTTAGGAGCTTTCTAGAATTCCCTCCCTCCTCCCTCTCCCCCGTTTGACTAAAAAAGGGGGAAAAGAGGGAGAAGGAAGAGGGAAAGAGAGAAGAAAAAAAGGGGGGTCACCGGGGGCCAAACTCCCAAGTTCAGCCTTCCCTGTTCGCAAGGGCTGAATCCGCCAATGCTGATGAAACTGAGAATATCTATAGAATGGAAGGTAAGTTTTAAAATTAATTTAATTAATCGGAGGATCAATCGTTTCGACAACAATTCTTACCAAAGTAATGAGGATTTAGTAAAATACACGCTTTTCACTCGAAAATAAAAAGAACATTTTTCCAGGTAACCAGTGTACACCGGCTGCATCTGAATAGAATCGATGCACCTACTCTGGGTTTAGGTACCAGAAATGTTCTTTCATTTTTGCCTAGAAAGCAAGTATTTTACTAAATCTTCATTCCTGGTAAGAAATATTGAAGCAACAGTTGATCAATCGATTAATTACAAAACTTTGCCTTCCTTTCTACAAATAAACTCAGTTTCACCTCCTCCCTAGTCTGGTGAATCCTCGAACACTCCTCTATATACAGGTGCTTACACAAATACCTATAGAAGTAGCTGACAAGGGCATAAGCAAGGGGTGGCAGGGAGGAACGCTTGCCTCCCGCGGTCCCTGCAAAATTACCTAAAAGTGTCAGAATATGGGCAAAAATTGAACTTTTGCCTCCCCTTGAATGATACTCAGGTGTAAATAATAAACCCATCATTGATCACCTCCCAGCTTCAACAACTAGAGATACGACAATGATAAAACTGTTGGTTCAGATTTTTAAATTCATCCATTAATTTAAAAACAGACTGAATAAAAGAGTGCAATGACAAATTAAACGTCATTTTCCTACCCCCCTTTTTTTGTCTCAAGAATGTGACATCTTAAGAAGAAAATATAATTTCTTTAAAAAATCAAAACAATCCTGATTTCTACGGGCCTTCATGCACGCTCAAACGGGTTTGATCAAACTACAGGATTGTCAAGTTGACGCTGCCAAAATTCAAACATTTTTTTTTTCTTTTTCTAATAAACAACAGTTTACTGGCACGATTATAAAACTTAAAATATAAACTTGTATTCCTCAAAAACGGGTTATATTGGTTTCCTTGATTGAAATTCCTGAACAGATGACACACTATCCTTCATAAAATAACTCTGCAGTTGTCATTGTTGCAATGTTTTGCCCTCATCACTTCAATGAGCCAGTACACCAATTTTGTTCAGTTCGTTTTCGGAAAGTATGGGCAAAATTAGAGGTTTGCTTGATCGTGGAGATATCGCAGTTTGAAAAGTCTAAATTGTTTTCAGGTTTAAAAAGGTCAGTTTCAGTGCAATATCCCTGTTTCATGAAACTGGCCCTTTCCGTTTCATTCTTTGAAATTATTCAATCAATCATATATTTATTATAAGTGGAGCCGGGCGGAATTACGGGCCGGAAGTGTAACTAGAAATCATACTATTCTCTTGTCATCCTTGAAAACCTTGGGAGTTAAGTGCCTTTAAAAATCTCTACTTCAGGGACCATAAATACTTGTGTTTTTATCATAATGGAGGTCAGTTATAAAAAGGAGAAAGACTATGAAGAAGAAAATGAGAGCTGAGAACTGACTTCCAGATCTGTTAAAAACCGATGCAATGACAACTATACCACTACTGAAAAAGAGGAAACTTCTAAAATTAGCAATTTTTTCTTGTTGATCATTATTCATTGTTCATATTCAATATTACGATTAATTATAAGGTTGATTTGCTGTTTGTTGATTAGATTTTGTTAGTATAATTCTTAACAAAAGCCTTAGAACTGACGCAGATTTTTTTTTTTTTTTTTTTTTTTTCAAACAAGATCATTGATTTTATTTTGTTTCATGATCATTGACTTAATTTTTTAATTTTAGAAGTGCACTTTTTGAAGGCGGAAAAAACAGGATTGTGTTTTCCTTAAATTTGTTGTTTTTTGTTTTTATTTTTGTCTATCTATAAATTTTTCATTTATTCCATTAAGGTACCTCTCTTCCTTAGAGTGAAAATGATTTCAAAATGATCAGTTGAAGAGATTTTTATCTTAAATGAGCTGAAGGATAGACATTTCACCCTTCGACCAGTTCACTCCAGGGAACAAAGTCAAAATTCTTAACTGAAAATTGATGTTTTCTCTTGCTGAATACAAAATTTCAAGAGAAACCACTGATTAGATTTAAGTTGTCAAATTTTATAGAAAAACTAAAAAAACTGTAAGTACAAACTTGGCTTCCAAGAAAAGAATTACTTGTCAAAATTGTACAAATAAATGAAATTCTATGTGTAAGTAAAATAGATCCATCTCCATTTTTTGTCTTTCCTTTTATCCTTCTGCATTCAATGAACAGAAATAATGCCCCCATGAGGTTCGTAAACTAATAGTTCTGTCGCAAACTTTTTTTCGATGTTTTGAAAGGTCCATTCCTCATAACAACTGTGTGAAAATCACAATGAAAGTATAAAAAAGTCCCAAAATTTACTCATTGACCACAAAAGGCGTTTTAAGAGAAATCTAAGATGGTGGTCAAATGAGCCGGTCATAACGGGGGAGTCCTATTTAATTGCAGCTTCCTCTCAGATGAACCATTTTTTTTCTGCTCTTCGCATGACTCCCTCACTTTAGAGCGTCGTCTTGGCATTTTCTTAACTGCATTCATTGAATTTAAGAGTCATTTCAGAATTTTCTGGTGCTCCCAAAATTACTTTCATGTGATTTTACACCAGAATAGATCCTCTCTATAGCTATAGCAAAAGTTTATGACAGATCCATTACGAAAGGATACCTTAAAATGAACTGCTTATTGACAGCATTGAATAGGTAATTAAAATTTAAAAGGTAAGTGGGAAGTAGGAAATACCAGTTTAAATAGTTACCTGGCTGCTACTTTCATTTTTCAGCGTTTGATGGCGATTACTGCCACCAGAGCGCTACCTTTCCGTTACTGTCAAATTGCTGGCAGGAAAAAATTTATATTTGCTCAGCAACTGTGTTAGAACGGCTGGATTTCCATGTAAATGCCCAAAATGAGCTGTTTCTAGTATAATAAGTGTTTACGGTTGCTCTCCAGGTTGCGTTTTCTGACTTGGCTTCGGCAGCTACCGCAACTTATGATTCGAGAAAATGGATTCTCAGGTACTATATAACAATGTGAAGAACGCCCTCCAAAATATCTAGCCAACAACTTCGAAAATCAGGCTAAAGTCTGAACATACCAAAATCGGAATACCGCATTTTGATAATTGAAACAGTATCAAATATTCTATTTATTCGTACGTACTGGAAGTTTCATTTTTGAAGTTAAGGATGAAATATTTTGAAGAGACACTGTTCAGACAATTGTTCAGCACCCAACACTCAGTTTTTTAGAATTAGAATTAATTTTGGCCTGTAATTTCAAATTTGACATTAACTGAACTGGTAGAGCTCTAGCGGTAGAAATCGTCACTAAACGCTGACTTGAAAGTCAGGGCTGTCATTTCCATTTTTAATTAACACATTTGAGCGGTGCTGTAAAACGCAATGTAATGTAACTGAGATGTAAAGGGAGTACCAACAGTATTGCCAAATAAAATATGGAGTAAGTAAATGAACAGCTTAGAAATGTCTAGCAATCATACTATTAATTGCCAAAGCCAGGTTGTGCAGTATTACTTTCAGTATTTGTTGTTAATAATTAATGGCTGGTATTTGTGAATACAGCTTCTGACAGAATGTAACTACTTTGAGACCATCGAAAAATTTATGCCTGGCCTTTTTGTACCATAGTACCTCTGGGTTACAAAAAAAGTCAAACTAGCTTATTTTGTCGGTATTTTACGTAACTGTAAGGTATCCTACAAGTATTATGATACAGGAATTTTCTGTAACAATACTTTACTTTGATAATCTCATAGTACTTAGCTGGCATTCAGCTTTTGCTATCGAAAAGTTCTATCAATTTAATTTTTTCAGAGGTTGCAATCATGAATACTATCAAATGACAACAACAAAATATCAAAATCAATACACTACAACCTTAGACGCAACTTATCAGTTGTCTCGATCATTTCGATTATCATCTTTTTAAGTTTGGCATATTTAAACAGCTGTTTGAATCAATCACAAATACATTAATGAAATGCTTAGCCAAGAAATGAAGAGGAGAGTTACAGAATTATTTTATTGTTTAGAAAGACAGGTACTCAAAGAATTGTGTTGAAGGCATGATATTGCGGTCATGAAAGATAATACATACAAACAAAAGAACATCACTTTGATTTGTTCAAACTGTATAGGCAATTAATCTGCAATGAATTTTATTCTAGACATTAAAAATTAACTCACTTACTCTGCAAGTCAACATCTAGCGAGATTATAGAGACTTCTTCTTTTTCTTTTTTTTCTTGGAGGCACTAATGCTAACTTCCATAGATTCTACTTCCTGTTCATTATCACTATTTTCGCGATTGTTATCACTGGTATCATCAACCTCAAATTTAACATGTTTTGGCTGACTATCTAGAGTGGGTGTGCTGTCAACTTCCATGGCACCATTTTCGGAGACTCCGAGCTTCTTTAGTTTCTTTTCCTTCAGTATCTGCCTGATATGTTTCTTCTTCTGTTTTCGAACATTCCCCTTAGGGACTTGAAATTCAATTTTAGATTTTTCCTCTTCAAGCGCCACTTCCATTGCCTCTTTACCCTGTCCTTTCAGTTTTTTCTTCAATTGATACTTCAATTTTTTCTCTCTAAGCTTCTGGCGTCGGCTTTTACGCTCCGTGTTTGATTTTTTTTCAGCTGATAATTTAGCCATTTCAGAATCACTGTGAGCTTTTAGAATACCATAAAGTTCTTCGATGTGAGGAAGAAATTTATCCTTCTTTAACTTTAATGTTGTCACGACCCATTTCTGCAACAAAGTTACAATACATGAGACTAACTATAAACAAGTATGAACAATCGGATTAAGTCGCTAACAACTGCGTGTTATTCTTTGGTGTTTATCTTTTCAGTAGAAATTCCGATAAAAACTGTCATTTAATCTCTAAAATGCGCGCACAAAGTTTGAGTTCATAATTTAGCCGATAAAAGCCATAAAAATGCATGTGAATCGATGCATTTTACTGATGACTCAATACTTTCCAAGACTAAAACTCCATTTTTCTCAAAATCACATTTCATTGATCGTAAAATCATTATTCCTATTTAAAATTTTAAAATGCCTCCATTTCATCAATATTTGGAATTCAGTATGTTTTCGGTCTTGAACTGTCCGTCATATAACCTCTCCTAAAGCTGGGGAAAGAAAAGAATGGACTGATGTCAAAACGGACTAAGTCGCGACGGTAACCATCTCTGTTCAACAAAGTTGCACTAGCCTCGTTGAACACATGACACGCTTAGCGCGACTCGTTTGTTTGCCAATAGCCACCATAGTTTGCCGCGAAATTGTGTGGAATGTTTACGAAAAAGTAAGTATGTTTGGAACTTGGTGCATTTGTTGATCGTTTATGGTTCCCGATGTGACTCGGACCAAGTTGACATTTGTCCATTCTCTTAATTCCCCACCTCTGTGCAGTAGTATCAATGCCTCAATTTTCGTCCAGGTGAAGATAAGGTTGGTTTTATCAGAACACATAAGAAATACACACTAAAGACGGATTCAAGATGCTTTTCCCGTCTTGATAAAAAGACGGCTCCAAAGCCACTTCTGGAGACAGATAAAAGACAGAAACCAGTCGGAATCAAGACGCATGTAACATAAGATCAAAAGATGTCTTTAGAACCGCTTCCAGTGATGTACGTAAGGGTGGTATCCAGGGGGTCAAGATCCTCCTGGGCACCGTCCTTTCCCTAACAGGTCATTTTTGGTGTTTTCAGAGAAATTTGACCAAATTTTGATCTTCGGCTAGCTCTAAAAATTCTGGCCTACGCCACTGACTACTACAGGGTCAGTCCACATCATTCCATAGACAAATTTTCATAATCCCCTGGGGTTTTGTTGATTTCCCACCTCTGTACCAAAAATCAACAAAATTCAAAGGGGACACAATCATTTTCGCATTTTTTTGGTTGATATGACATGGACTGACATTACACTACAAGACGGATTTTGACTCTTTTTAAGACAGAAGTCTTTACACGAGCCAATTTCAGTCAGAACAGCAAGACGGACATTGTTATCTGAGTTAATAAGATTTGAAAATTATTTGAAGTCATTACAAATATTTGAAATATTTATGGAACAGCGAAACTTACCACAAACAGTTTCTTCTTACTTCTCGGAACTGTTAGTCCTTCAAACTTCTGCAGCATTTCTAAATGAACAGGTGATAGACTACCTTGGCTAGATAATTCAGAAATAGATTTTCTCCAAACTTTTTCTAAAATTTTGCTTTGGGCTGCAATTTGTCCGATATTCTTTGCAGGTTTTTTATCAGGGGTTTTCAAAAGTTTTGAGGGTTTCTTCCTGTAAAGAGAAATAATGTTCAGTGAGTTAGCTACTTCATTACACATTTCATTAGAAACTAGAGGAAGGAGAGACTGCACTACACACATGGGAACTGAAATTTCCCAGTAAATTTTGATGATATTGAAGTATGTTGTGTGGGCGTGCCTCCTGAGAAAAAGCTCTGAACGACTGAAAAAAATTAAAATGACAGTCTTTCAAGATAATCAAGTTTGAAGTTTGACGATATTTTCTTGGTGCTTAGTACTCTCGTACAGACGTAGATGATGGTACTACTTGAACACATTTGTAAGAAAAGGATAGCAAAGGGGGTCATCATGTGACTGTAGCCTCTATCGCCGTCTTGTTCCATCGCACACATTCAAAAGGGAAGGGAGAGAGGCAGACAAAGTTCTGTTTTTGCTCATGGTTACCACTCAATGAAGGCTAATTTTATCATTCATGATTAATGGTGGAACAGGATGGATTGGGCAACTTGTAGTAACCAGTGGCGTCGCGTGCCATCTGGCAACAATGCAACACCTCCATTTAAACTCATTAAATATATCGAATTTTCCTTGTGCACTGTGCACCCCCTGAATTCGATATTTTACATGAGTTTAAATGGATAGAATACATTGTTGCCACATTGCACGCAACACCACTGGTAGTAACACTAGGTTGCTCCAAGCAACTAGGAGTAACTATTTAGAGTGGTTGGCTTGTTCCGTTCCAATTCAATGGAACACTCAAACCGCGCTGCCTAACTGCTGTGAATAAATGTAGCATTCTATTGCATTTCCATTGAAAGAATCTGACTTGACTCTTCATTTTCAGTTCCCAGCATTATCAATGTGTCAGCTTTATTACAAAAATCGGAAATGGAACGATTTCTAAATTCCTACTTATGTGTAATCCAAGCTTATTTGCAAAAATCAAATAGGATTTTTGGTTAGTTTGTTAAATGATGAAACGATAACAATCTTACTTTTGGCCCACTTAAGGATTATATTTAAAAAACAGTTTGAAAACTTTTTGAATCCTGATGTCAAAACGTAAACAGAGGGTCAGCTCTAATACAAAAATTAATTGGCAGTTCCCCCCTGAATATTAGAATTTAGATACTTACAAGTTCTTAATTTTTTTACACATGACTTTGACGTCTTTCTTGCTCTTTGACTCTTTTTTAGGGAGCTTGCTTGTTGCTGGAGAGAGCACCATATTTGCTGAATCTGGAAGCAAGGAAAAAAATGATCAGATACGACTAGGTTTACAGTGCCGTAGAAATATGTCACTCTACCTGCAATGACAGGCGGGATGCGGGTGCACCAGCCTCAGGGGCGTGAATTTGGCCCAACTATGAATATCTCCAAAACAGATCAAACATTTCACAAAGTGAACGTGCATTAAAGAAGTTCATCATTCGCAAGAGCGGATACAGGAATTTGTCTTTTTCTCTCTCCTTCCATTTGAATACATGTGTAAGAAAAGGATAGCAAAACAAGCCATCACATGGCTAGCACCTTTCTTAGTCCTTTTCTAACACGCACGTTCAAATGGAGGGAGAGAGAGAAAGACAAATTCCAGTGACTGCGTCCGTGATAGTTTGTGTGCATCAATATCAATGTTCCTACCAATGAGAGGATCAATTCAGTACCAGGCAGATGACAAACAAAGAGGATAACAAACCAGCAAACTTGAAGACCCCAGTTAGCAAAAACCGTCTTCAATCCGTCTTAAAGACGTCTTACATGACAAGTAAAGTTGTCTTAAATCCGTCTTAAATCCGTCTTTAATCCGTCTTAAGGACGTCTCTAGTTCCACCCAAACACGTCTTTGAAGATGTCTTACGAATCCGTCTTTAAGACGTTTTTAAGACAACTTGGAAAACTGTTTTACGAATCCGTCTTAAAGACATATATGAAAGGCGTCGGTCACAATGCTCTAAATTTATAGGTTACGTTTCGAGGAAGCCTAGCTTTCCAAGCTTGCTAGAAAATAGTCAACATTTCCAAAATTTGTGAAAATTTTTGTAATTTTCAAAATTCGTGCAAATGTTGGTAATTTGAAAATTTTTGGAATTTTCAAAATTTATGAAAATATTGGTAATTTTCAAAATTTCGAACTGTGAACATTTTCGTAATTTTCGAAATTTGTGAAAATTTTTAAGATTTTTGCAAATGATCAATATTTAAGGACTTTATAACGTTAGAGTCGATCTTCTAGCTATCTTGGATAAAGACGGATTAAAGACGCTTTGTAAGTCTGGATTGAAAGACGTCTTAAAAACCACTTGGGAAGACGGTATTCAAGCCGTCTCCCGAACCGTCTTGGAAAAGGTCTTTGAAGACGGATTTAAGATGGATTAAAGACGCCTTGTAAGACTGGATTGAAAGACGTCTTAAACACCACTTTGGAAGACGGATTTAAAACGGAATACAAGGTGTCTTCTAAAATCGACTTAAAGACGCATTTAAGACAAGCTTAAAAGACGTCTTTGGAACCGCGACCATGAGACGGAACAAAAAGACGTTTTACAAAAACCCATTTTAAGCCAGATCGGCAAGCCTGATATTGTTATCTGGGGACAAAACTTCGGACAAAAAAAAGATTTCCATTATTCTATATTTTCATCAAAAGAAACTTAGTCAGTAGTTAAGTACTCTCCATGCCTGCTTGATGTAGGTAGAGCTCACATATTTGGAGTATCAGATTCTGACAAGTAGCGGTGCCTGCTTCCGAATGCATCGGAGAGCAGTGAAATTACAACTACCCAATCAAAGCTTTGCCCTGGCCAACCACTCACCAATGCGTTCGAATACATTTCAGAAGCAGGCACCGCTACTCGTCAGAACCCTGCCAGTGGTCAAAATACATGAGCTCTGTCATCCACAGAGTGCATAGACCTAAGAATCATTGACTGCACAGAATTCATACAGCTATAGAAAGAGCTTCTGATAACACGGCCACTGCTGGTAGAATGGGATTCATTAAACGATGGATGAGAAGATACATGTGTGAGTTGAAAGCTGTGCTTACTTACCTAGTTTAAATGCTTGAACCGGAGACAGGTGAATATTGTAGATGCGGTCGAATCAGCAAAATGTTGGTTCGCTGAAATGGTATCTTAGCGCGAGCATACAGTTGGGAAATCACTCAAATAATAGAAGAAAAAGAAAGATTTAAAACGTTTGATTTCATGGCTTTCCAGTTTTCACCAATAGTTACAAAAGGAGAACACAATTTTACTTTTTACACGACAATATTCTGTGTGGATACCATGTGCGAGTCAGCGTGTGTAGGTTTTAGGTTATGATTTAGGTTATGAAAAGTTGAAAACAAATACCTAAAAAAACAAGCTGTGATTTCAAACCTGTTTCAAACACTTTTGTGTTGGATTACATCGTTAATGGCGCTAGCCATCGGCCAAGTTAAAAAAAAAAGACCGAGAGAAAACAAATGAGACAAAGAAGCTAACGCTAACCTAATTAATATTACAACTGGTTACAATGCACCGACTCTTCATCCTAAGTACAAATCTATGGTAATTTAACAATGTGCGATAAGGTATGTATGTTAAATTAATGAGGAAAGAAAATAAAAAATGACGTGAAAAATAAATAGAAAGAAAAAATGAAGCCAGGCAAGTTTCACCCAAATTGTAAAATTATCAAATCCTAGAAGCGCTATTTGTCTCTGTTTTAATGCATCTCCGTACTCAATTTAAAATTTTTATTACTAATCTCTAAAAACCCTGTATGACTAATGATTCCCTCAAACTTAGGTTTGTCCTTTTCTTTTCACGTAAAAGAGGTAAAATGAATAGAATGTAAAAGAAGTCCTTTTCTTGAAAGATAAATATTCCGGGTGAGCCAGAGCACCCGTACCAGGCATTTTTTCGAAAACTACTGAACCAAATGATTTGAAACAAAATAGACAGACAGAGAATTGACCCCAGACTTTTCATTTTTGATATTTTCAAAAGCCGCCGACAGCCCTTCGGGGCCCATGGGGGGGGGGGGGGTTTCAAACACATTTTTCAAGTTTTCTCGAAAAAGTCTCCAATAATGATATACATATAAATTAGTTTATATTCTTCAAGTAGAGGCAATTGCAGACATTTTTTCTCCCAAAAACCCCCAATTTTTGAGCTATGGGGGCTTTTTGGAAATTTTTTGAATAGGCTTTTGTGACCACCCTGTTGCGAAATTCTCAAAAATAATAACAGATTCTGAAATAGCAGACCTTTCGATTGATGTGCCACTCGTTACCTTTAGGTGAAAAAAAAAGGTGTTTGTCGCCAAATCAAAATTTTAGGGCTTAAATGGCAAGACTGGCTCGATTCCATGGTTTGTTTGTGCCATTGAAGTCACAAAATTTTTATTTGGAGACAAACACCGTATTTTTTCACTTAAAGGTAACATATGGCATATTAATCGCACATTTGTCTTGGTTTGCTCTTTCAGAATCTGTAATAATTTTTGAAAAATTCTCAACATGGTGGCCACAAGGGCCGACTCAAAAAATTTCCATAAAGCCCCCATAGCTCAAAAATTGGGGGTTCTTGGAAATAGTTTATGGGAGAAAAATTGTCGGCAATTGCCTCTACTTGAAGAATTTAAACTAATTTTTATACCATTATTGGAGACTTTTTCGAGAAAACTTGAAAAATGTGTTAAACCCCCCCCCCCCAAATGAGCTATCGGGGGCTTTTGAAAATATCAAAAATGAAAATTTGGGGTTAATACCCTAACTGACTTATTGTTTCAAATCATTTGGTTCAGTAGTTTTCGAAAAAGGCCTGATCCGGGTGGTCTGGTACACCCTGTACATTGTTGATTAAAATTGTTTCCACTCAAATTTCTTTGGTTACTGCTGTGAGTTTCGAAAATCACTGAAACACGCAGTTTTGTTAGACGAGGACTCCTTTCAAGGGGGTTCCCGATTTTGGAGCCCAGAGGGCCTCTTGGGGTCCCCGCCCCCTTGATCCAATACTTCAAATGGGGACCTCCACATCCGCCAAAACAATATTTGGGCAACCGAGCAGTAACCTTTACTGCTAGGTTTAAAAAATATTTTCTCTCTTTCTTTCAGCTTGCTAATTGGAAGTTTAACTCCTAGTTAAACATTTTTAGAAGGAAGAAATGATACATATGCCTTCACCTATGAGGAGGGTTTGGACAAATATTAATTCAGTTTGTGCGCCGCTGAAAATAATTCGAGTTTTTACTAATCCTTGATTCCGAATCTGCAACCATTCAAGAATCTATTATCTGTAAAAATGGGTCTTTTGATTCTTGCTGAAAACAAATGTTATGATTGGCTCGTTCGACACTTCTAAAATCCTCTCTGAATCTTAATAAAAAAAGCCAAGCAATGCTCGTTTCTGATGTGCTTTATCACAAGTCATATAGAAACCAAAATGAGAAACAGGAAATGATGTCGACAAATACATTGAAGCAATTTATTCAATGTATCAAGTATTTATTAAATAACACTATTTGCTGAAGAGGTTCAACAGAGCAAAGAATATGTAAAAGTTGCAGAATGGAAACATGTTATAAATTATGCAAATGAGAATTGACGGGGCAGATATAAGTGGAGAGATTGAAAAAAGCAATAAAACATTTATTTACTTATTTTTGTCTAAAAATGTCAGCATTTACACTGGCTAATATAAAATTGCTTCAAAAAAGAGAATAAAAAATACTTACAATTAGGGAAAATTTTATACTTTGGCAACCAATAATCATACAAATTTAAAACATCTCCCAAGAGAAAAATATATTTTCTATCCTACATCAAGCGGAGGACTGTTCATTTACTCAAACAATACTTATAATACTGGGAAGACCCATTATAGATTTAATTTTTTTTTTTTAATAGTTTGACTAACACTTTTTATAGTTTGACTACTTTGCTTGTTGTCTGCATTTAATTCAGAGGGACCATCCTTATCTCTTTCATCATCAGATGGGAGTTTCCTTTTCTCATCTTTCTCGGATGAAAAGTGTGAGGAGCAGGCGTGACTCTGGATTTCTTTGCTCGAGGAAATATTAGGTACCGGTTTTACAACAATAGGCCTTTCCTTCTGCTTAAAAACTTTAGACATTTCATCAAAAATTTTGCTTTTAGGAATAACATCAAATAATCTATGAGGTTCTGAAATTTCTGATGGTGGAGGCATTTCAGAGAAAATACTTTCATTAAACTTAGTTGTTTCTACATTCTTCCGCGTTAACTGAAAACCTTCCAATTTATACTCAGCGATTTCAGTATCTTTTTTCCTCAGGAGATCACAGAGTTGCTGATGTTGATACTGGAATACTTGAACTGACATCAGGAGAGGAGCAAGTATTTCATTGAACAGAAGTGATGCATCCATTGATTCTAGATAGACACCCAAACAAAATGGAATTCCTTGAAAATTTGAAGAGAATTTGACAAAAAGTCGTTCATTTTCCTCCATTGAAATTTTTTCAACAGTTGATTGGCTTGAGTCTAAAATTTTTTGAACATGTACGAGAAGGCTATCGTCTGGGGCTTCAATCAGTGGATTTTGATCTTGGAAAAGTTTTACAGCTTCCTTCCTTGACTTTGTACAACTCCAAAACTTTTTCAGATCAGTCAGTTTGAGAGTGATGACATTATTTTCAAAGAGACAGCAGGAAAGAAAATGTTGATCAGAGTGTCTTATCACAGTCCACATTGTCACAAAGTTTTGGCAACTTTCAGAACACTAGTTGCATGGAATTGGCGATGAAATGCTTCAAACGAACAGGAAGTTAAAGTGTAAAATAGAGAAAACCACGAGAAAAAACTACGAATGAATCTTGATGAATATTCGTTGAAAAATTAGAGGGATATTGAGATAGCAAGGCTCAATGACACAAAAACATTTGGTCAAGAATGCATTGAAAACATAGCTCACTCAAAATAACTAAAGATGTACAAAGTTGAAACACAAATGAGGTACGAGCAAATTGTTTTTCGATAGTGGAGTAGGTAAATCAGGAAAAAAAGCTTGTAAAGTTATGCTGAAAAGTTCGAACGAGTACACTTATGCGATTGAACTTTTGTTTATAAACACTAGACTTCAAAATTCGACAATGTTCGACAACGTGAAACATTGGAGGTTAGAAAAGTGTTGACAAATATATCTTTGAATAATGAAAAAAAAAAAAATCCATGAGGAAAATTGTAAAATCCACAGTCAAAATTTTCTGAAAATTCAGAAAATTCGAAAACTCCATTAAAAAGACTGCCCTAAAAGGCAAAAAAGGAAATAGGAATGTCCCAATTTTGCAGAAAGCTGGCAACAGCAGGAGGGTTTTAAAACAGGTAGTTGTTTTTTGTTGAGGTTCGAAGAAACAAAGCAACGTTGAAGAGGTTATGTTTGGTAAATTTTGTGTTTACTTTCGGCCTCTCGCAATCCGGCTCAGCAGGATTTGCGGAATTATTAATTATTATCTTCTCTCAATTTGTCTCTTGTTTTCATTGGTCCATTACAAAGTAACAAAGTCATGTTTTAAAACGATCGGAGTTCCTTTGAACGGCCTTTGAATGTGTATTAAAAACTTCGAATCAGCAGGACCCTTCTTCTGAGTTTCTGTCTCTACTTCAAGTCACCACTATTTCTCTACTTTGATTTGAAATAAAGCACCTTAATCAACGCTTTCTTTTTTGTTCCTTTTCTGGTTTTCTCACACTCAGGTAAATCTTTTTTAGTCTTTTTAAATGTTAGTATCTCAAAATTTGTTGCACTTGAATCATCGTTTCTATGTGCACCTCAAACTTAGCTCTCAACCTGAACCTAAGCTGTGTTTGATTTTCTCCTTGTACGAGAGTGCGCTCCTCAGTGTGCTCATAATGATTGCAAGAGGTTAAAATGACTCACCAGTCACCATAAGGAATTTTGAGAAACACTTTCCTAGATTGCAGTCATCCACAGGCTAATTTATTTAATCAGAATAGTATAGATCATTTTTCAAATGCGGTTAGCCACCGCGCTTTTAGTGTTCCGTGGCAATGGATCAAAATACACTATACACTCTGATGAGTTGGTTCATCAGTCGTGGTTACTATTGGTTCGCTAAGAAAAAACCTCAAATCTGTCAATGTTGTTAGAATCTTGAGTTCTTTGACCTGTTGAATTTTTGATGGAACATGCTCTATTTCGAAAAATGTATTGCAGGAACCTCTCCACAAAAAATGAAACAAATGAAGTTCTCACTAGGGAAGAAAAGCAACGCAAAAATTTGAATCAAACCTTTTTTTTCTTTTTGTTTTTAATCGAAACACTCGGAGTAACAAACCACATTCAACCAAGAGTAACCGATTCAATTGTGTTCCATGCAGAAACAAAACAAAAATTAACCTCATCCGACTTCTACTCTGCACAAGAGCCCAAATGACTGAAACATTCAAAAATTCATACAAATTTTAACATTTTTCTGAAAATTATGCTCTTGGCACTCTGAAAATATCATTTCTCCTTGCTCTTTTTTCTCAAATATATTGCAGCAATAAGTAATTGATCGATACTGTTGATCAAATATTTTCAACATTAGTAACCCATTTTTTGTGTTTTCTATATTTACTTACTTCAAAGATACAAACAAAGGTAGCTAAATGAAGAAAAACAGTACATGAAGTTAAAACCTTTGGAACATTTATATTTTCATTTCTCCATCATGATAAATAGGCAGTTTCCTACAAATATGCTCTTTTTATGTTACAGGGAAATTTCTTCAAAATGTCAGGCCCACCGCATTCATTCCAGTCTAGTTTTGTAAATTCTCAGCAAAATCAAATGCGTAATCAATTTGTAGGTGGATCAGGACCACAAATGCCTGGTTTAATGGCTCCTTCTCAACAACAAAGTAAGTCTGTTATCACAATTAACTCTATTGGGGTTATTATATGTGTAGAAACACAAACTTTCACTCTGTGCAGTAAACGAACAGACAATGAATTGTCATCTGCCATCTTTCGTAAATGCGCTTCTCTGGGCGAGTACTTGCATTTGGTGCGTGCTCTTTTGGAAAGCCAGGGAAGGCCCGGTCAATTTGAACGCTACCTTAACGGCAATGATTTTATTAAAATTTATAAAACATGATTGAGTAATTTAATTCTCCAAGTATTTTATATTAATCATTAAAGTATTTACAAAAGTATTATTGTTTTATTACTCTTTGTCAGTTTTACTCATTTTAAAGAATTTTTTCTGTCAGACTTTGGTGTCTACCTTTCAGTCATATCTTCTGATCCCTCTGGTGTTCCGAAATAAAATTTTGGATGTGGTTGGATGTGGGTATTTTACACTGTATTTGAATTTTTCAGAATTTTAAAAATAACTGTTTTTGAGTATATATTCTTCTAAATTTTTAAAAAAATAGTTGCAGTGGGCCCTTTAGTGTTGTACATGCACAATGGAAAAGCTGATATAAAGAACTTTCAAATAAAACCGCTTTGGTCTTCCTACGTTGAATAGAATTGGACTTATGACTCTTCAAAAGTAAGGACCGCTGCTAAATTTTGGCAACTTCAAAATTCAACAAAAAATTGGCGTTTGATCAAAATATTTGGAAAAAATAGATTTTGCAATTGTTTCTCGTAGACTAAAAGTGTGCCAAATTTCTTGAGAATCTGAAAGGTCAAGTTTGAAAATTATTTTTTTTTGTTTGATTTGGCATGAAATGATCCCCGCATGAGCTGCCGAAATAGAAGGGGACGCTCATGACCCGAGTCGAATCAGGGAATCGTCCGGTGTCTGGCCTTTGATTAACTCCCCTACTTTATAGACTTTTCCAATTTGAATAGTTTTTTGTAAAAGTGTAGAGGGGGGTATAAAAAATGAAATAGACTGTTTTGTACATGTGAGGCACTTCTGCACAAGTACCCTTCTCGCATCCAAGCTCTCAATTTCATTCTGCTAAATCTGAAAATTTGAAACTTTGATTCAGCTAATCAGCAATTAAAGTGTGATAACTTGCTTTCCTTAAACTTATCTTTACTGTTTTTAGTGATGGCAAATCAACAAAATTTCGGAGTAGGAATGCCGGCTGTCAACAATCAACAGTTGCAATTACAACTTCAGCAGCAACAACAGCAGCAACAGCAGTTGCAGCAGCTACAACAGCAACAGCAGCAGCAGCAACAACAACAAGTGCATCAGCAACAAGTACAACAACAGCAAACACAGCAGCAGGTAAACCTATTGTCCTCGCTTCATTAAGATTTTTTCTATCTCTACTGAGAAGAGAGCTAGAGACTGATGTGCTGTTTATTTAAGGCACAAGAGTTGATACTTCTTAAGGCCTCGACATACAAACTGATATGGCTCTTACTACTTTCTGCCTTATGCAAATGAATAGTTCATTTTAGCGTAGAAACCAGCAAAAATTGAGGAGCTAGTTGGAAAAACGGCCTTAGCCGGCTAAGGCCGTTTTTCCGGAGAACAACTTTTCTGAGAGAACATAGGCTCAATAATATCTCCACAAAATTTCATGACCGTACGTCAAAAATTGAGTGAGATATGGGAGTTTATATGAGAAGAGGTTACCACTTCTGCTGGCGACTATAATGACCATAATGGGGAAAATTGAAGATGGTGAAGAGGACTCGGGCAACAGTGAAAGCGAGAGTGAATACGAGGAGGAATAATTTTATATTCTTTATTTTCTAATAAATTTGCCTCTTTTTTTGCAGATTTTTGGTTTTTTTTTTTTTTACATCTATCATGTAGTACATATGTTCCATACAGAAAGTCGTTCTCTGGAAAAACGGAGTTAATACTCAGCGTTTGGTGAGGACTTGTCTCTGTGCAACAGGTCGTTCTATGGAAAAACGACCTTAGTAGACCTTTCGTATTTATCCAATTTCTTCTTTCCTATACAGCCAAAGCATATTTCAGTTGTACCAACTTCAACCTGAGGGTATGGATCAACTTTTTTGATCCAACCCAAGCCTGATTCTTCATCTATGTTAGATTGGCACTAAAATAAAAACTTTAACAGCCGTTTTCTCAGAACGCGATTTTGCTACTTAGGCCGTTTTTCCAGCTACCTCCTCAATTATGATTAACACTTTCAAAAATTGCAATATTTGCTCACAGACTCTCAAAAAGACCTTAAAGTTTAAGGCGTAGTGGCAGAGCAAAGCAGGTTCTATGGGAGATCCTTATCTAATTTGAGGCTTTCTTCTGTGTGTTTCTATAGAGAGAGAGACAAACTAGATAGGAGTCTCCTATGATACCTGCCTAGCTTTGCCATCTTTGCTCTATTAGACTGTTTTGGTAGAGTGATTTATCGTATCGATTGCCGTCCGAGGGCCTCTGGTTCCAAACAAACTCTGGTTCAATGTATTTTCCCCCATAAGCGAACTTTTGATCAGAAATTTAGAGTACTAAATCAAACAATTAATGCGACCTTTTTGCGATTTTGAATTCTACGTCCTCGAAAATGCTCAATTGTGCCTGGTTCCTTGACTAAAACTGCCAAAATTAATAAGATATTACAGATTCAATGTTGCATTTGAAGGTTAGAATCGCCCGAAATCCCGCCAATTCCACAACAACAACAATAACATTTAGGTGATTCCAACCTCCATACGCATCGCTTAAGCTGTAATATCTTGTTGATTTTGGCAGTTTCAGCCGTGGAACCAGGCAAAATTAAGCATTTTCGAGGACGTAGAATTCATAATCGCAAAAAGGTCGCATTAATTGTTTGATTTAAACACTCTAAATTTCTGATCAAAAGTTTGCTTATGGGGAAAATACATTGAACCAGAGTTTGTTTGGAACCAGAGGCCCCCGAACGGCAATCAATATGATATATCGCTCTACTAAAACAGTCTATAATGGCGGAGCTATGCAGTAGTATTCAATGCTGTTTGGCCAGGAAACTAGTTTTAGACTGTAGTTCTTGGATTGCTCTGTTTATCTCTTTTTGTTCATGAGTTGCAGGTTAGTGGAGTGCCTCCAGCCCAGGGAACTGCTGCACCACCGAATCAAAATAAAGAATTTAATACAGCCTCCTTGTGCCGATTTGGTCAAGAGACTGTTCAAGACATAGTCTCCAGAGCTCAAGAACTATTCCAAAACTTAAAAGTCATTCAAGTAAGTATCCAAAATCAAACATTCTTTCTATGTAACCTGTTTCTCTCCTCTCTTCTGTTAAAAATAAGGAAGGAAAAAAAAATGCGTCAGGAAACTTTTTCCTGTGCAGCCAACTGCTACACTGTCAAATGAAAATAAAGAATTTAATACGACTTCTTTTTGCTGTTCTGGTCGGAAGAAACTTGATTGCGATATCTACTGTGCCCATGAATATGAAAGAAAATGTTGAGTAGGACACATGGAGAGTCCACGGGAAGAGCATCATGTGTCAATTAATTACCATGTCCCATTAATTCTTTAACGTCTCATCAATATTTTTTTTACAAAAAAACTGAACGATTCCGGAATTTTTCTCTGAAAAAAATTGTTGGGAATGCAAGGAATTGTTACAATGAACTTTGAAGAAAATTCTTTCAAATCATTTGTTTTGAACGGTGGAAAATTAATGCAATATGGCAAATGACCAAACCCTCACTTCTCGAATCACAGTTTACAAAATTGTTAATTTAGGCTTTAGGCATGAATCATGGTAGTTCAATGAACTGCTGTCAAGGTACCCAAGCACTGTATGTATTTGTCTAGTGTTACACGATGCCCTATCAAAAGATAAAAATATGTGAACCAAATTTGTTGAGCACAGCTCGCAATTCAAGCTCACTCCCGTAAATCGATTTTGTCGAGTAGGACTCGAAACGCAAGTGGCAAGGGGTGAAGGTTTTTCCGCGTAGACTTCAATTGCGCTGTTACACTAATCTTGCAATTATTTCTTCATTATTTTAACAGAAAAGTTAAACAGCATCAGAATTCTTCTTTGAAATTTTTTTTGAAAACGCAAGGAATCTTTTTAGTCAAAAGTTAGGTAAATTGCTTTTTTATTATTTCTACTGAGCCGCAGAAAATGTAAAATCAGTAGAACATGGCAATCAACTTATCATGTTCTTTCAGTGGATTCACACAATTTTGTGGTGGATTGAAGCAAAAAGTAAACAAAATGAAAATCCAGTGGTTGTTTTAGAGTCCTGCCATCCTCATATGCAATTATTGCTGTGAATTTTCAGGAATAAAGAAAACATCCAACATCTGCCTGGATTTTTGCCTCTCAAATTCTTAATCTGAACCCTCCTCTGCAGTGTTGCTAGATGTACGGCTTTAGGCCGTACACTTTCCATTAGACTGAATGTAAAATATACGCCTTTTAATCTCAATTCTGGCAACACTGTGCTTATGCTTTGCTACATCTTTTCCTTCAGTGAAAGTTGCCTTGGTTTTTTCTTGCTCACAAAGTTTTGGTTTTCTTTAAATTTGCAGCCCCCAAACGGAACTGCTCAATCTATTAGTGCAAGTAATGAAAAAAGGATAAAGATTAAAGACCATCTTCGAACCATTCATCTTCTATTTAAGCGCCTCAGAATAATTTATGAAAAGTGTAATGAAAGTTGTCAAACATCTGGAATGGAGTACATGCACATTGAGGTATTTAATTGCTTTAGCTCAGTCTAGTTTTTCTCTGTGAAACACCAGTATAATGAACCAATTTTTTTTGGCTGGACTTTACGGCTACTTCTCCTGCAATTACTATATTGAACTCTCCTGTTTAATTGTTTTTGGAGCTTTGAAAATTATTGTGTTATTTTTTCCAAATTTTGATGTCGTTTCTTCAAGTTATTTTAGGCAGATTTTGATGTTATTTTTGCATTTTCAAGGTAAAAATCAATTCATTATTTTCTTTGTTGCAATGTTTGGATTTTTTTTTTTTCAAGGTTTCAGAGGAATATGCACTTTGATTGAATAAAATCTGTACCCGTAAAGATGTGTCTGTTTTTACAGTCTCTTTTATAATAGAATAAAAACGTGAATTCAGAAGAATGTAAAGACGCTTCTTCAAAGGAGGCGAAGCCATTTCACTCGCTATGTTAAGCCAAATTTTGCAGAATTGTAGATCTCATGGCAATTTTTATGAATTTTTCCTGTCAGTTTTTGCCTTGAGTGTGATTTTGTTTGAAAGTCTTGAAGTTACTCAATTAAAAATTTAGCTAATGCCGTATTTACATTATGACTGCCATTTGGCGGTTCTCAAGTGTATTTTTTTTAATTCACCGATGATTCTACTAGTTGACAAGAAGTGTACACTGTCCAGTGCAGTATGGCTACAACGCACAAAAATACTCTTGATCTGTAATCTTTTTCCAACTGGTGAGATCACCAGTGAATATCAAAATTCCTTCAAATTTTAAAGATTATTGGATGGAAGGGATTATCGACATCGATTCATCAATTAATCCTTATTCCTTTTCAGAGTTTGATCCCAATGAAAGAGGAGTGGGACAATAAGTGTGAAGAGAGAAAAACATCGGAGCAGTATCGACTGGCATGCGAAGAAAGCAAAGAAGTAATGGAAGTAAGTTCCCTCTTTTTACTTCATATACATATACATATTCTTATATACATATTCTGTAGGCCTTCAATAAATGTTTTGACAAACTTAATTTGCTTGTCTCCTTGATTTTGAACGTCAATTACCGCATGTAATTCATTTATTTTTTTATCCATTGTACGCCTTGATAATGGGAATGAAATGAAGTTGAGGTGATTCCATGGCAAACTCCCAAAAATTTTAATCCGATAGATGGCGTTACGTGTTGCTGGCTCCAAAGTTAGCCGTTTTTTTACGGTTTTTGGCTGTTTTCTCTGAACAGACAAAAAATCAGAGTGTCAGCACCTGCGTAATTTTTTGCTTGATTTTTTAAGCTAAATACAGGCCAAATTGGCTCAGAAATAAAGACGTAACCATGCAAAGAAAAAATCAAGTGTAATTTGGAGTTGTATCAGCAAAGATTACAGGTTTCAGTTTCACCTGTAACCTTTGCTGATACAACTCCAAATTACACTTGATTTTTTCTTTGCATAGTTACGTCTTTATTTCTGAACCAATTTGGCCTGTATTTAGCTTAAAAAATCAAGCAAAAAATCACGCAGGTGCTGACACTCCAATTTTTTGTCTGTTATTCGTCTGTAAAACCGTCAAAAAAGGGCTATTTTTGGAGCCAGCGACAAGTAATGCCATCTATCAAATTAAATTTTCCGGGAGTTTGCTATAGAATCACCTTACATTGAATTAACTCCCACAAAAACGTCCGCAGTCCATTTTTCTTTAATGTTTGACTTTGTGAGCATACATCACTCTCAAGAAAACACTGTCTCTGTGTAAGTACTGATCAGACTTTTTCTGCGGCTTTTTGCTCCTATTTCTCTTGTCTTGCCTATTTTCGCTAATTTTTTATTTTTGACTTTGCTATTTTTTTCATAATTTCACATTTGTCTTCTCTCTTAAAATATTTTGGACATTGGACTCTTTTGCATAAGCCGATTCAATTAGAATCAAGACTTTAAACATTATTTTTTCAAATCATAACATGTGCGTTCACTCTTCGTTTCTCTTCAGTTTATTTTTAGCTAAATTAAGGTAGAGATTCCCTGAAGTTCTTTCATATTCTTTCCTGTCACTAATTTAAATCCACTAATTATTTTTTTGTTATTTTTGTTTCCAGCAAGTAATGTTGAAAAACCGGCATTTAAAAGAATTAATAGATCATTTAAGAAGAATTATCTGGGAAATCAATGCTATGTTAGCTATGCGCCGATCTTAATCTACCTTAGTATGAAAACTCTATTGTGAGTCCATTTCAGCTTTTTTAAAATTTGCCTTGTGTCTCCAACTGAGAAAAGCAATTTGAACCAAAGAAAGTTATAAAAAAATTGGGAATCAAATGTTTGGAAAAATGTTTGTCCAAACTGCATGTACGATTGTCGATTTGGTGTAAGTCTGTAATACTTTCAGTTGTAAGTAGGTAAGTCTTATTTTCAGATCGATGCTCTTGACTTTTTGCAATTTCTTCTAGGGGAAACTTTTTTGGTGCTCTTTTGTTGAATGGGGTCTGTTGCAAACTTCTGCTACAGCGTCATGATGGGTTGATTCCTCTGTAAAATCTTGTGAAAATAACGTTAAGAGCATCAGAAAGTTTTGACAAACTCAACAAATGCGTTTAGGAAAATTGCAAGATGGTGGTCGAATGAGCGGGTCTCAATGGGGGAGTCCCATCTAATTGCAGCTTTCTATGCTGAGAAAAGTGATTCATCATAGAGAAAGCTGCAATTAGACGGGACTCCTTCATTGTCATCTGCTGATTCAACTTCCATCTTGTAATTTTGTCAAACGCATTTACTTCGTTTGAGAGTGGCTTTTGGGATTTTCTGATGCTCTTAGAGTTATTTTCAAGTGATTTTATAATCAACCTTCTGTAAAGATACAGGCAGAGTTTGCAACAGACCAATTGCCTCTGTGAAAAGAGATTAAGCTTATCTTGTTAATTGCAGAGAGTGTTCTGAGTGAGAGAAATAGTTTAATTACAGTCGCCAAATTAAAGAGTGTCAGGTGGCGCCTTATATTTTGGTTCAGGTGGACTATCTGCAACACTTATCACAATGAATTAACACCATTTCCCACCATTTCACCCATAAAGGGCCAATGAAACAAAAGGTGCGCTCTTCACTAGTGGATCCAAAAAATTGTGCTTCTCCCTCTTTTCCCTTTAGAACGCATGTGTTAGAAAAGGATAGAATAGGAAGCTAAAATCATGTGACTGCCCCCCAGTTTGTCCTTCTCTAACAAACGCATTCTAACGGGGAAAGAGAGAGAAAGATGAATTCCTGGATCCGCTAGTGGCGCTCTTTAGACAAAAGTCTCTATTCAATCATACTGCTGATAATCCAGAAAGAGCAAACCCGTTGTTTTATTGGCCCTTTTTTCTGGAAATGGCCTATATTTGAGCACTGCAGGCGGCCTATCTGAGCCAAAATTGAAAGTGTTATCTGACATTTTTCCATTCTTTGACTGCACTGGCTGCGCGGCATAAAGGCTATTGGGGCTCAAGCCCCCACCACCACTTTTTTGAGAGCCGGGCTCTTTTTGAGTTTGTATCTAATCAAACTTTTTTTATAGACTTATTTCCATGCGTATCCATGGACTTTTATTTATTTTTGAAGACCAAAAAAAGAAAAGTCATCAGCTTCAAGGCCCCCCCCATCTTTTTTGAACCACGAGCCACCAGTGGTTGGCTGTATAAGAAACGAACAGGAGAAGCCCTGTAGAATAAAGCCTGGAAGATTGGAAATAGGAAAAAGGTGAAGTTAGTGTTCAATCCAAAGACATTATAGAAGAAGACTGGCCCCTGCTATCTCTTTGCGCGGAGGAAAAGTGAAGCCGGTCTTGGCACGGGCTGATGGGCAGGGCTTTTCCCTGCGCGGGGGTATGAACCAATTTAACATTAACTCTTATGGAGCCTCGCCCTTCAAACCTATTTTAGTCAATCATGTTAGCAAAGAACAATATCGAGTCTCACATATGTACATAGTGTAGTATAACATACATTTAAACTGAAAATTTGGATCAATTTAAGGCGTCCGTTCTTTAATAATTGAAGTTAACGATCGGTCGGTCATTGTTTACTTTAGCACCCATAACCTATCTGCCGTACTTTCTATCGTAAATATCTAGCGGATAAATTGACCGAAACTTGCGTTTAAGTTCGTCAATTTCAACTTTGACATAGGCTGCATATTATATCTGAGAACTTTTGAAAACTAAAAGTAATTAACATTCTTTTGAAACAGTTTGATGTCTCGGCTCCATAAGCCGCAATGTTAATTTGGTTCGTACCCCCGAGCGGGGAAGCCCTGCCTATGACAGTAACCGGCATCAAATCTCGCCGCTAGGGGCCAGTCTTCTTCTACAATGTCTTTGGTTCAATCCGTCACAAGTAGAATGCATAAGAAAAATCAGAAATGGTCTTCATATCAGTAGTGCAGATGGGGAAGGGGCGCTTTTGAGTATTTGTAAATAATGTAAAATTTAGGCAATTTTGACAACCTCCTCCGTAAGTTTTTTGGGTATGGTAGAGTTAGTATGATGCACTCAACTTCCTTCCTATTGTGTGAGGATTGTCAAGAGAATTCAAGGATTAGCCGAAATTATACAAAGGTTTTTAAATTCGAGATAACCTGCGAAACAGTGATTCAGACCACTTGTACCTACCGCTTTTTGTGGTAAAGCGTTCTTTGTGTGTTTTTGACCCCCCTTTTCCCTCTAAGGGACCCTGAAAATATTAAATTAGAATTTAGAATTTTTCAGGTGCATTTTGCTTGCTGACTTTTCAATCTCAAAGTTGTAAGTCCAGTCCTTCATCCCAAAAAACCGGTGCTCCGGGTGGTCTGGGTCACTCAGTCTGTTCAATTTTTAAGCAAAAATTTGTATCATATGTAATGATGTAGTATTTGTATGATAATGTACTGGAGCAGGATCATCAAAACGCATTGGTGAGTGGTTGGTTTGCGCAGAGTTTCGACTCGTTGCTATAGGCTGTCCCAAGAATGATTGGACTTGAAAACTGCAGGTTCGAATGAAAACATCAGCTTCTTTACTGCTCCTAACCAGTCATATTGCCCTATCTGAGGTTTGAAGCTGATATTTTCACAAAAGCCGTAGTATTGTCAAATCCAATCTTTTCTGGGACCAGCTATAATCAACAGCTCACCGATGTGCCTTGATGCGGTTTGGAAGTAGGCACAGCTACTTGTCAGAACCTGATACTCAAAATGGTCTTGCTATAGCAGAAGTAACACAAGTCCTGCATCAACAATTTGATGCAACTGGCGTTACATTTGAAAGCAATGCACTTTTTTTTATTTACTGAAGACCAAGTTCTTTCTAGTACAGGTTGCATCAGATCATTGATGTTGGACTTATGCAACTGCTTGTAAAAATGGGTACAAAAAAAGAATGTCAGACGGTTGCATAGATTTTAACCTAGGTTGGCCATTTACATAAAGGGTGTCCCAAAAGTACCGAGACTGTAACTTTTAAACTAAACAAGCTAGCAATCTGATCTTGATTACGTTTGAAAGATAAACTCAGTTGCTGTCAATTGAGTGCAAGATGACTAAATTTGGTAGAAAATTGGCAAAGTCATGAGTTTGAAAAGAAAACGAATTTGACCCCCTACGGCTTTTCAACGAATATTTTCTTGCAGAGATAAACAAGTTTTCGTCATTGTGATCTACCAATGAGTGTAATTGGTCTCACATTAAGTTGAACGGCAATACTAATTTTTATGAGTGGTATTTATGGTGGTTTTGGTGATTGATGGGAAATAGTGCATTGGATAATTTTGTCCTTCGTTTTCGCTAAGAGAAAATATTCATTAAAAATCTATCGGGAGTAATTTTTTTTTTCTTTTCAAACCGTCATAATCTCGTTAATATTGAACCAAATGTGTTCATGTTGAGCTCAATTGAAAGCAAATGAGTTGATCTTTCAAATAGAATCAAGACCAGGCTACTAGCTTGTTTATGTTTGAAGTTATAGCATCAGTCTCGGTACTTTTGGGACACACTTTGTACAATGCTTAAATTTTCATTGTGATAAGTACTGGGAGTCTTGACTTTCTTTTTGTCTTTGACTGTACCGTGGTAATTTATCAAAAAATGGTTTTGCAGAAAATAATTAAATGAGATATCCTTAAGAAGAATGTATAAAAAGTGTCCTATATTTAGAGTAAATGTATTGATTGTTTGTACATACTCATGTTGACTCAAATATAAAATTTCGTAATTTTTGAAGTTTGCATTTGTTTCTCTTAAGTCTTTCTTTTTTCGTACTCTTGACTATACTCTTCAGTCCTTTGTAATTACCAACAAAAATTGTTAGTTTGTTGAACTTTATTTATCAGCAGATTTGTAACAAAACGTACATTCAATGATATTCATGGACTGAAATCGCAAAATAACACGCCTTCTTCTAATATTGGTTGCTCTTTAGGGTCAGGGAAAGTTTAATTACCAGCCTTAAAGACAACTTTGTCCACTTGGATCTGACTCGAGTAACCAATAACATTAATTTCAACATTGAGATTTTTATTTTTGTGTACTAATCAGTAGCTTCTCACCTTAACCGATTCGCTATATATTCTCTTACAGAGGAAGTTTGTTAACATTGATTCTTATGAAAATTCAAAAAAATTGACATAAACATGAAATTATAAGAGACAAATTTGTTTGATTCATTAGTAAAGGTCTAAGAATTTTGAAACTACTTTTCCATCACTCGGCACTAAAAGGGATAAAATAAACGGGACTTTTTAACTTTGAATTTGAATAATTTGGTGAATTTCATGATCAAGTTCAGATTGCTGAATTTTTGTAGAGTTTTTACTTGATTTCCTCTGTTACATGTTGCTTAGACAAATGTCGTTATGTTGTTTTCGTGTGCTGACCTGAGGATGAAAAATTATCTGAAACACCTATCGTCTAAGCATCATATATCAAAAGAAATCTGGTAAGGCTCTACAAAAAGGCAGCTTTAAATAGTTATCACACTCTAAAAACAGATAACTCTCGCGATCTCCCTAAGGAGTAATGAAATTTGTTTCCAAGAAGCTTCCATTGTTAGAAACTAAAAAGTTAATAAATTAATTCCAATGGTCTTTAGAACTACGTTTCTTCTTTTGGAAATGTATAGTCGATGATTTAAAAAATGTCAGACTATGTCTTTGATTTTGGCTCAGGTAAAAAGTTAATCAATTAATTTCAATGGTCTTTGGATCTACATATCTTCTTCAGAGACGGATTCAGCCCTCGCGAAGGGAGGGAGGGCGAATTTTGGATTTTCGCCCCTAAATGACCCCCTTTCCTTGTTTTCGCTCTTGCTTTTACCCTTCTTCTCCCCTCTTCTCCCACTTTTTGGGCCGAAGGGGGGGGGGGGGGGGGCAAATCGCCGCATTGCCCCCCCCCCGTATCCGCCAATGATCTTATTTTGAAAATGTACAGTCGATGGATTAAAAAATGTCAAACTATGTCTTTGATTTTGACTCAGGTAGGCCATCTGCGATGCTTAAATACATTGTGATGAACAAGTATTGCATGTCCTCTACCTGAACCAAAATCCAAGATGTCATCTGCCATTCTTTAATCAATTGACTGCACATCCTAGCTTCTGTTCAAATCAGTTAGCTGAGAAGGTGGTACAGTCGGGGACAACAAGAATGTCAGATGTCTCCTTGAAGTAGGCCACCAGCAATACTTATCTCAATGAATTTAAGCATTGCGAGTGGCCTACCTCAAGGAGTCATCAGACATTTCATTTTGTTACCAACTGTACATTTTAGGAGCTATTCATGCCGTCCTTCAATCAGTTTTTGCGCAGAGCTGCCGTACCGAGTATATTTAATGGCATTTTTTAATTCACCCGGTTGAGGAAAGATTACACAGCTCAGTTCAGGGAATGACTGTAATGCACAAAAAAAACTTGCATCCGTAATCTTTATTCAACTGGAGTAGTCGTTGATGACTTTAAAATACGTGCGGATATTTATAATCATTAACAGCGATTGCTCTGATTGAGAAAAGATTACAGATGCGAGTAGTTTTGTGAGTTACAGTTATGAACTGAACTGAACAGCGTAATCTTTCCTCAATCGGTGGAATCATTGATGAAAAAAAAAAATGTTATCAAACATACACGAACTGCAGCACTGACTTCGGGACAGATATTTTTTCTTAGTCTTGATTTCTGTCTATCCATGCGCTTTGAGAAAGATAGACATACAGAAAAATAGTCTGTATGAACCCTTTAAAACAAAGGAAATGGGCAATTTTCTAATTGCAGTACATTTAAGAGCGCTGTTCAAAGAAGAGGCACTATTTTTGAGCAATTAGCTGAATTGCTGTAATTATTCAAAAGCTAAGTGCATCTGCCATTAATTAAGATTTTCTAAATTTAAAACTAGAATCTGAGTCAGTTTGTGGTTTTCCAAGTCATAGAGGTATTTCTCCATAATTGATTGTTTTTCCGACTCTCAAAGAGAGCACATGCAAATTACGTTATTTTTGGATGCCGTAAAGCCAGTCTATTTTTAGGCCTGACTTGTCAAAGCATCCAGATAGTTCCTCTCTTTTATTAAGCCACAAATAAGTCTGCCAAAATGAGTCGGAGCCAATGTAGATTAGAGCTCAGAAGCGTACTGTAGTAATATTTTCAGCATTGTCATCTCTCTGTTGTGTGACTGCTTCTTCAATAATGTGCAGGTGTACTTTACGACTCTCAACTTTTGCTAGAATCCAATGTATGCTCTTATTTCTCACAGGAAAAATTGATAGGTTCTTTGAGATACATGTTGAGAAGAAAACTACAACTATGTTCAGTTCATTCATTTTTTAGAAGTTAAAACTTTGGAATGACTAACAAAAAGTTTTGATCAATTGAAATTTCAAAATTTTCTCATTAATGACAATGGTTTTTGGAAATTTGTTCTGTTTTAGCGATGCTTTGGACAACCATATAGAACTACTGTGAAATTTTTTGGGTATCTGTATGATGATCAATTCACCTCAATGAGGATTAATATGGATGGTTGTTATACGGATACAGGAATTTGTCTTCCTCTCTCTTCGACCATTCACACCACATGTATTAGAAAAGGATAGCGGGGGGGGGGGGGGGGGGGATCACACGTGACCTTAGCCTGTATCTCTGTCCTTTTCTGATTCACTTTTCAAATGGGAGAGAGAAAACTACAAATTCTAGTATCTGGCTATGATAGGTGTAGCAAATCAGTGAGAATCAAGGGAAGAAGTAAATAAGAGAAAAAATCAAATGCAGAATATAAATAATCTATTATATATATTAAGTACTCATAATTTGATAATATACAACAATTATTGATTGTGATAACAAAGAATTATTACTCATTTATATATTCACAACCTTTTTTAATGTATGTCAATAAATATATAATGTATAATATATGTATAAAAATTAAGTTCAGATTACTCAAATTTTATCAAAATATAAATATGTTTTCCAATTACTTGTACCGATTGGGGTTGGTGCATTTTTTTACCCATTAGTGCGTAGTGTTGCCAAAGTCGCACTCGGAATCTCTCATTCTGTAGAAGCGCAAGAAAAGAGACGCCAACAATGGTGTCTCAAGGAATGTTAGAACATGCATTGCCTTGATATTTCTGACTACATATTCATCAGACACTTGCTGTAATATAATGACACCAAAAGTTCTGTTTAATTTTGTTTTACGCTTTTATAGACTTGATCGCCTTTGCTAACACTTTTGAAATTCTATTATCCTGTTTCTAAGTCTACAGCTAAATTGGTTTGACTTTGAAAGCTTTACAAGTTTAGATGGCTGGAGCTGCAGAAAAAAATTAAAGGGATCAACATTTCAGAAAAAAAATATTGCTCTGAGCACTAATGGGTTGGATAAATTTAATGTCTCCGTAGTTAATTTTACATCGATATTTATTCAACATTGCATCTCTTAATCTGATGAGTAGAAAATCAGGATGAGGGAATAAAATATTCTAAAATAGTCGAGAAAAAGGCGCACAAGGCACAATGAATTGACCAATTTATCACTGTAGAGAATTCTGTAAGCAAATACGCCCCGAGTGAATTGAGTAAGCTAAATATGTAATTAGGGTTTTTTTTTTTTTTTTTTTTGTTTTTTGTGTTTTTTTTGGTTTAAATTATTTCATTGTTTTCTTGTTGAATGATACTGAAGATAAAATTGATGAGTTATAACCGATCCTTTTGTTTCCACCTAAACTTTTAAATGCTTTCTTCTCATCCGTCTTTTCAAAATCGAACTTCCGATTATCTATACTGAGAGTTGATCAATACTTTTAGTTTTAATAGTAATCTGATCTGAAGAAGTGATTTTTTCTGAACTTTAACAAAATACTGTTCAAATTAGAGAAACAAGGGAGGCTGCTGGTCGAATGTGGCAATTAGAATAAAGAAAATTTCAGTACCTATCTAACAGAGCTAAAAAAATAGTCAGATCGATTATAATAAATGTCTGAATTTTAAAGTTTTGCAAGTTATAAAAATAAAGTGTATGCACTGATAAAAAATGTAATCTATATATATTTCTCTTTGACAAATTAAATACTCCTAACGCCTTTTATGAAATTAAAATCTGAAACAAACTGTTTAATAAGTTTTTAGAAAATAAAAATCAAGTATCACTATTTTTTCGAAACATATCATGGTGAAATTTATTTTTGAACAAAGGACATTTTTTTATTTATTTATCGGCAACCTGTTTATTTATTCACTTAATCTCCATTAATTCATATGACCGATAGAAATGATTAGACAGTAATTTTTTCATTAAAATGGCACAGAAACTGGCTTTTTGTTACTTTCGATTTCACTGAATATCGTATCTTGAAAAAACAGAATCAATACAATTTTCACCGCTTCGTAACAGTTCCATAGGATCAACAGAAGTATACGATGAACGCAATGTAAAATGAATTAATATACTGGTAATGAGATGGCAGTTTGAATCTATGAAATGAATTCGAGAGTCTAATAAGTTATTAATAAATTTATACAAAATGTATTCAAAAGTTTGTGGCTAGAAAATAAAGGGACAAAAAATATCCCAACGTTGTTAGGTCATTAGTCGTACTTTTAAGGCAAATCGGAGTCCCTTGGATCTAAACAGCTGCATGGTTATCCTATAGGTTCGCAATGCTTCTGATAAATAAATAAATAAAAAAGAAAAAAACTTTTGAGTATCAGATGAAAAATATATCCATAAATATTGTTCCTTATTTTCACGTACAAGTAAGGAAAAAAAAGGTCGATGTCTTGCAATGCTGAAATATTTAGCAAGAAAAAATACACTTTACATAAAATCATATGGAATACTTGTATCTTTCTTGCCAAATCTAGCAGCACTGATGTCTTGATAACAAAGATGCGATGCACCCAATAACTGGCTTCTAATCGTTTATAAAATACATACTAGTTGAGAAAAATTAGTTAGTTAAAAATAATTGATCTTACATCTAATCTTTAATATCCTAAAAGTATAAACTACTAGACTAGAAATCAAAACTTACAAAAATAGGGTGATAAATTATAAATATTATAACATTTGAAATAATTTAATAAATAGAGGAAGAACAACAAAAGATTTATAAATTTTCCTAGAATGTTAGCAGGATAACATTAACAGACAGACATTCAGAGCATCTTTTGGATTAGAATTAAGAGTAAAATTATTTGAACCAGAAAGTTTAAGTACATTTTCTTGTCAAATTATTTTTTGTTTCTTTTCTTTTTCATATTTTTATCAATATGTATTTATAACAATACAAGAAAAATAAAGGTTTCTGATAGGAAAATAGTGAACAGAGAAAGAAGAAGAACATCAAGATGTAGAAAAAAGAGAGAAAAAAAAAAACCTAAAAGTTTATAGATAATGCCAAAATATCAGTTACAGTGAGATTATGTGCGGGTTCATATTTTAGGGCTTTTAATCGATTGTACTTTAAATTTGTACGTAATGTCCAAGCATTCCTAGGAAATGCAACCATATGGTCTTTGTTTGGAGAAGTAATTTTTGTGCAAAGATTATGTCTGCATAATGCACAAGTTTGTACAAAAAATAATTAAACTATGTTTGAGTTAATAATACAAAACTTAATGAGAAACAAGAGTTTTACAATCATATTCTAACGACTTTGTTTAAAATTTCAACAATTATGAAAAATATGTTAAAAAAATACTGATAAAATTGCTTTCAATCAAGATTAACACTTTTCACAAATAGGTCATTTAAAATGATATATCGTATTGAGCAGGGTACCCATAACAAAAAAGTAATGAAATAATTCACTCAAATACATTTATAAATATTTTTTCTGAGGCAATGTTTTACTTTGTGTAACAATCAAACAGTTTAATGAGGTAAAAAAAAAAAAGAAGAAGAAGGAAATAATTAGAATTAGAATTACTCATCTGAATTTTTCACTACCACTAATAATGTTTAGAATTTAGACGGAGAAGTTGCTTTCATTTATTGTTTGATGAGAAAAACTTTGCTGGTTTGCAAGTGTTCAACTATAACAACTGACACAAATACAAGGCTCACTAGGTATTCTATTTGGATACCTACCTAAGTTTACACTGCGCAGTCTTTTACAAGTCAAGCGACTATCAGTTTAACAACTGTCAACTGATACTCCTCTTGAAAGATGAAATCGTGAGATAAAATGAAATGTTGTAAATAAAAAAGAGAAAAGTAAGGCTCATGTTACTTACACAAGATATTGTTCTGTCAGTTTCAGTAAAATAATTCAAGGTCTGTAAAAGATGTAAAGGATTTGACTAGGAAACGTATCAAAATTACTGAAACTGATTTAAGTCAGAAATAGAGAAAACTGGGATGAAAATGTTTTTAAAATCAGTAATAATCTGAGAAAGCTGTGTTTGTTCAGACAGCAGACCAGTCTTTTAAATTCAACTGTCCACGATTAAAGTGGAAATCGGAAAGGTTCTGACATCATCAATGACTATCCAAGGTTTGCAGACTGCGTAGAACTTTGTCAACCTCACAAATACGGCACTTGGAGAACTACTACTTTAATTGGACTGACAACTTAACGAGCATCCTCAGCTGACAGGGTAAGAACAAAAATTTTCTAGGAAGTGTGCAGAGGAGCCCGCACCACCCAGTGGAATTGCCATACATTCAAACTCATAATTTGCATCTCGATTATGGATTTCCTATCAGTTTATTTGCAACTAAGTATTTCCCCCTGAGTTTATCATCGACAGAAGCCAAACTGATTATTCTCCTTTAGAAGTTTAAAACTCCAGCTAAATGGTGTTATCTATGTTTCTGTAATTCAGTTTTCATTTTGAAAATTTTGATGATGATAAAGACAGTTACAACAATTACGATAATAATTAATAAATAGGTAATGACAATAATATTTATAATGAAGCATAAAAAGAATAATAATAATGATAATAATAATAATGATAAAAATAATAGAATAAAAATAATAATAATACAGTAATATTATGATGAAAATATTGATTAATCGTGATAAAAATCTTAAAATTAGATACTTACAATTATTCTTTTGAATATTCTAAATAATATTTACAAATCGAATAATAAAAAAAAAGAAGTTGTAAATAAATAAATAGATAAATAAATGAAAAAAAGAAGAATAAAAAATAAATAAATCGAGACAACTTTGGTAGGTAGGTCAATGAACAATTTTACAACAATAAGAGATAATATGCCTCCAAAACAAAGCTTTTAGCTTTTTGAAGTATTGAAAGATTACAGCAAAGTATTAAGAACTTACTTGTGGATCAAAGATACAGAGCATTCATGGGGCTAGTTATCATTCATAGATTTTCATTAATAGGTTTTCATTAACAAGTTTGAGGCCAGTTCTAGTCAGGTTGTAACAAGTACATACAGAAATAAAAAACCAAAAAATTTGAGTGATACAGCTCCCATAATACTTGAAAATAGACCAAATTAAAATACAGTCTAAAGCAAAAGCCCAAAAAGTATGGTTTCCATTTCTTGCTACCTATGCTTTGCATAAGACGTTCCAGGCATGGATTTATTTTGAACGATTTGGTGCCAACTTTTGAATCTTCTCTTCAACCTGTGTCTTTGACTCATTTTCTTTCTTACAATAGAAATGGTAGGATTGGAGATCACGAATCTTATACATTCTTTCCTCATCATTCAAAACAGTGTTGGCGATTATGGCAGAAATTATCCGAATTTTACATTGAGTAAATTACGAAATTTGGATAATTTCTGCCACCGTAAATGGCAACACTCCATTTGAAGGAGCCTATACCTAAAGGAAAGAAAAACACAGGAGACATTGAAGATATTTATGGCAAAAATGAACTGAGATTTTTGAAATTAAGTGCTACAGTAATAGAACCAGCTTTTAAAGGGATAAAAAAATGCTGAAATCTTTCCTACTGGGGCGAAGAAAAAACCGAAGAGTTGATTTACGTCTATACAACACCGAGACTTCATAAATTCATCAAATTTATTTTTCAACAGTATGGAAAAAACATTTTTTAACCATTGGACCATTGCGATTCCATTAACTAACACAAATTGTTGTTGGAAAATGAAACTTTTCAACTTGAACAGATATCAGAAAGCTGAACTTTTTTTTTTTTTTTTTTTTTTTTTAAAAAAAAAAGTTTTGAAAAAAAATACAATTGAAATAATAAATAGTATTTAACTAAAGTATAAAATTGGCATAAACAAAATAATATTGACTAAAATGATGCGTAACTAGGGTTGCTCTGGCTTAGTTTGTATCACTGTAGTCGAGCCTCTTGTAGACTAGCTGCTTGAGCCGCAGCAGCTGTATACGGCGAGAGCCCTGAAAAAGCTGAAGCTGCGGATGCAGCCGTAGGTAACGCAGTGGCCGTTTGAGGCAAAGTTGCATAAGTGTAGGGTGTTACATAACTTCCGGCTCCTGGAAAAATCATAAAGAGAAAAACCAATTTTAAAAAAGTTCTTTTCAATATTTACATTAAATTCACACACAGTGATGGTGCGTCGATTCGTTGAAAAAACAAAGCTTACATATGGCTGAAGCAGCCTTTTGAAATAGCTACACAGAACATAAGTTCTAGTTCTATCGGAGCAAGTTGCCATGGTACCAAAGCACTACTTCGATAGAGTAGACGCAAGAAGAAATGTTGTTACTTCTACCTACCAGTGCTTCAGTACAACTGCAACTTGCTCTAGAGCTAAAACTTTAGCTCTGCAGCGCTATTTCAAAAGACTCCTCCTATTGAATCGCTTATAGCAAAAGTTAGCGAGAGCCTTATTATCATGTTCGACTATGAGGTGTTAAATCAGCGGGTAGGAGAAAAAGAGAACAAAAAAAGTTCAGCGAAAGAATTTAGCTTCTCATGGATGGTGTCTGTAGAATATTTATTTACTGCTACTTGGCATCATTTTTCTCCTTGACTCACTTTCCTAGTGCCCTGCACAGCACACTACTTGTGGATTCTTACCCCCTATGTGACCCTGGTTACATCGCAAGCATTACAATACTCCTGCTTCTCTAAATTCTAAATAGAGCAGCGTTACATATAAAAAAAAAAAAAAAAACTATAGGAGCCTGTCTAAATTTTTGGCAAAGTCTGTTCTTGGGCCACGAAAACCAATGAGATAGAAAATAAAAACTGTTAGGAAATATAAAAAAAAAACCCATCAAAAGGTACATAATGCCAGATAATGGTTGAACACTTAAAGCGCTACTTTGCAGTTGTATTTTTACATCATAACCAAATCTGCCCCACACAGAGGTCAAATTTTATGGTTTTCAATAAATAGTTTTTCTTTTTGTTTCGTGGAATTTTTTTCACGGATACAGGAAGTCCGCACTAAAAATCCAAGTAGGCGCAAACAGTAAAAATACCAGTTTAGAGGATAAAGAAAAACTATGGTACGGCTGAACCATTAAGATAGAACAGTGGCGGCTTGCGCAGTTTCCCAACCATACTTTTTGCCATCAAAACCTATGCGAAAGTATCGCGATTTCTTGGGAGTTCAAAGAAGCTCCTGAAGATCGATTATTATTTTATGAAGGTTTAAATGGAGAGAATCCATTGTTGCCACACTGCACCAGCCGCCACTAGAATAGAGCCACTAAAACGCCGAAAATGACTACAAAATAGCCCGAACTAGAGTCACAAAAAACGCGAGAATAACTACAAATACATACATGGCCTCAACAATTTTTGGATCGGGTTCTATCCCATGCTTAAGTGAACAATCAAAATTCCAACATTTCGGGAATTTTATTTTTGTTAAATGGAACCTACATGGGCGAACTAAGGTGGGGAAGCGACAGGGGGCTTTTTCTGGAACAGACTCCCATTAAAGGACAAAGGTACCAGAAATTTAGACCGGTTAATATTTTCACGACTTAGATTTCCGGCCATATGCTCATTACACGTCATGCCTGGATTGCTGAGGTTACAGCCAACGGCGTATCTATAGAAAACTCCACCGGGGGGGGGGGGGGGATTTCAAACTTTGCGATTATTCTGAAACTTCCAGGCAGTTTACAGCAAACCTCCCTCTTACTTTTGCTTTTAAGGTGATTCCAGGGCCGTTTAGAATTCTAACCGTGGACACCACGTCGGTCGCGACGCTCAAAAAGTCAACAGTTTTTAGCTGAAATTGATGAATTTAGGTAAAAAGTACTATCAGGAACGTCGGCACCTGCGAGCACACTTCGCAGGAAGATATCCTGACGCAGTTTCAAGCTGAAACACTGACAAATAAAGCAGGGATTCATGAAATACGAAAATTCGCATAAGCCTCAACGAGTTCGAGTGAGGCAGATAAATATAGTATCACTCGCACTCACTCTCACTCACTAAGCTCAAGGCGAAATGAATTTCATAAATTTAACGGCTTTAATTCTCAACCAATTTTGCGTGTTTGGGCTCAAAAAGACCCATAAAAAAATGCGCAGCAGACGTTCTTGGATTTCGCGATCTTACTGTTTTTGTTATTTTTTTCAATTTAAAATGCCAAGAGCAGACTTCCTTCTGACGTGACTAGTGGCGCTATCCATCGGATTAAAATTTGAAAAAGTTTCGCCTGGAAACACCTTAAGAAGAACGGGGGGGGGGGGGGGGGTTTCCCAAGAGCTCCATCACGCAATGGGGCTGTTGCAAACTTTTGCTGTAAGCAAATGAAAAGTCTAATATGATGTAGAAACCAGCGAAAATCACGAAAATCACGATGAGAAAGTCTAAAATTTAGTAATAAACGCACAAAACCGCTCTAACGGCAAGATCGTAATGGCGCTTCAACGCATGTATCATGGGAGATTCCTGACTAATTTGAAACTTTCTCTACAGAAACATAGAGATTTGTTTCAATTTAGATAGGAATCTCCCATGATACCTGCGTCGAACCGCCACTACGCCTGATTCTGAGAGTGAATTTCGTGGGTTTTCAGTGCGCTCATCGTCATTTTTACGCAGGTTTTCATGCAAGAATCAACTTTTCAAACTCCTGTAGCAAAATTTTGCAAGAGCCCCATTCTGAGAGTACATTTGTCACTTTTACAGGTTAACATATAAGAACCAGTGGCGTAGCCACCGGGGGGGGGGGGGGTGTCCAGAAGGTCTGGACCCCCCCCCTCCGTTGACACAAAAATGTGTTCTAAAAAAGGTCATTTTTTGCGTTTTCAGACACATTTGACCAAATTAGTATCTTTGGACCCCCCCCCTGACAATTTTCGGACTTCCGATCCCCCCCCCCCAGAAAAATTCCTGACTACGTCACTAACAAGAACCAACTCTTCAACCCTAGCCTCATTTCATGTTTGTACTCTTTGGAGAGGGGGAGGCAGGAGAAACGGGGGGGGGGGGGGTGAGTTAAATTGAATAATAACAAACCTGCAACTGATGTGTAAGGGTAAGTTTCGAAACCGTTGGTGTACTGACTCTGGTAATTCGAGACGGAAGCGGCGGCGGCTGCTGCTGCTGCGGCATTCTGGTACTCATAGAACTGCGATGTGGCTGCGGCGGCGGCTGCTAGGGCTGCCGTATGAGAGAGCTGTGCGGGCGGTATCGAGACTAGACCGCCAGGCGTTGCTGAGGCGGCAGCCGCGGCCGCGCTCAAGTAAGGTGACTGATACACATATCCAGGTTGAACTCTGCAACAACAAATAAACAAGAGCGAAATTCAATGGCTGAGATCATGTAGGGGGGAAAATTAGAGCGGAAAACACTTTGAAAAGAAAGAAGGGGGGGGGGAGGACTACAGGAAAAGTGATTACAACCTCTTTCGGACCAAGCCTAAGTATATTCGTTTTTCTCCTCAAATCTATTTCACATTATTTCAGTCTTCATTCCGAATAAACGCGACTGTAAATTTTAACAAACAAGATAATAAGGTTTCTTCTAGCGCCTTCAATTTATCGTATAGGCAATTCCAGTTCCCTCGAGTACGAATAGTTACCTACCATTCCTATATAAACAGAGGATCGGCGTTCTTTTCGAATTAACCTGGCCCTTAGAGGGTTAATGCGAGACCAAAGATTACTTAAAAATATAGACATGGCACTATAGTTATCTCGCTCGTGTTAAAGGAAAAATGGATAAAACGCTGGCTGTGATACAACCGGGCATACAGAGGGGATCATAAAGCTTACAGTATTCTGGCTCGAACAGCTTACTTTTCCCACTTTTCAATGTGTTTGTTTACAGAACAAGAACAAACATGGAACAGTGGAACATGGAACGGTTTTTTAAGGATAAACATGGAAAAAGTAAACTTAGCGAGCCAAAATTCTCTAATCTTTATGAAGATAGCTGAGCATGAAGGTCACGGGTGAGTGAGAGAGATAGTTTGAAACTTTATGCGTGTTTTTGTCACAGTTGATTGCGAACAATCAGTGCATTGTTGGCTAACCGTTGGCTTCGCACTAAGACCGTTTATGGAGACCCAACGACCAAGTACATACGAGTGTGTGCTTTCCGAGTTACGAAAGTGAGGCAAAAATCGTACTTTCGCGAATGATTTGCGGCGTGCATTCTTGACCCGATGGAGTTGTTGGAAACCAGCAAGCATCGCAGGCTCCCCTCTGAACCCCACTTCATGTGCGGGGTACAAAAAAAACCCTAGCGTTTACGACGAAACGCCGCACCAGTCATCACTCATCAGATGAACCCCGAAAACGTCGGATCGGGTCAACATAAAATACAAACTGGGTGGGTTGGGCTACGGCTTTACGATCCTTGAATCATCTTGATCGAGTTGACCGATGCAAACCTTTCAAAACCAACGATTAATGGGGTTTTCAGGATATTAATGCCATCGAAGTTATCAGATAAATCTGAAACCCATTTTTTGGAAACGGACAATGATTTTGATGTCCTCATCGATGACCGGGAAACATCAAAAAATAAGTTCCATTTTTGCGTTATTTTTACGTTGAAAGGTTTCATAGAGGTATAATGATCAACCAATTCACGAAAATATACACTTCCCAAGCCAAATGATGGGTTCAGTTTTGTTCGAGGGCTCTACAAAACAACAGCCAACAGAGTCGAGTCAAATGGGTTCGTTTTCGTTCGAAGGCTCAACAAAAAAAACAGCCAATAGTCGCTCACTGTTGAGTGGTGAACATTGCTCCTTTACTTGAAACTTCGCTTTTGAGTCAAAATTTCAATTAATTAAAGCAATGTAATTGTGAATTAATTAATCAGAAACCGTTGTTATGTCAAAACACACCAATTTAAACCATGAACAAAACCTTACCTGTAAGTTCATCACTCAACACTATCGACGACTATTGGCTGTTGTATATCGATGATTTCCAAGTCCAACCAAAGAGCTGGGAAAGAGGGACGCATCGACACATGTCGCAAGCTTTACGCAGAATCTCTCTATTAATCTTGACTGCTACTAATGTTGAAAACGCAAGCTTTTTCAAAACTATCCCGCGCGCGTTACAGAATGAATAAAACACACCTTATTCTCGATTCATCGCTAACGACGCAGCGTGGAACTTTTATGAAGGTACCACGCGTGTTCCTCGCGACAAAATCTGCGCGTAAGAATCTATTTACTGTTTGAAAAAACCGAATGCAACAACCTTATTGTTTAAATTCGATAAGCTAAGTTCTTTCGTTTGGGGGGGGGGGGGCGAAAAGGACGCAATGCATACATACGTACGAGTGATCCGGCTGATCTTTGAGCAACATTTTTTCTGCGAGTGAGTTTCAGAAAGTTTCAAAGTTATCAATGTAGAGCTCGTTTCAAAAGTGTAGGCGCACCTAGACCGTTATCTTTGGCGACTTTTCAATTTTCATTTCTTCAAAACTATAAACAAAACTTTTCTTCGACTTTGAAATTTTAATTTTAACTTGTTCCTCAATGAAAAGCCAACGCTCAAATTCATTTTCATTCATTTTCATTTTAAAACAGGAGAAAGAATGTTGAAAAATTCCAAAGATTATCGGTCTAGGTGCGCCTACACTTTTAAAACCACCTCTATCATCGTTAGTTTCGCAGCATTCTACATCAAAAATATGATGGTCCATTTGCCCACAGAAAAACCTTTGCAAGCTAGACCTCCATTACTCAACAACGCTGGTTTGGTTAAACTAGGCATCAGATTTCATATTATTTTCGCTCCATTTAGAGTCATTTTTAGGGCGACCACGACACTTCCATCACCGGCTTGACGTTAATTTCGAATCTGTAGGAAAGCGTGAATAAGGCGCCGTCCAAACACCGCGCCTTGGTTGATTTCGTGTTTTTTGGACGGGGCTATAAATAGATTGGTCAGGACAAGGAAAAGATGGTGTCAAAACGAGGAGGAATTTTCTGCGCATCAACTCGGCCGAACCAAAAGTTAAATGAAGCACATTACACGAGAGACTGAAAATTGTTTGTGGTGTCATCCCATCCCGTTTCAGCCGCTACATAATATTTTTGAAGTGACAAGACGGGAATGAGACGCGACGTGGTCATACGACATACCCTCTTCAACATATTTGTCAGATTTGATGGGAAATACGTTCCATGATCCGCACTCAACTTGATCGAACACATAAAATATCGATTCTTCGACACATTTGGCAACGCTGTCATTGGGACTCCCATGCCCAGTGTTGCCAGATTGGGGGAGAAAAAGCCGTACGCTTTACATTGATTTAAATGGGGACGATACGGCTTTTTACCCTCGATCTGGCAACACTGCCCATGCCAGGCGTCTAAAACGAACTACGAGCTAGACCAATAGAGAGGATTTGAGGGAGGTGTACTTTTGAGGTAGAACGGAGACAGCAGTGGCGTAGCGTGCAGTTTGGCAACGTTGTACTGTGTCCATTTAAACCTATTTAAAAGGTCGAATGCGAAGGTGTTCACCGAACACCCAATTTAGCTCGATATTTTTCATGGGTTTAAATAGACGAACTGCAACGTTGTCAGATTGCACGCTACGCCACTGGGAGACAACCATGATATGGAAATCTCTTAAGGTGATTCCATGGTACATACATGACCAAGGCGATCGATTAGTCGATCGATTAATGGTCATTTCCCGGACTCTGTGGAAATTCTTTGTAAAACCAGGATTGTCAGCACCTGGAGGAAGATCTAACAAAGATATCCGTTAAGTTTGGATGCTCGAATCCGGAGAATAAGGAAGTAACTATAATTCCCAAAGAATTCCCATAGTTACGTCCTTATTTTCCGGATTCGAGCATCCAAACGTAACAGATATCTTTGTTAGATCTACCTCTGACAATCCTGGTTTTACAAAAAAAAAAAACTCCACAGAGTCCGGGAAATGACCATTAATCGATCGCCTTGGTCACGTGCCATGGAATCACCTTAAGGACATTTTCTCACAGGCTCAGTTTGTTTGCCTTATATTTTTTCAACTTTAAATTTAAAAAAAGAAAGAAAGAAAGCAAGAAAAAAAGAAGTAGTGAAAAATCCATTTGAAATCGGTTTTAACGTAAGGGCAAGTGCGTTTCAGAGTGCGGCTATATCTGGACACAGAAATCGAAATAATTGTTTCTTATGGGGATGGATTTGCACGATAAAGAAACATAAACAAACAAAATGCTCTCACCTGCGGGCCGATCATTTACTTTATCTTTAAACCGATCGTTAAAACTGTCTACGAGTGATGCTATTGGTCGAAAATTGTAAAACTTGGCTGTTGCTATAGTAACCATCGTTAAGAGTCTCGTTTTATAAAGGCTATTCATGAGTAACCTTTAAAAAACGGACACCATATATAACGATGGTTACCATATCAACGGCTAAGTTTTACAATATTCGACCAATAGAATCACTCATACACAGTCTTATCGATAGGTTTAACGATGAAGTAAATGATCGGCCCGCTGGATTGTTGTATTAAAATTCTGTGTCCGCATGCAAATAGCCACTCTTACACTTGCGCTTTCATTTAAAACTGAATTAATTAAACCTTTTGATTTAAAGTTAAAAAATTAGGCAAAAAAAAAAAAAAAAAAAAAAAAAAAAAAAAAAATAGAATCAGATTGCCTACGCTATGCTTCTTTTAGGTAGGACTTATAACATCTATTAGCCCATCTACAGCAGGTCTTATAGCTTGTTGTCAACGATAGAAGAATCGGCCATCACATCAATTAATCTCAACTGAGATCATCTCAACAGCTATGGAGCCGGTATATATCTTTGGGGGCCCTGGAGATGAGACGGCCCCCAACAAGTTATGGCTAGAAGGCTCTAAATGTTCGCAGTATCCCCTTCCCCCAAACAAACAAAAAAAAATTGGACTGCGAGTTCAGTGAATTCGCCGCTAAATAAGTTTACGAGATTTTTAAACGCGACGAAGCGAGAAGCGATCAGCGCACATGCGTGAGATATTCTAGTATAATCCAATTGAACATGAATCAAATTTTGAAGCTCCGAATAACACAGAGACAAATAGAGACCCAGCACAAAGCTTGCGACAGGTGTCCACTTTTCTGGCTCAATTTTGGTCGGAACTCATCGGAACAACAGCCAACTATTGCCTACTGTTGACTGATGAGCGTGTGTTTTGCATTCGAAAAGCAAACCCTGTTTCCGTTTCCGGGACGGCGAACCAATCACAGCCTTTTGTTGAGCTTCACCGTTCAACAGTAGGCAATGGTTATCGTTGGAGCCGGTGACTCCCGACCAAAACTGTGACCGCTAAAGTTGCTTCACTTTTGTAACACGGGAAGCATACGGTGTACTGGGTCTCTATTTGTCTCTGGAATAACACTACACGATATTTTGGCCGCAGCTCATAAAAAATAGGAAGTCTCTTTTGACCATACCTACTCACAATACATTTTCTTAAAAATCTTTAGAAGAGACCGTACATAGTGAATCTCTAAGATTACACACTGTGCCAACGTCTCATTCAGAGAATTTTTCATTTATTTTCATTATTTTTTGTTCATTTCCTCCGCCTTCGAGCAGAATGAAGATCACCCGCTGTAAGTACATATCTATGCAAGTCTCGATTTAATTGTGCGCCTTCAAAACTGGACGATACAGCCCATTAAACGTTAATAATGATTGAAGCTTGCCCCGGCACAGGTATTTCAACAGCTGGTTGGAGAGAAATTTTACAAGAAATAACACTTCGTTGTTTTTCGTTGAGACTTACGGGAATGTTCTCATTTCCAATATCCCGGCTTTACTTTAGAGTAAGCATTTCAGCTTGAACCTTTCAGGAAATCTCTCTGAAGTATATGCTCGCAAGTGTCAACGTTCCTAAAAGTTGGGCTTTTTTTGGGTATATTCGTCAATTTTAACCAAAAACTGCAGACTTTATAAGCAGCGCGACATGTTGGTTGTGGTTGGAACTAATCGACCCTGGAATCACTTTATGAAGCTTATAAGGATCTAATTTGATCGTGTGAAGAGGCTTTTTAGAATCCTGAAAGTTGAAAAATGCTGACAACTTTTCATTTATTTCCTTAACCCTTTCGGTGCTGTATAATCAAAAAGTAGTTTCACCAAATCTCAGACCTTCACTATAGTGAATCGAATGGTTTTTTCTCATATAATTTCAGGTGCATGTCAATTTTTTTGAAAATTCATAAGAATCCATGTTAACAGACGTTCTCTGTAAGGGACAATACAGCGAAAGGGTTAACTTTTTCTCTATGAAAATCGTGCACATGGAAGTACTTACATAATATAGGCGTGACGAATACAGGTACATTTTATTCTATTGTACCGATTTCACGGCTAAACAAAGCTGATGCTCTTGGTCAGGTGACGGTGAGAAAAATAAATTCGTGTATCCGCCGGCTTGTAATTGGCCACATTTTTTGAATAAACGAAAGAGGATGAAAGGTGCCGTCGTTGACTGGCACAGACCGGGACATAGACGAAGAGGATGATTACGAAACGGTATTCGAATTTCCAGGGATTTGCGCAGTGTATGAAGCGGGCGCTGAAAAACGGGAAATTCTCGAGCTTTCAACAGTGGGTGGGTAAGAGGAGGAGGCAGCGGAGAGTACTAGAGAGGGGGGGGGGCGACAAGTGGGAGGGGCCCGGAGAACTCGTCTTTGGAATCCTGCTGCGCTGCGCAGATGAGACCAGATAATCCAATGGCTAAACTCCTCCGTGGCTGAGAGTCACTTTAACCAATCCTGCCCGGTCCAGCTCTCTTGCGGTGGGTACCCATCGCGCCCAACCCATTCCCTCTGGCCTCTACCTCCTCATTCTATTCGTTCCGAAGGAAATCCTTTCTCTCTTCTCTCATTGAGTCATTGCTCCCTCTTTCTCTCTCTCACTCCCTCCAGCACTCCAGGAGTTTTCATCGTCCGCGAGAGAGGGGATGCGCACAGAACGTTGAGCGAGTCGGTCATACAGACCTAGACTGAGAGAGGAATTTATTTACGCAATATGATGACATTAAATTTCTCTTTGTTCTGAAGCTCACCATACTACGCGGTGTTAACGGAAATCGCATCGATGTAGTTCCAGATTCGCCTATAGATAGCGCGGAGTGTTCACCATCGCTCGATTTTGGGGAATAGGGCTGTTGCACACATTTGCTGTCAGCGATTAAACAGTCGATTCACGTGTAAAAACCTCGAAAAATAACAATGGCAGCACTAAAAACTTCTGAAATCCACTCTTGAACTCAATAAACGCTTTTATTTACGAGGGATTAATTGTGACCGAGGGCAGTAACAATGGGAGATTCCTATCTTAATTTCGTCACTCTTTCTACGCTGACAAGGATGATTCACAGAGTGATTAGTTATCAGAGTGATGGTCCACATCCGATGAATGGTACCTACCGCAACACCTAGTGACACCGGTGTCACTGTCAGATAAAATTCGTCTCTTATTGGTCACTTCTTGATGGAGTTACAGTATTGTTAGATGGGAATCTCCCATTGTTACTACCCTCAGCCACCATTACGCCCGCGCAAATAAAAGCGTTTATCGAGTTTCGTAGTGGATTTTGGAAGTTTTTAGTGCTGCCATCGTTATTTTTGGAGGTTTTCATCCCTAAATCGACTATTAAATCGCTTATATCAAAAGTGTGCAACAGCACCATTCCACGGTATAGATGTCGTTTCATAAGTGATGTAGGTTTGTGCACATTTTTATGCGCCTTTGCAAAATTGGCAATAGTAGCAACTCAAAGTTGGACTCAAAAGAGCTAACAAAACCCGAAATGATGTGACACGGTGTGGTATTCATCAAATGTCAAAGAATTCCGTTAAATCACCCTAATTGAGAAACTATTTGCGAAAAAAGAATGAATTTCAATTAGCTGAACTTTACTTCATTCATTTGAAATTTCATATTACATGTTCTTGACCCTGTCCAGTGTTCAGCGATTTTCAATCGGATTACTATACTTTCCCTCTAACATTCGATAGACACAGGGTCAAAATATCTCTTTCGGAAAAGAGGGTAGCCGTGATGTTTGGCGTGAACTTGCACCCTTTTTACCAGCGATGTACTTAATTACCGCAATGTGGTTCATGGGCGGAGCCAGGAATTTGGCAACTGTGGATTCTTCCCATTTGAATGAATGAGAAACAATCGATTAGAAATTGGGCCATGGTCCCTTCAAGAATCGATTGTTTTTCATTCCTACATTCAAATGGGAAGAATCGACAGTTGCCAAATTGCTGGCTCCGCCCATGATGTGCGGTTCATTTCATCGCGCAGACAGCAAAGCATTTTTTCTGCAGTTATACTGCCCTGCCGCACGATGTAGGTATCATTCGGAGGTAAAAGAAAAAATAAAAAAATAAATAAAAAATAAATAAAAATAAAAATGCTGATGAAAAATTAATTGCTCTGGATGAATTTTCAAAAAAATTGAGGGATCGCTATAGTGCGAAAAACGGAGGGACGAAGAATAAAAATAGCACAGCTTTGCAGCCACAATTCCTGCTTTTATTCGCTTAAACATAGGCGCAGTAGGGGTGGGGGGTGTTCAAACATCCCCCCAGAGCCGTGTAAAGGAAACAAAAAAGAGAAGAATGGAAAGAAGGGAGAGAAAACGAGGCAAAAAAGGAAAAAAGAGAGGAAAAATGGGGAGAAAAAAGAAAGAAAGGGGGAAGAAAGAGGAAAGAAAAAAGAAATAGGAGGTCAAAACCTGCTAAAAGTTGGGCTAGAAGTCCATCCCATAAATATTTCTTCGGTTCTCCCTCAAATATTCAATTTTCCGGGGGAGGACCCCAAACCCCTCCTTATGCCTCGAGGGGTATTCTTTACCCCCGACCCCCCGGTAAATAGGGTGTACGAAAAGTGGAAGCATCACTCAAAAACCCTCCCCAAAGACAACTTCTGGGTGCGCCACTGGTTTATATTTTTTCGGAAAGAAAAGTAAGTAATTAAGTTAATGCATCTCAAAAGCGCCTGCATAGTTATAACTTGTTCTTCCATTCATTACATTTACCTTTCCATTTTTTAAATAATAAAGGTACATAGAGCTATGAAGAGTTTAAAAAAAAGTCAAACATACCTACGTCTTTTCTTTTTTTTGAGAGGTCAAAAAAAAAAAAAAAAAGGCAAAATGTACCAAGGAAACGATTATGTGATTGTGAAAGGAGCAAAAACGAATAGGAAAATCAAAACACCGAGTTTGCTAATCAAAACAAAGAAGAGAAGAAAGAAAAAAATAATGACAAAACGTGGAGTACAACAAACAAAATAACTCAATTAATTGTAAGACCTACAAAGCAGCAACACACAGGAAAAAAAAAAGGTGTTCGCAAACCAATCGTGATTGAAATTCACACATCAAACGTGCTGCACGAAGTGGATTGTTAAAAATAAAAAAGTAAAAAAAGTAATTAAATAATTAATTAATTTTCATTTCACTCCTTTTCTTTGTTGTATAAAAAGAAGAAAAAAAAGAGACGAAGTGAGAGAAAAATGAAAGGAAAGGAAAACCAAAAAATATTTGATACTTGAAAAATATAGAATATGTGGATATACGTTCAGTGAAGTTCATTCCTGCACCCTTGTTTCCTCCGGTCGCAACGCTCGCTGACATCAACCCGAAGGGTAGTTTTTAGGGGAGGAAATAGAGGGAGAAAATAAGTGAAGGGGACTGACTGAACTCCGAGCCATATCGTGAAATTACACTAGGGTTGATGACCAGAGAGTGAGGCAGGGAGGGGGAAAGATGAATCACGCATTTCCAGCAGCAGCTCTGAGCTTGCTTTGTTGGAAAAGTTTTCCTATACTGCAGTGCAGTCAGACAAAGAGGCGCAGAACCAGCGACGGCTGGCGCTATTGGGCAACAGTGTTTCATCTCCCATTTAAGCAAATATAAAACAATCGATTCCAAAGGAGGCTGTCGGTGCCCTCAAGAATCGATTATTTCACTTAAATTTAAATGGAAAAATTCCTTGGTTGCCAAATTTCACGAGCCACAGGACGTGTGCACAACCTACAGCTTTCATCAAACTCCCATCTTTGAGTGTTGTATTTTGGGATGATGTTTTACCAATTTCCCTAATTCTATCAGCCATGGCGCTTACTTACCTGCATGCTTGCTTAGAACTGTACGATTTAACACGCAGTTTTCGCAATCATACAGAAATGAAACGCCCGTGTTACTGAATTTTGCACCTTTCGTTTTTTATTTCATTCGTTTGATTAATAATTGGTAACGAGAATTCACCCTTAACTTTTCCCGTACTCTCCCGGCGCCGCGGCTGAAAAATTGCGGTTTCTAAGTTTTGGCGAATATGACGGAATAAAATTTAAATCTAAGGATTTTAGAGAGATTTACTTTGGCATATTTGAAATTAGGGGGGGAAAAAATGTTGACTTTTTTATCTTTAACATTTTGCCCTAAGGTTCTGTACTTTTATTGGAGTGATTACAATGTCGCCCTACATAATTATATTTTTTTTTCTCTTTAATTGAAAGGAGGGTTCTAAAATAAATTATATTTTTTTTCTCTTTAATTGAAAGGAGGGTTCTAAAATAAATGATGAATTCCTTTCGCGGTTACTAATAACCGCGGTCATTGTCTCGCGGTTTCGCCTAATTTTGCTCCACTGAATTTTGCCTCCACATTGGGAATTATTAAAAAGTGAAAACAGCGTAAAACATTTGGGGGGGGGACCAGAGAACAAATAATATATATTTGAATAGTCGCAAATGTCTTCCACATTGAAAATTTAAGTGTTACTACGTAGCTTTAACTCTTTTGATAATAATGGCCTCACTGTCGAAGCTAGTTCCGTAGCTAGAAATTTCTTTGAAGAGAGTCCGAGGTTGATGAACTTTATGGAGGGGGTCCAAGGTATATATAAAAAAAAAAAAAACCGACATTCCTTAAAAAAAGCGACAGATTACCATTTTCTCATTTTTATTTTTTCTTCGTTTTCCCCCGCCTCGCTAAGCTACTGATTGTGAGTTAACAATCCCATGGCACATACAGTTGTGAAAATTTTTAAATACATTTCAAGAGATTTGAGTAAAGTAGCTCCTTTCACAAGTCGCAGTCTAACATTTATCTAGCTTAGTTTTCATAATTATGTATAAGCGGTATGGTGAACATCACAGACCTGAAAGGGTCTTTGACAAGAGGACAACTTCCGCTAATAGAGGCTAAATTTTCACACATACACTAGTTGAAGATCCTTCAAAAAACTAGACTTGCACACAAACTGACGAATATTCCCCATTTCAAAACTACGATCTTTAAGCTTTCCTCTTACAATTAGTCTTAGCAGCAGATTTGTTTATTTTTAAAATGATTTTGAACCGGGTGGACGTTGCCTATTTCCGCCTGGGACCCCACGAGACCTATCTTTCATCGCATTTAATTCGAAGCATTAGAGAAAAAGCTGGATTTTTTTTCAAAGTATTCTCCAAAATTTGATTACAATGATTATTTCTGCTTGTTTTCATTTCTTAATACTATCGAGGGGTTTTTTTTTCACTACTTTTAGTTTTTTTTCTTGATTTTTTATCGAATTATTGGCTCCTTTCAAGCACTTATGAATATAATTATCAGTAAAATTGGCGAGTAATTTCTCAATTTAAAACGGCATATAAAATGAAATATTGAGGAAAGTAGAAGAAGCTGATGAATTTTCATATGGCCGGAGAAAGTGGAGAAATAGGATAAACACGAGAGAAGTAACTTAAAAAGTTAAATAATATCTACTCAAAATACTACAAGTTGAAGTGTGAAAGAGAATATAGCAACAACAACGATAATAAAAAAAATATTTACCTTACAAGAGCCGATAAATTAGTAATAAATTATTTACCTTTTTAATTCCAAGTTAGGTAACCTGAAAAGGTAAAAAATAAAACAAATTGTACGGTTTTTGTATATACAAACAAGTGTGTTTCAAGGTAAGATAAATTTAAGAGGACTTACAAATACCTTCAAAAGGCTCAATGGGTATTTGGAATATTCGGAGTTACAAAAGCGAAGATGGAACGAAACAAGGAGAGGTACGTGTAGTAATCGTAACTTGACCATTAACGCTTTTAAATTTTGAAAAGCGAGGGTCAAATTACGAAATGAAAGGATTTTTGTTGGTCAGAGGTCACCCGCTCTGCTACTGCGGTAAAGTATCAAAACCGTAGAGAATCAGCAGTCAAAATACTAGATACACGTAAATCTACATTAAACTTACAGTTTGTCTCTTATACAAGGGGTTTCAAAGGAAAACTGATACTTTTTTCCAATTTAAACAACGCCAGTTGCGAATTTCAATGAAACATATCTAAATTGGGCTGACATTTGATGCAACAACAGAATTATGAACTGTTGGTTCATGGTAATTCATTCGTAAGTTACAGGTTCAAAAGATGATGTAAAAATATTATTCAGTTGGGTGCTTGAAGAAGGAAACCAATTAAGAAAACTTCAATAACATAACAGTGTCGGCCGCTTTTTTCTCCACACGCAAACTATGTTTCTACAATAGAGAGGGCAAAAGTAATAAATATTTGTTAATTCCTCAGGAAAATAAACACCTGATAGCAGGTACATGTTCCCATAAGAGGATTGCAATTTGTTTCAAGTGTAGCAGCTCTTTAGACGCTGTTGGCAAAGGAGTATGGTTAGGAACAACTAGTTGCCAAAACTGATGATCATACCAAGGAAACTGGAAAACGGAAACTGGAATTGATTATCGACAAAAGAACAATCTACTTTAGTAATTCCGTTTGAATCATGGACTTTGGAAATGGAATTTTTCAAGAACGATGGTTGGATGTAAGCATTTCCTACGACCAAAGGAACGGAGAAATGCGAAGAGGATAAAGGTCCAAAAGATGGTGGAAACAATCCGACTTTTCAAATTTTTGAAGAAATGGACAGGAAAAAAAGAAGCATGGAACGAGAGATTGAGGAGCTTTCTTCACATTATTGACGAGGTTGAAGTGATCAACAGGGACATGAAAGTCGGTAAGTAAGAAAATTTTTGGACGATGGATGTTAGGAGTTCGTTATCCAAATCAACTGTTCACGAAGCGAATAATTGCAAAGTAACAAACCAAATAAAAATACCAATGGTTCGTGATTTTTTCCTTTCTCAAAGATTAATTGAAAAACTTGATGAATATGAAAAGATTTTGACACCAGAAAGAGAAAAGGGGGGAAAAAAACAGAGGCCAAACATTCAGAATATATTTTTCAGTTCTTTCGTTATCAGACGTGAGAATAATTAGTAATTTGAACTGACCGAAGCCCCGATAAAAGTTCTAAACTACGAGGTGTATCCTATAACAAGCTTTAGAACATCGCAGGATAGAAACGAAATAAGCCAAGGAGCTACGACAAAATAGAAATCTTTCAATTCCCTTTTCGAAAAACTATTTCGACGGGTTTGTGCAAAAATAAAAGACAGCATTTAACAAAACCCCGTCCTCGTTTGGGCCCAGTTTAAAATTGGTTTTTTAGAATTTATGCATAGATAAGCAAATGAAGAAAACGAAACTAATTACTGCTTCTTTCATTCATCCATTCATGAATAAACTAATTGAGCATATTATATCGATTAAAAGAGTAGCTAAAGAGCTAAAGAGTAGGCTACAAGTGTATACAGAGAGTATGCATAACATAAAATTCGTTCTTCAGAATTCAGTTGGATCGCAAGTATGTAAGTACCTCTCAGTCCCTCATTCCGGAAGTGAAATCTTTTCGACCACTTACATAATCACTGCATGTTATCAAACACACACAAATGCAAAATTAAGACGAGAAAAAAGGAAAACAATGACAACGACAAATAATTAGGACGTAATGGAGCAACTTCTAAGATGACCGGGAGAAAAAGTAAACCAAAGAAACAAAGAAAGGGTTTAAATGAATTCCAAACATGGGTATTATTTCTAAAATCAATGGAAAACTAAAACATTTCCGAAAATTTAATTTTTCTCAACCTTTCTCCTTTCACCGAATTCCTCAAAATTCATCATTTGAGTTGTTTTCAAGTTCTTGAGGGACTACAATATAAAAAAAAAATGAAGGTACCTCTCCGAAGAAAGAAATGGTAAGATTTTCTTTGGTTCGGTGACTTATCTCGAAAAATTTAAGAATAAATCATTCAACATTCTGTTTAAATTGTTTTTGGATATGATCGTTATATTTGTGGGTACTATGATCAATAAAATCACCATCTTTAATACGTTTTCCTCACATTTTAGAAAATCAGACTACCTATAACTCTTTATGCAAAAACGTTATTGAAAAATGAAAAATCTGATTGAAAATAGATGGGTGCGATCCAACTCTATAAAAGATTGACCAATGAAATGTAAGACTTTCTAGATGTAAATAGATCAAAATTGTATACTGTACAGTATTTAATCGGAGAAACGAGTAATTATTGGAGAGGAAATGAGGAGAAAAATTACCTTACCCAATATTCAACTGATTCTGAGCTAGGAAGATTCATAATATTTTAAGAGGTAGTGAGTTAGAGTGTCTTGAAAAAAATTCTCACGGTTAAAGTGTCCAGGGGAATGTTTTTTTATCGATATTTTTTGTTTAGTCAAATCATTTTAAAAAAATATATATTTTCCTTGTACCTACGTAGAATTTCAAAAAGGACACATTATTGTTAAAGGTAAATTCAAGAAAAATCCTCTTAAAATTCTTTGAGCCTACCGACAAAACCTTAAGTCATATTCGCGAAAACTGAAGTCACCGAATTCATTTTCATAACTTTTTTACTTGATTTATTTCTAAAATATATATTTTTTTTTCGGGGGAAAATCAAATTTTAGGTACCAACTACATGCAGCTAGTTAATAAAAATTGCACGAGTATACATAAAAACGGGAAAAAATTGATAAATAAAGATAAATCAAGAGGGAATGTTATTTTGACCCTCAACTTCTGTAAATTGAAAAAGCAAGTGAGAAAATATCAATACGACAACAATATTGTGAACAAGGCCGCAGGAATAAAATATTAGCAAAGAAACAAATGAAAAAAGAAAAAAAAGTGATAACGACAAATATTAAAATGAAAGATTAATAAATAACCAAGAACGATAAAAAAGGAAAAAAAAGAAAAATCAACAAAATATCACACACTCAAAAGAACACAAACAATGAATTATTATTTTCGGCGTACATTTGGTTTTAGCTATCTGTGAGTGGTGGACGGTGTCCTCTCAGCCATGTTCTGCTCTGTGAACATTATTCGAACGGTAACTGCTTTTAGCAAATTTTATCATCATTAAACTTAACACAGTAATAAATCTGAAATTTTTTTTTCATTGAAAAATTTGGATATGTACGAGAACAATTTTTTACAAGAAACAATAGTTTTACATTTTGAAAAAAAAATGTTATCCCAGATGAAAAAGCATTTGAAAGCAGACTTGCGGATGGATAGGGGCAGCTCTTGGAGAGTGTGGTGATTACACGCAGTTTTTAACAGTTTTTCCAAATTTTTGTAAAGAAGTTAGTAAAATGAGAAATAAACGACGCTTCTGTCTATATGAGAGCTTCTGTTAATCGATGTGTAGCCCATAAATAAAAAGTTACTTCTCTATAGGTCGTAAATCACATAATATTGTGTCGATTTTCTTTCTAGTTCTCCTGTGAGTCGCTTATCTACTGACATCAAGGCACTCAAGTTTCTTTAATAAAGATACTGCAAAATATCTACCGGCAGCTGAGCAAGTAAGCTCACATTTTCAAGATTCCTGAAATCTCTCAAATTTTGCTACCGAATCTTGGAAGTTTCTATAGATTGGTTTCTTCGGCGAATTCCGTTGGAACAAAATTGAACAATTCCCTTGGCGAATCTCTCACAGTTACTCAAATTGAAAGCGTCCTTCAACTTTTTCCAACTCTCAAGAGCCACCTCCGATCCTCAAGATCATTTATGTAAAATCCCTTTCCGCGAGAAAAGTCCGAGATCCGTCAAATAGAATTAGAATTCATTCTAATACGTTCCAGCCAGTCAAATTATGTTTTATTTTATGGATTTTAAGAGTCCTCTAATTAACTACTAAGACTTTGATCTCAATCTCATTTCTTTCGGACTGTTTAGACGATGGGACAGTATATGAGGCACTGTTTCTCACCAATTATACCCGCCGCATTGATAATTTAGAAAAATTAGGGGGGTCGGAACGAATTTCGTGATTTTCTTTCGTTTTCTTTTCAAAATGTACTCGTTGAAACAATGATTCTTGATTTCTCAAAAAAAGGGAAGCAAAAGAGTGTAGCCAATAGAGTTGATTTTTCATTTTACATTAACAATTCTAATAAAAAAAATAAAAAAAAGAAAGAGATAAAAAAGTAAACCTCGACTGAACAAAGACGATAGTTAAAATTACAACATTAATAAATAAGGGGGTTTTTTAGAAAATAAAAGAAGTTTTGGGAGGAAGAAAATAATTTTACACCCTAAATTACCTGTTTTTCTCCACAACTATACATTTTACAACGTTGCACGGGGAAAAAAATAGTGAAACTGTACAGTTAACTTTTCTCTTTTAGAAAGGAGGACTAAAATTTAAAAAAACGGTTTTGCCAGTATTGTAACTTTTGTGTTTTTTTGTTTTTATTCAAGAAATGGATAAAGAATAACATTTTTAAGGAAAGGAAGAAATCTGTACGTTTCTTGAAATAAATAAACGAAAAATTAAAAAAGAATAGTTTGACAGAGAGAGAATCCAAAAGAGGCCTAAGGAATCATGCGGCCTTGTTTCCTAAACACTTTTTTTATTTTGCTGAAGACTGTAGGTTTACCGATTGATTGTAAGGTTTTAATAGGTATAATTTGGCATATTATTAACTGATGGAACAATCCTATTATTTTTGGTGATTTTCTAAATGAAACATTTGAGTAGGTACCTAAATGTAGGTTATCGATTAAATCCTTATACATTCTTGCTCTCCTTGTTTCCGCAGGTTTTCTACTTAAAAAAATAAAAACGAACAAAAAAACCTATGGTGTGGTCAAAAGAGCCGAGTTCTCTTCATCACAAGCGGATCTGACAAAAAAAAAAAGTTACAAATTAAGAGCCGTAGCTTTTTAAGCTGATAACCAATTCATGTAATTTCAGTTCCCACTTTGTGAAATGCAAACGCATCCTTTGAAATGTAGATAACTTAAAGGATAGGATTGGAAAATGTGAAAGAGATTTTATTTAGAAATTTTAGACAAATAAAGTTATATTTTGAATTATCATGGCATGATGCTCAAAGTGGTCGAGAGTCCTTCAATTGGTACTATTCAAAAGGTATGAAGAGGTAAAATCAGGTACCTAGGGATTGAGTGAGTTCATTTCGGTGCACTGAGAACATTGGTCGCCAGATTTCTTCTCCAGAAAAAAATATAAACAAATAATCACTCTTGATGATCCTTTCTGATGCCACTAACTTACTATCCTTTCAGCCGAACTAATTGAAAAAATCCAGTAGGCAAACGAAAAATAGGAGCTATTGGGCAAATATTTCCTAAATATGAGACAGTTGGGGGAGGGGGAGTAAAATTGAATTAGAATCGGGAAAATTGAATTACGTAGAGGAGAGACCTAAGGACCGACGAATGAGCCAAGTCAAAGGAAATTTGCCAAAAGGAGAAGAAACTCACCCATATTGGCCGGGTAACACAGTAGGATATCCAGCGCGGAGGCCAGGGAAGGTGAAAGCTGAAACAAAAAATGAGGCCAGCACATAAGAATTTGGGTTGATAATGATAATAAGAAGGAGAAAAAAGTCAATAGACAATAGTAAGAAGTATTACAATAGTAATATACAATAGACTATAGTAATTGGGAAACTCCAGACGCATTTACTACTGGATTTTCTTTCTGCTTGTAAAAATTGAAAGGAAGAGAAAAGTGGAGAATTTATAAGTTTTGACAAAAATGAGTCCTCTTTGACAAAGATGAAAGCATCTGACGTTGTCGATCGTTCCTCAGCGCTTAGTTTCATCGCCAAATGTACGATATATGCTTGAAACAGTTGAAACTAAGAAAATATTTGATCATTTTTAGAAATAGAGTATTTCAGACATGAGGAGGGATTCACAGAAGTCTCGAGTTAAATTACATCCAGTACAAGTCAAAAATAAGAGAGTTTGGGAAGGAATGAAAATTTTACCCAGATCGATAGCAGCAATAGATCCACAACCACATTAACTTTCTTATTTTTGAATTATTCTGGATGAAATTCAACAAAATCACTCCCTTGAAACCTTTCATGCGTCCCGCAAGAGGTCTCGATTTTATGGAAATTCTCGATTATTTTCTTAGTTTTATCATGAGTTGAACCGGTGACAAAATAAACTGAACGCTGAGGATCCCAAGTGAAGTTATCAAGGATATGTAAATGATCAGTTGACGTGATCGGGATATATCTATAGCCAAATTTTGGTACTATTGTGAGAGCCATAAGAGAGATGTTGGAAGGGATGAATCGGAGTTTGCTCGAAAGGCACAGTCAGGGCTCTCCGCCCTTGGACAGAAGACTTTCTCCTGACCGCGCATGCGCATAAGAAAATGACGTCATGCTCGGTCAGTCCGTCCCCTTCCAAGGGTGGATAGCCCTGACTGTGCCTTTCGAGCAAACTCCGATTCATCCCTTCCAACATCTCTCTTATGGCTCTCACATTTCTTATGCGCATGCGCGGTCAGGAGAAAGTCTTCTGTCCAAGGGCGGAGAGCCCTGGCCGAGCCAGGGAGCGGACAAGGTCCATGATATACAAGGTCTGGCCGGTAGCTTTTGGCTCCCCTCGTTGGTCCACAATTTGGGAGCCACTTCTCCATTTGAAACCATTGATCCAAGATGGCGGCGAACTCGGGAAGAATGTTAAAGTAAATGGGGGTATGGGTTCCCAAACATTGGATTTCCCGAGTTGGCGCTACCGGCCAGACCTTATATTTATGGACCTTGGGAGCGGAGTCCGGATTCATTCCCTGCTAGGCATCTGCATTAGAGAGACGCAGAAGATTTTATCTCTGCGTCAGAAAGTTAAGCCGATATTTTCTCAGTCCTTTTATTTTGCTGTATTCGTTCACCAATATTCTGTTATCATTTTCCCCTCTCTTCGGACCTTCTAATTTTGGATCTTCTATAGTTTCCCGTTTATAGGGAATTTTATTTATTTATTTTTTCCCCGATATTTTATAGTTTTCTCTTGTGTCCAGTTTCATCGAATATACTTCATCTCTACGTAATTCCTCCTCTAATTATTTTCCTCAATCAGGCGGCCCCGGCATTTGTCGATCGCCAGCCAACCTACCTTCTCCCCCCCCGGCGGCCCCGGCTTCGGTCGATTGCCAGCCAAACGTTAGGTGTTAGGGTTCGGCGGCCCCGGCTTTAGTCGATAGCCAGCCAGGGTAATTGGGATTAGGCGGCCCCGGCATTGCCGATAGCCAGCCATTGGGGAAGAGATTAGGCCCCCTTAGCAAAACCTCTCGCACAAGTATTGGAAGTGTAAGTTATATTCATTTCGAAAATCCAGACACATCACACTATACTTGACCATTTTTTTTTTTTTTTCTCCTTTCTTTCAATTTTGGAATTCTCGGAGCTTCTGAAACAAAAGGAACCACCTCAAGTTCCATAGCTGTATCGAAACTGAGATGAGGCCTAATGTTTCAACGATAACAAAGCAGAGTGCTTTCGAGTTCAAGCGGCACGAAGCAACACAGTGAGGAAGCAGGATGATGGTTTGACCTTTTTTATTTAGATTCAGATCAGCACACAGCGAGTATAAATTTGCACTTTGAAGGCCAAAAAGCAGCATGTTCATCTCACCTTAAATAATTATCATTTTGAAGCTGAACTAATTTTTGACGCTCTGAGGACTTTTTCCAGCTAGAATCATTCCAGTCAAAAGTGATTCAAGTAAGTAAAATTTAGCCCTGAAAAGCTTTCAGACGAGAAGTTCAGACAGTTTTGACGTTCTGGTTTTCGACAGGCAAATCGGTCATTTCTGCCACATTGTGCACTGTGCAGCAAGGCGCGGAGAAAAGTGAATGGAATTCTATGACTATCGCACGATTTAAAACGATGCACTTGCCGTACGGCCACAAATGAGTCCTGACAATGAGTATACAGTGGCGTAGTGCGCAATTGGGCAACGTTGCTGATCGTCCATGTAAAGCCATGAAAAATATCGAACAATTAGTTGTTCAGTGAGCACCTTCGCATTTGACCTTTTACATGGGTTTTGACAGATACATTACAAAGTTGCCAAATTGCACGCTACGCTACGCCACTGAATGAGTACTGTACATATAAAGTTGATAGACTTCTTTTTAAAACATGTTTCTTGAATCTGATTGTGAGTCGACTCTGAATCGGTACAGAATCGGTATAGTTTCGGTTCGGTTTACATTATTCGATACTCCGACTTAGGCAGTCTTGCTCAAGCACGTATAACTACGTCAACAAAACTACCGAATGTTGCGTGAATCCCGAAAAAAAGAAGGTGGGTATACTTGAATACCAAGTAAAGTTTATCAAACACTGATTTGCTCCTTATATCAACAAAGAAAATGATAAGCTCATAGGAGTATAAGATTACACGTTGACAAACTGATTTTTTACCAGGGTAAAATCGTTGCGGCATTGCAGGTGATCAAATCCTGCCCAATACTTCCTTCATACATGGATTTTTTTTTTCAATTGTCTGACAGGCTGACAGTAACTTTTTACGTGAAAAAACTACATTCACCTCGCTTATTCTTCACAGAAAATCGTAGTGTGCGATACTACAATTTTCAACTTAAGTAGCCAAGAGACTACTGTCTATTTTTAAGGACAGATAAAAACCACCGCGCAATTCTGGGATTTTATCAGAGATTTGCTTGAATCGACTCAAACTTGAAATTTCCTCCAGATTTAATTTGAAACTCAGAAACACATTTTGATCCAAAACTCTCAGAGATGTCTTGGAGAAGTTTCAAGGGATTTTCAAGTAAGAATGGACACAAATTCGCAACTCAGGAACGCCTTGAAAACACACGGTTTTCCACTCAAGATAAGTCGTAAAGAGATAATGTCAAGGAAGCTAGTTCGATACATTCACTGAAAAAAATTGTTTTGTTGCCGTAACCGGAAGTCTGCTTGATATTTACTTAATCGGAATTTCTGTTGCTTCATCAGGAATTCTGGTCGAGTAAAAGGAATTCCTGTTACTTCAACAGGAATTCTGGTCGAGTGAAAGGAATTCCGCTTAAAACAGACGTCCAGTTGAATTAACAGGCAAATTTTTCTCAGTGTTGAATAAAGCTTGAGATTTCTCAAGCGTTGCCGATATACGGTGAGCATCTCTGCAGCCGACTTACGGTGAGCATCTCTACAATGCAATTTTTCTCACTCGGCTAGACAAGACTTGAGTACTTCTCAAAACCAAGTTAAGCCATCATACCGGGCGGGGGTTACAGAATTTCTGAACACACTCTACATACGTTTCTGATGGTTCTGACAGACTTGGCAACTGCGAAACGGGACGGGAAGGATGACTACAGTAAGAGGGGGTGGAGAGGAAGCATGAACGGGAGAAGAGAGGAGAGGGGAGCCTGCAAATGGGGTCCGCTATTTTCAGTTTAGATGTGTCTCGTGAGCACATCTCTCCTCTCTCATTTCATTATTGTCCCTGATTTTTTGTTCTTTAGTTATTTCTTCTTCGCCCATTCATCCCCCCCCCCCCCCGAACACTGCTCTCCGGCCCTCCAGAGCCTGTCTGTCTCTATCTCTTCCTCGCTAGACCAAGATGTGGAGCATCCCCAGACCAACCTCGTCGGGTAGGGTCACCAAGTTCACTGACTTATTGCTTCTGCCCCTCCTTCCTCGAATATCGCATTTACTTTTTCTTCTTTCTCGCCGAGGGGAAGAAAAAAAAATATGAAAAATAAAATAAGATTTTTTTTGTTTTTTTCTTCTATATTAACCGATTTTTTTATGCTTTCTTGATTCTGCCGCCGGAGAACAGAAATACGTTCTTAGAACATGGATCGGATCACATTTTTAAAGAAAACTAATGATTTACCTAATAATCAGTGACCGGAGACGCACGCATTGACAAGACTCCGTCTATTACCGAGGGAGTAAAAGAAGAAATCGTCACCGAAGGTCAAAAGTCAACGGCTGTATGTTCTGATAAGTTCTCTTTTTACCCACCGAAGACTTCAGAGGGAGGAGTGATGGACATAATTTTGAAGATTTTATCTCAAGTACCTTACTTACTAATAGTATTCTTCACTGATCAGCACTGATTAGCTGATCGCTGATAACTCGGGTGACTAACCATGTGAGCCAGAATCGAATTTCTCTTTCCTATTTTCTTTTCACTGAGAGAATTATTTTTTAATCTAAAGTGTATTTCGTTTGTGTCAAAGAAACTGCAAAATAAAATATTGACTGAGGGGAAATTTCTTTAACCCAAGGAAAATGTCTGCTGCTACAAGTATCTAAAAGATTCCTAGTTGTGACAGTGATACTCCTTCATGCAACAGAACTTCATTTCACGCAAGGATAACTATAACAAGTAAACGTTTTTCCTTCTTTTTAAAGACGTGGTTTCTCTCGCGGTGTTAAATTGTTGCCAACGATATGGTTTGATGTGATTCCTCAGCGTTAATTCCAAATTTTGCCACCGGTTCAATTTATGATTAATTTTGAGAGAATTGTGAGGGATTTAAAAAAATAAAAAAAAATCGAGCCCTTGGGGATACTTGTCATTACAACCGTAATAAGCACTTCACAAGCCATAACAATAAAATTGGTGTGAAAAATTAAAGAATTCACCATAAATAGTTTTGTTTGAGTTATTCATTGGATTACGGTATACAAATGAGTCAACGCTTATGAGTTCATCTCGCAGGAAATAGTATGAGGAGAGATGGATTTTTCATTAATTAGAAAAACGGTTCGGAGGATCGACTTATAGGCATCGTAAAATACGTTCACAGACGAGTCGTTGGGAGATAGAGAGAAAAAAACAATGGCTGAAGCTACCTATTGTTCAACTGTAATCAAGTTAGCTTCTTACCTTGAATCAGCGACCGACTGATCTGAGTGGAAAACTGCGGAGCTACACGCGCAAAAACAATGGACGAAGAAGCATTAATTAGTGTTTTGAGTTTTTGACCAAAAGTAGAGCTTGGTTTCACGCGGATCGTTGCACATTGGATCGAAAAATAGATTTTTTTAGACATGAAAGGTTCTTATTTTTTTTCGCTTCAACTAACAAGGTCAGAAACCATGTCATTAAATTTGACTGATTTTAAGCTCTAAAATGAATGATTTCACATATTTTTTGCAGCTATCTTGCCATTTATTGTTTTTAAAGCTTGATTTTTTTACGTTAAGTCATGTCCGGGAAAGCCCATGTTTTGATCCACTGTGCGCAGTGTTGCCACATCTTGCTGCTTTTTCCATAAGAATACATAAAAAAGCTGCGAGATTTGGCAACACTGACAGTGCGCCTGCGTTCGAATGGGACGCACAACTTAATGCTAAATAAGCGTAAGTTTTAAATTTAATTTTTCCCTTCATCTTTCGCCACATCATACATAACAGACCCTGGAAATTTTCACATCAAACTAAAGCTTGGATTTGTGTGAGCTATGGAGAACCTAATTTAAAAACTATAGGTATAACCTTCAAAAGATCCATTTTTGTTCATACAAACTATGAGATAGTTAGAAATTATTACGTTCATTTGGTATAACTTTAAACGTTTTATGATGCAATTTCTATAAAGACATTTTTCGGCGTCAGCAAGAAGTCCTATTACCGTGAATTATACCTACAACCAAAAAGGCAGCTCTCAGTGACGGTCCGTGGGTCAGAATGAGTGGGGGCCTTGGACATTCAAAAACTGATTACCTTTTTTTGTTTTTTGTTTTTGTTTTGTTTTTGTTCTTTTTTACCGTGAATGTTGGAATAAGTGGTTCAGAAAACTGAAGAAGGAGGATACGAACACAGTTTCTTTTTCATCGTTCTGTCCTTTTGTCATCAATTCCTTTTTTCCTTTCTTTGCCTTTCTTTTTTCTTTCCCCCACTTTTTTGTGCTCTCTTGCTCATAACCAGACCTGCCAGCTCAGGTCATAAGGGAGAAATCGGATTCAAGACAAACCGCATGGACGACTGTCTCTTTATCCAATTCAAGCTTTAGCTCTTCACTTTCTAGCGTACGTTTTATCACTTAGCGCACTCTCAGATGAACCAAGAGGCGAAAAGCACGTAGGATATTCCGTGACCGAAACGCAGATGAACGCAAACCTGGATGGGAGGGAGGGAGGGAGGGGGAGAGTCGGCGGACGAGCAGACGGGATGGATGGAGGGAGGGTGAGAGGAAGAGGTGGTACGCGATTTGAGACGGGGTCTAAGAAGTCAAAGACGCGAGCAACGCGACCGGCCAACTTAAAAATAGAATTTTCAAATCTGAGAGACTGAACGACACGAGTTTTTCAGTCCCGAGGACGCCGCGCGTCGCGAAGCGGCTCGCGCGCCACAAAATACAGAAACATTTGCGTGCTTACCTGTTTTTCCGCCATCTGAATCAATGAAAAGTAATCGATTTGCATTGCGCTTCACTATTAGATCGATTAGCGGCAGCTTGTGCAATGTGGCAACACTGTATTCTCTCTATTTAAGAAACAATCGATCTTCAGGTGGTTCAATTGGACTACCGATGAATCGATAGTTTTGCATAGGTTTAAATGGCGATAAAGCACGGTTTGCCAAATTTCACGAGCTGCCACTGGAATCGAACGATTGTTTTACATTGAATCGAACGGAGGAAAACATCGATGTCAAATTGCATGAGCCGCCCGCAGGCGCACCGCCTTTCAATACCACATCCGATGTGCATATTCGTTTCCGGAACTACAAATCGGCTGACAAGGGTATCATTTAATGACATTTTACAATTCACCGATTGACCGAAAAGTTACACAGCTCTGTTCAATCTATGACTGTAGTAAGCGAAAATACTCGCATCTGAAAACTTTTCTCAAGCGAACTATCAAAACATCCGCAAATAATTTTTTTTTAAGTCAGTGACGGAGACACTACCGGTTAAGAATAGCTTACAGGACAGAGTACTATCGTATATTACAATCGTAAACTGAACTAAACTGTGTTATCCGTTGTCGACCGGTGAAATCATCGTTGAATTGAAAAACGTCATAAAATAAGACAAAAAACGGTGACTCTGCGCCGCTAGATCTGCGGCTCCCGCTTTTTCAATCGGTTATAATGACATCGCCAGCGCCTTCAATTGGAAGCATAGGCAAAACCAACACGGCGGAGTAGGAATACTTAACTACCTACTTAATTTTTTTTCAATTGGTTAAAATTAGAGTCCCTGTATATCAAAGAGTCTCGACACGTGAAGAAGAAATCGAAGGAGGCGTCCACTCTGATTGGTTCGGTTCACCGAGAAGGCGTGTACGTCTCCTCGTAGGGGTGTTTTAACGGTTCTCTTATGGAGAATAACACAGAACGCCTCCTTGAGCTCCGTGAAAGCCTAAAATCTAGCAGCCAATCAGAATCTATACCCCGTATGGCGAGACTCTTTGATATACAGGGACTCTAGTTAAAATGACATCGCCAAGCGCCTTCAATTGGAAGCATAGACAAAACCAACACAGCGGAGTAGGAATACTTTACTACCTACTTAATTTGAGCATAAGCTATAGGGGCGATTTACCGCGGTATAGCCTGGTATGATATTGAGGAAGGGTTAAACGGGAAGTCACAGAGCCACTGAAACCAAATTCGATTCCAAAAATTAATTTCTTATTCATCCATATTTATTAATATATTTTAAAAAGAAGAAAAAGAAATGAAATGTAAAAATAGAGAGGGAGAGGGAGAGGGAGGGAGAGAGAGAGAGAGAGAGAGAGAGAGAGCCAATAGGATATACGTTCGTCATTCACTGTGCGACAAGATGTGTCTGCATTCTACCTCGTAATGCAATAGTCAGCCTGCGAGTCGGGCAGGGCCCCGGGCGCTGAGCCAGGCTCGTGACAAAAATGGACCCAAAAAAATAAAAAAAAAAAAAAAAAAAAAAAGGAAGAAAGAAGAAAGAAAAAGAAAACAAGACGAATTTCTTTGACTTTTGGCGCTACGATGACTTTGGCTGTGCCTGCGAAGCGGGTTGACGCGACTAATGACACGGCGCACACTTGATCAAAACATAGATTTTTCTGGACATGAAAACAAGTTTCGATTTGTTTCCTTTACAACGTTTCAGATGAGATGATGCTTTCACGAAGAAGAGAAATCATCTGACAACAAATATAGGTTTAGAAACAAAAAAGAAAAAAGGAAAACTAGTAAACATCCTGAAATGAAGCGAGGCACTTTATGGATACGATACCAGTGGCACGGCGTAGTGTGCAATTTGGCAACTTAGTAGTGCGTCCATTTAAACCCATAGAAATGATCGAACTATTGGGTGTTCGCGAACACTTTTGCATTCGACCTTTCGCATGGGTTTAAATGGACACATTTCACAGTTGCCAAATTGCACGATACCTTACTGATTTCGACCCACAGAGCGGCGCGCGGCAGAGCAAAGTTATATACGCTCTTCCCAAGTCCCGAAGCGCATCATCTCACCGCGAACTCATCGTCAGAGATTACGAACACCACTCTGCTATACTCTGCATCCTTTCATCAATCATCAAAAACGCCCCAAAGTCGCGTCAGATGCCCTCCCCGTTCGTCGATGAAGATAGCCCTCGCATTTTCATAACCGAATCAACCACTTCCGACAAAAACAATCGACTTACTTCGTTTTGAAAGCGACAATTTTTTTTTTTTTTTAAATTTCTAGGCCCACGAAACTCACGCGATGATTAGAAAAAAGACAGGCAAAACCTCCTCAGAGAACAGCGGCGGGCACCCGCCGGATTGATCGTGACTTCTTAAATCTCCAATCTTAGTTCTGAAGTCTCAATGGAGCTGTTGCAAACTTTTGCTACAGGCTTATTAATAATTGTTAAAGGGGTAATACCCAGGAAAAATAACGATTAGCGCACTAAAAAATCACGAAATCCACTCCTAAACTCACAAAATGCTTTTAAACGCGAGACAGTAATGGCGGCCGGGGCCGCGGTTTTCATCGAGGTTCCCTATCTTCAATCAGCGCCATCTACACGAGTTGTTCTCGCAAAACCACACAAGAAGAAGAAGAAGCATACAATTGCCATAAGAAAACCGCGGCCTCGGCCGCCATTACGGTCTCGCGTTTAAAAGCATTTTGTGAGTTTAGGAGTGGATTTCGTGATTTTTTAGTGCGCTAATCGTTATTTTTACAGGGTAGTACCCCACAATTAACTATTAATAAGCGTGTAGCAAAAGTTTGCAACAGCTCCATTTGAGGTAAAAGAATACCCCCCCCCCCCCCTCCAATTGCAATACATATTTTGGGGGTAATTCAACTTGAGTTCAAGGGGAAAGAGGATTCTCTCAATACGACAATGCGCCTCCATTACATGGTTCATTAAAATTATTTTTTGCCACCATAGTGTTTTATTGTTTTTTCCTCTCTCCTCTTTGTGTAAAATACGCTTTAGTACAGAGCAAACGGGGAAAATGTAAAACAAAATTGCGAACGACACAATATGAGTTTTGTGTTTCTTTTCTTCCCACTGAATGGTCCCAGCTCCTCAACAATCACCAACCAAAAGGCGTTCGGGCTACCTCTCATGGAAGACCCTGTATATGACAACGAGATTTAATGAGCGTGGATGATTTTGACCTTCACTGCTGAAAATTATAAAGAGATACTGACAAGGATTTTTCCCCCATTTTTTATTCTTTCTTTCTTTCCTTCGTAATGTGTTGAGCAGCAGCTTCATAATGTGGGCCTGTCCCCGGTCCCCGAGGCCTAAGTCCCCGATGCACCGTTTAGTTCGCTTTGGATTTAGACTGGCAATCGGTTCGACCACTCGCACTCGCCTCGCCAACGTTGTCAAATTATTCGGTAAAACCACTTTAATTCCTAATTACATCAAAGTAATTTGGAGGAATCGTTCATGCGAACTGGCAACTCAGCGCCTTATACTCACAAGCTCCGAGCAGCTGTTGTCTACCATCTGTGGGCCCGACATTGTTGTTTCCCCCGCTGTAGGGGGTACAACGCCGCGCAGCGCAGCGCGCTGTAGCGACAGATACGCGACGCGTCGCTGGTTGCAACCGATCCGCTAAACACAACTCGGAACTTAAACTGCTAAACCCGACCGACCACTAATCGCGGAGGGGGAGCGGGACTAAGGCCGCCGGGCACAGGCCGGGGCTCACTTCCGCATCAACAGGGTTCAAGGTTCGCATAAGAGGCAGGTACGCTCTTGACGTGACAAGATTATTAGACGCGCTGGAAAAAAGTCGACCAGTGTGCTGCTTTTAAAAAAACTATAGTATGATGGGAGTCATGGTTAGATGGTCCATACGGCTTGCGAAAAGAGGGTAGCGGAACCAACCATCAACTTGCACATTTAAGGCTCTCCACGCTCCGCTGGAGGCGTTATTGCTTTTGATTAATTAATTATAATCAATTAAAAATAATTAATTTTGACTGTTTAACTCTCTTCAAGTTCGAGTTAAGCCTCTACGATGTGCGATGCATCGATCGAAGTTTCGATGTTTTCCTGCCATCGAATGGGTTCAATACTAATGTTGATGTCAATCGATACATCGAAACTTGTCATTTATAGATTTAGACTAAAATCCACTCCTGCATTATAAAATACTTCCAAGCCTGCCTCTATAATAACGGTGTTGGGCTCTAATAAATGGGAGATTCCCATCTCAAATTCGTCACTCATTCTATATGCTAATAAGTAAGATTCACTGGGTAACTAGCCACCAAAGGAGTGATTATAACAGCCGATAAACGGTACCGTGACACCTAGCAGCACCGCAATGCTGAAGGAGAATCGTCCCTTAGTGGCCACTTTCTAACGGAGTGACCAGCGACAGTATTATTAGATGGGAATGTCCAATTACTAGCGCTTAAGACCGCCAATAATGTACGATCGCGCCTTTAAGCATTTTATGCGCCTAGGAGTAGATTTCGTAAGTTTCTAGGGCAACAATCGTTATTTTTTGTGATTTAAGCAAATGAACTTACCAGCTACCCCTAAATCGCCTGTCACAAAAATATGCAACAGCCCCATTCTACAGAATGCTCCTCAACAGATCTGTCGAACAGATGCTACTGGCAGATCGATACGATTGATAAACAAGAAGATAATTATTTGTGTCGAAGTCGAATTGAGAGACGGAGAATTGTTTGTAGATAAGAATGATGTGTTGATTTTTAACAAACCTGGACTTATCGTAAGGTTGGTTGAAGACCGAAAAATCGTTATCACCGATAACACTTTTGTTAAACATGCGTTACCTCTAAAATCGATGGCCGAGCTCGATAAATCGATTTATCATTCGATGGATGCACACGGCTCCGAAAAGGGGCACGAGATTGTGTTACCAGAGACGGGTGCGTTGTGCTATATGGTAGAGAGGGGGGGGAGGAGGGAGGGAGGAGGGAGGGAGGAGTGGAGGAAAGAAAGACAGGAGCGAGAATCGGCGCGCGCGCGGCCAGCTTCAGTTTCCGCCACCACCTGAACACACAACATGTGATGACTTTGACTGGATGGCTCACGCCGTATTCGCACTGTTCAGAGCATGACGGTAATACTTGCCGACAAATCGACAGAGGGGCTATTGCTAACTTTTGCTAAAGGCGATTAAATAGTCGTAACTTGGGTAAAATCCACCGAATGTGGGTAAAACGCACCGAAAATTACGATGAGCACATGAAATAATTACGAGATTCTTGGATAAAATCCACCGAAAGTTACGATGAGCACATTAAACAATTACGAAATTCTTGGGTAAAATCCACCGAAAGTTACGATGAGCACATTTGACAACTACGAAATTTTTGGGTAAAATCCACCGAAAGTTACGATGAGCACATTAAACAATTAATTACGAAATTCTTGGGTCAAATCCACCGCAAGTTACCGCGATGAGCTTATTAAACAATTATACGAAGTTCTTGGGTAAAATCCACCGCAAGTTACCGCGATGAGCACATTAAACAATTATACGAAGTTCTTGGGTAAAATCCACCGAAAATTACGATGAGCACATTAAACAATTACGAAATTCACTCACAGACTCTAAAGGTAGGCCGCAACACTTATTTCAAATAATTTAAATATAGCAAAGGGTTACCTAAATCATAATCTATAAGGTGTTGCCTGGCAATTATTTTTTTTCCCGACTGTGCACTATTTTGACTATATTTTGCGAGGCATGTAACAATGAATAAACCTTTAATTTCAGTAATTTTGATTAATTTTTTCTATTGGACCATCATCTAAAACATACGTACAATGCGACACGAGTTTTTCAACGCGCAACGTGAGATGGGATTTTCAGACTGGATCTCAAAGGGTTCAAGCTCTGCAGTGACGGTTCGTGCAACACCAGTGGCGGCTCGTGCAATTCGGCAATAATGCTTTTCCTCCATTTGAATCAATGCACGGTAATCGAATGCTGGCGAAGAGCCGCTTCACCGTCAAATCGATTGTTTTACATGGAATCAAATGAAGGAAAAGTACAGTTGCCAAATTGCACGAGCCACTACTGAGCAACGCAAGAACAACGGATTCTCTCCATTTAACCCTTTCTGTCATCAATTATGAAAGAAGTGTCACTGTAATCTGAACCCTATACCATTAAATTGAACGAACTTTTCTCACATGATTTCATGTGTGAGTCAATTTCTCCGAATTTCCATAAGACTCCATGTAAAATGGTCGTCCATTATAATGGGCACTGTGACGGAAAGGGTTAAACCAACGTAAAAGAACCTATCCTAGGAATCGATACTTTTGTATGGGCTCAAATGGCAAAAAAACACGATTGCCAAATAGCCCGAGCCGCCATTGAAGTTCACAGTATATATACCTCGAAAATTAGACTTAAATCAATTCTATTCGCGAATCGGGGCGCCTCTCACTAAGCAAGCTAGAGGGGATAGAGAGTCTAAAATGATTCAAGGAGTTGAAAATTGAGTCAGAGAAGGAAAATACGCGCTTTAAAAATGAGTCAGGGGCAACTATAATGTATACTACAAAAAGACTCACTGCGGATTTTTCATTTTACCCTTAAGCAGCACTCCCACCCGCTCCCGGCATCCCGTTTCAGCGGCTCAGAACGGCGCGGCGCGCGGCGAGGCGGGCGCGAGATTAACATTGGGGGATGGAGGCCATTGACGAATGGGGAGAAAAAGGGGTGGGGGGGAACGGGAGGGAGTCAAGGCCATGACCAATACTCCCGCCATCCATTCGTACGCGCTAACTTCGGGCGTAGTGAGTAGCGAACGAAGAGCGAGTCAGTCACACCACACACATGCACACACAAAGTTTTTCAAACTTTCAAATCGATTAGGCTCTTCACCACCCCTCTTAACGACTCAGTCCCCCTCCACCCAAACCCCATCCTTTCGTCGTCAACACTGGGAACGAATGGAGGAATATAACCTCGTCTCCGATTGTCGCTGAATCACCAATTTCGAATTTACTTATTCAATCGAATTAAGTAGGCACCGAGTGACGGCAAGCGGCAACAAACTTATCAATTTACCTGTCGTGAGGCGTAAAAAACCCGAATAAGTAACAACGCGTTCCCTCCTTTTTTTTTTTTTATTACCTCCGACAGCTCTTCACTCACAGTATAAGACGAAGACCAACCGCGATTCCAATTCCCGATGACTCAGTTTTGAATAAAGGAGGCGCCTAATCGATTAATCGACACCCGTCTTGGCAAGCCCTCGCGCCATACATACTTTAGCGTATACAATGTAGCAACAAATGCGAAGCGCAAGGACTGCCCCTTCACCAAGGAGAAATCCCCCCCCCCCATCCTCAAAACAATATACTCGCGTCCCACCCAAAATGCAATCATGAGTTGTTTTCGCGTCGTTTGAGACACCCGCCATTTAATCTATTTTATTTAAAAAAAAAAAAAAAAAAAAAAAAAACAAAAACAAACAAAAAACAAAAAACAAAAACAAAAAAAAACAAAAACAAAAAACAAAAACCGGCAAGAAAATTTTACAAGACTTCAAAAGAGCCGTATAAAAATGATTTTTATCGTGGCCGAATTGCACGCCTCAACACTCGTCATGCGAGCGGATCCACAATAAAAAGGATTCCTGCACTTTTGGCAGACAATGCAAGAATACGAATGTCTCAAACAAATAAAGTGGATTCTATTTTTGGATTTTAAGATCGGGGAGACGTAATGCAATACTCTGGCTCTATAGCAGAATTCCACTCCTGTATCATCGCAACCGCAACTATAAGACGAAACTGTTTTTGATGATCCAGCGTGATGGCGACGGTGGGTAAGAAGCATTAGCGACTCTTGCTATGTGGCAACAATGTATTCTCTCCATATAAACCTAGGTAAAACAATCGATCTTCAGGGGGTGAAATTGCACCGCCAGGATATCGATACTTTTGCATAGGTTTAAATGACAAAAAAGCATAGTTGTCAGATTGCACGAGCCGCCACTGGTAAGAAGCAACATACGGGTAGGATATGAAAAACGCAATATATAAACTACATTTTACCAAAATCGTAAATCGTGTTGTATCGTGTTGCATATCGTATCTCCTGACCAGCTGATAAATGTATCCCCGCTAATAAATTAAACGTATATAAAAGACGCAGTAGGCTCACTTCGGACTTCCCTGCCCAATACAGAGATTTACCTTATCGTACTGAAACCTGCTTTTCATCGCCCGAATTACTTAAAATAAAAAGCTATAACAATAAGTCTCCCACTTGAAACTGACGCTCGTTCCTCCGGTGTCTCAAAGATGACAAAGTGCCTTCAATTCGCCGAGACGCAAAATGACATCGGGTAGGCAGGAATAGTTATCGCATCACAAATTAGTCTATAGATATCGCGGTGTTTTCTTACCCTACGGCTTACACACTAGAGCTGCCGTTTTGCGTATAATCGATGCTATTTTTCTATTCACCGATGATTCTACCGGTTGAGAAAAGATTACACAGTTCAGTTCAGTGTATGACTGCAATGCACGAAAAAACTCTGCTCTGTAATCTTTCCTTAATCGGTGGTAACTCCGTTGATTAATTAAAATATCCCCAAGTTTTTTAAAGTCATCGACGACTCCACCGGTTGAGAAAAGATTACAGATGCGAGTATTTTAGTTCATTACAGTAATACACTACTTGAACTGTGTAATCTTTTCTGAACCGATGAAATCATCGGTGAATTGAAAAATATCATTGATTATACGCAAAACGGCAGCCCTGTTATACACATCCGGATAGAGATGAAAATGAGAGCTTATCGTTAGTATGCTCATTGTTCAATTCACTCGATAAAATAAGAAAAATGAAAGAGAGAAAATAAAGGAAATGCGCCACTAAAGAGAAAAGAGGCCAATCGTCTTCTCTCAATCTCATGCACACCAAATAAAATTCATCCTGAGACTAAATGAGTTGATTAAACAAAGTAAATGACAAGCAAAAAAAGTGGTGTGGCCAGTGGGTCTGAACCACCCACCCCTTTAGGCACCAAACTTTCATCTAAAGAAATGTAATTTCTTACGTTTTCAGAGAAATTAGACCAAATCCGAACCCTAGTACACCCCCCCTCCTTTAATAATTTCCGGATCACAGACCCCCTTAAAAATTCCTGGCTACGCCACTAGAAAAAAAGAATATAATTTGATCGGTTCTTTGTTTGTAATGGGAAGAAGAGAAGGGTATTGCAGAAAGGATGCATTTCACTCCCATTTACTCATTCTATGGGTTAGGGGAGGGGAGGGGAGGGGAGGGGGAGGCGAGAATCGGTATCAAGTCTTCCATCCTTAATGGACGCTACTGATCTCAATTGAACTTTCAAAACAGCACCTCCGTTCTCAACTTAAGACCAGGGCTGCCGTTTTGCGTACAATCAATGCTATTTTTCAATTCACCGATGATTCCACCGGTTGAGAAAAGATTACACAGTTCAGTTCAGTGTATGACTGTAAGGCACGAAAATACTCTGATCTGTAATCTTTCCGTAATCGGTGGAAACTCCGTTGATTAATTAAAATATCCGCAAGTTTTTTTAAAGTCGTCGACGACTCCACCGGTTGAGAAAAGATTACAGATGCAAGTATTTTAGTTTATTACAGTCATGCACTGGACTGAACTGTGTAATCTTTTCTCAACCGGTGGAATCATCGGTGAATTGAATAATAGCATTGATTATACGCAAAACGGCAGCCCTGCTTAAGACACCTCGTCTCACTAACGAGGAGAAGCAAAGAATGTTTGATCTATGATTTTTGAAAAATGAAAAGAGCTTCAGTAGTTCTTCAGTGAATGTAAGTGTGTGTGATGTGTGTACTTTGTCCCTACAGGGCTGCCGATTTGCAGATCTCGAGTAGAATTTATTGACTTACCGATGATCCCATCGGATGACGAAAAGATTACACGGAACAAGTCATCGGTTCCACATGATCCACAAAAATACTATGGAATTCATAACCTTTTCGGCCAACAACGGCGAAAAACATCGTCGACTTTTGAAGGCTGGAATTTCTACATCCACCACCATCGGTCGAGAAAAAGCTTACGGATCAGAGTATTTCCACGCTGTGTCAGTATTAGTCACGCTGATGCACTCTGTAATCTTTTTTATCAACCAAGGCGCGGGGTGAAATCATCGGTGAATTAAACAATTCCTCTTTGGATCCGCAAAACGGCAGCCTTGATACTGTATACTATTATGCAGACCACTGGCGCAACCAGAATCTCTTCCATCTCTCTCATTTCCCATTTGAATGTATAAGTAGGAAAAGGACAGAAAGAGAGGGTTTAATCCCGTTGTCCATCCTTGTCTAACATAGTTTTTTAATGGAGAAAAGAGAGAGATGAAGAGACTCTCGGTGCGCAACTGATGCAGACACTTCACATCGACTAAAGAACGCTGACAAGACATCTCTTTCAAGAGAGGGTGAGATGACAAGCGAGGCGCATCGCACCGAGTAGATTTCACGATGAAAATCCTGAGTTCATCGTGACCGCGTGTTAGGACCGGGGGGGGGGGGGGGGGCACGAGCCAAGAGCCAGCCAGCCTTGCAACGAGGAAGAAGGAAAGGTTGTCAGCTTTGAGGAAAAAAGGGGTAGCGCTTTTAATCTGCATGAATTCATGAAATTACTGAGGCCGCGGGCGCAGAAAGCGGTGGTGCGAGAGAGGAGGGAGGGGGAGGGCTGAAGGGGGCAAAGGTGAGGGACTGAGGGAGATACTAGATGTTTTTACCCACGTGTGCAGGACACTTTACCACCCCGGATATCCGTAATAGATGCAATCCTAAGACCGGAAGCAATGCTCAGCTGGTGTAGTTGCTTAAGCCCGCACCGTCACCACTCACCAGTCACCGTAGTCTCACCACTCACCGATGCCACCGCCGCACGCACTCAGCTGATACAACACCACTTCCTATTGATCATATTGTTTCAATACCTTTTTTTCGTTCTTTTCTCTCCGCCACTCCACCTCTTCCTGCGAGTTACATACTACACACTACAACACAGGGACACGATATGACACGACACAACACAAAACGACACGACGCACCATGGTCCAAGATCGTTGAAAAGTGGCAAAAAAGAAGAAGAAAAAAATATCAGGAAATACAGTCCTCTTCAATCTCTCATTTACAAGCTATCAAGACCACTTTTAATCACAAAGAACACTGTTAGCAAGTAACAGGGCTCAGTTCTTGTTAACTTTTGCTTTAGGGGATTGAAGAGTTGATTCTTGCATAAAAAAAACGTGTAAAAATGACGATGAGTACACTGAAAAATCACAAAATTCACTCTCAGAATTGGGCATAATGGCGGAAAGACGCAGGTATCATGGCAGATTCCTATATCTAAAATGAGACATATATCTGTGTTTCCGTAGAGAAAGTGACATATTAGACAGGAATCTCCCATGATACCTGCGTCGAAGCGCCATTACAATTTTGCCGTTAAAGCAGTTATGTGAGTTTATTACTGAATTTTAGACTTTTTTAGAGTGCTTTTCGTGATTTTCGCTGGTCATTACATCAGATTGGACCATTTACTTCCTTATAGCAAACGTTTGCAAGAGCCCCATTTAAACCTATATAGAAATGTCACTGGAAAGTTTTAAATCAGGCATAAAGGGGGTGAAACGATGAGTTTACTACTTTTTCTCACTGATTTTTTTTACACTTTTCTTCCGATTCAGAGCACGGTGTGCGGCGGAGGCCGGGGACACATAACTTGGGCTTGAAGCTCTACATACTCAATGTACTACTACAGTACGCCGCGCCGCGCGTCGTACGGTTCTATTTAATCATTTCCTCCGAACTAAACACATCGCACACTATGTACATGAAACGCGGCACCAAGGCAGACATTTGTCTCATATACAATTACATACTTCATTTTCGTTCCGCTCGCGATGATAGTAGAAGGATACGATACCCCCAACCACCATCCCTAAATGCATAGTTCCTGCGAGGCGAAGGGCTGGTGGTGTCGGCAGAACCGGTTACGCCGGCGGCGGTATCGATAGACAGTTAAAGTGTGACGTTACTCGCGACCAATATTTTCAATCAGTTATATAAACTGCACTAAAAAAAAAAAAAATGCTGATTTAACGCATTTAAAATGTTAAAAAAGTGTCCGACATGTTCTATATGCTGATTTTACAATATGAAAATGCCAGTGGCGGCGCGTGCAATCCGGCAACAACGTATTATCTCCATATAAACCTTTGTAAAACAATCTATCTTCAGGAGGTGCAATCCGCTCCTAGATATCGATACTTTTGCATAGGTTTATATGGAAAAGAAGCACGGTTGACAAATTGCACGAGCCGCACCTGGAAAATGCTGACTTAACCATGGGCGTATAGGTAAATGAGCATTTTTAAATGATGAATCAGCATTTTCATAATGTAAATCAGCATTTAGAACATGTCAGACACTTTTTTAACATTTGAACGATTTTCAGAATGTAAAATCAGCATTTAGAACATTTTAAATGAACAATTTAACATTTTAAATGTTACAGCAGCATCTTTTTCCAGTGTGTTTTAGCGAAGCCGGACAGTGGATCGGACCGTCAAATTTTTCGGGCATAGTTTTACGAATAAAAATCAAGATTATTGAATCAACAGAGACATCATTCAAAAATGTGTGAAATTATTCATTTAAGAGCTTAAAATGGGTAAAATAACATGGTTTTCGAAAGAAAATATCGAAACCAGGAAGTTTTTAAAACAAAATAAAACAACAGCTTTTTGGATCCGGAAAAATCCATGTCTTCGATATAATATGTGCTGTCAGGGTTTGAACGGGATCCTAACAAACGTTCTACATCTCTCACTATTAAGAACGTGACGTTATCCGTATTATAAAATAAATCCAAATCCAATGCACCTCGATTCAAAGAGCAAAACATGGGATCTCTTTCGATATATGTAAATGTGATTGTAAATCGACTTTTTGTGCGATATTTCAAGAGTTGACTTGAAATGAAAAAATATTTGAAAGTTTACTATTTTCGCGTTTTCGGCGATAAGATGCGGCCGAAATAAATCATTTCTCCGCATCTAACTGACGAAATTCGACGAAAATTGGTAGCTGGAAGTTCTTTAGTTCGGAAACTTCAATTCTTCGCCAGTGTTGCTAGATCGAGGGTAAAAAGCCGTATCGTCCCCATTTAAATCAATAAAAAACATACGTCTTTTTTTTTCCAATCTGGCCACACTAATTCTTCCATCCAGTTCTGCCGTCCTTTTTGCTCGGCAGTCATCAAAGATTAAAAATTCTTTAAAACAAACTGATATACGTGGAATCTAACGGTAAACAAACAAAAAAAAAAAAAAAGAAAAAAAATCGAGCGAACTTGTTTTGCACTAGCTAGGATTTGCACTAGAAAATTTGGATCCAATTTCTTATCGGAAACCATGTAACTAGGTATATAAAGGAATGAGGAGGAACTTAATTTGTTTTGATCCAATTATTTTCGTGACGTCACACTGAAACGGTATATTGAGACGATAAAATCAAGATTCATTGATGAAACGAAACACCAACGACCGACGCTCTTACTAATCGGCTACATGTATATATCGCGTTGTGTTTTGCGTATAAACAAATATTCCGAGTCGGACGTGGTGGGGGGGTGAGGGGGGGGGGGGGTGGCGCATGGCATGGCGCGGCGCTTGAAGTGACGTATAGGGGATGCGACGCGATGCCGCCAATGCGAGGTGCCTCAGCTTCCGTTATTAAAGCCGAACTGGACTTGTTTACTCTCAAAATTTCACATTCCCGCCTGCATCCATGAGGATCTTCCGAAATCTTTCCATTCTCTCTGGAACATAAGCAACGCATCGGTTACGACGCAATGCGGCCTTCGAATCCAATGTTGCCAAAACAAAAAAACAAAACAAAAATAAACTGTTGGGAATATACCCTACGAACACTCCCCCCTCTTTCTGGGGGAAACCCCCTCCTCCCTTTAAAATGCTGGGAGACACCCTCAAACCCCATTTGAATTCTGGGGGAGATCCCAGACCCTCCTTTAGAGTTCTTGGGGGAGACCCCTGGACCCCCTTTATAATTCTAGGAGAGACCCTCAGACCACCCTTTAGAATTCTACGGGTGACCTGACCCTCAGACCCTCTGACCTCCATTTTTACCCATTTCTGATTTTAATGAAAACCGTTTTTCCTCCATAACTAACGTAAAAATTGAAATTTAAAAAAAAAAAAAAACAAAACAAAACAAAAACAAACAAAAAACGCCTCTGGGGAATCAAGAAAGCTACATCTGTGCACAATTTGAATGCATGCATATTGATCAATGGTTCAGAAGTTATGTCAGTATACGGACTGACAGACGCCACAATATTTTTTTGCATAAAACCCTGTAAATTTGAAAGGGTTAAAAAATATGTAAATGTGATGCAAGGGTGTTCTTTTGAATAGTATTAGGCAGGATGAAAGGCCATTACTTTGTAAAAAATATGATTGATTTAGTCGTGAGTGATGGCCAAGCATCGAAACTAAACCTATGCGCCATCGCTATACTTTCTCAATTTTTCTAACTTAGTTAAGGTGAGAAAGTAATAAAAGAGGGATTACAATTTTAAAGTCTCTCACGACGTAATGTTGGCTAAAGTTCGAAAGTCAATGGTGTTTCCATCAGTGGACGAAAAAATTTTACAGATCAAAGTATTTTCTTCGGTTATAGTTCGACTGATGACCTGCAGGCCGAGCCTTGAAATTCACGACTTTTGGGTAGACTGGCTAAGAATGGAAAACAGTGATTGGTGGAGACGAGTCATGTGGTTGCAAAAAAACGAAAAAATACGGAATTTATCTAATTGGTTATCAGGTACTCAAAGACTACCTGATAACCAATTAGATAAATTCTGTAGTTTGATTAGACTTAGCAACCACGTGACTCGTCTCCACCAATCACCGTTTTCCATTCTTATCCAGTCTACCCAAAAGTCGTGAATTTCAAGGATCGGCCCGCAGCAGGCCAATCTATAATCAGTGGATAAAACTGGTAGATGGATAAATGAAGGGCTGCAGTTGGTCTCTCTAAAGTGTTTATCGATAAATATACCTCTATAACCAAGTATCCCTTCGCCCTGTATGATAAGCTATCGGCTGCTTGAAACAAGCCGATAAAACCCGATAGCTTCTCGAATGGAGCGGAGGGATACTTGGTTACAAAGGTATATTTATCGATAAACACTTTAGAGAGACCAACAGCAGCCCTTAATTTATCCACTGATTTCTTAGATCGGCCCGCTGGACTATGCAATTTCCGTCGTCCGTTAGAATTATCCCTGCGAATTTTAATAAAATTTAAGATTCAAAAAACGGCAGATCTAAAAGTATCACTTTGTGCGTCTCATATCAGACATTGCAGTGGAAATTTCTAGAATCACACGTGATAGTTTTAATACCAACTTGGCAGCGTTGTGTCGGAGCGTGGCAGTCTCCCTCCATTCTCTTTTTTTCGGGCTCAGTTTAAACAGCCGCGAGCAGCGAACTTTCTGTCAGGTAACACCGTTGCCAAAACGTGCCGTCGAAGAATTTCATTCCGTAATTTTCTCGTGAACTTTTGATGATAAATGTTCAATGAGATATAAAAGCGTATGCGAGGACGATAAGAAGAAGAAGAAAAAAAATTAACGTTGGTACAAGCAGGCGTGCCTGCGCCACTACGATTTGAATCTAGGAGGAGGTTGCATTATCCCCCCCCCCACAAAGAGTCCTTTATTTTTGCTGGAATAGAGTTTTGCTGATAAAGGTTTCTGAGATTAGTTTGAGAGGATTTGATTCTGGGGTGCCTTAATAAGGCACTTCCATATCCCCCCCCAAGAGGTTTTTTTTTTTTATTGTGATATTTTTTTTTTTTTTTTTTTTTAATTTTGCCGAAAGAGTTTTGACAGCGTTTTCAACAGGCGCATTGATTTTTTAGGTTGTGGAGAAGGATCTCTCCCCCAGTCCCCCAATCGTTCTCCTAAAATACACCCCCGGGAGCAGGTGATTCCATGCGCCCCCTACGCACCATAAGAAACGACCCTCCTCTTTCTCGCGAGGATGTTAATTATTTATGGATTAAGGGGCCGCGTTTATAAAGTAGTTCCTAAAACTTTTCCACAGCTCAAGGAAGTTGCACATGAGACACACTGTCGACAGCAGCGTGTTTGTGACTCAAAAATTAAGGGAAGGCGTGAGGATAGATCCACACAGTTTCGCACGAGGACTTCAGTGGAGTAGCGTGCAAGTTGGTAACGTTGCACTTGGTCCATTTAAACCAATGGAAAAGATCGTATTATCAGGTGTTCGGTGAACACTCTCGCATTCGACCTTTTCCATGGGTTTATATGGACAAATTGCAACGTTGCCAAAGTGCACGCTACGCCACTGGAGGACTTTGCCTTTACTATTTTTAATCCAACGTCCTCATACGATGCCATTTTCATGATTATAGGTGTGCACTAGTGGGGGGGGGGGGGGAGGGAGGGAATCCTCAAAAACAATATATTTTCTTCATTCAAGATTACAATTTCGACCTTTATGGTTCTATTTTATGATGGTGCTATAAGGCTCGACCCTTATTGATAAACTCTCATGCCATGGACCATCAATCCAGTGGCGTAGCGTGCAATTTGGCGACGTTGTACGTTGTCCATTTAAACCCATGTAAAAGGTCGAATGCGAAGGTGTTCAGCGAACACTCAAGACTTGACATTTCTCATGGCGTTTAAATGGACGAACTGCAACGTTGCCAAATAGCACGCACTGCATTAATCTTAATACAAAGTGTTTATGCGTCACGGGGGGATCAAGACCAACAACTATACAGGGTCACGTACGGAACGTATCATGCAGCAACGGCTTGGGCAATCTGGCAACAGTATTCTTTTGCCATTCAAACCTAAGCAAAAAAAACTATTCTAGGTGGGGCACGGTTACTCACGAATAAATCGATTATTTTCCATGGATTTCAATGAAGAGAATCCACTGTTGCCACACTGCACAATCGGTCACTGGAACGCATATACGATTGCTCCACATCCAAAAAATGAGTTGGAACGCCCGTTAAACGCACAATGATCAAAGTACATGAACCGGCGCGCGGTGGACGGCGGCAATGGAAAGAGAAATGAAATTTCGAGTTCACGACCCTCCGCCTCATGCCTTACCATCCCCCGTCGACGCCAGACTTTACTCTCCAACGCCCCCCCCCACCACCCCCCAATCACGACCACCAAAAAAACTATTCCTTCATACAACCACACACATGAGAATCTGCTGAGGCAGAAAGTACCGGCCGCGGCTTGGCGCACGCTGAATCGGACCATGAACTCTTCTGGACAAAAATAGTTCTTTTTTAAAAAAATAAAAAAAAATATATTGCGATGATATTTTCTTGCAAAAACCATGTTATACGACTCATTTTAAGATATAAAATGAATGATTTCACATTCACACATATTGATTATTTTTCTGCCTCTCTCACTCTTTTTTTCCCTGTTTTTCTGTAACGTCTGCGGGAAATTCAAATTCCATTCGATCCAATGTGCGGCGGCGGCAGACGCGGATCAGCCGGGCCAGGGCACGGGCGCGCGGGTCTCCGGTGACCAAAACAGCGGCAACCCGACTAACGACACGACATGACACGAGGCAGCAAAGCACACATGCATGTCCGCAGTCCGCACAATCATCGTCTAGTCCCTGCCGAAGCTGATGCCGCCGTGTCGTAGCCACTATCATTTATATACGTAAAGAAAAAAAAAAACTAGCGCACACAGACACTGTCACACACGCACATGCCAAACGCACGCTGTCGCTGACGACGCGCGTCATCCTCATTGCACGGTTTAATTGCGTTCATAGTCTCCCCCCCCCCCTCGCGAACCATTCTACAGGGTTCTACCGCACCCGCCCGACCAAATCCTTCTCCCACCCCCACTGCCATCCCTCCTCATTATCCATTACACAGAGTGGCGGATGGTACGGCCGCGGCCAGCGTCCTACTACCCTGTCAAGGCTCGTGATCCCTGTGATCAGTGATCAGCTGGAATAAGGAGCGTAAAGGGGTGTCTCCACCTGCGAATTTAAAAGCGCGAATAAACTGATTGAGCCGAATGAGCTGCCTTGAAGTCGATAGGTCGAGTCCGATGTATCGACAACAAAGAAGCTCATTGGCTCAATCAGTTTATTCGCGCTTTTAAATTCGCAGGTGGAGACACCCTTAAGGCTGAAACAGTAGAAGACCAGTTTGAATGAATTTATCGGTGGATCAACCGTTCCTAAAACCAGCGGCGAAGCGTGCAATCTGACAACGTTGCACTTGGTTCATTGCAGAGACAAATAGAGACGGAGATCTACGCTAAAATACATGGGGAAGATTTGAGGAGCACGGAATTTTCGGGGATTTAACCAAATAATACGTAAAACTATAGTCGAACACCTTTTGATGTCGCATGGTGTTGAACGGTGACATTCGGTGGACACAGAGAGGGGGGGGGGGGAGGCTGGGAAGTGTAGAGGAAGGTGCTCAACATTCAACACCATGCGACGTTGACTGATGTTTTGTTGAATCCGCGAGAATTTAACGTGCCTCTGCTTCAGCCGTTTAGTACTCCGTCTCTATTTTTTGTCTCTGGTTTAATGAAACCCACGAAAAATACCGGAGATAATCATAGAGACCTTTCCTATGGGTTCGAATCAGTGGCGCACCGAAGGGGGTGGTTTTAGTGTCAACCCCCCCCCCCCCCCAAGGCCTCAGAAAATGGAAAATTTGCGGTGAAACCCCCACCAAACTTAAGTTCTCGGTGCGCCACTGGTTCGAATGGAAAAAAGTCTACGTTGCCTCGTCACATTTCTTATCAAAATAATGAAGATTTTAGTGCCACTAACCTAATACGACTTAATACAAATTTTCAGGGATTATTTTTGAGCTGACCCGGAGAAACTAACCTATTCGAGCCGCTGCTCAAAATCATAACATTATCTCTCTACCCGCGATGCTGCCCAAAGTGCTGTCGCGGGCTTTTCTTTCTAGTTCCGGATATTTAGGCACTAATAAACTTGTTATTCAGGATAGGATAAAAAAATATTCACGCGAAAACAAAGTCTCGTATAGTTTATGATTAGCGCGTGTTGATGTTTACACGAAGCGTGACTAACGACGAAAGAGCAAAACTAAAAATACCACATTCTAATTATTCAAAAGAAAATAATAATAATAAAATAGTTTTTACTTTCTTCTCGTTAATTTTTAAATACTTCCGCGTTTCACGACTGTTTCTCTCGAAAACACGCTTGTTCGAACGTAAAGGCACGCACTCAGTTTAAAAATTTACGGAGAAAGAAATTAAGATATTTCAAAAGTGGGTCGATAGCAGGGCGAAGGTTTCGGGATATCTTGGTGGTAGTCGAGTTGTTTCTACGTAGAGCTATCGTTTAGTGGATCTTTAATGACAATCGAAGTTCCACTTCCATCGCCCCATCGGTGATTTAAGCGAATATTTTGTCAAGACGTTGTCATACTTCTCATTCTCAATTGATAATGGGGCTATTGCACACTTTTGCTATAAGCGATTTAATAGTCGATTGTGGCGTAAAAACCTCAAAAAATAACGATGGTGGCACTAAAAACTTCCAAAATCCACTCCTAAACTCAATAAACGCATAGTTATTTGCGGGAGCGTAATGGTGGCCGAAGGCACTAACAATGGGAGATTCCCATCTAACAATTCTGAAACTCCATCAAGAAGTGACCAATAAGAGACTACTTTCATTTGACACCGGTGTCACTTGGTGTTGCGGTACCATTCATCGGATGTGGATCATCACTCTGATGACTAATTACTCTGTGAATCATCCTTGTCAGCATAGAAAGAGTGACGAAATTAAGATAGGAATCTCCCATTGTTAGTGCCTTCGGCCACCATTACGCTCACGCAAATAACTGCGTTTATTGAATTTAGGAGTGGATTTTGGAAGTTTTTAGTGCCGCCATCGTTATTTAATGAGGTTTTTACGCCATAATCGACTATTAAATCGCCTATAGCAAAAGTGTGCAATAGCCCCATTGAAAATCTTTGCTGCAACCGATTTAATTATACCGATGGATTGTGGAGTGCCGTTAAAGATCCGCAAATCGGTAGCACAGTTTTAATCATATAGTAGAGTGCGTGCAATTTTGCAACATTTCAACTGGTCCATTTGAACCCATAAAAAAGATCGAGCTATTAGGTGTTCGGTGAATACCTTCACATTCGACCTTTTACATTGGTTTAAATGGACATGATACAACATTGCCAAATTGCACGCTACGCCACTGCGGTTTTCATGCCTCCTGAACTCGTTTTCTTCCAAGATACAGTTCGATACACATAATTTGTATGAGTGAGCTATGAAAGAGTCGGGGCAAGTGAAGTACCGCAGAGGAGCCTAAATTGTTCAAACAATCGCTAAGTGAAAAATTGGGCAAGGAGCTGCTTGGAACGCTTCAGGCAGTCAAAAATCTGACGTAAATTTCAATAAAATAGTGAACTCATTCCAGCTTCGACAAGGTCTCATTATGATTATTACTAAAAAATAAAAACAAATCCAAAAAACAAAAAAAAAAGCAAGTTCAATGATGACGTGGAATGAAACGAGGATTTATGAGACAGATGGGTCGAAGGTAAGAGGGGACAAAGTTTGGAAAGAGTGTTAAATCCTGCGACGCGCGACTGGTAACCAGAAACACAAATGCATTGTTGCAAGATGCCATTGATTGATGCCAGGCGGATTCTGATGAGCTGTGCTGTATAACGCAAAAGCTCTTCCATTTAAATCCATCCGAGAGGATTGCAACTTCGGGGAAGGCCAGTGTTGCCAAATAGAGGCTTTAAACAGAGCAGTGGCGTAGCATGTAAAAGGTTAAGGTGTTCACCGAACGCCAGATAGTTCGATCTATTTCATGGGTTTAAATGGACAAACTGCAACGTTGTCAAATTGCACGCTACGCCACTGAAACAGAGTGAGGTAAACAAGAGAGTATTCCAGTTTCATGAGTCCCGCAGACTTCAGGGTTTGTATTTATTTTTTGAATTGTTTTACACCCGTAATCAGATTGGAATTTAACGAATCAAGGAGTAATGCTCCTTGAATGGAGTGGTGGCTCGTGCAATGTGGCAACAAAGTTGGCTCTCCATTTAAACCTGTGTAAAACAATTGATCTTCGCAGGTGGTGCAATTGCACCCCCAAGATATCCATACGTTTGCACAGATTTAAATGGCAAATAAGCAAATGGTTTCCAACATGTTTCGAAAAAATCCGTGAGTAACCCCGAAAATGGGGCGAAAAACGGCCTGTTTTCGCCGTCGCTCTTTGACGTGAACCTTCCTTTAAACCTTTCTAGTATCCCAAGGGCTCGCGATTTTCTGAAAGCTCTCAACAATTTAATCAGTTTTAAACATGTTTCGACCCAGTAGCGAAATTTGGAACTAAACGCTGAGGATCCACCGTAACATTGAAATAAACAGGAAAGGGGGCAAATCCCCCATGCAATCAGATAATACCTTGATACACCACACATAGAATACCTATATAAACTATAACTACTCGGTGCCACATACATGTGTGTGTGTGTGTGTCGATGAATTCACCCGTAAAACACTCACGTTGAGAGTTGAATGTCGAACCGTTGACGCAAAGCAGATTGCACAATTTAAGCGTAATCGCGCGTCTATTGTTCACCTCCACTCCACCGTTCCACCTTAACCTACCTCCCCCACCCTCAAATCACGATGCGCTTTGGCAGATTCAAACCAACGAAGGTCTGTCTTTTATTGTACAGATTTTCCTTGAATGAGCCATTTAGTGTACGATTGAAACAGCTAGTTGCTGCGAGCCGATGACTCTCGTGCGGATAGAAAAAAAAAGTGAAACAGAAAAAATAAAGGAAGAAAAATTCTTCACGGAATTTGACAGGCGCAGTGTTTAAAGCTCCAACTATGAAACTTTCAATAAAAAGAGCGCATTTCTATGTTAATAAATACGATGACAAATAATTATGCCGCAGATTCAGGGATTGGGAGCCGGAGATCTGAATTTTATGTTCTCCTCGGCAGAAAGCTATAGGAATAATAAAATGAGTCACAATTTATCATTCAAATACTGAATCCAAAGGTTCTTGCACCAACAGAACTTGATTTCAATGCTTCGGTTTCAAGTTATTGCGTTGGGAGCTCTTTGGGAGCACGGCTCCCAAAAAGTGCTCCCTAAAGAGCTCCCAACGCAATAACTTGAAACCGAAGCTTTGAAATCAAGTTCTGTTGGTGGTAATGCAGTATTTAAACGATAAATTGTAACTCATTTTGGTATTATTACAGTTTTCTACCGAGGAGAACATACAATTTAGATCTGACCACGGCTCTGGCTCCCAATCCCTGCGCAGATTGACATTGAAGATATATGCAGATATATTGAAGACGAGGATCAAGATTCAGAGCCTCCGCAAAGCGTCATTAATGTAAAATCGGGAGCGTTCCAGAATTAATTAATTAATCGAACTCATTAAACTGGGGCGCATTATCGTCCGCGATCGAAAAAAATAGTGGCCAACAGTTAGTGAAATATTACGTCATCAAAAATCATCGTTCTCAACTTTTCAACGTTTTCAAAAAGTTGATTAAACAGCCGAGTAGCTGAGACAAATTTTTATGCTATAATCAAACAAATAAACGATGAAAAATTCTAATTTTTTCGAAGGATCAAATGTTCGAAATTTTCGAAACACGACCGAAATTTCGATCCCACGGATTTAATATTAGGCGAAAGTGGACGGCTCAGGTTTGAACACGACACGAGACAAGGGCGAGGTATTCAGCCGTGAGGGGTGCGGGGGTTGATAAAAGAGAGTTAAACCTTTACAGATATCCCAATCACTTGCGGACCCCCGCCAACCACCCCCCTCCCCTCCCATCAAGTACTTATCTGTACCCTAAGGCAATATATTAAACCTTTTCTTATCGATCCGGAATATTGAAAGAGGGGGACTCGCTCCTATCCTTTGAACTCGACGTGGTGGCTGTTTAGTCGGTGACGACAACAAGGGCTGAACGCGGCGGAAAAAGAGAATGGAGTGGGGCGGCGATGATTGGTCTATATACAAGGGGGTGAGAAAGTAGAGAGAGAGAGAGAGAGAGAGAGAGAGAGAGAGAGAGAGAGAGAGAGAGAGAGAGAGAGAGAGAGAGAGAGAGAGAGAGAGGAGAGAGAGAGAGAGAGAAGAGAGCCTCGATACTCTATTAGTAGCTAGGTTGATGTCGGTTCCATGTGAAGCTAACAGCAGTTACGCGCACTAGCGGATCCAAGAAATTGTCCTTCTCTCTCTCGTCCCATTAGAACGCATGTGTTAGAAAAGGATGGAAGAGGGGGCGAAAATCACGTGACTGCCCCTAATCTGTCCTTCTCTAACACATGCATTCTAATGGGAAAAGCGAGAGAAGGATAGACTCCTGGATCCGCCGGTGGTTACGCGTGTGCGTCATGTCCAAATACGTTCTCCGCATTTTTAATCGTGCAAGAGAGAGAGAAAGAGAGAGAGAGAGAGAGAGAGAGAGAGAGAGAGAGAGAGAGAGAGAGAGAGAAAGAATAGCGCATTATTCGTCAGAAACAAGAGGAATGGAAAACATAGCCGATATTCCCACGGAAGGGATCTCCGAACGCTCAGAACGCTCGAAACTACAGTAATATTAATTCATAAACGCGCAGAGACGCAGAGTGGTCGCTTTGCATGATGCACACACAGCACACCTCTTGTTTCGACAGCCCATAAGTCCGCCTCTCGGCTATGATGGAGTAGGGGACCTAAAGGTGAGGGGGGTCGGGAAAACTTCTGCCATTAACGATGAGGTGGAGGCATTATATGCAGGGTTGCTTCGTTGACAAGCTACATGCGTATACTGACTGAAAAAGACAGTGCGACACTTACATTTTGTCTCTCTTCATTTGAACCCCCGCCCCCTTACTTCTCTCCCCCGCGCCTCGACCCCATCTCAAAAAAACATTCCAAATTCGGTGCCACGAAAATAATGATGAAGATTATTTAGTCAAATGAGTGCTTTCTGATCGAAAATGAAAGTACATCTCCGATAATAGAGCTCCGTTAAACGTATTTGTGCGTTTTTCGATATAATCGGAGCCGTTTCCGAAATATTCGCCCCTGATCCTTTTTCGTTATACACCCTGTATAGTATAATCTCAGTTTCAACATCTCCCCGATTCGATGAATTCTGGATTGCTTCAGTTAGTTCAATTTTAAGACATCCATGCGTTGAAGTTGCGCGATGGGCAAAGTTTTCCTACACTGAAAAAAAAACCGAATGTAATATTACCATCCAGCGTAATGGACCGATTTCTGGTAATATAACCAGAATTATCGTGTTACAGTGGTAAGGCGTAGTAATATTGCTGTAGCTCCTGTCATATTACCAGACGTTCTGATAGTCATTTACCAGAATGGATGGTAGCTCCTCAGTTTGGTTAAATAATTAGATGAGTGCTTCAATAACAAGCCTAGGATAATAATATTATCACATATTCAGTTAACAAACTGCACGTAATGATATTACCAGAAAGCTAACTTTAATACCAGAATGACTATGATCCGAATCATAAAGCTACTATCCGTGCCACAAATTCAAAACACCGAATAATTTTTGTACTATACATCGTACCACCATAAAATGATGCCGTATCGTACGAGAGAAGTACTTCAAATTCCGAAAGTCCAAGATGGCGGCGATATGCTTATCCCAGTTTTCAACGGATTTGCACCAAACTTGATACTCGGAGATATTTTCACTCGAGGAAACCGAATCTGCCATCCACTATTTATTTAAATTTTGAAAATCAAAGATGGCGGCGATGTGCATATCACGTCCAACTTGCCAAGTTTTCAACGGATTTACATGAAATTTGGTTATCAGAGGAGTATTCACGCGAGAAAACCAAATCTGCATTTATTTTTCAAATTTCGTAAATCCAAGATGGCGGCGATATGCTTATCACGACTAACTTGCCTACTATTCGACGGATTCGCACGAAATTTGATACTGGGAGATATTTTCACGCAAGGAAGCCGAATCTGCCATATTTTATTTAAATTTATAAAAAATCCAAGATGGCGGCGATATGCAAATCATGTTTAATATGCCTAGTTATCAACGGATTTTCATGATATTTGGTATCCGAGGGTATGTTTACGTAAGAAAACTGAATCTGCTACCTTTTTCTCAAGTGTCAAAAATCCAAAATGGCGGTGATATCCTTATCATGATTAACTTTCTAAGTTTTCAACGGATTTACATGAAATTTGGTTGCCGGGGATATTTTTACGCTAGAAACCCGAATCTGCGTCCATTTTTCAAAATTCAAAATCCATTATGGCGGCGATATGCATATAGTCGCAGCATCACTTAAAATTGTCCAAATTGAACGAACGAACTTTGGGTAGAAAATAATCTACACCGTAAGCACTCTGCGATGGGCTTGGCGACGATACCCAAAATTTGATTTAAATTTGACTTTCAGGCCTAATAAAAAATTCGAAAATTTTGGATGATTTTGAACCCCAGTTTCGGGTATCGGCGCCAAGCCCATCGTAAAGTGCTTGCTGTGTAGATTATTTTTTTACCCCAAGTTTGTTAAATTTGGACAATATGAAGTGACGCTGCGATTATATGCATATCACCGCCATATTGGATTTTGAATTTTGAAAAATGGATGCAGATTCGGGTTTCTCGCGAGAAAACACCTCCGGAAACCAAATTTCATGTAAATCCGTTGAAATCTAGGCAAGTTAGACGTGATAAGCACATCGCCGCCATCTTTGATTTTCAAAATTTAAATAGTAGATGGCCGATTCGACTTCCTCGTGTGAAAATACCACTGGATGCTAAATTCTTTGTAAATCCGTTGAAAACTAAGCAAGTTAGTCATGATGAGGATATCACCGCCATTTTGGATTTTTGACATTTGAAAAAAAGGTAGCAGATTCAGTTTTCTTACGTAAATATACCCTCGGATACCAAATATCATGAAAATCCGTTGATAACTAGGCATATTAGACATGATATGCATATCGCCGCCATCTTGGATTTTCTAAATTTAAATAACAGATGGCAGATTTGGCTTCCTCGTGTGGAAATATCTTCCAGTATCAAATTTCGTGCAAATCCGTTGAAAAGTAGGCAAGTTAGTCATGATAAGCATATCGCCGCCATCTTGGATTTTCGAAATTTGAAAAATGGATAGCAGAATCGGACTCCTCGACCAATTTTACTAGGGGCTACCAATTTTCACGCTGATCGGACTACAACCGACCGTAATTTCCAAAATGAACGTCCGCAAACTTATATACTTGAAATTCGTCGAGAATCCTCAATTGTCAGGGCAGTGTAATGGTTAGGACGCTAGGCTAGGAAGTGATAGGTCGTGGGTTCGATTCCCAGTCGGGGCGATAAACTTTGTCTCGAATTTGAAAGGGACAGTAGTACGGTACGCACCGAAAATTTAAATTAAAATTTTTATCGATTTTATTCTTCCCAACCCCCCCCCCCCTCCCTCCCTCCATCCCTACTCCACCGCCCCTTTCACTTCCAACTCCCCCTCCCCAGAGGTAACGTAGCATTATGATGTACTATAATTACTAGTCATTTTGGAGGATGGATATTTAATGATAAATTCTGGTGGAAACACAACTAGAATTGGATGGTAATCCTACCAGACTGTCCCTGGTTCACATACAGTGAGCCATTCTGGTAATTTTCTGGCAATTTAACCAGAATCTAGTAATATTATCATCTCTTTTTTTTCAGTGTAATGTGCTGGTATATGTATAGGGGAAAAATTTCAGCGACAAAGGCGGTCTCGCTCTTGTTCAAGCTGCGCTGCGGGCTGGCGGACACGGCGCACTAAGGTACAAGATCGTCAAAAAAAAGAGGTCACAAATCGGAAAATAAATTTGTCATCAATTTATCGCTTATGAACTTTCGAGACCAGTTCTAATCACAGAGAACGCTTTTCTCAAGTAATCTAAACCTAGACATGTCTCTGGGAAGTTTTATATTAGAAAGCTTAAAAGGTTGAGGGTGATGACCTGTTTTGAACTGATTGTTGTCCACTTTTTTTTCAATTTCGGACCATAGTGTGGCGGTGAATTTGGATTAACAAACGGACGGGACGCAGGCGCGGGGCAGAGAGAGGTGCACCGTGTGAGAATTATTGCGACTACGCCGAGGCAGACAATGGCCCGACCCCGGCGACAATCAGGAGCTGATCGCTGGCCCATACTAGTTACTTCCGCTAATCTTTTTCCTCATCGATTAGAGCCAGGCGAAACACACAAACATGGCCGTGCTATACCATGTCGCCTAGGCCTCGGACTCGGACCCCGAGCGAGATCTACACCTATCACATTACCAGCTCAAACAGTGAGTGCATTGTATTGTGCGCCCATGAGAGAGTATCCAGTATCGTGTATCTGAACAGTTTCCTGTGGAAAAATCACCCTGAGAAAAGCAAAACTAGGCAAATGCAAGAGGGGGGGGGGTGTACTGATTTATTCATTTGGACAGGTATGGATGTTTTAGGACAGCGGGAAATTCAAAATTGACCATTCAGATGTGGGTTCCACGATGAAAAACAAATATAATCATGAAGTCATCACCAAGATCCATAAAGAAGAGACTGATGGCGCGGCCTGGCACAGTAAAATCTCGCTACAGAGGAGACTTGGGCAAAACTAATTTGAAAGTAAACCGTCGAAAACAACTAAATCGTGGAATTACAGCAAGCAACTAAATTACACGCGTTAGCTGCTCAGGTAGACAGAAAACCCGATACAACAACAATAGTTGCCTACTTTGACTGGTTAGTTTTTTCAACAGCTTACAATTCGTTTCAAAGTTTTGACCAAGTCTTCAACAGAGTGGTGTGGAACCAAGGTTATAGATTATAGAGGTATGCTAATCTGACTTCGCGCCACAAATTCCGTGGCGCGCAGTTCAAAATCACAGCAGGCAAGATGGCCGACAAAAGCAGAAAATGTTTCTATACTCTTTGCAGAAAACATTGGGCTGCTCTTTGCAGGAAAGCAGAAAACAACCCAATGTTTTCTGCAAAGCGTATACGTTTTCTGCTTTTGTCGGCCATATTGCCTGCAGTATTTTGAACTGCGCGCCACTGAATTTGTGGCGCGAAGTCAGATGAGCATACCTCTTTAATCTATGACCTTGGTGTGGAACCACCTTGACGGATCACAAAAAGGCAACCATCACACAGTGGATCGAAAAATCGGATTTCCCAGACGTAATTTTACGAGTAAAAATCAAAACAATAAATAGCAAGATAACTTAAAATTTCGTACAATAATTCATTTCAAAGCTTGAAATGCGTGGTTTTTGCAAGAAAATATCAACACTCAAAAAGTTTTTATTAAAGGGAAAAAAAAAAAAACTAATGTTTATGTCCCGGGGAAAAAACCTAGTTTCGATCTGGTGCTCGCCGCACAGTGGTTCGAAACAATAATTTTTCCGGACATGAAAATTGTTGGATTTCGGCTTTAAAATTTTTTAGAAATTACATTTTTTTAAAAAAATCATGCAGTTTGACTACTTTTAAGCTCTGAAATGAATGATTTCACACATTTTTAGGTTACCTTGCTTCTTAATGTTCAGAATCTTCAATTTTATTCGTAAAATTACGTCCGGGTAATTCGATGTTTCGAACCAACGTGCGTCGTGATTTAAAATAGGTAGAGTCGAAACACAGCGCAACAGGGTTAAAAGGAAAACGGGCCTTGTACCCGACGAGGGTACACGAGACGTTAGACACGAGAGCTTTTCTCGTTCGCAGATCCGACGCGAAAGCGACCATTCAAAGTAGGATAAGCAGACTGGGTAACATCAAGTTAAAAAATCAAGGCTCTTCGCGAGTAATTGTCTTCCACCGGGGAAAACCGAGTGTTTTTATTGAGTCTACTGTCTCGACATCCCCCCCCCCATCACCCCCGCGACACCCACCCCTCCTTATACGCATTCAGCGCTAGTTAGTCCGGTCTCATTATACTTGTCTCAGAATAAAACTTTCGCAGTTACGAGCTCTTCCTCCCTCAACCCCCGATCGCGATACCTCGTTTTACGACACAAGCTTTTTCGTCCCTGTTTTTGAAACGATCGCGATGACGACATTCATGCCGTTCGTAAAATTTTAAGGGTCTCTACATCTATAGTTGTTAGCTGAGCAAAAATATGTGGATCAAAGGCCGTGCTAGCGGTGGAGAGGCATATACATCAAATAAGGAAAGTGCTTCTGTATTCTCTTTATACGACTCTTATAACGTCAGTGGTGGAACAGAGGGACATCATTTTCATGGGGGGGGGGGGGGGGGGATATGGGTCAAACTTTACACGTAGCTAATGAGAGAGCGTGAATATCAGGCTGTTTTGCACGAAAGTAAAGATTTTAGGTCCAAAATCACTGATGCCTTGATTATCTTCTTCTGGATCTTGGGGATCTAAGGTTTTCATTCCCTGTTAGTTTCGCTCCCCTCCCCCCCCCCAACCAGAAACCGAGAGGATTGGCACATTGGAAGTCGGCTATATCAGTTCCCTGAATGTCATGAAGCCTCAAACTTTAATTGAAGGAATCGGATGTTTTACGCAAAAAAAAGGGGGGCAAGCAGGAGTCGTTTTAAAACAGCCCGCACTATGGTCTGAGATCGTCAGGAAGAGGTCAAAAATCAAAAAGTAAAATCATCAACTTATCATTTATAACTTTTTAAGACCAAAATTAATCACAGCGAACACTTTTAACAAGTAATTTAAACCTAGAAATATCACTGGGAACTTTAAAATTAATCTTAACCCTTTTACAACCAGGCGAGGGAAACAAATCTATGTTTTTTGGCTCAAATTCAGTGAGTAGTTACATGTTACATGTTTTAGACATTAACAATTTTGGAGTCGCAATTATTATGAATAAATACCTAAAATTCACACACATCGAGATTTACAGAAACGAATATACTCGGGTCTGGTATGAGTAGCATCGCGTCGCGTGAACAGTGATATATCAATTATCCTCCATTTAAACACAAGAAAACAATCGATTTTCTGGAGGTTTACTATGCACCCCCTCATTTTCGATTGTTTCCGTGGATTCAAATGGAAAAAGAAACGATGGATCGCAGTTTACGCATCGCTACTGCCTGGTATGGAAAGGGTTAAAAGGTCGAAAACGATGATTTTTTTTTAATAATTTTTATCACTGCTTTATTGATGTTACTCCTTTTTCGATCTCACAACTCACAAGGGTTAAGATGATTCCAGGGTCGATTATAGTTCCAACTATGGACACTACGTCGCGCTGCTCAAAATGTCAACAGTTTTTTACTAAATTTGACGAATTCACGCAACAAACACAAATTTGAGGAACGTAAGCAACTGCGAGCATACTTAGGGAAGATCCTGAAAGTTTCAGGCTGAAACACTAAAAAAAAAAGCCGGAAATTATGAAATACGAAACTTCCCGTAAGCCGCAATGAGTGCGAGTGAGGCAGATAGACGTATCATCACTCGCGCTCACTCTTACTCACTAAGCTACTAAGCTTATGGCGAAACGAATTTCATAATTTACAGCTTTAATTTTGAACGAATTTTGCTCGTTTTGGGCTTAAAAAATCCATAAAAAAAAAAGTTTTGCAGGAGCTGACCTAGTTGGATTTTGCGTTTTATCTATGGTTTCAGTTTAAAACGTCAAAAACACGACTTTTTGAAAAAGCGACTAGTGGCGCTATCCATCGGATTAAAATCTAGAAAAGTTTCGCCTGGAATCACCTTAATAACATATTTTAAAAATCCCTGATGGAAGGTCTGAATAAATTGTATTGTTCTAAAGAAACGATGGCAACGTAGAAGCAGACAAATTGCGAATAGCGCCGCGCCCGCGCCGGTAGTATAAATGCTCATTTCTATAAGGGGAGGGGGGGATTTGAAGCGCGATAGGGACAAAATGAGTGCGTATCGGTGAGCTGCGTATGAGTGCGTGCAAGAAATTTAGGGGTGGTATATAAGAGCTGGTGTTGGTCGGCGTTGCCAAATTGTCGCATCTTGCATTTAAATTAAAGTAGAATCGAATGAATTCTCTTCAAAATCTGGCAACTATGGTGTTGGTGGACCCGCTGCCACAACTTCACACCGTGCACTGTTGCCAAGTTTGAGGAAGAAACTTGCCGTCCGCTTATTGTCTTATTCTTTTGAGCAGCTAATTTCACCACAGAATAATACAATCAGAACGGACCCTCCCATATGGAAGCAAGTTTGGAATTTAACGGCACCAATAGGCAACGTTGCGGTCCTATATCCTAACATGGCGGACCTGTGATTTGTGTTGAAACTCATTTATATTTCCGTAAATTCTGGAAGGAAATCTTAAGTTTCCGGCCTCACTTTTATTCTGTTTGCATTTCAGAATGAAAATTTCGCGGATCATGTCATTTTTGATCATTATATTTTTTTTCGCGCGCGAATCCGGATGTAAACATCCTATATCCCAACATGGCGGACGCGAAACGAATTTGCTTCAAAATCTGGCAGTGTTCGCGCCACTTGCCGCAACATTCGGGAGTCATCTCGGCTCTCGCCGGGCACACAGCGTCAGCGCGATCTATCGGAATACAGCGCAGACGCGGTCGCATTTTCCAACGCGACTACGGTTGCACAACCACGCCGTTAGATGGCGCGCGCTCCATCGCGCATAAAATATATTCATTTATCTTCTTTTTTATTATTGTATTCACCTTTTTTCTTTGTTCTTTATTTTTTAGCGTCTTAAACGCATTCAGTACTACTTATAAACTTATTCATATTAGTATTATCTATAATTTAACTACCTTTAATTTCCGTTCTAAATCTCAACTTCGCGCAAATGTAAGCCATTCTCTTTTTAGTGGTATCCCCTCTGGAGCCCTATCCAAATTACATGATTGTCGATAAGATCATATACAGATCGTGACAGTTCCTGTGTGTCGTTCGACTAATACGAGGCATCAATTAATTCGTCCTATTTTTGGAATGCAAAAACAGTCTTTCTTAAGACTTCACCTTTAGCTCTCCAGTAAGTATTACGAAAAGTGCAGAAGTGCCTAGCCTGCAACTTTCCTCTTGCCCTATGCCCTCTTTCTCCATAGAATAAGTATGTGTTCCACATAGAATGGAAACTTCGGCCGGTTTTCGCCCAAGCGCCGGTGACCTCGCTCTCAGCTGGTGACTGTCCGCCATTTTGTTCATCGGGGACTAAAGTAAACAAACGGGCGAGGTGAGGCGCGGGAACTTGGCTTGGCAGCGCTGATAGCAGCGCCAGCGCGACGAACAGTAACAATGAATTCAAACTCCGCGGTCAGTCACCGATGGACAAAATGGCGGATAGTCCCCCAGCTGAGAGCGAGGTCATTCGAATCCTTCAACGTTGATCAAATGGGAGTTTCCATTCTATGTGGAACACATACTTATTCTATGCTTTCTCTTCTCTAAATTTAAAACTTCTTCTTCAAAATTAATCTTTTCTCATTTTCCTATTAAATAATCACTTGCTAAAAAGCGTAGAGTCTTTCCTACGTCTTTTCCCTTTCTTTCGTTTAATAAACTAAACATCTAAATTTTCCCTACTTGATCTCTAATAATAAATCGATAATTCGTCTTTTGCCTTTAATATTCTAAACATCTAAATTTTCCCTATTTGATCTCTAATAATAAATCGATAATTCGTCTTTTGCCTTTAATATTCAAACTTCTAAATTTTCCCTATTTAATCTTTAATAAATAATCGATAAATAACATTTCTTTTCGATATTAATAATAGTTTTCAATTGCCACTCTTAAAAATAAATACTTTTCTCGTTCTAACTTAAAACATTCTTAAAATCCTCTTAATAAATAACTAAGCATTCGGCTAAATTCAAAATTTCTATTTCTCTCATGTCATCATTAATCTTTTCTTTTCAGGTCGTGGATCTCGTGGCTCGTGATCCGCGAATGCCCTAAGTCCGAGTGCTTAGGACGACCCTCTTTTCAAAACAATAAAATATTGTTGATCGGAATTTTATCTACATAGTTTTTGACTTTTCGTTTATAATATTTTGCGATTCCTTTTTGCTATTTCACTCGTGAACGCTACAGGCAGAGTTTCCGTTCTGGTTGTATTATTCTGTGATTTCACCATTCTTGCTAATAGTTTTAATTGGTACTTTCAATCCACTGGAAATCAAAATCTACTTTCAAAAACCTTACGCTGAAAACAAAGATTACAGGAAGCACAGTGATATGCGACGACCGAGGGAAGAGATCTGCAACTGTTGCCAGAATTCTGGTAATTGAACCATGGTTCTTAAAAAATTCCGAGGAAATTCTCGAACTATGATCATATAATGATAGTAACACCCGAATTGTATGGTGACAGTAATAAGACTCTCGACTGTTGCTGTTTGACACAGCATTGTGCTTCTGAGAATATCATAGGCAATTATGAATTATTTTATCAGCGTACTTTTAATCCGCCCTCCTTCAAATTGAAGAAATCAGTCCAAAGGCACCTTTGTGTTTTCAGCTAATCAAAAACTTTTATTTTAAAAAACTAACCCTTGAAACTGTCATATTGCAATGTTTCAATAATTATTATGAAACCGATAGTCTTCCAATTTGTCACTTCGTCACTAAATATATTGACGCCGTTTCCCAGCATCCCTATACACGGCGAAAAGAATACTTCAACCGCAACCAAATGAACATGTTGCTTAACTATAACAGAGATGTTCTTTCCGGCAATTGTGTAATCAAAAGTATTTCGAGCATTACAAGAGTGCTTCGACGAAATATTTAAAATCCAATCTGGTAACCTTTGAAATATTTCTTTCTCCGCGAATCGCTGCCTGCGTAATTCCGTCAATACGATCAAGCTTTAAAGGCTTCTCCAAAGGTTGAAAAGTGGAACTGTTGCGATTTTCAATTCTAGCTCTTGTCGTTTTTTCCAGCTTAATTTTACAAAAGCAGCGTGACTTCTTTTGACTACGGCAGGAGCTTTTGAGAACTCCGACAATTTCTGACAAAAAAAAGGCTCATTATAAACACTATGAGGCTGCTCATTACGTGCTATAGAATTCTTACTCTTCCAAGTGTTTATTTCTCGGAAAGAGCACACTTATTAATGTTTTGTGCTCCTTTTTCTATAGGATCCCGCCTTAGTTTGAAGCAAGGATAACTATACTTTTTCCTAAACAGCCTACGCTCAGCTCAGCTCCTGTGTTCCTGGAAAGGGTTTTCTTTCGCCTCCGACCGGAAACACGTCAGATTGATTGATAAAGTGAAAACGTCACTTCATTCGATACATCGATTGCAGTGGCAAAGCGTGCTAAGCATGCCGTTCTGCGGATCGTAAGTGGATTTTTTCTTTTATTCACCAATGAGCAGTAGCAGCTCGTGAAATGCGATATATCGATGTTTACTCCCTTTAAAACTATAGGAAAGTATCGATCGTCAGGGAGTGCAATTGAACCCCCGAGAAATCGATACTTTCCCATGGTTTTAAAAGGAGTGGACATCGATTTATCGCATTCCAAGAGCCGCTACTGCCAATGAGTCCTCTGGTTGACAAGAAGATTACGTCGCGGTCCAGTTCAGCGGAGCGCCTATAATCCACGAAAATGCTTTGATCTGTGATCTTTCAGTCCACCGATGGAAACACCGTTTGATTATAAACTTTAATGACATTTTTTAATGGTTCTGTTGACATATCTGTTGCTACAGCAATCTAAAAGGTCAATTCTAGAGTAAAATCACTTGAAGAAAAAAAAATGAAAAATAAAACAAAATAAAAAAACGTTATGGGATCATTACTTTAATCACTTACAAACTCAAAAATGCGTGGAAACAAAATTCCAAGACGGCTACCGTTGACCAAGTCATCTAATTTATCTTGCACTCCATGATGATTCACAATTTCAACAAGAAAGCTGCTATGCGTGCGTTTCAACGCATTTCTATAATCTGTGAGTCAATTTTTACAACTCTTTGATGCTGCCATAACGTTCTATTAAGTGCTTTCACGCAAAAATTGAGCCATTTGATGGTCGTAGCAAAACTTTGCAGCACACCAACACACCCATTCACCGGTAAAAAAAAAAGATTACAGATTAGAGTACTTTCTTTCGTGCGTTGTAGTCATTCTGCTTAGCTGGACTGTGAAATCTTTTCGTCAACCGAATTCGTGCGTCAATTAAAACATTTCGATGCTCCAAACGTTTTCTTACGCTGAAACTGACCCTTTCTTTCGCCGTGTCAAAAGTTTGCAACACACCAATTCACCGGTTGATGAATTCACGGATTAGAGAACTTTCGTTCAAGCGTTGTAGTCATTCTGCTGAACTGGACTGTGTAATCTTTCTATCAACCGGTGGAAATCATCGGTGAATTTAAAAAAAAAATCGATTTAAGATCCGCAAAGCAGTAGCCCTGGTTGGAAAGCATACCGTCAGGGTTCTTATGGGGGATTCTTTCCCTGTTTCATAGCACGGCATGGCAACCGTGTTTCGAGCTCCGCTCACTACCACTCTGAGTCTGAGTCTCGGGGTCTCGGTCTCCAAGTGCGCCAGACGGGGCAATTAATATGGTTGGACCTCGGGAGTGTTGAACGCTTTCGTTGCATGAGAGGGACGAAGGATGAGGGATGGAGGGATGGATATAAGGACCAGTAACAGCAGCGACCAGATGAGAGCAGAGAGAGAGAGCGCGAAACAGCTGATCGTGAGAGGTGCAGCCGTGCAGCTGAGACTGAGAACGAATGTGTGTGCGCATGCGCGAGTGTGTGTGTGTGTAATATTTGTAGCTTGAGCAGAAGCAATTGCCTTGAAAATTAGTGCGAGGAGTATAGTACGGCGGTGTCAGTAGTGGTGGTGGTACTAGCGGAACTAGTGGCCATGATCTAACTACACAGGTCAGTCAATGCGCACACCCTCCACTGCCTCTCCGTCTGCCTGGCTCCATCACCGGGTAGAGTGAGGAAGGGGATGACGTATAGCTGGCGCAGCTGAAGCGCGGGCGTTCAAATCTACATGCTTTCATACGGGGAAAAGACCATTTTTCAAGTGCAAATTAGAAACAATTTACGACAATAAAACTTGGTTTTTATTTATGATAGACCACGAGGAAGGTTTCAAGCTTTGAGAAAATCAGTCTGATCACACTTCAATTTCTTATTCCTGTATTTTCTGGCGGTTAGTAAAAATCCCTCTTATGGAGAATGTAGGTTATGTAATATTCTATGCATTCTACCCACTTTTCTAAAACCGTCCGAAAACAGAAAAAGCAAATTTGCGTACGATTGTATTGGTTTTCTCAAAGCTTGAAACCTTCCTCGTTACTTCTTATTGATAAAAACCAAGTTATACTGTCGTAAATGGTTGATAATTCGCACTTGAAAAAGGGTCTTTTCCCCATAAGAAAGCATGTACATTTGAACGCCCGCTCTTTAGCTGCGCCAGCTATACGTCACGAGCGGAGGTTGCGCAGATCGCACCGAAACTCGTCCACCGGATTGACTGACCTGTGTAGTTAGATCATGCTAGTGGCAATGAACCACTGAAGTTTGAGAACGCGCATGCGCAGTGCAGTAGCATTGTAGGGAGGGAGTATGCTATTTGAAGCCGATTCACGATCCAGTCTCCTTCCTCCTTTTTTTTTTCGCCTCGCCGGACTGGATTTCCTGACTCCAGAGTCCCCCTCGAACCCCCAACCATTCTCAGTCCTGAAATCCCGCCCTCACTATGTCAACAGAACAGAACACGCGGGAATCGCTGGTGCTTTCCAGTGTTGAGATGAATCCTCAGCGTTTAGTACCGATTTCTGTCACCGGAGCAGTATCGTTCGATTGGTGTCTAATTACAGGCAAAGAATAGTAATTTATATTTAAGAAAACGGGAAGATATTTCATGATCATGTGAAGAATGTTTTTAAGCAATATATCTTGTAACTTTTGAAACGGAGCTTTTGCCCGAGTGGATCACTCAAAGTTACACTGGCGATTGGAGTGTTCCATTACAGTATGAAAAGTTCCTTTCAGAGCCTTCCATTATATGGTTCCACTATGGCCCCGGAAATCAAGAGAAAATGGTCACAAATCAGTGAAAAGTACTCATAAAAAATCATAGTTTTTGATCTTTAAAAGTTAATTAAGTACTTTCCACTGACAAATCTTGTTTCAAGCGTTCTCTGTGATTATAACTGGTCTTGCAAAAATAATAAGAAATTGATGAGAAATTTACCCTCGGATTTTTGACCACTTTTGAACGATCTGCACAATAAATAGTCTCAATTTGATTCTCTGTTAAACATAAATTGCCTCGTGACTGTAGGTACTAACTGCGCAATCTATCTCTTTAAAATATCTGCAAAACAGCTCACAAGTACTTACAAAAAAAACAAAAACCAAAACAAAAAAATAAGGCAAATAGATTCTTGTATCGAAACGCGATATTCCTTTTCAGCCTATTTTTGAAGTTACTGACGAGATTTTTTGAAGACATTAAAAAGAAATACATCGCGCAATTGGTATCGTCACGAGGCAATTTATGTTTAAGTGAAACGCTTAGAATGGAACTTATCATTTCGTAATGGAACGCTCAAATCGCAACAATAACCTAGAGTGTCCCGCGTGTTACACAAGGACAAAAATCACTTGCAGTTTCAGCCTATGGCCTTGCTGACTGGCTTAAAGTCTACATTGTTAGGGCAGCAGCATAGCAAGATCTATTCGGCCAACACCCGGGATTTTAAGGCCATTCAATGCGGTTAAAAAACAACTATAAAACCACAATCAAATGTAAATACAGGGTATTACAATAAAATAACAAATTTTGAAGCTAGGAGAAACCAATAATGTTTAAGTTTGTTTTTCGATTCAAACGAATTAACGACGACGGAATCTATAAGTGGCAACATTGCCCACTACATAAAATATTATAACTTGGGCAACTGGAAAAGCGTGATTGCACTCCTGCACAAGATAAGAAGAAACGCTAGGATCCAGATTTAATGGACCCACTTTAACGACACGATTTAGTTGCTCCATGAGCGTAACCTAACGTGCTCTTTACCTCAACTGATTTTAAGACTTTAAACTAGCGTAAATTAATTTGAGTTCCCTTTTCCACAGGTGCATACCTACATGCACGGAACTGTGAAGAGACGCAAAGGGGAAAAAAATTCCATGGTAAAATTGACGTATAGTTCTATTCCCTTCACAGTTTTTCCCCCGGAAAAGCCTCGCTCAATCGGGTTTGATCAAACTGCAGGATTGTCAACTCGATCGGCACTTCCAAAATTCAAACATATGAAGACGAAAACACCTCAAAATGGGTTAGAGTCATAACATTCGAATTTTCTGTTTGAGAACCAAATACAAAACTATTTATGATCCGATTCGTAGGTTATGTTCTTTTGTTTGGGGTGCACTCAAATGCGACACCTATATTTATAGCTTGTGATACCTATATTATAATTACCTAAAACCTTTCTTTAAAATAAATACAGCCCAATAATTACAGGTTTTTCTAGCCATGGCCCCAATAAAAGTTGTTTTACACATAATAACCATACAAATACGTTATTCCGTCAAACGGATAGACCATTTGAACTTTAGGCTATACCTATACGCTTTTTCTGCGAGGAGAGATTTTTATTATTAGACCTTTTTGAACGTCTCGTCGTTATTTTCGCGCAGTATTTTCCATCAAAATTGATTGTCCATTTGCCTACGCAGTAAAACCTTGTGAAAGCTCCATTCCACCAATAACCATCTTAAATATTTCAGAGATACTTGAAATTCGTGGTTTAATAATTATTTCGACGAATTTCGATGAAAGAGCAATTTTGAAGTACTTTACGAAGGGGCGACTAAAACACGGAGGAAAACAGAGGTATAATTTAAAAAACTCTACCAACCATGATGGCGGAGGAGGATAATATGATGAACATACTAACCCTCAACAAGCGCTAAAAAAGCTCGTGTTCAAAAAGTTTAGCTCTGTAGCAGCTAGGCCGCAGATCAATGACTAGCAAATGTAAACAGAGCCCGTTGTAGTATCGTAAGGGGTGTGACAAGGAAAGTCAGTGAAAGATGAAAAGGGGGGAGGAAGGAAAGCGAAATACAAGGGAGGGAGTCATGATAGGGTAGGGATGGGAGAGGAAGAGAGGGGGAAGGGTTTCAAACAAGGGGTGGAAATTATCCTTGCGCCAGAGCTTACGCAATACACTTTCGTGGAACCTTCGCAGACTCGTGCTTTCGTATACATCGAATTAAAGCTTAAAAAGCCCAGCCTCCGAGGAATCGCAAAACCTTGAACAGCTTTCCTTTCTCTCGTTTCTATCCCCTTTGTGTAGTTGGGGGACCGGGGGGGGGGTGGTCAAAGATTTATATCTTGTTTTACCGCGGTTTTTTTTTTTTTTTTTTTTTTGTCTCTACTCACATTTATTTTTAAATTTATTTTTGACAAATTTGAATTTTGGGTATCTTTTCGAGGCTAAATCGAGATTTGGAAAAAATACAAGAAAAGAAAATACAAGATCAAACTTCATTCCACAGCGAATTAAAATATGTGACACTTTTGAAAAAGAAAAATCAAACATACCTGGTTGAATATTTCCTCTAGGCTTTGCCCCAAGAATTGCTAGGTTAACGTTGGCTTTCCTGCCATCTATGATTGGGTTGGGGTCTTTGCATGCTCGTTCAGCTGCAGGCCGATCACCCATTATCACCTGAAAAAGTGTTCAAGAGATTATTAAGTTCTGGGAAAAATAAAAATCTTAACACAAAAGAACGTAATAGAAAATCACACTTAAATAAAAGTACATTATTTATTTAAGAAGTACAGATAACCTACAGAAATTTCCAAAAAAAAAAAAAAAAAAAAAAAACCGACGATGGCGATTGGTGATGGGGGGAGGAGGAGTTCTAACGAGCTTTAACCATAGAGGGGCTTTCTGAGACGTAATTTAAAAGAAAACCATGCTGGAGGCAGCCATCAATGGACATATCTTTTGGATATTTTACACAGGCTTAGTTTGCATCCTATTTTTTTAAACTCAAACCAAAATTTGGGACCGATCAATTTGTGATTGGTTTAAAATGAGAAGAGCGTTATTTCAGAGCGGCGATACAACCGTTTCTTTCGAAAGGATTTTCGCAGCACAAAGAAACTGATGGATATGACAGAAAAACGCCGAATTTTCTCAACTGGATAGTTTGCATTTAACCCTCTAAGGGCCAGGTTATTTCAAAAGGACGCCACTCTTCCGTTTATAAAGGGAAGGTAGTTAACTGTTCGTACTCGGGGGGAGTTGAAATTGCCTATACGATACATGGAAGGCGCCCGAAGACATCCTATACTGTACATGTTTTCATCAATAATCGCGTTTATCCGGAATGAAGACAGGAACAATATGAAGTAGACTAGAGAAGAAAAACGAGTATACTCGGGCTTGGCCCTTAAAGGGTTAAAAACTCTGTCCAGATAACCATACTCTAGAGAGTTTGCGCTTTCGTTTAAAACCAGTTTCCGCACAGGCATGCTGGTTACAATTTTTCACGTAAGGTTAAAAACAGGGCTGCCGTTTTGCGTATAATCAATGCTATTTTTCAATTCACCGATGATTCCACCGATTGAGAAAAGATTACACAGTTCAGTTCAGTGCATGACTGTAATAAACTAAAATGCTCGCATCTGTAATCTTTGCTCAACCGGTAGAGTCGTCGGTGACTTTAAAAAACTTGCGGATATTTTAATTAATCAACAGAGTTTCCACCGATTAAGGAAAGATTACAGATCAGAGTATTTTCGTGCATTACAGTCATACACTGAACTGAACTGTGTGGTCTTTTCTCAACCGGTGGAATCATCGGTGAATAGAAAAATAGCATTGATTATACGCAAAACGGCAGCCCTGGTTAAAAACAAAAAGCAAACAAACCGCGTCCATCATAGCCGTAGCCAGGAATTTGTCTTTCTCTATCTTTGCTCATTTGAATGCATGTGTTGGAAAAGGACAGAAACAGGGGATGAAGTCACTTGAGAGCCCCTTACTCCGTCCTTTTCTAACAAATGCATTCAGATGGGCAAAGATAGAGAGAGGCAAAGGTCGTTTCACGAAAGTTGGCCGATGACAGATAGGTTTGTTTACTGCGCAGAGACGAGTTTGCGTTTTTGCGCATGTGCAAGAACGCAAACACGTCTGTGCGCAGCGAGCCACGTCATCTGTAATTGGCCTTCTTTCGTGAAATGAGCTTTACTTCCACAATTTTTTCTGTACTGCTGATTGCAAATACCTCATTAAACATTTCAACACCTCATTAAACATTTCAACACCTCATAATACATTTTAACACCTCTTTTTTTGATGGGGTGCGTGCACAAACTAGGGGTGGACAGTTGGACATAGACTTAAATTTTCGAAACGACAGCTTACTCGAAACTTACTGCGGGTTAAAATGATAGAATGAGGTATTGTAAAGGTGAGCCAAATGTTTAAAAACATTCGGGATGGACGGTTATCTATATAGGCCCTGCTCAACCCACGTTCCGACCAATCAGAAACGATGAACCGGATCTGTTGTTGTTTATGAGCTGTGATGTCTGCTTTGTGCCGGAAAATTTGTCATCGCATCACGAAAATGCTGAAAATGCAGTTCGCGTGTGTTATCGAGAGAAAGCCTTGGATTAATCAACTATAAAGGTTGCTTCGAAACACGCTTTTCGGGGGCAGACATCGGAGGGAACTGAGGGACTCTCCTTCTGTTGACAGCCTCCGCGTCCTGATCCAGGAAGGGTCTTAGGAGGAGTCGTCGTCGGTCCCGCACGCTTATTTAGATAGAACGTGTGGAGGGTGACGATGCTGGGGGATGGTGGGAGGGGTTGAGGGGGTGGAGAGATGGGTGGAGGGGATAGATGGAGGGGGGAGGGGGGAGATGCGGATATAGATACGGAAGGAAACTTGAACCTAAGAAGAAAGTGCGTTTACGTTAATCGAAAAAGTGCCTCAGAAGGAAGTATCTGCGTAAAGGCGAGCTCGAGTAGGTATACCTATGAATACGGGGTGATCCCAAAGTCCAAAAAAAAAAAAAAAAAAAAAAAAAAAAAAAAAAACGCTAAGCCCCAAAACTTGGTCCCGCATTGCCTTTCAAGTTTCGGCCCCACGGCTCACACGTTGGCACAAGGTGCTACATTATCGAAATTAGAACATAGTCTGCAAACTTTCAAAGAGAGTATAATTCAGGAACATATTAATGGGAGAAAAAAAGGCTTTTCCAATCTCTGGAGTACACTCGGTGATTTTTGGCGAGGTTTTTGAACACCTTATTGTTAGTAAAATCGGGGACATGAATGTCAGAGAATCCTGAAGGTAAGTTACCCAACCCGCGATACTCATCTCAATGCTGTGAAGCTTTACAGGTGGCCTACCTAAGCCGAATCTAAGGAGTTGTCTTACATTCTTTCTGTCCCGACTATACATTATATCATGAGTGGTGGTGGCCACTAAAACGGTATGAGTCATCGATCTAAAAAAAAAAAAAAAAAAAAAAAAAAAAAAAGCGAATGAAGCTACCATATATGTATGTATAGCCACCTTATTATACAAAAAACCAGCAATCGTCCACTTTGAAAATTTTTCGACAAAGTTCACAGATTCAGTTTTAACCGTAGAAAAAAAGTACAATATATACTTATACCTATCGCAGCAGTATCAGCTCTCACGAGTTGAAAAGCATAAAACCGAAAATATTAAAAGCGGATTCTCCGTACAGAAAGCTGTACCTAACAATAAGTTTCCAAATTTTGTTGTTCTATGCTAATACCACCACGAGCTCACGAACTAATTACAAAATTCAAAGGTATACACGAGGTAAAATAGGGTCATTTGATTACTTGCAGTGATAAAAATGAGAAAAGAGCGAGGACCTCCTCTTATCTAAAGGAAGCTTAAAATAAGGTCATACCGCTGAAGAACAAAATTGAAGCCATTTCGAGAAAAAGGAAGACAAACAGTTGCGCTTTATCGTCTAACATATCCATTTAAATACAATACTGATGTTTTAGAAATAGCACACCCGTTGTTTCATGGGCCCTTTTTTCCAAACACGGCCTCAACTAGGCATCCCTCTTCCGATTATCTTGCTGTTGAAATTATTCTCTGATAAACGAACTCACATTTGCATTTCATGATTTTTTTTTTTTTTTTTTTTTTTTTTTTTACCGTTTTCATTAAGTAAAAACACTTTTAAAACAATGTTTGTAGGTATTGCCCGATTAATGCAAGGGACCTCCGTGCATTGGTGCGTTAAGACCACTTAACGCTTTCGCATGATAAATAAAAACCAGCAACGCTTGGCTGGTAAAAAAAGTGGCTGCAAATAAAGAGATAGCTCAAGTGCAACTCCCTGCCCCTCTCGGCCCTCTCCTATGCTTGGGTCACATTGCTACAAATGAATTAGTGACAGCTAAAAGAGGTGTCAAAATAAAAAAGCAATAATAATGCATGAAAATAATTCGTTATAAAGGTGTATTCAAACGAGAGCTTCGATTGCAATAGGTAGTTCGAACTTTAATCTTTAAAATAAATTTCTGCTTGTCCGATTATACCTGAAAAATCAGATTTTGAGCGATACATTACTGCGATCTTGACACTTTTTTCCCGGTTGTCTGCCGCGAGACACGCTAGTTCCGATCGAAACCGCTCCGGCTCCGACTTCGACTCCCGGATTTTTATTACTTAACTTAACGTTAACAATGGGATCAAAACGATTAAAGTATTTAATTAATAATCTCAAAGCATTATGTGCAAACATACCTCCAAAAGAGAGGATAACTTTTTCAGCTCGCCGATGGCGGATCGTGCAATGTGGCAACGATGGATTCTCTCCATTTAAACCTATGTAAAACCATCGATCTCCAGGAGGTGCAATTGTACCCCCCAATATATCGATACTTTTGCATAGTTTTAAAGGGCAAAAAAGCATGGTTGCCAAACTGCACGAGCCGCTCGCAGTAGAAAGGATCAAATGAAAATAGAATCGCGGATTATACAGGGTGTACCAGACCACCCGGATAGGTACTTTTTCTCGAAAACGGCTGGGCGTAGAGAGCTGAAACAAAAAAGTCAGATAGGGAATTGACCCCAAAGAATTCAATGAAAATATTTTCAAAGCCCCCCGAGGCCCCCCTGGGGGGTTTTGGGGGGGTTCAAAACACATTTTTCCATTTTCGGCGGGAAAAAAGCCTATAAAGGTACAAAAATAAGTTCAGATCCTGAAAGAACAACTCATTGCCGACATTTTTGTTCCAGTAAATTTTCCAGAAAACCCCAATTTTTGGGGTTATGGGCCCTTTTGGGGGGAAATTTTCATTCGGCCACTGTGACCACACTATTCAATATTTTTACAAAAACTAAAACCATCTAAAAGAAGAGATCAAGACCTTTCGATTGATGTGCCACATAATACCTAAAAGTGAAAAATTAGGGCCCCCACTTAGATTCCAAAATTTGGGGGTCTTTGGGCCCCCCCACGTAAAAAAGTCAAATAGCAAGGTATGGCTTGTGATACATCGATCGAAAGCCCTCAAAGAGTAGAATAAGATGGCGCAATCCAAAATCCTCTACAATCATTACTTTCAAAATGGCGGCCATTTGAAAATTATGGGTGTTCAAAGGTAAGTCGTGGGAAAAGAGTCCAAGGTTGAACGATACATGGATTGAAAGGCCTCAAAAAAAGCAAACGAATGGCGCAAACCGCGAATCAATCCGCCTCTTCAATCAAAAGTTATGGCCGATTGAAATTTAAGCAGCCTAAAATAGGCCTTATTGAGCCCTTTAAGTTTCAATCGGCCATAACTTTTGATTGAAGAGGCGGATTGATTTGCGGTTTGCGCCATTCGTTTGCTTTTTTTAAGGCCTTTCAATCCATGTATCGTTCAACCTTGGACTCTTTTCCCACGACTTACCTTTGAACACCCATAATTTTCAAATGGCCGCCATTTTGAAAGTAATGATTGTAGAGGATTTTGGATTGCGCCATCTTATTCTACTCTTTGAGGGCTTTCGATCGATGTATCACAAGCCATACCTTGCTATTTGACTTTTTTTACGTGGGGGGCCCAAAGACCCCCAAATTTTGGAATCTAAGTGGGGGCCCTAATTTTTCACTTTTAGGTATTATGTGGCACATCAATCGAAAGGTCTTGATCTCTTCTTTTAGATGGTTTTTAGTTTTTGTAAAAATATTGAATAGTGTGGTCACAGTGGCCGAATGAAAATTTCCCCCCAAAAGGGCCCATAACCCCAAAAATTGGGGTTTTCTGGAAAAATTTACTGGAACAAAAATGTCGGCAATGAGTTGTTCTTTCAGGATCTGAACTTATTTTTGTACCTTTTATAGGCTTTTTCCTGCCGAAAATGGAAAAATGTGTTTTGAACCCCCCCAAAACCCCCCAGGGGGGCCTCGGGGGCTTTGAAAATATTTTCATTGAATTCTTTGGGGTCAATTCTCTATCTGACTTTTTTGTTTCAGCTCTCTACGCCCAGCCGTTTTCGAGAAAAAGTACCTATCCGGGTGGTCTGGTACACCCTGTATACATTGCGATACGTTGTAATGTGATTTTTTTCTACTGGGTATTACTTATATTTTTCTGATAGAACGTTCAAGTCTTTCACCGGCAGTTGCGAAGGCAACCTATCCAGTAGGCTTCTATCGACTATTGAGGTTTTCATGAATTTTTGATGGACAAAATGATAGTAGACTACGATAGGCATGAACCAAGTTTGAGCAAGACAAATTTGAGAACAGGAACGAAAATCAATCACTCGAAAATGAAAAGAAAGCAGGAAACATCAAGGCCTATAATACACATCGAGCACGCAGTACACGGAGTAGTTATAGAGGTGCTACAAAAAGTTCGTTTTAATGGTCCTAGTCGGGTTCTTTTTTTCTTCTTCTTTTTTCCCCTCGAAACTAAGTTCATTAAATCTGACGAGCCCTGAACTTTAGACGTCATAGCCTTTCAATATTTACCATTAACCTAAAGGGTCCTATTTGGAATTGGCCCAGAGTTGAGCTTACAAAATAATACCAAAACTAGATTCTATTGTTGATGCTTCTTCGCCGTGTTTTGAAAGCCCCCGTCCTTTCGATGCAATAAACTGGGGTTACCGCCTACAGGCATAAGCAATAAGCAGGGACAAAGACCTTTCTGCTCCCGCGGGGCCCAGCCGTTGCGCGTGGTTGCGCCCTCGTTTTTCGTCTGCTTTTGTATTTACGAGAGAGCCAAGTCCCCGCTTTGAGCAAGGACGGCTGAAGCTTTTCGTCAGATCGTCGACTCACTCAGCCCTTATACTTGAACATATACTAGGTGCAAGATGCAATCTCCACTGTTGCCAGAAATCCCTTTTCCTCTTTCAGGCCTGTAATCTATAACACACAATGCTTGGATCCAATTGATCCAAATTTTAATCAGCTTCGAAATTGAAGCTAAACGCTAAGCTTCCACACAGCACTGTGGTTGGAGATAGTCAAAAACTGGCCAAAAATTAGAAATTGGGTTTCTCATCAATTTATTATTCATAAACTTTCAATACCAATTTTAAGCGACACAGAAGAAACGGAAAAAAATATTTTGATAGCGTTGACAAAACCTTCGGAAGAAAAATGGCCCAGCATATAAGACCAAATTCAGTCAACCAAATTTTTTGTTCACCAAGCAAAATCTCTTTAGTTAGGTGTACAATTCTAGAGGGGGGGGGGTGTCGGAGGTCCGGACATGATCGGGGGGGGGGGAGTTCAAAGATACTGATGTGGTCAAATTTGTCTGAAAACGCAAAAAATGAAATTTTTTTAGGACAAATTTTGGTGTCAAGGGGGGGGGGGGGGGTCCAGACCCCTGGAAACCCCCCCCCCCTCCATTGGCTACGCCCCTGCAGGTGTACAAAACCTTGGGTAGCTCTAATCTACTGAAGTCTTTAGCTGATTCATTTTTCTACCAAAGGTTTTTTCAGCGCTACCAAAGCGCCCCCCCCCCATTACTTCTGTCCTAATTAAATAAAGTCAGTTGTCTCCTTAACGCTCAGATAAGTCACTCGCAAAACGTGAATGTATTGTGATAAGTATTGCAAGTTGCCTACCTGATCAAAACTTTAAGGCGGCGTCGCGTCGTCGTCTAACATTCTTTATTTCGTCAACTAAGTACATAAATACATTTTGCTCGCGAAAATAGATATGAGATGGTAACCCGCAGAAAATATAGGCGAACTATAAAAACTTCACAGAAAAATATAATAAATAGTAAATATACAAGCATGCGCCTGGGTCAGAACGATGAGATTGAGAGATAAGTCTCTGAGGAAACTTTTAAATGTTGGCAGAAAATTAAACTCAACTTGAAGTACACTCGCGGGAGGGGTGAAGGGGAAGGGGGCTGGACTTGAATTGAAACAGATAATGGCGAACTGGTCCAATTTGACAACAGGGGGAGTCAGTCTAAAACCAAACCGGTATATGCACCAGAATAACGCAGGCGCAGGATTGCATTCTATTTTGATGGGTATTGCTCAACTCCCTCTTTTTCTCTGACCCTACACACGACCCTGCATTGAACCTTTTTATGCACCGTTTGCACGAGGTGCGCGCCGTATATACGCATGCATATACATGCGCGTAAAAAGTGTGCAGCACGGTATATAGGCGAATTTCATCCCTCGTGGATCAGATATTATACAATAACTTTTTTCGCTTAAAAAATTATGAAGAATCAAACAATGTACGGTGCACCGAATGCGAGGTTCCATACATGTTAGGGGACTCGAAAAAAAAAACTAAAAAGAAAAAAAAATTAAAACTTCAAAATTAAATCGAAACAATAGCGCACGCGCTCTCGACTTGGCTTGAAGGGATTATAGTAACAGCTGATGTGTATTACATGTACGGGAGTAATCAAAAACCAACATTTAGAGGATGGGAAGTGAATCAACATAATTACAAATTAAAGTTTCGGTATGTATTTAAAAGCTTAGAGGCGAGATATGAAAAATAAGGGATGAGAATAAAAAAAAAAAAAAAAAAAAAAAAAAAAAAAAAAAAAAAAGCTCCCCATTTAAAAGAAGGTGGGGAGAGATTGAATTTAAATATTGAAATGTTATAAAGAATGGAGTAGGTGCGAGTGTAAGCGCGCATCGCGTCATATTAATGACAGTTGTAGGTGCACAAAGAAACAAAATTGGGTTACCAAACTTCCGTTTTGTTATTCGCTTCCCTACTTACCCCCTTCTGAATTCTTTTCTTCCGCAACTTTGAAAACCTCTTTTTAAATGATTTGTTTTTTTTTTCTCCCTTTCGATCTTATCTGGGTAACCCATCCTGTATCATGCCTATTCAACAAGTGATTTTTGAGAAACTCGCAAAACTCAAGGCAAAACTCAATTTGAGGCACATAAAACGTGAGCCTCCTATTTGCAATAATTCCGGAGCGGGGGGGGGGGGGGGGGTGTCCAGCTAGCGAAAATCCCCTAGGTATGGGAAGAAAAGAAAAACACTCTTTGTTACAATGCGCCGTTCATGGGTGGGGTTGAAATTTACCAGAAACTTGTGGTTGATTTTGGCCCCGACCTTGAGAGGTTGTAGTTTCGTAGTTTTGTAGAGTTGTAGTCACGGTCGTGATTTTTTAGTGCACTCATCATCATTTTTATAGGTTTTTATGCAAGAGTCAACTCTTCAATCCCTTATAGCAAAAGTTTGCGAGAGCTCCATTGCCATAAGATTTGGGCCGCAACGGCCGCCATTACGGTCTCGCGTTTGAAAGCATTGTGTGAGTTTGGGAGTGGATTTCGTAATTTTTTAGTGCGTCAATCATTATTTTTACACGATTTTGCCCCACCATCAACAGTTAATAAGCCTGTAGCAAAAGTTTGCAAGCAGCTCTATTGTGAAACAAATTGAAAATCAGAGTTCCGTCTATGGGCTCCGTCCAAGAATCTTAACTCATCTCATCGGGATCGGGGTGGATTGAGGTTTCTGAATGAAGTAGGCGCGCATCAGGCGGCTCAATCACGGTTCACCTCAAAGTCATCAAGATCAGTGTTGCTAGATCGAGGGTAAAAATCCGTATCGTCCCCATTTAAATCAATGTAAAACGTACGGCTTTTTCACCCAATCTGGCAACACTGATCTAGATAGCCCTCATTTCCCACGTAGTCTTTGACCAATACAACTCACCTGCCAAAATTTGCTTATCATCTTACTCATAGTATTGGCAAAAGTTATTGATGCTAATTGCAGTGTTGTAAGATCTTGCGGATTTTCCCATAAGAACACATAGGAAAAGCTGCAGGATCTGGCAACACTGGCTACTTGAATAAAGAATGAAGCATCAGTGAGCATCGTTTGACGCTCAGCGCCAAAAGAGTAACGAATGGTTCCCTCTCTTGCACAATGCACATGCTTCAAGAGATGCGAAGTTACGTTGAAAATAACCTTTCCAACATCGGATATGTGAGCAAATTTTATTATTCGGTTCGGAACTTTTCGGGGGACACCAAACGCTGAAGTCAACAAAACCATTTGTAGCCAATTAGGAGCGTTGTTTGTTGTTGTGCCTCACCGTTGAGTTACACTGATTGTGAGAGAATTTTTTCTTTAATCCAAGGTGTATTTTGTTTGTGTTAAAGAAACTGCACAGTGAAATATTGACTAAGGGGGAATGAGTCTGTTGCAAACTTTTGCTACAACGATTAAGCGTGTTTAATCTGAAGTAAAATCGCCTAAAAAGTCCATTGATGGCATCAGAAAGTTATATAAAATGCAGTAATAAACTCACAAGAGGTGTTTAAAGAAATCCAAGATGGCGGAGAAATATCGACCAATTTGTATGCATGCACCACGGACATCCAAGGATAGCCAACCTCACAATATCGATCACAACCAATCACAACGTAAACAAACATAACCTCTACCTCCAGTGAGATTGTCAAAGTTGGCCATCCTTGGATGCTCACGGTGTACGCATACAGATTGCTCGATATCTATCCGCCATCTTGGATTTCATTAAAACGCCTCTTGTGAGTTTATTATTGCATTTTATAACTTTCTGATGCCACCAATGGAATTTTCAGGCGATTTTACAATAGATTAAACACTCTTAATCGTTGTAGCAAAAGTTTCAACAGACCCATTCCTTCAACCTGAGGAAAATATCTGCTGCTACAAGTAAAAGATTCCTTGTTTTGACAGTGATTCTCCTCCATGCAATCAGAACTTTACTTCGCATTAGGAGAACTGGCACAACTAAAACTGTTTCCTTGTTTTTCAAGAAGTGATTTCTCTCAGTTTACTCATTCTAGCCCCACAGCGAGACGGGCATAAATTCCGTCGAGGTTCGGGTGCTGCATCCAGTGTCATCTATCGTTGCCGAACAAACAGTTCAGGTGCAATAAATAAATAAAAAAAAAAAAAAAAAAAAAAAAAAAAAAAAAAAAAAAACGCAACCATTGATGAAAGATGTTTTCACCCGGGCCCATAAAATGTTCGGGACGGCCAGTCCCGCAAATACGTTGGATGGTAAGCACTATATAGCGTTCGGTTTTAAATGGAAATGTAAATACTCCACCGACACTGAAAAAACAAAGTTGAGGCACAGCCGCGGCAGCCTTTTAAAATAGCTTCGCAAAGCTAAAGTTCTAGCTGTACCGCACGGAGAAAAGAAACTTCGGTTCATATGGAACACCGAGGGTGTTTGGTTCCAGTAACCAAAGTTGTCAGTTGTGAGTACCGAACTTCAGTTAGGAGTACCGAAGTGGTTCAGTAGGAACGAAATGTGAGTCATATTAGTCACACTTACCGAAACCTTCGGTACTCCTAACTGAAGTTCGGTACTCACAGCCGAAAACTTTGGTTATACTGTAACCGAACAGCTCGGTGTTCCATATGAGTCGAAGTTCAGTTCTCATAACCGATTTTTTTTTTCTACGTGCGGAGCAAGAAGAGAGGCTGTTGCTACACCGAAGTAGTGCTTTGGTACAACCGCATCAACATTCTCCGGTAGAGCAAGAACTTTTTGCTCTGCGAGGCGATTTTAAAAGGCTAATTCGGTTAATGAACCTAGATACTTTGTTTTTTGTTTTTTTTCCGGTGAATCATCTGCGAGCGAGACCTTCCGTCCCAACCATTTTTTAGGACCTGAACTAAATAATTAAAATTTTCTTCGTACAAGAACTTACAACGAAAATTCTGCTTGCTTTCGACCATGTTCCACCTTGGAACCAGAAACAACCGAGACCACGCACTGGCCATCTCTTCCATGTAAAAATCACGTGTTTACCATGTTATTTTGTTGAGTCCCCGAAAATAAAGTCATACATCGCGCGATATACGCTTGTGGGACAGTGCGTGGTCTCTGTGAGTATCTGCTTGCAACTCTTAACTCCTCCCGCCTCCCCCTACACGCCCTGCAGCCAAGAACGATGATGCATCAAGGCGCGAATATGTCTCACATGCAATATCGAACGTTCAAAACTTTCGTCTCTCATGGTCGCTGGTTCGGTGACCAGCGAAGCGATGAAACTGCGAAAATTAAGGGTGCGTCGGAGTAGAGAGGGGGCGAGTCAGTTTGGAAAAATTGCTATATATTTCCGTTGATGGTCATAACTTTTCTCAAATTTCGGGGGCGGAATTCTAGGGGGGGGGGGGGGGCTAGGAACTGGCATTCCAAGACACCCAACAGTTCGATCTTTTTCATGGGTTTGAAAGTACAAACTGCAGTGTTTCCAAATTACACGCAACGCCACTAACTGGAGCCTCCCTCCCGGCGGAACGCGCCCTCAAAAAAATGGGCATCAGGTAAAAAGCTCGGGTACCCTGAAAACATGGGACATTCTTTTCAGGCCTTCTTTCTGATCCTCCTGAGCATCAATTTTTTTTTTTTTTTTTTTTTTTTTTTTTATACGAAAAAGTAACGCTTCCTGTAAAGGTGTGGCATAGTGTTATGTGTCTCCTGAAAAAGAGGGATTTTCACATGTGCCCTTTTTCCAGATGCGCATTCAATCAAATAAGATGCAATCGATTACTGATTGGCATACACATTCTCGACACTGATCTCGAGGGTTCGACGATCCCATTCTTTGGAAAAAGTCGAGCAATTCGATGTTTTTCATCATTGATCGAGCGGTGGCGAACACCCAGCGACATCTATTCACTGAGAGAATTCTTTTTTTAATCCAATGTGTATTTCGTTTGTGTTCAAGAAACTGCACAGTGAAATATTGACTAAGGGGACAGTTCTTTAACTAAAGGAAAATGTCTGCTCCGACAAAGTAAAATATTCCTTGGTTTGACAGTGATTCTCCTTCATGCAATCAGAACTTACTTTGCGCAAGAAAAACTGTCACAAGTAAACGTGTTTTCTTGTTTCTAAAGAAGTGATTTTTCTCTCACAATCAGTGTTGGCAAACCTGGACATTTTTATACCTCGAGTTTCTAACCACTTTTTTCCAAATGATTTGGAAACTTAAAGAGAGGTAAGAGCAGATATTAGCGTTTTTAGTGGCATGCCTTGAAAGTGGGTACTTTTCGAAAACTTTTTGATTCTTTGAACAGAAGAAATTTTCGGTAGGGGAAAAAAGTCTTCAAAACTTGTTTACGGTGGCCACGGTACACTCTTGCAAGGTTGCCAGTGTAAGTAGGCGAGAACTTGTAGCAATCACCTGCACGTCTTACTGCGATATTAAAGCAGTGTTGTCACATTTCCTAATGAATGGCCAACTTTTACACTGATCGTAAGTCAAACAGGAAAAAAACCGGATAATTATGTTGCTTCTCGACCAATCAGAGGCGAGAGTCACAGCTTGCGTAAGACGTACTATCGACGAATTAAAGATTGTCGCGAGATTTTCACGAAATAGTAAGTTTCACCTTCAAAAGGTTCCGGTTCGGCCACTTTTCATACTCCTCACACTTTGCAGGCGAGTCAGTGCGGGTGAGGCGGCAAAGCCGTTGCGCAGATCGGTCCCACACTCACGTCTCACACCCATTTAACTGAAAATGTATGAAAAAATCTCGCGACAATCTTTAATTCATCGATAGTACAATGAATCCTACACAGTGTTGCCAATCGTGGCTAGATTCGTCCACGCGTGGACTATATTTTGATGAGAATACAACTACAAGGGAGCGTGGACAGTCCACGGTCGACCAACTAAATCCCGTTGTCCTATCCCCAGCATGGACTATTTTCAATATGAAAATGATCCAAGCGTGGACTTTTCTACCCGGTCAAAACCTGACAACTCTGATCCTACAGTACCAACATCGGTTGGGTCCATAAACAATGGCATCTCATAGGCTGTACCGAGAAATATTGGACTTGACGACTGTAGGTTAGAATGAAAACAACCGCCTCTTACTGCTCCTCCAAACCAATCGGGTTTCCCTATCTGAGGTTGGAGGCTGATGCTTTCGTGAAAGCCGCAGATCTGTCCAGTCCAATCTTTTCTGGAACAAACTCCATCAGCATAGCAAAATGCAACTTGCAATCGCACATGCAGCGAAGAGTGCTATCCGGAAAAGTTGCATTTGTTCAATTGAATCCCATGAAATTATCGAACTATCTAGGAATTGGCGATGACAATGAAAATTTGAACTTTTGTGTGGATTCAAATAGACAAAATACTATGTTGCCAAATAGCACGCTTCGCCACTGAGTCGCACAATGGTTGGCGACACGACACGACAGAAAACAACCAACGAACAAAAGAGCAAGAACCGATGTGACGTGACGCGGTGTTTATTCTTCTCTTAGCGGAAAATGGAAACCCTTCTGGGGCGGAATCATTTGGGGAGGGGGGAGCTGACGGCAAAAACAAAAAGAACACTGTAGAGGGTAAGTCTCTGGGGCCGTTCCACTGGTAAAATTCTTCCGGCCAGTGAAGAATATCATAGTTACATGCGTATTGGGTCTCTGATAGGCGATAAAAAAAAAAAAAAAAACGCAATATACCAGAGAAAGAAACAGACAGACAAACAAACAATAAACACAGAAAGAAAAAAGAAAGAAATGTAGAAAGAAAGAAAGAAATGTAGAAAGAAAGAAAGAAAGAAAGAAACAATCAAACAAACAAACAGAAAAAGACAAAAATGTCATCATCACACGAAAAGAAAGATACTAAGAAAAATGAATAAGATGTGAGGGGAGGGTTTGATCGTGAAGACGAATCTGAGGACTCTCTTTCACGAAGTAACTAATACTGTGTAGGTACCTAATGCCCCCCATAATACTTATTCTTCGAAATCTTCGTTTGACATTAGTGACATTACTAAAAAACTTATTCTGATGCCACAATCAATTTAATTCGTAATTCTTTCAGCACTTGAGGGTCAAGAAATTGAACTTTCATCATCCCTCTTGGCGCCTTTTTTAACCTATAGCCATATCAGTAAGCGTGGTTTCCCAGCTTGAATACCTACATCAAAAGGGAAATTGAAGGGGTTTGAAATTTAGTGTTTTCTTTTTTTTAGAGAAGAAAATGAAAACAAAATAATTGATGCGCTGAGAACAAAGGTGCCATTGGTTTTTTCCTGTGTGTTCGGTTGAGAAGATACTCTGATGCAAGTTGCGACATGTTGTGTTGACGTGTATGTGTCGGGAGTTACAATGCGGCATTCCCAATGAAAACAATTTATTACACTTTGGGCATCATTCGCATCTCAGGAACTATGAAACCTACTCAAAGACCAAGGTCCTTGTTTTTAGCTCAGCGAGCGATTCCAATTGTTTACTAAAAACCAAGAAAATTCAGACCCTTGGGATAGCCCGATTTGCGACTCCGCGGAGGAAAAATGTTGTTGACATTGGAATCATTGGTAGGAGAAGCAGCATGTAAGCACATCCGTGTGTGCTTGAAATGTGGAAAAGAAAAATATTAATCGACAGAAGATCGCGAGCTTAAGATGAAAATTTCTTAGGAGATGTGGAGATACTTACAAATCCATATCCTCGACTTTTGCCGGTTTGTCTGTCTGTAATGACTACTGCTTCTTCGATGTCTCCGAAGACGGAAAAATGTTCCCTGAGAGATTTGTCCGTTGTGTGATACGGTAATCCACCGACGAAGAGTTTAGTCCATGTGGTATCCTTTTGCTGAGATGTCGCCGTTGGGGCGGTTAGGGAGGCAAGACTCCCAACCAACCCCTCCGCTGTTCCTAACACACTATCGGTAGTGCTCAAAGCACCCGGCATCAACATTGTGGTCGCAATTTTGGATGATTTAAATTAAACACGCGAGAAGAAAAAATTATGAACTCGAGTAGAATTTCAACAATTCTACCGATCACTTAAAAAAAACAGGGGGATGAAGGTCAAAGTCTCGAAACGACAGGTGACACCATGAAGAAAACTTTTGAATGTACAGGCACAAAAAAAAAGAATTTTTAACCTCCGGTAAAGATAGAAAAAAACACGTGTTTTATCCGACGACAGCTGAATTCACCTGCATTGGGATAAACGAAACCCAATAAATGTATACGCACGTTTTTCCTCCGTTGAGCGGCACACACACAAAATAAATGCACACGGTGACTCCTCGAATCTCGAAATGACAGTGTTTCAAACGTACTGCGACTGCGGGAAAAAAATTAATAAAATTAAGGCTAACGCAGAAAAAGAGAAGAGAATTGTATTTTTAGTTATTCCGGAGATGCGCGGTTCCCGTTACAACATGCTCGCCCGACGCTCAACGCACAACTGCAAATGTCACATAAGCGAACTCTGACTGAAGGATAGGAGAGGAGCTCGCTCCCTCGGTTACTGTCTATATTTAGGCTAAGCCCCTCTCTCTCTACTACACTTTTCCGTACTCCTCAACACAACTCAAACTCAACGCAATGTGCAGCTGTTCCTAATAGGCCTCTATATCCCTTCCCTCCCCTTCTCCTCTCCACCCTCCGTCCACCAAAAGAGCGCGTTTCGGCTCCTATTCTGCTCTCTGGTGTTCTCTCTCTCCCTCCCCTCTCTCTTTATCTCTCTATCATCCTTTTTTTCTCTCTCTCTCTTCCTCTCTCCCTGCGTTGCGTTTCGCCGCTTGCCTCAGCCTCCCCCTTGAATTGCGCTCCGCTCGGCTCGCGCTCCAAGCGGGATCGCGTAGCGTCGAAGGAGGAGAGCGGAGCGGAGGTTTCTAGCCTCTTACTCCGCTACGCTTTGGCATGGTTATTCTGCTTCTTCTTCTACTTCTTCCTCTTTTTTTTTTCGCCTCTGAAGTCCTCATCCCCCTCTCGCAGAGTTTCCATTCACATCCCCAGCTCGTCAACTTTTTCGAGGTAGAGCAAGTGATTGTCGACTTCGTCAATTTCTTCCTTCGCAGTCCCTTTGTCAGTTCTGATTCCTCCTCTTTTTTCACCCCTTCGAATCTAAAGGGCAGATTCACCCCCGCCGCGGTCGGCTATCTCCTCGTCCGGCCTCGGTCGGTATCTTCCAATCCGATTTCTCGATTGGTTTTTCTCAAAAAGCCATTACAATTTGCGAACGTCGCGAGTTATTCAGAAAAATATGATAAATACGTACTCTGGGGAGCTGGGAAAGCCAAGAGTTTTATCGAAATTTGCGTCTCTCGCGGCGAAAAACCATGAGAACAACTTCAACCCAGGCCAGTAACTCATCGATCAGAAACTGATTTCAAGTGTTCTGGCACGCACGCAGTCAGAAATTCTTATCAAAGATCGTAGTTTGAACTATTGCTATTTACCATGGGAGCTCTTTTTTTCTAGGGAACCGATCCAGCTAAGCTGCTAAGATCTCTGATTGCTGCATAATTTTATTCAAACGGTCAAATCTTCCAACCAAAAATCAAATCTCCAATGGTCAAACCTTTGAAACCAATTATGCTGATTGTGTGAACGCACCAAAAATCAATTTTTGAACGATAAATTATTGAATTTGAGTTATTTTTTATGGTTTTCTGCCGCTAGAGAAATTTACATTTTAGCCCTTAGTAGGTCCTTTACCATGTAGAGCCACACAACGCCAAAATTGTGAGGCATCCTCTCTGTTGTAAACCTCAAGCTCAGAGAGGAAAGTTCAACGTTTTCATATTTAAAAGGTGGAAATGGTATGGGGTGAATATGGAGCACGGGCGGATAGGGGTGGGTATAATTCGCCCCCCCCCTAAATAATATTTTATAACTTCTGAAAAATACCTTCAAAGTATTATGCAAAAAGGAATTATATAGTATATAATATATATAATTATTATTGTTCTCCAGACGTACCAACCTGACATCGAGTAGAATTCAAGAAAGCAGACCGAAATTCATTGCATGGTGTCCGTAATATTTGCCTCCTTCCAAAATTTTCAGCAGTCATTTCATGCATGTTTTCGAGCTGAAAAACGTCCACGTCAGAGGCGTCCCGTGCAACTTGGCAACGTTGCAGTTCTTCCATTTAAACCCCAAGTAAAATTTCACATGCGAAAGGTGTTCGCCAAGCACCCTGCAGTAGCTCGATCTTTTTCGTGGTTTTAAATGGAGGAACAACAACGTTGCCAAATTCCACTCTATACGCCATGCGCCACTCCTCCGCGTCTCATTCAAAATACTATCTATGGATATAGTGTTTGGGAAGAATCGAAACTACTATGTGGTAAATATTTTGATCCCTCTTTCTTTCTTTCTCTTTGTTCGTAATGATTCGTTCTATAGATTTGACTTCATTCAGGCTGGCATCAATAGGGGGACCAAAGTACCTTTCAACAAAAAGTCCCTTTTCAGTTTAAGTTGAAATGATCAGTTTGGCATGTTTTTAATTACATGAGGCTAAAAATGAATACTTTGAAAGACGCCCGCAAAGATGCCCGAAAGATTTCGAGGGAAACCAAACTTGACGATTGCACATTTCTCTCATAAATTATTCTAATGAGTATATCCGAAGCAGTATTAAGGAAAGCGTCAAAGAATTACATGCGGTTGTTGGATTTTAAATATACATTTATTGAATACTTACATTGCTTTTACGCATTTTTATGGGCGACCAAGCAAGAGACTTATTTTGCATTTTCTCTTTCTCAGCCAAAACTGGCAGCGGCTAAAGACAAAATAGAATGTCACATTCATCTTCATCTAGGAGAAGTTTAGTATTAGTATACATACGTATCCGCCGTGCCATAAATATGGCGTGAATACTCTGACCATTACCTATAAATATCCTAGCTCTTATAGATGCACCAAGCACTCATTCTGCTCTCATCTAAAAATATTTTCGCTTTTTAGACGAGTCCACAGACGCAGGCATTGTCAGATTAATCTTGTAACTCATTTAAATCTACAAAGTATCAACGAAAATTGGCCACGTTGGCGATAATATTGTTTCGGTTAGAATATGCGTAATATCAGTAAAACTAATTAGAGCGACTTCATTGCTCATCAAAGTAACTGAATCCATCCCCCATTGCGCTATCCGCGAGCCGCGTATTCTTTGAGGAAGGACAGACAAGACATTTTCATTTATTTATACTTTTTATTATTATGTTTCTGTGATGCAACCAAATTTGCACCTACTCTAATTTTTAGAATCCATTATGATAAATAACGAACAGTTAATGACAGTGATAAACTTCTTGATACTCTTTTAGGGGCGTCGAGAAACTTTAGTGATGGCTCGTGCCATTTGACAACAATGCTGCTCCTCCATTTGATTCCATGTAAAACAATCGATTCGATAGTGAAGCAGCGCGTCACCAACCATCGATCGTTGTGCATGGATTCAAATGGAGGAAAAATATTGTTGCGGCAAATGGCACGAGCCGCCGCTGCGCTGGAAACTTTTAGGCTTGATTGGGACATATACCTATTACATTTAAACTAAAAATGAACAAGAGGTCACGGACTGGTGCTGATTTGCAATGGCGGATTGAGCGATTTGGCAACCATTCAATTTCTCCATTTCAACTAACGTAAGGTAAAACAATCGATTCTTGTTTTTAAAACTTGGGAAAATGTTTTACATTAAATTTAACTGGGAGGGAGGGGGCATTGTTGCGGTGTGTCATAATGGGGCTCTTGCAAACTTTTGCTGTGAGCAAATAAATAGTCCATTCTGTCGTAAAAACCAGCAAAAATTACGAAAATCACACTGAGAAAGTCTAAAATTCAGTACTAAACCTACATAATTTATTGGCAATTCAGATCGTAATGGCGGCTCGACGCAGTTATCATGAGAGATACTATCTAATTTGTCACTTTCTCTTTGGAAACACAGAGGTATTTCTAAATTTAGATAGGAATCTCCCATGATACCTGCGTCTCTCCGCCATTAAGCTTCATTCTGAGAGTGAATTTCGTGATTTTTTAGTGTACTCATCGTCATTTTTATAGGTTTTTATGCAAGAGTCAACTCTTCAATCCCGTGTAGCAAAAGTTCGCAAGAGCCCCATTGCACGAGTCGCCACTGCTGACTTAAGTTTACTCGTAGGCTCAGCCCTACCAAGTACATAACTCTGGTATACTCGCATATGCCATCTAACTTAAGAATTCAGTAGTGTATCCAATCACACATTCATTGTACTGGGCATTGGGGGAAAAGTAAAAGGGCGATGAGGGCCGAAAACTTAGTATAATTGGCATTTGAAAATATTTCATAAGTTGGTTATCGATATTCCTTGGACTTTTTAAAAGTCAAAATAAGCCGATAAATGTCGGGAAAGAGGGTTCAACAAATGGTGCGCTCCTGAGATCCTCCTGAGCACCATGTTGCAGGAATGCGCTAATCCAGTAATCAGAGTAAATACACATATGTATAATAGCAGTGCGCAACGGAGAGAAATTATCTGTCTCTCTTTCTAGCTGTTTTCTCCGTTGGCACGCGTATGTTAGATAAGATAAGGGTAGCGTTCTAGAATTCAACCGCATTTCCTGCATCCGTGCAAAAAGATTTCATTATCCTGTGATACAGTATATCTATGTATATTTAAAAGTGCTGCTATTCATTCCTTAATCTTTTCTGCATCGAGACAATGAAGGGAAGAATTCTAGAACGCTACCATAAGGATATAAGAGGACAACCCCCTCTCTCTATCCTTTTCCTATACTTACTTTCAAATCGGAAAACGAGAGAGATGGGAGCAGAGACCCTGTCCATGCGCCACTGATAATCGAGCTCTCTTTGAAATGAGTACCTGAATTTTGTAAGAAAAACAAGGATTGAAAGATGATTTACTAGAGTAGCTATTCTCGAATACATACCCCCCCCCCCCTTATCTCCACACTATGCGCCGTTCCGTTCAGAAGCCAGCGCATGCCGCGCCGGCACGCGCCCATTTCTTCCTCAAATTTTCACCTGGCGAGGAACGTAAGTGCTTAACTGCTTGTGTTTGGAGAAAGAGGGGAGGGATGGGTAGTGGGTATAGCGAGAATGAGGGGATGCCGTGGCCGCCGCGCCGATTGGTTGGTCTATAGACTGTCGTACAAGACAGCGTGGGGGCGTCCTGGCTGAATCAACTTAAATGCGTTACTTTTGTTCGCTTTTTTATCCGAATAAGGCGTTTATTCCAGTTCAGATTTCATGTTCTTCAGGTCGGTAACAATGATGTTGGGTTTGGGTTTTACGCGGCTGATTTACTTCAACGCTGACTTTATCCGTCGCTGCGTAGCAGTCAGATGATCTGCTTGCTTCCTGCTTCATCCCGTGCAGGGCTCATTCGATAGGCCTACGATTTACTTTCATAAGACTTCCACCGCATCGAACACGCCTGTATGTACACTGAGAAAAAAACAGAAAAAATGCTTTGATATAGCACTGATAAAACCTTTGGTAGAAAAATGACCTAGAAAAAAGCTTAAGAAGAGCTAACTAAAGGGTTTGCTTACCTATCTGAAGAGATTTTGCTTGGTGAACCAAAGCTTTGGCTGGCTCAACTAAAATCTTCAGCGGGGTTATTTGTCCATACCAAAGGTTATTGCTACCAACGTTGTTTTTTCCCCCTATTTTTCCTATGAGACCATCAGATTCACTTACTAGTTACTCCATTTAGACCTGTGGTAGAAAAATCGATTTTAGTTAAGGCGCAGTAATTATTCAGCATCGATTTTCTACAACAGGTTTAAAGGCCTTCAGTTTATAAAGGAATCTTCAGCGTCTAATGCTGATTTCTGCCACTAGATCGCTACCGTTTGATTATTGTCAAACAGCAGGCCAAAAGTAGATTATGCATTTAAAAAAACGGAAGGTCATTTACTAGATAATCATCTGAAGAATGTTTTTACGAAGTATCTTGTCAAGAACTTCTAAAATACGGCTGAAAGCGTCAAAAATTGAGACATCGCAAATAGGTTCTAGTATCGAAATACGATATTTCATATTATGGTACTTTCAGTCTGATTTTAAGAGATTATTGACGAAATATTTTACAGATACAGGCCAGATGATAGGTAATCTAGTATCTGACTTTCCCTTTTCACCAATAAAAATTACTTTTGGCCTGTTTTTACTCGAACTATAGCGCTTTGGTGGCATTAGTAGGCACGTAACTTTGAAGATCACCGTGAAAATTCGCCTCCTTGAAGGATGCAGACGGGGGGGGGGCACATTTAAATTGTTTCATTTTCGAAACAGGTGTTCATATATTGATGTGAGTACATCGAAGCGTCAGACGTCATCACTAAAAAAGTGTGTTCGAATCTTACCCATAAATATTTCTCTCCTTTTCCTCACCATTTTCAATTATTATAAGTATAAATGTAAGTACGTATTTATATAGTTTTATTTTCGCTCTAGTTATTTTAATGCAGTACAATCGGCAACTCCTAAAAAAAAAAAAAAAAAATGCCACGTTCCTTCACGTCTCACCGGAAAGACTTGCCAGAGAAAATGAGTCCGACCGAGCGATAGTAGAGTTTTATCGGTCAAAAATTTTTAGCGGCAAATCCGCTGAGAGGTGTTTGTCGTTCATATGCAGAGAGGTCACTCGTGAAGAGGAACTCCGCCCGATAACAAAATAGAAATGATCGCATACTAAGGAAAATAAAAAAAAAAACCCAACAGTAACACGGTGTGTGTTTCGGTGTTGCTAAAATACTAACACACCAGCACGATGAGCGGTGGACAAAACTATGAGCGTCCATCTGCGCCGCCAACCGCCGCGCTGAGCGGTCGCGTGGTTGCTTTTTCGCAAAGCGGAAACGGAACAAGGTTGTATACAATGTGTTCAGGTTGCTCGACTTGTGTCGTCAGTGACTACGTCTATATGACTCTGTGAGTGTTGAACTTCCAATGGTGATTTATGACACCCTCATTCAGTGGCGTCGCGTGCAATTTGGCAACAATGTGTTCTATCGATTTAAACACATGTAAAATATCGAATTCAGGGGGTGTACAGTGCACAAGGAAAATTCGATGTATTTAATGAGTTATAATGGAGCAGTTGCATTGTTGTCAGATGGCACGCGACGCCACTGCCCTCATTTAAAGGTTGCCGGATCAATGATACAAGGTTTTATAGTAATCGACTGTTTGAATACTGCGATACGTCACATCGATTGTCGTTCAATGAGGACCTCTGTTTCCAAACAAACTCCAATTTGATGTAATTTCCCATGATTGGATTTTTGACCGGGAATTTTGGCTATTAAATCAAGAAATTAATGACCTTAGTTTTGCAATGTGAATTCGCTAGGTCCCAGTGGCGGCTCGCCGGGTGAGGTAAGTGAGGCAGTGCCTCACCTGATTCAGAAAAGGGAATGTAAGTAAACTAAACAATCCTTAAGATAACATGATAAATTCTCTATAATTGCACGATTTGAGCCTTCCTCGTGTACGGACTCCTAATCGTCCCTCCTCGTATGCAAATGTGCTGTTTCAGTCTATCTTTAAAAATGAAGGCGCATCCATAAAAGTAAGACACGGTTTCCATCAGTCGGGACTGCGGGAGTATTAATACTTTTAAGGTGTGTTTGAATCGGATAGCGTTGTGGGTGGGAAATTATAGTTAACTATTCGTACGCGCTTGTTACGTTTTAGTCTACCTTAAAAAATGAAGGCGCACCGAACCCATTAAAGTAAGACACGATTTCCCAATAGTCCGTAAATATCAATTATTCTGTGCATGTGAGACATTTCATTCTTTCTCTTAAAATTGTGGGCTGCGCTCCTCTTTCGTTTTTAATTGACTAAAGTGAACTGTGTTATCTTTTGGTGAACCGGTGGAATCATCGGTGAATTGATAACTGCCATTAACTAATAAATAAACCCAAAACGGTAGCTTTAAAAAGCGCGCATCCTGATTTTCCCACAAGAACCGCAGTCATTATTTTACTCCACTTGTTCCGAGATAATTCTGCATGTTGTTTGTGACAGCCCAACGCAACACGCATCAGTGCTCCAATGGATATATGCGGGTATTGGGAGGATTTTTGTCCTTATCAACCTTTCCAGTTCAACCCAAGCGCGTACCTGCGCAGTGCGCAATTACGCATGGACATAAACGAGGAAGGAATCCGTTGCTTCAGGTTCACACATGGTTCACACTCTCTGCATTTCTTTGCATAGTGTCCCTTCGCGGCCTAGAATCAAAGTGGGATCATAGCTCGATCGGTGCTTTTTCCAATTTAATACGGATTTCGCCACTGGCATTCATCCACTTTCGTGGCGTAGCGTGCAATTTGGCAACGTTGCACTATGGTCTGAGATCGTCAAAAAGTGGCCAAAAATCAGAAAGTAAATTTCTTGTCATTTTATCATTTATAAACTTTCATGACCAATTTTAATCACTGAAATCTCTTTCAGCAAATAATTTAAACAGAAATTATCACCAATAAGTTTTAAATTTAGCTTAATCGGTCGAAAGCGATGATTTATGTTGACTTTTTCTCTCTGAATTTTGGCCACTTTCTCTCGACCTCAGACCATAGTGCGTTGTACTGTGGCCATTTAGACCCATGTAAAAAATCGAATGTGAAGGTGTTCACCGAACATCCACTTGTTCGATTTTTTTCACGGGTTCAAATAGACGAACTGCAACGTTGCCAAACTGCACGATACGCCACTGATTCTGATCAGTCATCAAAAAAATTCCAACCTTATTCTTACTATTACTATAACTATTTGCATGTACCATGCACTCCTCCCACCCTGTAACATGAAGGGAGCAGTTGAGAAGCCTGCGTAGCCTGGCAACGTTGCATTTGTTCCATTTAAACCCTTGAACATTCCAAACAATCCAGGGATCGGATGACTACCTAATTTGAACTTTTGTATGGGTTCAAATAAACAAAATGATACGTTGCCAGATGGCGCGATTGTGTTTGGGAGACACCCGCAATTTTACGAAATGAGCAGTCATGGCTCAAAAATCTTCTCGTTTTTGTGATTATTATATGACAGTGATTGCCCGCAACAATTGAAGGTCCATAAATAACAGAACAGTCCAGAAGCGCTGCAATCTTTGCCATCCGTTTCCAGTGGCGTAGCGTGCAATTTGACAACGTTGTACAGTGTCCATTTAAACACATGTAAAAAGTCGAATGCAGAGGGTGGTTCACCGAAACCCAATAGTTCGCCATTTTCGGGTGTTAAGCTGGACTAACTGGAAACGTTGCCAAATCGCAGCTACGCGCCACTGTGATCGTTCATATAGGTATAGGCAGTAGCGTACAAGGAATATCGTCTCGTTCCCATTTGAACTGTGTAAGAAAAGGACGGAAACAAGGCTCGAACGAGACTTCAGGCCATTTTTTCTTCTAGTACATACACTCAAACGGGGAAAGAGCGAGAGAGACTAATCCCTGCGTACGCCATTGGGTATAGGTATACATTGTGCTTGGTAAACCACAGGAAGTATTTTCAATCCAAACCCCACGCATTTCGTTAGAGCGCATTTTTTTTACCTAATGATCTTTTCAACGTACAAAAGGCAGCAATTTAAACATTGTTCAATAAATTCAAATCCAGACGGGTTTTCGTTATAAGACAATGGTCACATAACGCGTGGTTTGGGAATTCAGCTACTATCAAAGTTCCGTCTGTATAAGGAGGTAAAGCTTGGTAAACCACAGGAAGTATTTTCAATCCAAACCCCACGCATTTCGTAAGAGGGCATTTTTTTTACCTAATGATCTTTTCTACAGCAACAAAACCAGGCAGCAATTTCAGTCATTATTTCATATATTTAAATTGAAAATCCGAACGGTTTTTTGTTATAAGACAATGTTCACATAAACGCGTGGTGGCTCTTTCTATACGTATAAGAAAGTTCCGTCTATACTAAGGCGGCTAAAGCCCAGACCCCCCCCCCCCCAAGTCCTCCGATTTTTAGGGGAGATGTGGAAATCAGTTTTCAAAAAGTTTTGGGTTGAGTTAAGACCTGGTTTGCAAACTTTATGTGTTCCTAGTTCTATGCAGGAATTATGGTTTTGTAAAGTTTTCATATTATGGGAGGGAAAATAATCCTAAATTTCAAGTTTGGGTTTTGTAAGTTAAAGATTCAATAGGTATGTGTGTAATCAAAACGCCGGTATCATCTTCATATCGATTTTCATTAGACTTTAATTCCAAACTATGACAGACGTTTATTGAAGTGTCGGACAATCAATATCATAGAATAGTAATAAAAGAGGCAAAAAATAAAATGCTTCGAACTGAAAACTTTTCGGCACACGCTTCTCCGCTGGTCGTTGCCTGGCTCTCATGGTACCGGGTGAACCCTGGCAGAACCATCACGAAGAAAAAGGCGCAGGGTCGTTTCCTTGATTCGAAGGCGAGACCATGAAGCGTCTCAGTCAAAAGAAAGGGAATTGGGAATAGAATAGGACCAAGGACATTGCACCTTCCCTCTCCATGACGTTGCACGTGCCCTGTTTAACACAATTTTTTTCCCGCCATTGTTGTTAATATTATTTTCTTTCTATTTTTTATTTGTATATACACGCTTCTTTCCATTTCTTTTCCCCAATACTTAGATCAGCTGCTCCGTCATTCTCTGTTTCGTGAACTCTATTCAATCAGTGCTGCCTTTTCATGCCGCGCTCTCTTCCTTCCTTCACAGAGTGCGGACCTCGTCAGTAATGTCCGAGGTTTTTTCAAACTGACGTCTGATCAGGAATTCTTATGGGGGTAATTCGTGGATTTATGGCGCTGCATGGAACAGTGAGAGCGACAGAGAAACCCTACCCTTTGAGCGGTCTCTCTCTCTTGCACTCATTGCTCTTTATGATTGTAATTCATCGATTTGGCGCCGTGAGGAGCCGTGAGTGCGAGAGAGAAACCCTTCCTTTCAACAGTCCTCTCTCTCTCTCTCTCTCTCTCTCTCTCTCTCTCTCTCTCTCTCTCTCTCTCTCTCTCTCTCTCTCTCTCTCTCTCTCTCTCTCTCTCTCTCTCTCTCTCTCTCTCTCGTACTCATTGCTTCTTATGAGGGTAATGTTTGGATTAGGCACCGTAAGGTACATTGAGATCGAGAGAGAAACCCTTCCCTTTGAAAAGCCTCTCCCCCCCCTCTCTCTCTCTCTCTCTCGCACTCATTGCTCCTTAAGAAAGTAATTCATGGATTTGGCGCCGTAAGGTACAGTGAAAGCTAGAGAGAAACCACCCTCTTCCAACAGCCTCTCTCTCGCACTCATATTGTGCCTTATGACGGGGGCTATTCAAGGATTTTGCGTCGTGAGGAATGATAAGTGCGAGAGAGAATCCCTTCCCTCAGATTTTGAGGCTCAAAACGGCCTCTCTCGCACTGAACTTAACTCCCCAGACCCCTCCCCCCAAACACCACTTGAGTACGTCACTGCTTTCCAAAATTTCAGCAAATCAATAAAATAATTATCATTTCTGCAGAGTTGCACGTGTATATTTTTCTGCAACTTGCAGCCGTAAAAATGAGAATCAAACCATTGAAAGCATTCTTAAGAGATACATGAAACTGACGTGATTTTTCAACAAAAAAACAGTAAATTTGATGTAATTTTCCTCGAGTTTTCATTGCTCCTCGACCGGAAAAGTCGAGTCAACCTTGAAAGTTATCGACTCCTTAAGATAATGTTTAAATTTTGTTCCAGATATAATAGTAGGGGAACAGTGGCGTAGCGTGTAACTTGGCAACATTGTATTGTGTCCATTCAAACCCGTATAAAAGGTCGAATGCGAAGGTGTTCACAGATTACCCTATCGTTCGATCTTTTTCATGGGTTTAAATGGACAAACTGCAATGTTGCCAAATAGCACGCTACGCCAATGTATAGGGGAAATACTTTTTAACGTCTTTGGTGGAAAAATTTTGAGTGCGCAGTTCACGATGACGGAAGGTACAGTCGGCAAATTAAATTATGTCAGTCGACGCCTTAGATTTTAGCTCAGGTAGGCCACCATCAATGCTTGAATTCATTGTGATCATATAGTATTGCAGGTTACCTGTCTTCACCAAAATCTAAGGAGTCGACTGTCATTCTTTAATTTCCCGAATGTACAACTACAGGGTGGTGGACAATATGAGGTAGTCAGTGGCAAAGTATTCATTCTGACAACATTGCATTTGGCTCATTAAAATCCAAGAAAACCATTGAACTTTTCACAAATTGGCGATTACAATAGAATGGGGCTCTTGCAAACTTTTTCCACAGGGGATTGAAGAGTTGATTCTTGCATAAAAACCTGTAAAAATGACGATGAGTACACTAAAAATTAACGAAATTCTTTCTCAGAGTCGGGCTTAATGGCGGAAAGACGCAGGTATCATACGGGAGATTCCTATATCTAAAGAGGCATATCTCTGTGTTCCCTAGAGAAAGCGTGAGTTTATTACTGAATTTTAGACTTTCTTAGTGCGATTTTCGTGATTTTCGCTGGTTTTAACCTACACCAGATTGCACTATTCATTTGCCCACAGCAAAAGTTTGCAAGAGCCCCATTCGATCTTTTCCATGGGTCCAAATGGACAAAACGCCTAGTTGCCAGATAGCACGCTTCGCCACTATGAGTATATGGTGGAAAATGCAAATGATGTCAACGATGTTACATTTTCACGTGAACAGCAGTCAACAGGAGGCGGAAGTAAGTATCCTGTCAGAGTCGGTGTGTCCGACGTCCGTGCTTCGTCATCCTCATCGTGTTCTATTTATGAAAAGTTTTTTTTTTTTTTTTTTTTTTGATTTATTGGGCAAGTAGGAACTCCAACAAGGTTCGTTATCTCTGGACGATTGCCAGGACAAGGAAATAGGTAAATAAAGTTTCTTCAACTTTCAAGCTGGCGACCAATTCTCCAATCTGGTTCATCAACATCATGACGCACGTGATCTCTGATGTGCTCCAGTAAGTTACCTGGCAAGTGGCACCCTTTTCAGTTTAGGAACCATCGTCTCGCAATATAATTTCTCATCCTCTATCTCTCGAGCAAGAAAATTAATGTGTCCTCATCTGAGTTAGGTGATCTGATGCGGGTGTAAGAGATTCAGTTCCAGCTATATTCACCCAAGAGAGGTCATTTGAATGATACGACGCGAAGCCCCGTTGCGTTAGAGTTGGAAATTTCAATGGAGCTCTTGCAAGAGAGCTCTTCCACGCAAATGGAGTATCAATTATGATATAAATTGCAGCAAAAAATGATATCAATTATGATATAAATTGCAGCAAAAAATGATATCAATTATGATATAAATTGCAGCAAAAAATGATATCAATTATGATATAAATTGCAGCAAAAAATGATAAGTCCATTTTAAAAAGATCTGAAAACTCATACTAGTCGCAGTATTCGCAGAGAAAAGTTTCTCAAAATTTAGATGGTCCACTCATACATGTAAGCATTACGTAAGTACGATTCGGATACCTCCAAACAAAACAACATAACCGACGAATTGGAACAACCGTGCTTGTAAGATTGTTGCATTTGGTTTCGGAACAGCTAGTTTTTATGCTTGTAGATGATTTATATGATGCTTTTATAGATTGTTTCGGTACAGCGATATAATATCGCATCGATTGCCTTTCGAGGACTTCTGTATATACCCAAACAAACTCTGGTACTATGTAATTTTCCTGTAATCGCATTTACTAACGGAAATTTTAGCCATATAAAAAAAAAGTCAATGCTACCTATAGACGGTTTAAGTGCGAAGTCAACGGTTAGCCAACAACTACAACAATGCACTCATCGGTCGGTCGCAATCGATTGTGTTAAAACTCGCGTAGCGTTCCAAACTATCTCACTCACTCTCCCGTGACCCCCATGTATACCCATGTATCTTTCTAGTTTAGAAATTCGTACACAGGGCCTTGTTTTACGACTTATTATTATCAAAATCGCATTAAAATGCCTCAAGGAATTCATTTCTGCCAACAAATTTCACGAAAGATGTATACCCGATTTTTGAAATTAGAGTGAGATGGCAATACATGGGGGTTACATAAAAGCGAGAGAGACAAACTGTCTTTGTTTGGAACGCTCATCACCGGCTGCCGCCATTACTAAAACACTCTATCACGGTTATCACGGTACGTTTTTTCACTATAATTTCACGACTATCGGTAACGATGCTCCTTTTCCCTTCACGGAGAAAAAAACTTCGGTTCGTATGGAACACCGAGAGATGTTTGGTTCCAGTAACCGAAGTTTTCAGTTGTGAGTACAGAACTTCAGTTAGGAGTACCGAAGTGGTTCAGTAGGAACGCGAAATGTGAGTCATAGTATTAGTCACACACTTACCGAAATTTTCAGTACTCTTAACTAAAGCTCAGTACTCACAACCGAAGACTTTGGTAACTGTAACTGAACACCTCGGTGTTCCATATGAACCGAAGTTCAGTTCTCATAACCGAGTTTTGTTTCTCCGTGTGGATTTTTCATATATTTCAAATATTTTTGTGCGCTTCAACTTTTTTTTAATCCTTATTGGCTTCACTCTCGAGTTTGACTTCATGGTCTACCTTTTCGTGTGGGCCCCTAATTTTGTTCCATTGGCAGTTGCACCTCCCTCTTCGCGCGGACTGCGAGATGGCGACACTTACGCCAAACTGATGACGAACAAGTTTACGAAAATAAGATTAACGGATGGTCTATGTCCGATGAGAAGATGAGAAGGAGGAGGAAAGATCATAAATGAAAAGAACATATATATGAAAGTTGAGGGAAAAGGATGGGAATTACCTTTGAACTGCATGACGTATATATTGTCAATCAATTAGATGCCACATATAGAAAACATGAGACAAGCTGAAATATTTCAATGCTCACAGTCTTGTCCCTGGTGACTTACAGACCTAAAGCGAGTTTAAAATGACAAGATTTGGACATTCGCGGATGGGTGAACTGCGTTTCGGTGCATTTTGACTCTTATATTTTTAGAAAACACATTAGCCTCTGAACTCATTTTCAGTCGGAGAAGACGTTTTACATTTTTTCTCCTTCATGTAGTAATGATGTATGTCTTGATTATTTTTTCGGTAGCTTCTTCCTTCTTTCACTAGTTTGACCTTCGTCCAAGTTTATTCTGTCGGCCCGTCTCTTCGATGCAATAATGTGTCTTTTCGAAGAAAATTCTGTATAGAATGAACATTCGCAGTTCTTCCATTTAAACCCATGAAAAAGATCGAAATATTGGGTTCTCGGTGAACACGTTCGCATTCGACCCTTTGCATTGGTTTAAATGGACACAGTACAGTGTTGCCAAATTGCTCGCTACGCCACAAATTAATAGCAGACATCGGTCCGCGATGAATTTTATAACTCAACCATACTTTTCATAAAAACATTTCCAAACAAATTAAAATGGAAATGGAAATTTAGGGGGTGCTCTGTGCACTATCTCGGATCGATATTTTACATGGGATTGAATTGACGAAATTCAATGTTGCCAGATTGCAATCGTCGCGACTGTTTGAACCCTGGTCATCTTTTTTCCTGACGAAGCTTTCATTGATTGATGGTGCATTTTCGGCTCGAATAGTGTGGCAACAACGTACCCTCTCCCTCTCCATTTAAATCCACTCAAAACGATACTTTTGCATAGGTTCAAATGAAGAAAACCAAAACCAAAAACCAAAACAAAAACAAAAACAAAAACATGCCAAACAGCACGAACCGCCACTGTGATAACGCCTACTGGCAACATCATTGTCAGTCTATCCACGACAATATTTTGACTTCAATAAGACTCGACGGCTTGTGGGCTTTTCTGGTCGTTCAATCGCGTCCAAACGCTCATAACCTAAACTCCATACCTTTGCTCTTCATGGGCGGAGCTAGCAATTTGGCAACTGGATCATTCCCATTTGAATGAATGAGAAACAATCGATTAGAAATTGGGCCATGGCCCCCTCAAGAAAATCGATTGTTTCTCACACATTCAAATGGATAGAATCCACAGTTGCCAAATTGCTAGCTCCGCCCATGTTGTTCATTTCCTCCGTTCAGTTGCGGCTCGTGCAATCTGGCAAAATGTGATCTGTTTGCCATTTAAACCAATGCAAAAAGATAGATTCTATGTGAGGCATTAAGTCACACCAAATAATCGATTATTTTCCATAGTTCAAGTGGAGGCAACCTATTGTTGCCTCGTTGCACGAGCCACCACTGCCTCCGTTCGAATTGCAACTGCTCTTTACTCTAAAGTGCAGTCAATATCACCGCTGCACCGCCAGCTGTTTGCCTCGGGTCATTGATGCATGCATTGCATGACCCTTTCCACACTTTCAGTCCCACCTCTCGAGACAGAGGTTCCATCGACGCCAAATCTCGGGGTTAAATTTCATGCTTTATCATCGTGTCAAATGAGAATGTAAGGGATCCCTTTTCAAAACATGGCATCGCTGTTTAAGCCCGGAGACCCGAATCCTCTGGCTCCTGACCGTGACTCTTGTGTCTCTAAAGGTGTATCAGCCGTACCAATTAATTTTCCTATACCTCCTACCTTCGCTGCGCTCCGAGGTACGGCAAATCAGCCTTTATATAACAACAGGCATTTCTATTTAAATAATGCAACCACTATCTTTGATGTAAATTATCCTCACGTCTCTCTCACTATTTTTTTTTTTTTTTTTTTTTTTTTTTTCTTCCCCTTTCATTCATTTTCGCTTGTGTACCTTATGTTTGATAAAACCCTCCACTGATCGCATGGCGTTTTAGGGTCATTGACATCACGCGCTCACCCCGAATTCGTATTCTCCGCCCCTCCGATCCGCTCCCATCGTCCATGCGAGTGAGAATGTAAACACAGCCCTGTATTAGTCACGTAATTGTTTACTTTATTTTTTTGCAGACTATGGTGCCTTCTCCGCGTTGTGCGGGTTGCAGAGTCTAAGTGACAGGCACTCTTCATCTCTTTGACTGAGGTTGACCGTCTTACTGAAAGGATCTTGAAATTAAAAAAGTATTTGAACATTTCGTGAAGTGATAACCTTATTTGTTATGTGCTACTATACAAAGAAGATCATAGGATGGTACCCGAAAGGAAAGAAGAGGAAGAAGGCAAAAGAATAAGTCGGATGAAGAAATGAAGAAATCATGATGTCTAGAGACTTGCGGAGAAGAGTGGCACAAGATAGAAAGGAATGGAGAAAAATGGGAGACGTGTATGAGAAAATTTGGTTGTTTAAAACTTAAAAAAAAAAAAAAAAAGTTTGTTATTTTCAGTTTAAAAGAAATAAGAGGAAGTAAAAATTATTGTCAACCCACCCTCCTATTTAGGAATATTTAGGAGAGGCCGCAGCAATTTCTGATTTTTGAAAAACTTTTTATAATATAAAGACTTATCACGATGTTTTAGATTTATATTATAGGTATGTTCTGAGGACCATGAGGAGTTCTGAGGTTCCAGGCTCCAAAATCCCTCCGTCAAGCAAAAAAAGGACTTTATTTTCCGCTTTCTTTAGAGAGCATTAGAGACGGGGCCAGGTGAGGGGCCAGGTGAAAACGTCCAAAAATAAACATTCGAACTGAAAATGTGTCTTCAAATTAATCGAGACCATTTTTTAAGAAAAAAATCCAAATAAAAAGAATGTCCGATGGGCTTTCAATATAATCATAAAACGTCCCACAACTTTAATCCATTCTTTCACCGTGTGCGTACTATATAATGAACATACTTTAACATACACGGAGAAAAGTCTATATTTGGGGCTACCGTAGAATTACTTGTAGGTACGTAATAGTTAAATGTAATTCGCGTATCCTTATAACTAGATTTCTGGTAGGTAATATTCAAAATATATTTTTCGTTGAAACCAGCAATATCTTCACAGATACCAGAATTCCATTTAACTATGTACGTAGAAGTAATTCTGGTAGTCCCACATACAAATTTTTCTCCGTGTAGGCTCTTGTGGGAAGAAAGAAAAACTGATACGCACATGAACTTTGATCGAAATTAATCGATTGACCTAACTTAATCCGAGAAAGTTACAACTATCTCTGAGTAGTGAGCGGGGGATGAGTTTAAGGGGGGGGGGGGTTGACGAGATGTATAGGTTAGGTAAGAGACGTAAAGTTCCGTAGGTGCGCTGGGGGTAAGATAGTGACTGGTGTAAGGGTTGTAGATAAAGTATAAGGGGGTAAGAGGGAGGGAACGTCAAAGTCCCGTTGAGGTCATCTCGATATCGGGTTAGGTAAAGCTGAAGTGAAGGCGACATGAAAAACCTGGAAAGAGGCTGATGGTAGAGCAGTTAAACTTATTTTTGCGGAAGTGATTGAGTAAATTACGCAGCTGAGGGCGCCGACCCCTTAAATTTATGGTAAAACTCTGCGCCGCACCTTATTATTCTGAATAAAATCAGCTACAAATAAACATAAGCGCAATTAAAGCTGTCCAATTGAAATTTATGGTACTCTAAAATTAACGAATTCGCGTCTAATATGAACATTAATGGGACGACCACACCTCGAGCAGATTTATGGAAACACTGAGTTGGAAGCATATTTTGACCGAGCTTTGCCTAAATGCATAATTGGACGCTTTTGGCAGCAGATGATACTCATCCATTTCCGCATGGATGTGTTGAAGAAAAAACCCAGCTTAAAGTATCGAAGTTGTTTAATTATTTCTATGATAAAATTGAGGAGCTAGTTGGAAAAACGGCCTTAGCCGGCTAAGGCCGTTTTCCCGGAGAACAACTTTTCTGAGAGAACATATGCTTAATAATATCTCCACAAAATTTCATGACCGTACGTCAAAAAAATTGAGTGAGATATGGGAGTTTATATGAGAAGAGGTTGCCACTTCTGCTGGCGACTATAATGACCATAATGGGGAAAATTGAAGATGGTGAAGAGGACTCGGGCAACAGTGAAAGCGAGAGTGAATACGAGGACGAATAATTTTTTATTCTTTATTTTCTAATAAATTCACCTCTTTTTTTGCAGATTTTTGGTTTTTCTTTTTACATCTATCATGTAGTACATATGTTCCATACAGAAAGTCGTTCTCTGGAAAAACGGAGTTAATACTCAGCGTTTAGTGAGGACTTGTCTCTGTGCAACAGGTCGTTCTATGGAAAAACGACCTTAGTAGACCTTTTGTATTTATCCAATTTCTTCTTTCCTATACAGCGAAAGCATATTTCAGTTGTACCAACTTCAACCTGAGAGTATGGATCAACTTTTTTGATCCAACCCAAGCCTGATTCTTGATCTATGTTAGATTGGCACTAAAATAAAAAACTTTATCAGCCGTTTTCTCAGAACGCGATTTTGCTACTTAGGCCGTTTTTCCAGCTACCTCCTCAATTGAATTGACGCTCGAGTAAAAATCATTCCTATACATTTATAGGTATATTTCTTTAATGATGCTACTGTATGGAGTGCTACATGACCACTGGACATGTGAAGAGAAAAGGAAGGATGTAGGAAGGAAGCGTTTCTCTTCGAGGCCTCGGGCCAGTGGCGGATCCAGACAGTGTTTCTATACGGGGGGCACTTCTATGATATTTGAAATTTGAAGTGTCGTGAGATGCAATTTTGAACTAAATTCTCTGTTGAAAAAAGCCAACATTTTGTGGTCTTTAGGGGAGCGGGGAGCGTACCCCCGTGCCCACCCTGTTGGATGCGACTTTATGCCTCAAAGTATCAAATGTTTGACCCGTAAATGTTAAGTACGTCCGTGTATGTAAGTTTTTCTCCCTTTATCTTAAGCTTATTCTAATGAAGTCTTCACATGAAAAGCATTTTTCCAAATCTATATTTTCATACCCCTCTCTTCTCCACCCTCGTTTTTCCCCCTTGCTTCCCTGCCAACTATCCCGCTCTAAGTCCCTCATCCCCCATACCCTTCTTACGCTACCTCCAGATATATTTCGTGTCTTTGCTCTTATATGTAAGAACTTTTCAGGGAAATGAGATACTTTTGTTGTCTTTTATGCAGTGGCGTCGCATGCAATCTGGCAACGCTGTATACATTCCGTCGATTGGAACCTGTGAAAAATATCGATTCGAGGTAGTGCACTGTGCGCAATTCTTACAAAATGTGTTGTTGCCAAATTACACGCGACATGACGCCGCGCCACTAAGTATGTATATGTACTTACAGTCGGGGACAAAAAGAGTGTCAGGCATCTTCCTTGAAGTAGACTACGTTCTCAATACTTGTCTGACTAAATTTAAAGATTGCAGGTGGCCTAGGCCTACCTTAAGGAGTCATTGCGTTTGAAATTCTTTTCGTCCCCGACTGTCATGTAAGTGACAGGGTCGTGCCGACTTTTCCGAAGAGGGGGCAAGAAGAGGGGGGGGGAATTTGCCACCCTACGCATTTTCAGCCCATTACATTTAATGAATTAGATGACCTTTTATTTATCTATTTTTTTTTCTTTTTTTGCTTGTCTACCCTGATTTGCCTCCTCCAAAGAAATAAAATTTTAAATTTCATAACCTTTTTATTTTACTTTTTTCCTGGCTTGTTCACCCAGGTTTTGTCAACCCCGAAGAATGCCGCCCGAGGCAAGAGTACCCACAGAGCAGCAGCGAGGCGTGAAATTTGGCAACAATGCACTCTCCCCATTTAACTTCACCAAATAAGTCGTACGCTTCAGTCATCGGCGATGACCAGGCATTTCGACCTTTCTAATGTATTAAAATGAGGAAAAAGGAACGTTGCCAAATCGCACGCCTCGCCACTGCCACAGAAAATCTCCCCCCCCCCCCCTCCTTTGGGGCAAAGCTCTTATAAGTGATTGAAAAATTAAAATGCAATTTATAGCATTTTTCTTTCATTGTATCATGTCTCCTTTCTATCTTTGTAACGCTTTCAAAGTAAGTAAATCCAACTCTGTTCTATTCTTGGCAAAGACTCGTGTCCAAGATGCAGTAAAAAATTATGTTCAATGAGGGGCTCCAGCCGGTGCGGAGTGCGGCGCAAATGAGTCAAAACAAATGAACGTCAGTTCCGGCAACAAGACAGAAAGAACATTTGAAACATCTTTTCAGTCCGTCCGTCACAAAGAAAACACCCACATAGAGATATGCGAGAACATAATCTCAGGTCGAATGGCTTAATTATTTTTGAACTCGTCTCAAAAATCGGAGCGTCCGCGTCGAGTCGTCGCGTTTATATATATTTAAAGCGACTTCACAGCTCAAGCCCGCGAGCCAACTTCACATAACATTTAACAATAACTTTGCCCCTTGTTTCAGAACACAACTCATCATAGTTTTTTGGCACAGCGTTTATTTATCAGCATAAAAGGATAGTGACGAGGGACACGCGGTGGAAAGATGGTCGCATCGGAGCAAGACGGAACTTTTCGAAGTCGAACGACTAAAAAATGCATCGTGAAGGCATCGAGATTGCTTTTGAAACTGAATTTACAAGTTTCTATAGCGTTTCAGTATATCAGATTTTCCAACTTTGTCTCCATTTTTGTCTCCTTTTTTTTTGGTTTCCTTCGGGCAGTAACGCCAGTAACTCTATTTTTTTGTACGCATATCAGTGGCGGTTTTAGCAATTTGGCAACCATGCTTATTTTACATTTAAACTTAAGCAAAAGTATCGATATCTTGGGGTCGCAGTTGCACCTTCTGAAGATCGATTGTTTTACATAGGTTTAAATGGAGAAATTACGTGAGGCAGCCATGATGGAAATCTCTCACAGACATTTTAACACCGGCTCGGTTTGTTTGCATCTTATTTTTTAACATTTCTTTTGATGCGTGGATATGCACGATGAAGAAATTGACACACACACACACACAATAGAAACAAGCTAAATTTTCTCACCTGGATAGTTGTATTATACCTATAATTCTGTGACCAGATATCCACTCTGAAACACACACGTGTTTTTTCGTCTAAAACCAATTTTCACATCAGAATTAATGAAAAGTTTTGATTTAAGGTTAAACAATGAGAGGCAACTATCTGGAGACAAATAGTTGATATGGAGGGATAAGATTTAACCTCTCTGTCGTTAAACTAGTTGTATTTTTATTAAACAGCAGACAATTTTCAAATTAGTGTAACGGGTCAGTTATTGCGAACTACCATGTCCTTTCTGTGTGGACTTCTCATTTTTAACCCCTTATGAGCCACGCCCGAGTATACTCGTTTTTCTAACTCCTCTAGTCTATTTCACATTGTCTCAGTCTTCATTCCGGATAAACGCCACTATCGATGAAAACACCGCAAGATAAGGTCTCGTCAAGCGCCTTCAATTTGTGGGATAGGCAATTCCAACTCCACCGAGCATGAACAGTTAACTACCTTCCCTCTAGAAACGGAGGAGTGGTGTTCTCTTGAACTAACCTGGTCATTGAAGGGTTAAGAACCATTTTTTTTTCGATGGTTTAGAATTAAGCTTTGAGCTTAAATAATAATTCAAAATGTCAGTACTGGAACTTCTTCGAAATGATATTTAACAAACTAAAACTTTCCACACACTCTCTGTTTTCGACCCTACGGCCAACGTGTGCTCCTGCTCAGTGGCGCGGCGTAGCGTGCAATTTGGCAACGTTGCACTTGGACCATTTAAACCAATGAAAAAGATCGACATGTTGGGTGTTCGGTGGACACCCTCGCATTCGACCTTTTCCATGGGTTTAGATGGACAAATTGCAACGTTACCGAAAAGCACGCTACGCCGCGCCACTGCTCCTGCTCGCGTCCATTATGTACCTTAAAGTTTAATGTGAGAGATTCACGGATCGCTCACTTTTTTTTCCAGGAGAGCGTGGAAAGTTGGCGTTGCGGGAGGGAAAGTTACGTTCTCTTGTTTTACGGTAATAACAGCCACCAAGTGTCTGCACTCAACGATATACTTAGAGCCGAAGTGTGGGAGAAGACGAAAGAAACGAACGGAAAGATGTTCATCGTGTGTGTCTCTTAATTATTATTGGATTGATTCCAGATCAATTTGCATTATTTCCGGTTTTTTGGGTCTGCGTGCTTGAAAAGTTCAACGATATGTCCATCGTTGCCAGTGTTTGGATGGTTAACCAATTTTCCCCATTTGATCTTGTGCAAAATTCGATCATTTTTTATAGGAAAATCTGGCAACGCTGGAATAACGAATGCGTCAATCCGCCTCTCATAAATCTCAGAGTACCTTTATTATTATTATTATTTTTTTTATTTATTTATTTATTTTTTTTTTTTTTTTTTTTTTTTTTGGCGAATTTATTTGGCATTTTCCCAGAGTACCTTGATAAGAATTTTGTTGGGAGAGTACTAACTAACACGAGTTTAACGAGTTCTGATTTGTCGTTGGTTTAAGGTTTACACTTTCTCCGAGGAGAGTAAGAGTCGAAGGCATCGAAAGCTCAACACAAGGAATTGATGACGGGAAAGAGGAGAAAAAGGAGAAAAGGAATGTATGGGAACGGACCTAGAATCCGCCTTCAGCCCACTTAAGCCTGCACGTGCACCGCTGCGCTGGTTCACCATTGAACTTAAACTTCAAACTCGTTCAGGCGGTCGACTCCTTTCAAATGCATAATTTGGGCTCTTGCAAACCTTTGCTATACGGGATTAAAGAGTTGATTCTCACATAAAAACCTGTAAAAATGACGATAAGTGCATGCACTAAAAAATCCCGAAATTCACTCTCAGAATCGGGCTTAATGGCGGAAAGACGCAGTTATCATGAGAGATTCCTATCTAAATTGAGACATGTCTCTGTGTTTCCATATAGAGAAAGTGACATAATCGGCAGGAATCTCCCATGATACCTGCGTTGAACCGCCATTACGAACTTGCCATTATGGCAGTTACGTCAGTTTATTACTGCAAATTTTAGACTTTCTTATTGTGATTTTCGTAAATTTCGCTGGTTTTTACATCTGATTGGACTACTGATTTGCTCACAGCAAAATTTTGCAAGAGCTCCATTGTCGCAGCAGTGTGACCATACAACGCACAAAAAAACTCTGATCTGCAATCTTTTTCCAGCCAATGAAATATCACCGACGAATGTCAAAACTCCATAACATTTTAAAGTTAAAGATGTTTTCATCGGTGAACGAAAATATTACGCATCAGAGTTTTATCGTGAGTTAGACTAGTCTTAGAGTCCCTGTGTATGAAAGAGTCTGGTCATGTGAACTGGTAAAGAAGAAGAAGAAGCGGCCCAAGGAGGCGTTATCATACACGCGGTGTTTATGGCGAGGAGGCTCTCGTTATTCCTCTGAATAAATCGAATAATACTGCCAAAATTTATGTGAACAAGTTTTGAACTGTTTGATATAGATGTTTTTTTAAACCCAATCAAAGTTTCAAAATCGCATGCGCATGAGAATTTGGAATTTCGTCTCCTCAAAGGAGCCGTCGGGAAAAGGAAAACCCCTCTTTGAGCTCAGTAATAGCCTTATATCAGCAGTCAATCAGAAGTTATACCTCTTATGGTGAGCCTCTTCAATACACAGGGACTCTAATACTACTAAATAACTGGGACTTCGCAATATTTTCGTCAAGTAATTATATTCAAAGTTGATATACTTATTAGTTATTGTAGGTTGAAAATGGCAGTCTTTAAAACTCTAGCCTTTGGAGTTTGTCACGAATGTTGAATATTCATTTTGTATTGCGACTCGTGGTTTACCTACTCATTGGTGTAATTTTTCCACCATCCGGTGAAATAATTGGTAAATAAAAAATTCCCTTTAAGATCCGCACAAGGGTAGTCTTGCAACAGGATCATGATAAATTGCAAAAGGAATCTCGAATTTTTCTGTACCAAAAGGCATCAAACTATCGATCTATGGATCGAACATCTAACCCTAGTGGGTACCGTATAGAACCGTTGATTAAAACTAAAGGGAATGAGAGGGGAGAAAACTTGATGAGAAACCGTCCATCGTCCAAGAATTCATAAATCATAATATGTTCGCGCATCTGTCACAAGTCTAGACACGTGTGAGATTAGTTTCATTATATTACCACCAGGCATCGCTAATCCCCCACCACACAACGAAAATAGGATATAGGTTTGTATCGTGAAAAAGAGGAACTCTCTATGATGTTTATAACCGTTGCATATAAAAGGGAGGGCGAAAGCTTGAATATCATGAATTATTGCATTCGGAATGGAACTTAATTAAATTTTTTCCCTGGCATATGCTCTCCATAAAATGTTGTAAGCGCGAGCCGAACATTCTGACAATTATTTTACGATAGACGAATCAAAAGGTCTATTGTCAAAGAGAAGAAAAAATGCGAGAAATGCTTTTCCACTTCTTACGGACATCTTCAAAGCACGGTGAAGCAAAATCAATTGAACTTCATAACATTCCTCTGTTCATCTCTTTCACCGATAGGACATTTTTTTTTTCATTAATCGTAAACCTACCCCATCATAGTTTTGCTCCGACGCGACAGTCTTGTTGTTCATCGATGTCTCGAGACTGTCACGCCAACCAATCAGATGTAAAGGATTCAGAACTTTCTCGTTAATCGAAGGACCGCACCACACCGCCCAGCCGTCCGTACCAAACAAAACTGGGCCTTATAGACGCCCGACCATGTTGCAATGTAGTCACTATACAAGGCAAAATGGGGGGGGGGGGGCAGAATTTCAAAAATTAAGTAACTGATAAACTCAATAAATGCGTTTAACACATTTTCAAGATGGCGGTCAAAATGAGCGGGTCGCGACAGGGGAGTCGGGAGTCCCATCTAATCGAAATTTTCCATGCATACAAAAGTGATTCATCATTCGTATAGAAAGAGCTGCAATTAGATGGGACTGTATCGACCAGTATGTCCCGCTCACTTAAATTCTACCGTGCATTTCTCTTAAAACGACTTTGGTACGTTCATGAGTGGATTTGAGATTCTTCGATGCTCTCACTGTGATTTTCATGGGATTTTACACCTAATTGACCCTCCATAACGCTGTAGCAAAAGTTTATTGCAGCAAATAAAGCCATATAGCAAAACATTTTCGCTCAATTTTCATTTTCCAGTGGTTCCTTTTTGCTGGAATGGCTCTTGAACGAGTTTACTATTTACAGTCGGCGAATTAAATAATGTCAGTCGACTCCTTACATTTTGGGTCAGGTAGGCCACCCGTAACGCTTAAATTCATTGTGATAAGTATTGCAGGTTGCCTATCTGAACCAACATCTTAGGAGTCAACTGACATTGTTTAATTCGTCGACTGTACCTTCCAGGCCCGTCACAGGGGGGGGGGACGCTGGACCTGTGGGTCCGGGGCCCGGTGAGCCGATTTTTTGTCGCTGTTATCTTCGAAAGCCAGAAAAGCAGTTTTAAACTCTTAGGTAATAATGTAAAATTATGTTGATAGTAGTTTGAAATTATATTTTAATTTTTCTCACATTGAAATTAACTTGCTTTTTGTCTTTAATACCTGGAAACTTACCTTTGGATCTGTGGCAATAATTTAAATTTAGATCAGTTTAATATGAAAGCGTTCGACTCTAAGTGGCTGGATGTGATAGTTTGGAAGGGAAATGTTAAACAATTTCTGGGAGTTGGAGGGGGGCGCCCCCTCCTGTCTACCTCTCATTAGAAAGGGGCAAAGAAATAGCGAGGGGGGAAGCCTAAATAGTACCGGGGCTCGGTGGTAAGATGTGACGGGCCTGGTACCTTCTCATTTTGTTTAAGAGGTGAGCTTCGTATGACTTTAAGGACATGGATAATACAACCGAGGAAGGATCTGGAAGGGGGGGGGGAGTTATGTCGACTCAGGGTTTTTTATTTCATCGGTGGCTTTGATGGTCGATGACAATATTTACAATTATTTCCACAACATTATCCCATCACATTAGCACTTTCAGAGACCATGCACGAAAACATCCGGCACCGCATTAAAGCTCAACTTTTTTTTCCAGCGGCATGCGCATTCAATCAGACGTTTAGTATGCAAATGACAGAGGAGCGACCGTGTCACTTTCGCCGTGTAACCCGGGGTTTAAAATGAGTAATGACGAATAAGGATATGAGTCTGAGGATATCAGCTGATGCGGCTAGGGAAGTTGTCCTGGACCGCCTTGTGAGGAGGGGGCGGGGGGTTTTAGTCGGTACCTATACCGTAGAACATTGGCTTAGAGCTAGAGCGTATTTTTGACAGTACAGTAATAGTGCAGACTCCTTTGTCCAACCACCCAACTATGACCAGATGTATAGAATGAGATAACGTTATGCACCGTGAGTTGCTCGACCTCCCCTTTCCCCTCCCCATTCCCCTCCTCCTTAAGCCCTTTTTATTTCATCCCGTTCCATTCTGGCTTAAACTGGATTGGTTGCGGCAGAGGGGTTGAGATCAGCTGTTCTTACGCGGCTGGAGTGGTGCAAAGAGAGGTGGTGCGGGGGAAGGGGGGCGCCAATTTTTATAGTGGGTGAGGACTGCATCTAACTTCGCGCCATTGTTGCCATGTTTAATCCCTCTATTTATATTTATCCCTTCATATGTCTACATCTCAAAATAACCTCCGAAGAATAAATAGGCTATTAATGAGTACAAGCTGTTAATCGTTACTTTGGTAAGTTCGCGATGACAAAGCTATTAAACTAAAGTGACAAGCAAAATTAAAAACTTGATTAATTTTGAAAAAAAATTGTAGGAAAGTTTTTCAAGAGCATTTTTTGTCATTTTATAAGGCGGTTTCGGCTCCTGTGAAGTATGAAGAAGTTTCTTTTGATTTAATCAATTTAATCGATCGATCAACCATTCCTACAGCATTTCTTACCAAAAATAATGAAGATTCAGTCAAATATTCGGGTTTATTTTAGGCTACAATGGAAGTATATCAACGATGGTAACTCGGTGTACACCGATTCTTTATCAAAGCTCTACTCTGATGCAGCCGGTGCACATCGAATTACCGGATTTGTCCTATCATTTGAACGCCTGATATAGTACTTTTAACCCATTATTGCATTGCTGTAACCCATCGTAGGTACAATAGGGCTGTTGCATACATTTTCTGTGTGTTGCATACATTACACGCGATTTAATAGTCGATCCGGGTGTAAAAACCTCCAAAAATAGCGATGGAAGCACTAAACTTTTCCGAAATCCACTCCTAAACTCAATAAACGCTTTTTTTGCTTGAGTGTAATGGTGGCATAGGGCAGTAATAATGGGAGCTTCCTATCTTAATTACATCACTCTCTCTATGCTGATAAGGATGGTTCACAGAGTAATTAGTCATCAGAGTAGTGAGATCCACATCCGCGATGAATGGTATCGTGACATCTAGTGACACCGGTGTCAAATGAAAGTCGTCTCTTATTGGTCACTTCTTGATGGAGTTACAGTACTTTTAGATGGGAATCTCTCATTATTCCTGCCTCAGCTATACCATTCCGCTGGCGCAAATAAAAGCGTTTATTGAGTTTAAGAGTGGATTTCGGAAGTTTTTAGTGCTGCCATCGTTTTTTTTTGGAGGTTTTTACACTTGAATCGACTATTAAATCGCTTATAGCAAAAGTGTGCAACAGCTCCATTACCCATTTATTTCCCTCTTTTGAACCCTTGAAAGTTGGAAAATCATTTTTCCCTTGTTGTCACCCCTTCGACAGATATTGAGGAAAAGGTTATGTATAGGAGCGCGTATAAAAAAAAAACAAACAAAAAAAAAAAAACCAAAACAAAAAAAAAAACAAAAAAACAAAAACGGGGGAAAATACAAAAAAACGGGAAAAAACCATGTTTAATCGCCGTTTCACTTTCATTGCTATCTCTCATTGCCAGACCATGATAAATTCAATTGCGGTATAATTTGCAGGTCTCTCAACGCAACAAACAAAGGGAAAATTTTTTAACAATTTTACCTCCCTTTCATTTGGAGGCAATATTACCCGGAAAAAATTATGTTTTTGAACCAAACAAATTAAAGTTATGCAGTAAAGGGTTAAAACTTGCCATCCCTTTGGACGCCCCAAACAACGCTCCCTTTGGAAGAACATCATTGCAACGCACCGATGTTGTATGCACCAGGATGCAATCTCACAACATTGCCACGCGCTCTTTTCTTATTTTTAGTACGGGCGGCGGCCGCAGAAGAGGAATTATTCAAAGGGGTGTGTTTTTCTGTCGTAGATTCATTTACGATATCAGTCATCAAAGGCGCTCCAGAGATGATGCTGATGATGATGATGACGATGAGAATGTGCCGACCGCGACGACCGTGTATATTCGAGTTTGTATCGACTCGAATCTATGCGATCTTGAGTGTCACCACTCTTCACGTGCTATACCTAGTGCCTAGGTTGCCATATTTAAGGTTTTAAATCGTTATTGTACATTGATTCTTATAGGAAATATTGGCCTAAAGGCGTACCTTTGGCAGCACTGCCTTCGCCCCTTTTACCACGTCCTAGAGTCCCTATATACTATGAGAGTTGCGCCATGTCAGAATTCATTTCTGGGACCAAATAATGTTCGGTCCCGAGCGTAAGCTCTCTGATTGGTCGAAACCGCACGCAAGATGCATGCAATTCAGTGCTCGGGACCTGACATTATTTGGTCCCTGATTGGTTCTCAGATTTAGGCTGTCTGGAAAGCCTCAAGAGGCAAATGCGAATGCTGGAGGGTTTGTTTCGCGTACTCGCTTTCATTGCACATTAGAGGTAACAGTGTTCACAGTAAATATTGATAATTTTTCCTCTCCTTGAATGTTATTCTGGAGAATTTCATCTCTTAAATAATGAACGTAATTGTCGAGAATGGGAACCTAACCTATAAGAGGTAGCGAAATAGCGGCAACAGCGCAGAGGCAAATGGCTATTCGCCATTTGCAATTTTGCCTCTTTTGGGGGCTCCATTGGTCCGCTTCTTCTTCTTCATTTTGATAGACAGGGCGCATCTCTCATAGCATATTGGGACTCTACCAATTCTACTATGTCCTTCTTAGCAAGAACTTTAAATTTTAGAGCTTAAAGCCTTGGCTTAAAGCTACCTTCCGATTAAATTATTGTAGCCGGCCTTGGTGACTTGGTGGTTGGGACCAGTGGCGTAGCGTGCAATTTGGCGACGCGACGTGGCAGTTAGACCATTTCAACCCATGAAAAATATCTAACTATTGGGTGTTCCTGAACACCTTTGCATTCGACCTTTTACATGAGTTTAAATGGACACAATGCAACGTTGTCAAAGTGCACGCTATGCCACTGGTTAAGGCGGACATCTGACTGCCAATTCATAAGTCCTGGGTTCAAATACCAATAGCAGCATCAGATTTCAGATCTTTCACATGTCTTGTCGCTCGGAGCTCTCAAAAACGGTTCCATGGCAGAGATTACAGTAGAGACCTGATTGCGAAATATTTTTTCTCTTTTCAAAAATTTCAAAAAATCAGCTGAGAAAGAAAATGTCAATGATTAAACGGGTTAATTCTTCTTAATGTTAAAGAACATGATCATGTCCCTATTTGACCTTATATTCCTTGAATTTCAATGAATATTTCTCGAATATCATTCCCGCAGAGTGGAGACCAGCCTCTGCGACCGAACGTTTTTGAGCCGACAGATTTTCATGAGCCGGATGGTAATATAATTTTAGGAGGTGGCAGCAAAAATAACTCTCGACTCATTACCGAAGTCGCGTCGACAGACTTATGCACGTGTCTCTGTCATTTAACCGCAGAGACACAAGCTCGATTCAGAGTATATAAAACACCCAAGAGTCCTTGCGACGAAGGAATCCTGCCGTCAGTGGATAAAAATAGACCCCGCTTTCAGTTCATATAATGCTTCATTTTTTTGATTTTTTGATTCTTCATTCCTTTTTGATTTGGACTCTCTTACAAAGAATTATAGGTCTTTTAAAGACTTCATACTTCTCACCTGAAAGATATATTGCTCAATAAAAACAGTTCTTCTTCCAAGATGATGAATTAAAAAATTAAATCAGATCCCTCGAGATCAGAGATATGGGTTTTTCCGTGCAAAGGGTCCGAACCAGTTTTCCACTCTCGCTCTGTGGTTTGAATAATCTGTTGTGTAAAAAACTATAACTACTGTTATCAACGATGGTATAGCGATAGAGAGAATTTTTGGGACGTGATTTTGAAACTTCGAGGAGGCTGCCATGATGGAAATCTCTTATGGACATTTTACAAGGGCTCTGGCGAAGCGTGCTATTTGGCAACATTGCATTTTGTCCATTTGAACCCTCAGAAAAGGTCGAATCCACTGGTCATCGGTGATTCCTTGGTAATTCGATTTTTTTCATGGGTTTTAATGAGCTAAGTGCAAAAACATGTCTGACAGAGATGGGGAGGGGGCGACGGCAAAATATTGCATCCCAAGGAGCATACTCTCCTATTTTCTCTCAAATCGCTTTTGCCCTTATTTTTAAAAGTTTCATAGGCCTCTAAGGGCCTTGCCGGCCGGCTTTTGCACATGCTGTCAGATAGAATATAAAATTGAAGGGCTGGCTGTAAAACGGATGGATGACAGTAAAACGATTCCAAAACCGATCGAGAAACCTATCTTTAGAACAGATTAATTTGAAACTTTAATTGACCTAAACATTTTCGGTCAGTTAAAATGTTTGAACTTTCCACCTTGTACATATGATACATTTCTATTTTTTTTTTTTTTTTTTTTTTTTTTTTGAATTTTTTGACAGCTGCGTGTTCTTCAGCCAGCTCCTTCATTGTAAAAAATGCGGTATAACTGCAAAAAAATCCTAAAAGAAAAGTTAGTTGGTATGTAAAGATCAATTTAACTTCAAAATATGTTTCAGAACAATTAAACAAGAAAGAAATTAGAAATTAAATTTATTTTATTTTGAGTTATTAGCATTTTTTTTTTTTTTAAAAAAACACACGGGTCAAAAAATCTAGTTGATCAATAACAATCGTATGCTCAAAAAATGTTGACTTTTTAGATTCTAATTTGAGTTCCTTCTGAGGGTTTTTTTTCCTTCCGTAGCTTTCTCCTTGAGATTGACACTAAACATGCAATTGGGTAAAACTTAAAGGCAAACTAATAAATTAATTAATAGGAACTTTTGTCTGATTAAATGTTTCTCTCGTGGTTTAATCAATACACTTCATAGGGTAGGTATGCTTTTAATCTGCAATTGTGCCTCTGACATTTTAAATTATGATGTTGTTATCTTGAAGAGGTCTATACATTCAGTGGTGGCGTGTGCAATCTGTCAACGGTGCAGTTCGTCCATTTAGAACTATGTAAAATATCGATTCGAAGGAGTGCACTGTGCGCCCCCAATACGTCGATCTTTTTCATGACTTTAAATAGATTAAAAGCAACATTGCCAGATTGCACGCGCTGCAACTGTATTGACACATTATAGCTTTGGCTTACAATTTTGGTTTGATGATGACAAGAACTAATTTAAATTACTATGAAATTATCATCCATTACTTATCGGACTCTAATAATCGTATTCCTAGGTAACACTTTAAGGATATATATTTTACGTCAGAATCTAAGAAAACTTCTGTTAAAATTTGTTCTTGATGATTAAATACTGTCAAACAAGTATTTAATCATTAATCTTACCTATGGATAAACTTCAATTCTTAACTTTATATTTTAATTATTTACAATATTTACAGCTTCAATTATTCAAATATCTGTACAGTTCTAATTTTTTTTTTCATTTTAGATTTGATTCGTTTAGGCTGCCTATGTTATGTACGTTACATGATAAACAAAGACGAAGAAAAAAAACAAAAAAAAAAACAAAAAAAAACAAAAAACAAAAAACAAGCAAAATAAAGCAGACGGTCGTGAAAAAGTATTAAATTATCTTGTGAGAAGTACAATTCTCTTCAAGTACAGTTTGAAACTCTATTTTTTTTATTTTGTGGAGAAAATTGTTGTTTTATTTTCTAGATTATACCTTAAAATTATCATGAAATTGGTATACTTGTCGTGGACCGATTACGAATACATTTGAAAAATGTCTACAATATAATACTGCATTTGATCTAGATCTTATATTTCCTTTTCTCGACTTTCTTAAAATTTCTATTCACTTATTTTCTGTACGCCGAGCGAGGTCTTTGATCTTGATTAAAATGGAAACAAGCTGTCTATAATCTCTGGTAAAAGAGTTCTTTGAAGTGTCATGCATGACCAAAATTCCGAGCGGCACGAATCCCACAGAATTCCATGAAATTACACGAAAAGAAAACTTTACGGAATCCCACGGAAGTCCCATAGAATTCCTTATACTTTTTTTGGAAATCCGTTGAAGTTAATGTCTCAAAGAATTTTGGTCAATGGACTCTTCATGGAATCATTATGGAACCACTTTACCAGGGATGATGCACTTTCCCGTTGTCTCTATCCCAATTGCTTGAAATCAAGGTCTCTCGAGTGTTTCTATGATACATAGTTGAGTGGTGAAGGGGGGGGGGGGACCTACGCATAGTTTTGTTTATAGAGTTAAATATATTTGTATTGGTCAAGAATTTGCAAAGATTCTCTCAGAATCGTTTTGTCATGAATTTCTCGATTTCATCGATTCCATCAGGGCCACGAGCTCATCGTTGCTCAAATCCTCTATCCATTTCCCCTTTCTCTGTCCGTTCTTCACAATTTTCATCCCCGCTCCGTCGATCTCATAATCGCCATCCTCCTCTTCTGACTCCACCCCTTCATTATCAAGTTGCTTTGACAACAAGCTCATCAATTTCTCAGCACTCGTTTCCGACGAAATGACCATAGACTCAGACGCCTGAATTTCCTTCAGCTCATCGGGAATTTTCTTTTGTTCGATTTTAGGCGGATCGTACGTTTCATCAAGACCGTCTTCGAAGTTCTCAGATGAAATTGGCTCCTCCTCTAAATTCGGAAAATTTTCAGAACGCTTGCGTAAGATCTCGGAATTAATTAAATCTTTGGTTTTTGTATCTGAGTCACCGGTTTGAAAACCAATCTTTTCGGTATAATCGATGTTTGATGAATTCACTGTTGAATGTTGATCGTCATCACTCCAATGCTCATCGTCTGTAGATGAATCCTCTATTAGCTTTGAATTCTTTCCTCGTCTGAAATAATCTTGTTCATCGCCTATTTCATTCAAATCCTCAGAGATTGGCAGATCCTCGTTGTCAAACGATTTTGTTGCAGTTTCAGACGAATCTGATAAGGAAAGGGTGCTCGTCTCTGAAACTTGACCCTCAGTTGTCAAATCGGTTTTCTGGTCGAGAGTTGAGGTCATGACCTCTTCGTTGCCAGCTGACGTGCTACCGTTCGATGTATCACAATTCAACGGATCATCTATTTCTTCTTCTTCATCATCTCCGGTCGAGATCATCACAACGGTTGCTGTTTCAGCGTTTACCTTGTTCCCGGTTGAACTCACCGAGCTTGTTGCGAGACTGAAAGGTGTCATCGGTTCCTCATCGATGTCTTCGCTCACTGGTTTGACATCCAAAAATAAACTCTGGGGTTCTCCCTCTGAAACTGAAACCGTCGTCGTTTCAGTATCGTCAAAAATTGTTGGTTGAGATGATCCATATACAATATCGGGATGCGATTCACTTTCAGTCGTTGGTTGATGATATATTTGTGTCGTTTTAACGGAGGCTCTGCCCTTGCTTAATTCCTCATATTTTTCCGCGTCCGACTCAGTTTGATTGTCCGTTGGATTGGCCACTGAATTAAGATCATCCGAAACTAATTCACGATTAACTTTTTTGTCGAAATGGATTTTATCATCATCGCAATCAATGTCCTCATGATATTCGTCTGTAGTCACGTTATCAATGTAAGTTGAAGTTACTGTAGTCTCAGGAAGTGAACTCTGTTCCGAGTGTTCAGCTGTGTCAGTTTCGCCTTCAAAAATCAGAGTAGAAAAAAGTTCTTGCGTGGTGTCACTCACTTTCTCGCCGTCGCAATCACTATCCTCGTGATATTCCTCTGTTGTCACGGCATCGGTGAAAGTTGACGTTTCTGTAGTCTCCCCTTCAAAAATTAGAGTAGAGGAAAGTTCTTGCGTGGTATCACTCTCTTTGTCACCGTCACAATCACTATCCTCGTGATATTCGTCTGTTGTCACGTTATCAATGGAAGTTGAAGTTTCTGTAGTCATTCCTCCAAAAATTAGAGTAGACGAAAGTTCTTGCGTGGTGTCACTCTCTTTGTCACCGTCACAATCACTATCCTCGTGATATTCGTCTGTTGTCACGGCATCGGTGAAAGTTGACGTTTCTGTAGTCTCGCCTTCAAAAATTAGAGTAGACGAAAGTTCTTGCGTGGTATCACTCTCTTTGTCACCGTCACAATCACTATCCTCGTGATATTCGTCTGTTGTCACGGCATCAATAGAAGTGGAAGTTTCTGTAGTCTCGCCTTCAAAAATTAGAGTAGACGTAAGTTCTTGCGCGGTGTCACTCTCTTTGTCACCGTCACAATCACTATCCTCGTGATATTCGTCTGTTGTCACGGCATCGGTGAAATTTGAAATTTCTGTAGTCTCAAGAAGTAAACTCTGTTCCGAGTGTTGCGTAGTGTCAGTTTCGCCTTCATAACTTAGAGTGGACAAAAGTTGCGTAGTATGACTCACACAATCAACGTCGGTTGAATGAGTGTTAATCGCAAAGATTTCACTTGCGTCCTCTTCTTGATTTTGAGTTGAATCGTAAGGATAACTTTCGCTTGATGCTTCATCTTGATTTTGAGTTGATTCATGTAGATAACTTTCGGTACTCAATGTTTCATCTTGAGTTTGAGTTGACTCATATGAAAACGTTTCGGGACTCGATGTTTCATCTTGAGCTTGAGTTGGTTCATATGGATAACTTTCGGTACTTGATGTTTCATCTTGATTTGGAGTTGACTCAAAATAACTTTCGGGACTTGTTGTTTTCACTTCTTCTTCTGTTGTGTGGTAGGTTCCTGTATCTTGCTCATTATCTAGGGAGGCGCTGGAAAACGTAGGATACGAATCAGTTGGGGGCGATGTTGTATCTGCGCCATCAATTAAATTGTAATTGTTAGAATGTGTGATTTCGTGTTGGTAAAGGGATGGCAGAGGTTCTGATGAGGAGAATATCCCAATTTTGTCATCGATTTGAAAATTATCAGAATGCTGCAGAAGAGGAGAAAAAGTTGATGACCAGGCTTTAACGCTAGCCGTTGATAAATGCTCTAAACCATCATTATCAGGCTTAGATTCATACGGAGGACCTGTGATTGGTGTATTAATGGACGACGTCTCGGGATTTATATCCACCACTGAAGATGTTTTTTCGGTTTGTGACACCGCATTTTGCGAAGGAATCGGTGAGATCGATGACGTCAAAGTTGATGGAAATTTTGAAATCGTTGTCCACGAGATAGACAGCGGGTGACTCTCGATGAATTGTGAAACAGTTGATTGTGAGATGTATTTTATGGTGTGAGAAGTGGGTGTAGAATCATTCTGACTACGCGGAGGGGAGGGGGACTGCGTGACCACCGTTGACCAAAAGTTTGAAGAAGTCGTTGCTTTCGGTGCTGGTGTGTGATGATCGATGACCGGTGACTCAAACATGGTCTCACTGACGTTTACTGTAAAATGCGGGAAGGAAACGTTGTAGGTCGGCGCTTTGAACGGCTCGTACGTTTCGGAGGGCGGCAAAACTTTCCGATTTAGGATAACGTTCAAAGTGTTCAAAAGCGACATGAACTGTCCATCGCCAAACACTGGGTATTTCATCGACGGAGCCGTTTTCAATCGTTTCGAAGCGAGAGACGAGATCACTGAATTCTTTTCCGGACGCTTGGAGTCCCTAACATCTTGATTCACAACCGGCAAATAATCACTCAACAACCGTTTCAAAAGTTTGACCGGAGGTTTGATGGTATCTTGATGCGTAGGTGTGGGTATCTTCGTTACGTATGATGGAACGTAGGTTGATTCGGTGGTTGTTTGAGAGACCGAAGTTGGTGCCTCCATTTCGCGAGATACCGAAACCGGAACCGGAACCGAAACCGAACTCACCCGCTCGTCATGAAGCTCATCGGTGAAGAATGTGACGGACTCCGGAGACTCAGAAGTTGAAGACACAAAAAGATTCCCAGCGTTGACCGATCCCAGACTGTTCTCGGCATCAGTGTCCAGATCCATCGTGATTGGGTGCTTCAAAATGTCGGTGATTTTTTGGATGATGTTGTCTGGTAGGTTTAGCGGGGGGAAGAGCGTTGTCCGATTGCTTCTCTAGGAGCATTTGTTGAAGTTCGTCCGGGTTCTTGCTGAGAACGTTGTCTACTTCCGATGCTTCTACGACCACCGGAAGCGGGTAAAATAAGACTCTCTGAGCCGACGCTCCATCGTCATGTCTTGATTCGCCATCGGCATCTGAAAATAGATGAAACAAAGAAATTCGACATGAAATGTGAAATAATGGGTCTACTGCAAGATTTTGCATCTTAACGATAGAGAAGGTCAATTCTGGTGTGAAATCACTTGAAAATATCACCCTCCATAATTTGGGAAGATTAGAAAGTTTCAAAGTTGACTCCTAAAAACTCAAAAAAAAAAAAAAAAAAAAAAAAAAAAAAAAAAGGCTTTCTTTGATGAACGAAATTCCAGGATATATGGTGGTGAAAAGACCGAGTCTGAATGTGATAGCCCCATGTAATAGCAACTTATGCTGAGAAAAGTGATTCATTATTTAAATAGAAAGCTCCAATTAGATGGGACTCCCCCGACCCCCAGTCCCCCATTGTGACCCGCTCATTTGACTGACATATATTGGATTTATCTTTAAATGCCTTTTAAGGGTTGCTGATTTGCAGGTAGTTTCCGAGAATTTTTGATGCTTTCAATGTAACTTTCACGCTATTTTTCACTCGAATCAACCCTTTATGAGCGAAAAAAAAAAAAAAAAAAAAATCTTCAGATAATATGATCCTAATCAATGAGTAATTTTAGAAGATTTTTTCGAGGAAGAAGCGTGATTAGCAAGGGCATGATCAGAGGGAGGAGGAAGGGAGCCCTCCCCCTCTGACCCTGAAAAACGCAAAAATAAAGAAAAAATAAGGCGACAAACTATGTCAGAAAGTGTCTAAAATTCTGCAAAATATGAACTTTTGCATACCCTTCGAGATAGATGTCCACGTTGCAATGTCGATTGAAAACGCTCTTATTGTTTATTTGAGCAGCAAATGACAAAATGATTATGGTGAAAATGCGGTGTCATTTGATGGGCATTTTCATGAAACTCACCTAGTTGGTTCAAACTTTACTAAAAAATGACTAAATACGGCTAGTTGTTTATTTCAAATGAAAATTCGTTTTATGCCTTCATTATTACGTCATGGCCATTATATCCTCCAAGCAAACAAAAAATGTACCAACATCTCAGACATTTTCAAAATGTACCTTAACTTTCTTAACTCATTGGCGCATATTTTAAAATAGGTGACGCGCAAAATGAAAAAAAATATGAAAACTATGAGATTGAGCAAAAGTGGATGGGGTATAAGTTGGGGGAGGGTCTGACCCAAGCTTCGGAATTTTTGAAAATTTGTCCTATTTTTGGAGATTTGGAGACATTTTTCCAAGATTTTTTTTTCAATTTTTAAGAAAATGAGGCACTTAAACGTCTATTAATGAGCGTAAACCGCACTGCACCTGCGTATTCCTAGGTTGGCATAAGTCAAATAAGCAGGCAAATTCGAATGTGAAGTAACCGCGGAAACTTCTTTACTGAAACACTCGCTACCTAAAGGTAAACGATGGAAAAAGTGGCACACAAAACCCTCTTGTAAATGCTTTCAATCCGGAAGTAGGTATTCCTTCAAAGAGTTCAAAGTGTTCGCCTTTTCCTTGAGCACTTGATTGATTGTTGTGAACTAAGGTGACGCTGGGTATTATAGCGCCTCAAAAATATGCAATTGCACCTATAGTGCTGATGTAGTTGTTGCATAGGTAATTTTTGGCAGGCGCTTTATAAATAAAACGGCGGTATGCAAGTTACAATACGGAATTCGGAAAGCAGTTACGGACTATCAAATGATGTATAAAGCGCCTGCAGATACTGACTTATGCAATAACGGTTGCAGAAATGATGGTGCAGTGGCATATACTACTCGGCGTTCTTATGCTCATTGTCAGCATATCGTCCAATGCCACGATCTCAATCGAGTGCTCAAATGCTTGCGAAGATTGCTAGGGACTTTTTTGTTGAGTAGAAATTAACTTCTTTTGAGAAACCTTTTTTTTTTTTTTTGGGGGGGGGTGGGGGGGCATTTTTGAACAACATACAATGGTAGGAAATTTTAATTAATTAACGGTGTTTCAACCGATTGAGAAAAGATTACAGAACAGAGTATTTTCGTGCAGTACAGCCATACACTGAACGGAACTGTGTAATCTTTTTTCAACTGGTGGAATCGTCAATGAATTGAAAAATGTCATTAATTATACGCGAAACGGCAGCTCTGGTTGTATTCCTATTTTCTATCCCTGCATACTTTAATAGAAAAAATGGGGACATTTTTATCGATAAATTAAGAAACCTCAAAATGTGTGATTTGTCACCGAAATATTCACTATATACCATAGGCGGACCGTAACCAAAAAAAGTGGGGGGCTAAAAAGTGATGACTTTTTTTTTTGCTTCTCAAGTCTCACGTGATGACTTTTTAGCCCCTCCGCACAAAAAAGTGGGGGGGGGGGTATATCCCCTCCTAGCCCCTGCTACGGTCCGCCTATGCTTTATACCCAGTGGCGAAGCGCGTAGTCTGGCAAACTATCATTTTTTTGTTTCTTTCAATTTAAATTTATGAAAAATGTCAAACTATCTAGTGATCGGAGATACTATCAATTCGATCTTTTTCATGGGTTCAAATTGGCAAAATGCTACGCTACCGAATGGCACACTTCACCGCTGACTCTCTCTTTTTTCTTCATTAAAACATGCATGTCCAACAAGGATAGATAAAAATACAATATTTTTCTTCTTATTCATTTTCAATGATTCATCGAAAGACAAAACGAAAAAATTGTGAAATGAAGCTGGAATTCACTGTTTGATGGAATAAGCGAGCATTTTTATCCTTCAGTTCTTTAATTTGCGTTTCGATTATTAACTTTTCAATTAACTTTGAAGAGCGCAGGGCTCGAGCTTGTTTTGTTACATTAGATCCATGGGCGTTTCTATATGAAATTTCTCTGGGGGAGGGGGAATCGGCAACATCCCAAACATCGTTCCATAATCTATCTGGTGGAGCTGGCCATTACCATTATGATACTGATACAGTGACACAAGCCCAGAAATTATTAAATATGTAGGATATTTCTCATTGGCCAAGAATATGTACAGACTTGATCGCCCGGTTGAAACGAATGCCTTAGATTGCCAAGGGTATGGATGAGTGTTTGGTTTGGAGATGATATGCCGCAGTACCGCGGCGCGGCGACTGGTGCAAAGAGCCAACATCATTTTTCTTCCATTTAATTCTATACAAAAGAATCGAATCGATATTGAAGCAGCGCTTCACCAACAATCGATTGTTATACATAAATTCAGGTGGTGGGAAAACATTGCTGCCAAATTGCACGAGCCTCCGCGCCACACCCACCGCTGAGATACTGAGGTCAGCATGACCAGTAATGCCAATTATGGCAGAAATTTTCCGTTCCCAATTGATTTATAGTAAAATTCGGATTATTTCTGCCATATATTTGATGACGACACTGATCATGACAATACATCTAAAGGTTGGAGGAGTATTGAGTGTAAAAGTGTGAAATGGGACAGTTGCAAGGGTCTGAAACGTTGTGTTTTTATAAACAAAATTAAAGTACTTGATGAGCTGAGAACAAAGATGCCTTTGGTTTCTAATTAAGTCCCATTGTTCCGGAGATGAGATTTTGGCCCAAAATACATTGTTTTAAATGGGAATTTAGCGTAGTGACGTCACTACGCGCACGATTTCTTACAACTTTACACGAGTGTATCTCCAAAGCCGGGACACTTAGAAAACAACCAAAGGCACCATTGTTCTCAGCTCATCAATAACTATCATTTTCTTTATAAAAAACACAGGAGTTCATACCCTTGCAATGAATCAAAGCACGGGTTGAATTTAATGGTAATATCAATCGACGCACATCGAAACGATAACAATGATGAAAATTTGCCGAGGAAACAAAATATTCTAAATGATTGATTAATAGCTAGAGAGAAAAGACAATTTTGCATCGCACCTCTAAAACGACTGCCAATGCACTGTTAAATGGGCAGCAGCAGAGGTTGCTCTTGTAATTTTTCAACAATTTTTTCCTCCATTTGATTCTATGTAAAACAGTTGACTTGGTGGTGAAGCATCACTGACAATCGATTGTAGTACATAAATTTTAACGGAGGAAAAACAGTGTTGCCAAATTTCACGAGCTGCCACTAGCTAGCAACATACACGTGATGGATGACACTCAAGTCAGAGACACTTTTGCCACCACAAATTCAGAAAAGATTGGAGTTGTTGCAAGCCCGAAAAAAATAACAGATAGGTGTCGCTTCGTAAGGTCACCTACACCCAAAAATCTGAACTATGGTGACTTTTTGGACATTTCATTTCACTATACTAGAGTGAAGTGGCCCCATGGAAAAATATCAGGAGGGTGGGTCACTTGAAGCGGGCCCGCTTAATTTTTGACTAATAAACCGCGCAAGTAAAATCAGCCTAGAGTGCTAGATAGGATTAAAAAACGTTATATGTCCCCTAAAAATAAACTTTGGGGCGGAATAAGTTTATTTACCCATACATTACTTCAACAAACTCTTGATTATACCACATTGGTTAGGATTACCCAATATCCAGCCTCGGTATTTATTGTATTCAGGAGAAATTAGTCACTGACATCCAAAATTCACGTTAATCCTCTTCAAATCCAGTGCCTTTTAAAGGCTGTTTTTATTTTCCACACAGTATGAGAATAAACTGGAAAAATGTTCTTGCTGATCATTTTCGTTTAATTCAAGTTATACCAAGGTGGCTCAGAGAGCACCTCTTATTCTCAGTCGAGTACCTTGTATACTTTTTATTCAGGCAAAACGAAGACAAATATACACACATTTGGTGAAATACGTGTAACGTGTATCAACTCCGAAGAGTTGGGGGGGGGTACTGTTAGCCCCCCCCCCAACAACCCCTTAGGACTTATTTAGAGGGGTGGGCACCCGTATCTCGCATGCATCAAATGGAACGGGTCTATTTGGACTTCAGATTTTGACGGGGCTGAAAATGTTTTCCCCAAATTCTTTGTGGCCGATAAACGTTACGCATTTTCGCCAAATTTTCGCATTTGCCTTAATTTAACCACATAGTATGAAAGTATGCCGGCGGCTCTGAAACAACATTTATGTAGTATGGCTCGAGTTAGTTTTGTTTTTTTGTTTTTTTTTCAAAGATGAGAATATTTTTTTTATTAGTTATTGGAACCCTGCGCCCGAGGCCCCACATTCATTTTCAATTTCGGCTTTTTCTTTTTTCTGTCCTTTTCTCCTACCCTTAAATTCCTTTCTACGCTACTGCCGTTTCCTTTCTTCCTTTTTCTTTTTTCTACCGCCCTCTGTCGTTGCATAAATAACCTCACTTACCGTGGGTGGGGGGGGGGGGGGAGGAGACAGAAACCCGAAGAAAAATAAGACGAAAAAAAAGCATCCAAATAATGAACGGACTTATTAAACGTACGTGTTGGAGTTTGCAAAAATTATTTAAGGTAAAAAAAAAACAAGCAAACGCAAACTAAAACTTGACGAATTTAACCCCCCCCCCCCTCTACCATCTCCCTGAAGACCCCTGTAGACGCTCCACCACGCGCTAGTGCGGTGATGTGATTCATAATAAGTTAACAAAGGCTATGACCTATCTTTGTTAATTTACTGTCAACTTTTTTTTACTATCGTTATTTTTTTCTTCTCTCTCTCTTTTTTTCTCTTTTTTTGTAGTGGAGACTTAATTATTTACACGGGCCATTCTTGACTTTGACCCGGTGCGTTTCACTCGTTAACAATACTGCGGATAAATATTGACATTATAGGTCTCGACTAAATCTCTCGCCAAAATATTAATATTGGCTAGAAAAGGTTGCAATTCTGACCAAGAGTCTTTACTTAAATAAATACATGTAGAGCTATACCTTTCATGGTGAAACGAAGAACACATTTTCTATGTTTTACTAAGGGGTCGGCCCAATTTTTTTGGAGTCAACAAGCCCCCCCCTTCCCCTCACTTTTTGTCAATTTGTTGATGGAGTATTTTCTCTACAAGAAGCTAGACGACGAAACCTGTTTGTTTCTTTCAAAACTATTGTTCTGAGTTATATTTGGTAATTTTAAAGTTTGAAAGGTCGAGTAAAAACAATTGCATAAACTAGCAAAAATTAGATCCAAACAAGCGTATTAATTGTGGAATTTCACGTTCATTTAAGAAAAAAAAACAACGAAAATAATGAACTTTTCAAAAAGATCTATCATATATGTTCTTTTTTTCACTAGAAATATCTAATATGTATTTACAGGGGAGTGAATGTTTATATGGCCTATGACGCTGAGGCACCCCTTAATAAAAAAGTATTTGACTTATTATTTTTCTTTATTTCTTCCTTCCTTTCTTTTCAATTATTCCAACTTCCGACACCTTCATATCAAACCATATATCCTAAAAAGTGTTTTTTCCCCCCTTTTGAAAATTTAATACTATCCGCAACGACAAGGGTTTTTTTCAGGGAGAAATGTTGTTGTCAACGTTCTGAACATATTCATTCTTACAAGTGCCTTGGGCCGTGTCATCTTGCAAAACTTTTGTGTTCATTTTGATCTCCCACAAGAAAGTGTCCTATAATATTCGACTATTTTCACTGATCCAAAGAAAATTGTGGGGGGGGGGGGTTAAAAAAGACGCAACTTGAAATTTGAAAGAAAAAAATTAATAGAAAATTCGAACATGCTGGCACGAAAATATTCCGTTGGGTTTCTTTAAAACTATTCCCTTAGGCCTCAATTTTGTTTTTCACTCCTTATTTGCGTACCGATTGAAGATTTAATGCTTGATTCTCTCATAAATTTGTGTTACAAGTTTTCGAATCTTCCGCTGTAAAAACAGTTTAGGGGATGCAAAATAGCATAGAAATAGAAAAAAATCACGTGTATCTAAAATTTTGAGAAAGAGTGGAGTAATCATAACCTCTCTTTCGAACAAACACAATGACTTGAATTTCAATAATTAACTCAAGTATAACTTATTATGCATTTGACACTTACTGCTGAGAGATAGTGGACTGGGGAAAGTTAAAACTGGTACACATTTGTAAACACAGATTAAAACGAAACATACTTCTAAAACTGTCATAATAATACAATAAAAAACGCAAGTTGCATTTGTAAAACGTCGACTTTAATTTGCAATGGATCAATTCACTGCGATACGGATGAGAGACTGACTGTGAGCAGCCGATGGAACATGTAGGTCCACCACTTTGTTATTTTTCAGGTTTGCATTATTTGCAGATTACAATCATGGTATAAACAGTGAGTGTGCGAGAGTCATCGTCTTTTGAGTATCGATATCGTGGGAGAGAGGGAAGCAGTGCAGGACTGCAGGGTCCAAAGACGGACTTCGCAAGCCGCGCACAGTAGAGCAAATAATGGGATTTCTAGGACATCATTTCAGTATCAAAACTCAATCTTCTGAACAATAAATGTCTAAAGTTACAAATAAAATAGTTTTGATCAAAAAAAAAAAAAAAAAAAAAAAAAAAAGGTAGTAATAAAAAAGAGTAAAATTGTTTGATTTTACTGTTTGAAATTAGTCATAATAAAATTTCGACACCCAATAAAGGATCAAAGGGCATTTAAACCAATGAAGTAGATCGAAGTGTTGGGTGTTCGACGAACACCTTCGAATTTGACTTTTTACATGGGTTTAAATGAACAAAATACCACGTTGCCAAATTGCACGCTACGCCACTGAAGGGCATATGGTCTGAGATCGTCAAAAAGTGGCCAAAACGTAGAAAAAAAAATTATCATCAATTTATCTTTTATAAACTTTTAAGACCAACTTTGATCCCAGAGAACAATTTTTAACGTGTAATTGAAACCAAGGAATGTCACAGGAAATGTTTAAATTAAGCTTAAGAGGTTGAAAAATGATACCATTGCTCTTTTCTTTTTTTTTTTTTTTTTTTTTAACACGTACTGCGATTTTCGATCTCAGGTCGTGCGATGGAACATGGAACAATTATTAAGATATTTAAGAACGGGGTTTTCTTCGTCGCGTGTGGTTCGTTTAAAGCTCCATTTTTTTTTTGAACGGGTTTAATCCAAATTCTTGCGTTCCGTTTTTGTTTACATTTTTGAATTGCGCTGTTTATTATATGGGATTTGTTATTTTTTCAAGCTTAACTAACTTGTTTTTTGAAATGGAACTTGATCCGTTAGGTAGTCTACAGTGATTAAGGAGATTCAAAAGGGGGGGCTTGGTTTTTTTCTCCTCCCCTCCCGGTGACCCCTTTTTTATTTTTCTCTGTTTCTTTCCCCCTTCTTCCCCCTCTTTCCTCCCCTTTTTGAGTCGAACGGGGGAAGGGGCGATCGTCTTCCACCTCCCCTCCGTATCCGCCAATCAATGTCATCAACGAAGAACCAAAACTTCTCATTCGCAGGAATTCATGTTTCGAGAATTCGAGCCAATGTGTGGCAGGGAGGCAGACTGACGCAGACGCAGCGCGGCAAAGAGTGAGATAAACATTAACAATAAGGTACTCAAGAGATGTCGCACAGTGGAACGAGTCAAAGAGAGGAGTCGGACATGAAATATATGACTCAATATGCAAATCGTTGGTGTTTTTACGGTCACGAAATGCATTGTAAGGAGTGATTCGTGAGGAAAATTTTACGAGAAAATCAATAAAATTACATTCAAACTTCCACAATGCGTATTAACGAAGATACAAGCATCTAAGGTTTACATCAGGGCTGCCATTTTGCGTAGAATCAATGCTATTTTTCTAGTCACCGATGATTCCACCGGTTGAGAAAAGATTACACAGTTCAGTTCAGTGTATGACTGTAATGCACGTAAATACTCTGATCTGTAATTTTTCCTTAATCGGTGGAAACTTCGTTGATTAATTAAAATATCCGCAAGTTTTTTAAAGTCATCGACGACTCCACCGGTTGAGAAAAGATTACAGATGCTAGTATTTCAGTTTATCATAGTCATGCACTGAACTGTACTGTGTAATCTTTTCTCAACCGGTGGAATCATCGGTGAATTAAAAAATAGCGTTGATTTTACTCAAAACGGCAGCCCTGGTTTACATTTCATGTCCGGCCTCTCCCATTGGCTCGCTTCACTGTGTGTCGTGTCATCTCTGACTATCTCAGAATCTGCCGGTCGATTTTTTGGCTTCAGAGAGCAGAGGAGGCGATGAAAGTCTTTTTTTTTTGAGACGCCTGTTTATGGATATAAGATTGTTGGTGAGGTGAGCTATCGGAGAATCGAATTAATCGTGCTGCAATTTCCTCCTCAACTTGACATCTTTACCGGTTTACGCAGGGCGGCCTTTTTGCGCATCTTAAAGGGAATGTTTAAATTTATCGGATTCAAAGATTACACAATCTAGGTCACCTGTGTGACTGTAGGTAACCCACGAGTAAACTCCGCTTGGTAATATTTTCGTCAACCGATGGAATCACCGTCGACTTCAAAATAAAATGGAATTTTGATAGTCATCGATGATTCAATCGGTTGAAAAAAGATTGCGGATCAGAGTATTTTCGTAGATCATGGTCACACACGGCTAAAATGAGTTAAAAAATCCTGCTGAAGATCCACAAAGCGGCCAAAGCTTTGGCCCGGTCTCTCAATAAAGCCATTTTTTTTTTATTTTTTAAATGAAAGCATTTGCCAGCATTACTATCATACATTAGAGGAGCATAGCTGTAGCCAGGGTTTGTTGTCAGGGGTGGCTGCAACTCTACAATTTTTCTCGGGGCGGGCTGCAGGTCTTTCCCCTATTTCCCCCTCTGTACTTTTTCTCCTTCTTCTGACATTTCGGAGGGGGGAGTGGCCTCATCAGCCCCCTCCCCCCGGCTACAATCATGTAGAGGAAGCTCTATTTTATTTTGTTTTTTTTGTTTTTTTGTTTTTTTTTTTCATTAATTTTAATTTTGGATGAAAACTATGTGTTGTTAATTGAAGGGGGGAGGTCTAAATTTGAGACCTAAAATGGATTTTTTTTAACCCAAATACTGAGGCTTGGAATTCTGACACTTTTTCGAGCTATTTTTGTGTTTAAATTCATAGTTTTATTCTGATTGAGTAACACAAACGTCAAACATGTCTATAAGTGTCTTATTTAATTCAATACATTTTTTCATAAAATCAGATAGACTTTATCTATGGACGAGCTATTATTTGTACTTGTTTCGTTACTAGTAGGGGGTGTTATTTTCTCATTCATTGAAGTTTTCTCAGTTGTAGTGGTAGAGGTGGTGGTGGTGGTGGTCGATGGCGCAGCTGTGATCGAGGTTGTTGATGGAATAAAGCTCTGATTGTGGAGTATCGATTCTGGAACTTTTACTTCACCCAATTTTTCATAGACTGGAATGAGAATCGATTCCACCGCCTCCATCTTATCGTCAGGCTGGTTCTTGCTACTATCCTTCGTGGAATTCTCTGGTATACTTCCTTTTGAGATGAGGATTATTGCCGGTGTAAATTTTTCACCGCCCGATTGTTCTGGTCCAATTTTCGCAGGGATGACGGTTGGCACCACTGCACCAACGCCACCTCCGAGCAGGGATTGTTGGGAACCGTAGATAAGTCTGATGTTGGCATTCATGAATTTGCCCAAAAAGCTGCCGGTATGCGTGGCGATCAGTTGACCAGATGATTGAGACGGGAAAGATGATCCGATTTTCATCGCGGTTAGGAAACCGAGCTTTTTTTTGAAGAAACTACGCTGCTGCCTTTGTGTAATTGAGTTGTCTAAATTGTCGATTATTCGAGTTCCGTAAAAGCCGGCTTCTTTTGCACTCTCTACCGCCGAAAGTTCATTCTTAGGCATTTCAGTTTGATCTGAAATTGGAGAAAAAGACACATTATAATATAGATACGGGGAGGTGATCCAAGACAGTGGTGGCGCGTGCAATCTGGAAAAGTTGCATATGCCATGATTAAGGTCGAAATATTTTGGGGGTGCTCAGTGCACCTTCCTCAAAATCGATATTTTAAGTGGATTTAAATGGACGAAATGCAATGTTCCTCAATTGCACGCGCCGCCACTAGTCCAGCACTGAAAAAATTGAAAGTGTAATTTTACCTGTAGGGAATGAACGGGGGGGGGGGGGGGAATCTTTCACTAGGTACATTATATAGAAAATCAACATTTCATGATAAAAGATTAGATAACATACATATGTCGCCATTTTTTTTTTTTTTTTTTTTTTTTTTTTTTTTTTTTTATGGCACACATTTTTACGAGTATCACTGGTCTGCTTCAAAAATGAACTATAGCATGGTGATGGGTGGACTTTAATAATTTTGAGTCGCTGACTCCGAAAATGGCCTCCGTTTTTTTTGTATGCCTCCATTTTCGAGTTCAACCCCTTTGTACCACAAATATGGGTTGAAATGGGCTGATTTCACTGGTCTGCAAAGAGAAATTAAAATAAAAAACTCGCATGGTGATGGGTCATTTTTACTAATTTTGGGTCGCTGAATCCAAAAATGACCACGTTTTTTTTATGCTTCCGTTTCGAGGTCATTTTTGGATTCTGCGACCCAAAATTTGTAAAAATCACCCATCACGATTCCAGTTTTTTTATGTTTATTTCTTTCTACAGACCAGTGAAATCAGCTCATTTCAACCCATATTTGTTGCACATAAGGGGTTGAACTCGAAAATGGAGGCATAATAAAAAAAAAAAAAAAAAAAAAAAAAAAAAAAAAAACCGGAGGCCATTTTTGGATTCAGCGACCCAAAATTAGAAAATATCACCCATCACACCATGCCATGCCAGTTCAGCTTTTTATTTTTTTTTGCAGACCAGTGTATTCGTACGAAGGCTTAGTGGCGCCTATAGGGCAGAGCACTATAGTCATCTCCATAGCGGATCTACAAGGGTGGAAGGGGGAGGGGTTCACCTCCCAGGTTTTCTTTGTTGCTTTTCTTTATTCTCTTTTCCCTTCTTTTGCACGATCTTATTCGCGAATACGCGAAACTGGTCTCGCTAAAGGCAAAACAAAAAAAAAAGGCGCGAATACGCGAAATCGCAGGAGGCGAAATTGATGCGGAAGGCGAGGGATTACCTTAAGTCGATTCTCAAGAAAGGGTAAATTTTCACCCCAACGACTTCTCGCCTATGAATGCGGGAAAATTTTGATGAAAATACACAAGCAATACTAAAAAAAACAATAATTGAAGAAATACAGGGATGACTGAAGTGATTTGTTGAAATATCGGCATTTATTTTTAAAAAAACTAGACTGGGGTGAAAATTTACCCCCCTTCCCAATCCCCCAACTAACTGGTCACGTTAGGGTTAAAAAAGGAGGGAGGAATGTAGTATTTCCTGGTTTTCTACTATAGAGGAGCTATTTTTCTAATACCGTTCTTAACAATTTAGAGGAAATTCTGATACTTTGAACAGTCTCAGACTCTGTTAGAAACACCAGAATATTCTGTTGAAAGTACTGAAAATTCCTCAGGTGACTCATGCCTGTGCTGCTGGTAATATTATTATCAGTTAAGAATTATCTTTTCATTGTGGACAAATATATTTAATTTTTTGTTTTTTTTTGGGTCTCTCCTCTTTAAGATGAAATACTTAAATGTGAGGAGCATTTTTTAAATCATTATCATTTTTATGGGCTAAGTAAAAATATCAACGGAAAGGAACGAAAGAGTGACAGTCGCAATCGGAAATATTGCTTCAGACTTTTCAAAAAGTAAATCGAAAGTATAGACAAAGAATAAAATTGTAGAAATGACGTAGGTTTATGTAGAAAAGTTATTTCTTGCCTGAAGTTAGTGAGCACCCTGTATATGAGAGACAGCTAAGGCTAAAAAGCACCGAGAGAGGACAACGAAACTCGAACATTTTAATAAACTACGCCTTCTATCCACAACTGAAACGTTTTGACTCAGAATGTGACACTATAACGCCAGTCAACGAACACATTAAGATACTTTTATTCGTTGATTCTGAACCATGAGGGCGTCAGTAAAATAATATCACTGAATTTTTTTTCCTTCTTTAAATGATACATGCTGGCTAGAGCGCCTATCAAAGTATTTGCGCTGTTAACTGACAGGGAAGGAGCCCCACTTTTCATTTAATTTTCCCATTAATTTTTTCCCCCATTGAATCACACATAAAGTAATCAACAAAACGCGATACCTCACCAGTAATTAAATTTATAGGACTGTAAAGTGTACCCCCACCACCTCCAGTTTTTCATAAACGCAAGCCATTTTCTATCTGAATACCATTTATTTTTTTATTTTATGATTTTATTTTTTATTTTTCTTGTTTTGGTTTTAGTTTTTTCTTTTCGTTTCGTTTCTCGTAAAATGGAGAGGAAGGGGTTCGAAAAAAGAAAGTGATCCGTAGCATATAGGAAAGGAAAATTTTAAATCCATATAGTGATTGAATTTTTTGTCTACCACTGTCCACCGAGCAGCTGTTCTATCAAGAAGTTCAAACTTAAAAATTATTTTTGAAAAGGTGGTTCTAAACTTCAAAACCAGGCAGGCTGATTCCGAACTTTCGGAAGACACGACACGAGCTTTGACCACTATTGATAGATTAACCTACACTGAAAAAAAAATCTGTTGGATCTACAGGCTTGAGCGGTAAAATTAACCTCCCTGACGGCTAATTTTACCGCTCAAGCCTGTTGATCCAAAATTTTTCGTCTGCTACACATTTTTTTGACAGCCGGGCGGTAAAATCAACAGATTTTTTTTTTTTTTTAGTGTAGCGTTTCCCTACCGGTGGTCCACGAATTATAAAGGGTCCACGGAGGTCCAAACGACAAAATGCTAAACGAAAATTTTGCTTCGTGAGTTATTTGACAACGCAACCTTTTCCTAGTTGAAAGACTGAAAAAAATGCTTTTTTAAGACAATTTCGAAGAAATAGGTGTGGACTGGGCTGGCGACGGCCCAACGGGAAACCGAAACATTCCTCGGTGGGCAGGTGGGCTGTGGCCTAATCTGGGTCAGCCGGGCCGTGAAGAGCGAAATAAAAAGTTCATTTTCTTTTCGAAAGGGAATAAGGAAAAAAAAGGGGAGAGTGAAAAAGGCGAGTAGTAAAAATTAGATCGGGAAATCGTGTCTTATTTTCTTGTTGCGCTGTCAGCGTTATAGAGATAGACTAAAGCGGCACAGTCGCGTACGATTAGTTAACTAGAGCTCATTTCAGAAATGTAGGCGCACCTAGACCGCATAATCTTCGGCGAATTTTCAATTTTCATCCCTTGAAATTTAAACAAAGCTTGCCTCCGACTTTGAACATTTAATATTAAAGTGTTCCTGAATAAAAAGCCAACGCTCAAATTCATTTTCTTTAATTTTCATTTTGTAACAAGAGAAATATTGTTGAGAAATTCCAACGATTATCGATCTGGGTGTTCCGACACTTCTAAAAACTACCTCTACTTTCCAACCCATATAGCTAACGCAATCCAATTCAAATACTCATCCAGAAAGTACCTACAAATCGACCGCTGATAGAAACCGCATCTTATTTTAATGGATGCGCCATCATATAACGGTACAGTCGCGTACGAATAGTTAACTGCTTTTCAATGCGCATCGAACGCTATCGTCCAATTTGAAAACTCTCGCAGTCTGATCGATTCCTTGATTTGAAGTTTCCTTTTTAATTTGCGAATGTGCGTGCCTATAGACTATTCTTCTTCCCATTTCTTTCCTGTTTCTTCATTAACGGCTGAAGAAAAAACTGCCTTCATAAAACATAAAACAACAAAAAAACCCATCAAATTTCGTAGGTGTAGTTCGCAATCTCCCTGGACCCTGACCTCTCCCTTAAGCGGTCTACACTCCAAGGGCAACAAAAGATTGGGGGAAAACTGGACTAACCATAGTATCAATAGCTTCTATGCTATGGTGCATATTTAAATTGAACGGATAAGAGTTGTGCGAGGTCCTTTGAAACACAGCTTGTCAGACTGTCGTCAGTTGTCTCGAGATAAATGCTGAAACCCACAAGAACCTTAATGTAAGTTGCGTAGTATACGCTAGAAACATAGCTCTTAACGTAATGTACTGATCACGTCATTTTTATAGGTTTTTTGTGGGAATGAGAGCACAAGTCACCAGTATACATTGAATTTAGAGCTGTTTTTCTTGTGTATAGTTCCATAACTTACAAAGAACTTTTTTGAGCGGATCAATGTGTGCCTCAGTCCTCGTGACAACCATTGTAAGGACCAACCTTCAATTTTGTTTGTTTGTTTGTTTGTTTGTTTGTTTGTTTGTTTGTTTGTTTGTTGTATGGCAGTCAAGGAGCCCACAGCCAGCCGCCAACCTTCAGAAAAAAAGAAGGAAAAAAAAATATTGATGGATTTGAAAAAGGAAACAGGAAACGAGCCAGAAATTGTTTTTACTTAATACTTAAACTTTAAAAACTTAATGAATAAGAAAAAAGGGGGAAAATTATGGCAATGAAAAAACGCGCTAGAAATAATTCAACGAAAGCGTTTCTCTTTGCTTATCTCCATAGCTTATCTTTAAATCTTATATTTTCAAACTAAAGAGTCCTCATGCTCATACACTCATTTTTAGTCAAATCACTAAAATTAATCTCGTATACTTCCAACTTCCAACTGAGTGCGCCCTAAGTACCTTGAAATTTTATGAGTAGGGGAGGACTGGGGCAATTGTAACACTTTCGACATTTTCAGCTCTCCAGACCTTATTTTTGCACTTAGGACATCGAAATTTTACATGGATTACCTCCAAACTATCTAATTTAAGAATCTTTAGCCATAAAGCTCATACTCCAAAATACAGCTTTTATAACAATTTTTCGAGCTTCCGGACGAATGTTACAATTGCCGCGGTAGGGGCAATTGTAACAGTGCGTGGGGCAATTGTAACAAATGAGTAAGATGCAAGTTATGAGACTTGCGCCTTCCAAAAAAGTCTTATGATTATTTCACGTAGGAGAGGAGTAGTGAATCCAATTTTCGACTCACCCACCCCTCCCCCTTCCTCCTTCACCGCCCCCGCTCCCACCCAACCCCTTCAACCACCACCTCTGCAGAGCGTAGAAACCAGTGCAGGAGCACATGAAAAATGCTGCCCTATTTCACAGCATCCTCCGTAACCTTCCCCCTGATACGATCGAAATCCCCCTCCCCTCCTCCACCTCCCCCACCCCCCTTCATACTGGATCCCCTTCCTCCTCTTGTGCAGAAACATTTGACAAAATTGAATAGAAACTGCGGAAGACAATCTTAAAGGACCCCCTCATCACTCCTCCCTCCGCTAATCACCCTCCCCCTCCCCCCTCACCGCCCTTCCCCCCTCCCCTCCCCGGCGAATGAGTGGTCCACCGCTGGTCGATCCACCACGGAGTAGTCAGCACCACTGACGATCCGCCACTGAGTAGTCCGCTGCTGGCCGATCCGCCACTGGTTAGTCCGCCACTGATGATCCGCCACTGAGTAGTCCGCCGCTGGCCGATCCGTCACTGGCTAGTCCGCCGCTGTTCGTTCCGCCACTGGTTAGTCCACCACTGGCTAGTCCGCCGCCGGCCGATCCGCCACTAGTTAGTCTGCCACTGGTTAGTCCTCCACTGAGTAGTCCGCCACTGGCTAGTCCGCCGCCGGCCGATCCGCCACTGGTTAGTCTGCCAATGGTTAGTCCGCCACTGAGTAGTCCGCCACTGAGTAGTCCGCCACTGGCTAGTCCGCCGCTGGCCGATCCGCCACTGAATAATCCGCTGATGGCCGATCCGCCACTGGTTAGTCCGCCGCTGGCCGATCCGCCACTGGCTAGTCCGCCTCTGGCCGATCCGCCACTAGTCGATCATTCCATGTCAATGCATTCACAATTATCAACAAATACAACAAACTAACCTTCAATACGACGTGTTACAACTGCCCTGCAGTCGTGTTACAACTGCCCCGCAACCGCACTTTTTAATTAAACAGGTCTCACTGGATAACAACATAACCTAAAATTTGAAATTTGCACGAAAATGTTCCTTAGGGTATAAGGAATGAAATCATGCAAAAAGTTTAACCGAGCAACTTTATTAAACCGGTTTTAGTCGAAAGTGAAGCAGTCCAAAACCATGAACGAAAATGGGCGAAAACCATGAACTCCCTGTAAAAACCATAATTATGCACCGATTGCCGTGAAACTTAGTATGGTACGTTGGAGTAAAGTAAACAATATATTAATGGCCGCAGTTCCATTTTTTTCCGTTTGAAGTGCCTAACTACCGTTAATTTTAAATTGAGTACTTTATTGCCTGATGGTCGTTTAATTTCTCTATCGAAAGCGTGTAAAGTTATGATCACCGCGACCGCAACGATGAGTAAAAGCCGACGCGCTTTTTTGAAAATGGCGGGTTTTACTTGTCAACAACAGCAACTGCACCTGCGGGATCAGGCGCACCAATCATCTTTTTTTTTGCGGCTCGAGTTTATAGGTTAGGTAGTTGTTATGATTCACGATATGCTGAAAGTAGTTGAATCGTTGTAGACAACGTGGAAGTTGGATAAGTTATGAGCTTAAATAGTGAAAATTCCCCTGATATTGCCACCGAAAATGAATCCGTCGAAGTAAATGTTGCCGATCCGCTTGTCGAATTAAATTCTGAAAAACACCAAGAGGCCAGAGCATTTCTAAGGGAAAGGTATCTGCGAGCAATAACGTTCCTTGTAGGTGAGTGAATGAATAGTTTCTTCCTCTTTCTTGTTCTAACTACCCCTCGTCTTCATTCGTGAAAGTTAGCGCCTTAAGTTTGCAATATTTCTTCAGCTTCGGTGTCTCTGGTAAGAGGCCTGGGAATCATTTTCCTGCACTTTGCCGCAGACAATGAATCCTGCACAATATGATCCATCTAACGTGTCATCTGCGTTGTTCCTCTGCCCACATTTTCATTTCTTGCATCAGTGTGTATGGGCCCTCTGTGGATTGTTGGAAGTTTGGTCAATCCTCACGTTCAACTGATGCGGTCCCATTATTTAAAGTTGAGATTTTATAATTGCCAAGGCCGAAACTAAAACCTGAGTCATCAGATATGTGACGCCCACGCTTGTACTCATAGCCCAACAATACTAACTTTAACTTTAACTCGCAATACTATTCTGAGGTCATTTGCGTGTATGAGTTTTTTGGCTCCGTGTTCTTAATAGCAGTAGTTTTGAAATTAATAGGATTTATTATAATTCAGGGATTTAGCTATACTGCGTCAATTGTAATATTGCAGCTAGAGTGAGCGACAAGTTTTGGTTGTCTTTGCTTTAAACAGCTAATTCCTGAGTTTTGAACCAAACTGCTTCAGAGACGTGGGTAGGGAACCTTCTGTAAGGTGAATCCTGAGCGATCTGCAGTAACATTCAAATTCACTAGATACTGCACCCACTGGCACTATCGCAATCTCTCTGAAACCATAGCTTTGGTGCGGGCCTTTGACTTTCAATTGCGAGAGCTAGAGTCAGTGTTTCATAAATTTTTGAACATTGAAATCAAGATCAAATCCTCAGTAGCATTTTGGTATCTTTTTAAGCTTTCTACAACTAATGGTCAAATTCACTGTCAAGAAATTGTGAGTTTCACGTGTTTAAAAAATTTAATCAAAAATGCAGTAGGGCATTCCGGGTGGAATTCAGCATCCGTCATGTTTAAAACTGCAACTTTGACTTTAAAACTTGACATGCTCACTTTACTGCAACAAAGCTGGTAAGCTAAGTGTGACCTCCGACCTTGGTCATTGCTAAAAAGTTCAACATTGTAGGTTCTAAAGTCAAAGAGATAGTTTATAAATGTAACGGATGCCACCCAGAGTGACCTAGTGGGATTCTGTGCTCTTTTGTGAATTTCAGCTCACATCCTGTGAAGGTGTCAAATCTCTGATTGTGTTAGCCTTATGACTTCCTATCTATGGATTGATCAATTAATCTATGAGGTTGAAGTATCTTAGGGCTAGGTTACAAGATAATTGAAGCCCTTTGAAAAATATTGAGTAATTTTTCCTCTTATTTCATCATATGTTTATTTCTTGCAAAAAAAAAACCTTTCTATAGCAAAATCTATGTTTTGTTCAATCATCTCACTGCTCTAAAGGCAGAATCTTATGTCTTCTCCTTCAATTACAACCATAAACAATCATTATTGAAGCTGACACATTTTGAGTTTTGGGTTTTGACCAGTAGCTGTGCCTGCTTCCGAAATGTATCAAAATGCATTACAAAGCGGTTGGTTAGCAACGAGTTGTTACTCTGCGCTAGCCAACTGCTCTTTGATGCATTTTGATGCATTTCGGAAGCAGGCACCGCTCCTTTTTAGAACCTGATACTCCAAATGCTTCTGCTCTAAATATTAGTTCTGTAAGTAAGTTATTACTAGCAATAATTGGTACAAAAACTTTAAATTAATAATCAAACTATTGTCAAAAATTATTTACGTAATAAAAACTATTACTTTCTGTTGCTCAGTTTCTTATTTTATTTTGTGACCATCTTCTATTTTAGGCCACTCGTGTAAATTCAGCTTGGTCGATAATAAACACGTAACTGGAATCTTGAGTGGATCAGATACTGAATCAAAGCACTTTTACGTCAAAGATCTTGTGACTCCCATCGGTGCCTTGCCGGATGCCCTACTGAGAAGTGAAGATATTGTTAGTTTTCGAATCTCTGGAATTAGTAAGTTCACTTTCAGTATTTTTTAATGTTTTTGTCTCACCAGCTACCACAGTCAGGAGTACCGTCTAGTCTCTGCGAGCAAAATTTCATGCATTCATGTATGCTTACTTTTTTTGCCAAAAATTTGCCTTGAATGCCAGAAGCTCACAAGCAGTTTCCCAAGAAGTTATGACCTTACTTTTTTTTTGCTTTGCACCTCATCAAGTTTACCGTTCATATTGCCTGTGTATGAAACATTGGAATTTTTATGAAATAATATTCTCTGCCCAGTGTTGCCATATATCGCGGCTTTTCCCATAAGAGCACATAGAAAAAGCCATAGGATCTGGCAACACTGGCTCTGCCTCAACTGGACTGGGCCATTCATGAAAAAATCAAAAGTTCGCCTTCATCATCTCATTTCCTGAGTAACTCTTAAAAAGAAAACAAACAAAAAACACCAGTCTTCAAGTGACAGTTGATTTTTGGAGTTCGTCAATTGACTGCTGTGACCTCCAAAATTATAGGTCTCTACCAAACCATCTTGAAAGATTCTGAAAATTGCAAATCAAAGGGTTTTTTTTTGACAGGTTGCAAGTTTATTTCAGTCAATCATATGATAAAGATTTGTCCCCTAAATTTTTAGGTTTTAGGAGGTCCAAGGTGAAAATTGACAAATGCTAAATTATAGCTTGTGATACTTCATTAAAAAACGTACCTTTGAGGTATGCCTTTGCATTAGACAGTTTTTTTGCGGGCACCGTGAAACCTCAGAATTTAGGGGAGGGGGCTTATTTGATTTAAGTCCGATTGCAACAAATTAAATATATGCCCTTGATTTGCCCTTTTAAAGTCTAATTTTTAGCCAATCAATCATTTTTCGTAAATTTTTTTTTCTGCAGTAAAATAATTTTTAGAGCAGCAGCTCAGTCCCAAAAATGTCCAAAAAACATTTGTAACTCTTGAAGGGGTGATTTTTGGTAAGAATTTAAACAAATAGCGCCATGAAAAATTCTGAAGTTTTTACTTGGTTCCTGATTCTGATGTCAAAACATATGCTTCCCTCTTAAATACTCTGAGAAACGGTGAAATCCCCCCCCCTCCCCAAACGAAATTGGGCATCAAGTGGTGGTTTTGGGGAGTTAAAAACATTTTTGTTGAATTCTTTGTGGTCAAAGAATGTGGTATTTTGTTTTTGCATTGTCTCTATCTCAAGCCCTTCTTGCAAAAAATATTGTATTGTAATTATTGTAAGAATACTGCGGTGGTGTGTAACCTTCACTTTTTGCCCAGGTTCTTTTTTTTTTTTTGGTCTCTGACTGTCATCAGCATTGTACAGACTTCGCTCACCCTTTGAGTATTCAAAGAAATATGAGAGAAGCCACAGAAAATGTCAGAAAAATGATTTGAGCCCCCCTCTCCCTTCCCCTTAAATTAAATTGTCTTACATTGCCGATGAAAATTATAAATCAATCAGAGGCATCCCGTGGGGGGGGGGGGGCACATGTGGGTACCCTTGCTCCGGGCGGCACTCCTTGAAGACGGCAAAATCAGGGTGAACAACCAAAAAAAAAGAAAGTTACCAAAACTCAAAATGAAGCACTGAGGGCGGCAAAATTAGTGTGGAACAAAGAGTAAACAAGAGTCGCAATTGAATGGAAGGCCTGCGTGGTCAACGTAGATAAGGGATCTGAACGCGGGCTGGCCTGGGCTGGCCTCTGATTGGCTCCAACGGGTGGAGCAAAAATGACTCGGGGTATAGGGAAAATAACACGGGATTTTCGTTCCGGGGCGTTTATCTCGAAACCTAAGGAAAATCGTATCTAAACAATTTATACGAGTCGATTCAGCAGATTTTTCCGAACAATTTGATAGGTCATAAGTGCCACTTTATTGCAAATTCGAAAAGACTGTTTCAGTTTAAAAGTACGCACAATAGTGTGATTACATGTTTGGCGTGTGTTTGAGCAGTGTTTGAGTAACTCACTATTGTGCGTACTTTTAAACTGAAACAGTCTTTTCGAATTTGCAATAAAGTGGCACTTATGACCTATCAAATTGTTCGGAAAAATCTGCTGAATCGACTCGTATAAATTGTTTAGATACGATTTTCCTTAGGTTTCGAGATAAACGCCCCGGAACGAAAATCCCGTGTTATTTTCCCTATACCCCGAGTCATTTTTGCTCCACCCGTTGCAGCCAATCAGAGGCCAGCCCAGGCCAGCCCGCGTTCGGATCCCTTATCTACGTTGACCACGCAGGCCTTCCATTCAATTGTGACTCTTGTTTACTCTTTGGTGTGGAACATGCAAAAAAGAAAAAAAAAAGGTCATCAAATTTATAATTTTAAAATTTTGAGGGGCGCCAATTTGCGGAGGGCGGCAAGATTGCATTATCCCCCCCGTCCCCTCTGGAAACCACGGCACGCCCCTGAAACGAATCAAAATAAATCTAGAAGTGTCTTGCACTTATCGTTACTTGAGCAAAATGAATCTTATCTGCAAACTGAAGCTTGTTTGCAAAGTCAAGCATCACATAAGATTTGTTGAAATATTTTACCAAGTATAAATGTCCCAATGACCCTTAATCTTTTTCCTTTGTTTCATTGGTACCATTTTTTTTTTCAGGAATTCAAATTTATTCAGAAGAAACCTAATGGTTTACCAATTTTTTGTTTTTCAGGTATTTAATCCAGATCAGTTAATCCAAAATGACCACCAATCAAGAAGAGCTCGTCCTGGATTTCATCGCTCTTGGTCTCAGCGAACAGAAAGCAAAGGAAACATTGAAAAATGACGCTTTAACAAAAAATTTAATCACAGTGATAAACTGCGCTGGAGGTAAAGACAAGTTAACAAATTCTAATGTGCTATTGTATCATTTAGCTTCCAAAATCAAGAAGCAGTGCTCGCATCATATTCCTTTTGTCGCCGAGTACATTATCACAAATAAGCTAGATTCAACAACAAGAGTCGATGCTGCGCTGGAATATCTTTTATCTAATGTGAAAGAAGAGGTTGACATTAAGTCATTTGAGGCAGCCTGTGGTGTTGGAATAGTTGTAACACCAGAAGATATACAGAAAGCTGTAGGAGAAGTAATAGAAAAGCATAAAGATAGTCTCCTTGAAAAGCGTTACAAATTCAACGCAGGGTCTATCATGCATGAAATGAAAGTGAAATTGAAATGGGCGGATGGAAAACAAGTGAAAAACGAAGTAGATCTACAAATTCAGACCTTATTGGGGCCTAAAACTGAGCAAGATCTAATGCCTGCTCAAAAAGTGAAGAAAGATAGTGCGGCTAACAAAAAGGCCAAACCAGAATCTGTTGAAGCCTCCGACAAGGATTCCTCAGACTCTACTGTCACCATTAATGATGTGATGAAAAAACTAAGTTTTCATAAGCCTGGTGAAAACTTCAAGAGTGACGGATATGTTGTCACAGAAAAGACAGATGCTTTGATGAAGGAACATTTAAAAATAACAGGCGGAAAAGTGAGAACAAGATTTCCCCCAGAGCCCAACGGTATTTTGCATATCGGTCATGCCAAAGCCATAAACATTAATTTTGGATATGCTGCTGCTCATGATGGTATTTGTTTTCTACGATATGATGATACTAACCCTGAGAAAGAGGAAGAAAAATTCTTTGTCGGGATTAAAGACATGGTTGAATGGTTAGGTTACAAGCCGTTCAAAATCACTCATTCGTCCGATTATTTTGACCAATTGTATGAGTGGGCCGTCAAACTGATATCGAAAGGCTTGGCCTTTGTCTGTCATCAAAAACAGGAAGAAATGCAAGGTTTTAACCCACCTCCTTCGCCATATAGAGATAGGCCAATTGAAGAAAATCTTGCTCTTTTTGAAGACATGAAAAATGGTAAAATCAAGGAGGGAGAGGCAACGTTGAGGATGAAAATAACTCTTGAAGAAGGTAAACAAGATCCAGTTGCTTACAGAATCAAGTTTGTGCCGCATCATCGGACTGGAGATAAATGGTGCATTTACCCAACTTACGATTTCACCCACTGCCTCTGTGACTCAATTGAGCATATCACCCATTCACTATGTACAAAAGAATTTCAAAACAGACGGTCCTCTTACTATTGGCTGTGTAATGCCTTAGAAATTTACTGTCCCGTCCAGTGGGAATATGGTCGTCTGAACATAAGTAATACCGTTGTTTCTAAGAGGAAGATTGCTAAATTAATCGATGAAGGCATTGTCAGAGACTGGGATGATCCCCGTTTGTTTACGTTATCTGCGCTTCGGAGACGAGGTTTCCCTTCAGCTGCCATCAATAACTTCTGCGCCAAAATGGGAGTGACAGGAGCTCAGGCCACAGTTGATCCTGCCATGATAGAAGCTGTTGTTCGAGACATGCTCAATGTCACTGCTCCAAGAACAATGGTTGTTACCGAGCCATTGAAAGTAACAATTTTAAATTACAAAGATCTTGAGAAGTCTGTGAGCACTGATGTGCCGGATTACCCGTTTGATCCGAGCAAAGGATGGCATTCTATCGCTTTTGATTCTGTTATATATATTGAAGCATCAGACTTCAGAAAGGTTGCTGACAAAGGTTTCAGGCGTCTCACTCCTAATCAGACTGTAGGACTGCGCTATGGTGGGCTTGTTTTAACTGTTACTCGATGTATAGAAGAAAATAATGAAGTCAAGGAGTTAGAAGTTACTGCAAGCCCCGCAGGAGCTGAAAATAAACCCAAAGCTTTCATTCACTGGGTAGCTAGACCTAAAAGTGTCGAAATTCGCTTTTATGATAGGTTATTCCTTCACAAAAATCCTGAAGATACAAACGAAGTGCCTAACGGGTATTTATCTGATATCAATCCAGATTCTCTAAAAGTAATGAAAGGTTTTGCTGATGAGTCATTGCTCAAAGCAAAACCTCTAGATCAATACCAATTAGAGAGAGTTGGATTCTTTTGTGTCGATTTAGATTCTACCAGTGATGCATTTATTCTCAATAGAACTGTCAGTTTGAAAGAGGATGCTGGGAAAGCGTAAAAAAACCAATGCTTCTAGCCCCCGCTTTTGATTTTAAAGTCCATACAATGTTGACGCAAAATCAGTAAAAACCTCTGTGAATCGTTTCTTCGCAAAGGATAGACAAAATTTTCCCAATCCAGCCCTGAACATTGAACGTGCACCAAAATGTATTTATTTTAAAACACCCTTTATAAGTTGGTTGTACCTCTTACAATTTAAATTTTAAGCTTCAGCCTCAATTCGTAACATTACAAATTCTGTAATTTTACCCAATAAATAGTGTCAATTCAACTGTCAGTGCGTAAACCTATGATGTCCAGTAAAATTTAAGTTTTTGTCTTCTGTAAGAATTAATATCTAAGTAACTTAAAATCAGTAAACTTTTCTGTTTCCTTTGTCATTTTATTTATTTATTGTTAATTTTATCTATCAAAGTTCCTTATTTTACTTTTTATCTTATTATAAAAAAAATTTTAATTAGGAGGTAGATACCCTCTTGTTAAATAATTTAATAAAATAAGTGAATTAAGGAAAGCGCTGTTATTTTCTCATATGCCATTTTCTAACTTTCTATTGGGCAACCCACTCTTTTAATTTTTTACATTTTATCTCTCTCTCTCTCTCAGATCCTGGTTCATTAATTTATTATTGGTTTGTTTTTATTTTTGAACTTTCTTCTTCTTTTGCCTATGAATCTCTAATTCAGAACTTTTGTTAAACTTCAAGACCGATGACATCAATAGTTATGTAAAAAGAAGTTGAAAAACTTTGCTTCAATTGCCATTTGTTCTGAAAATTTGTTGAGTAAGGCTTCTCCACTTTTCTTTCAAACTCTTTTCTGCACTCGGGTTATTCGGCTTTGTGTTCAATCGTATTACTTTTTCAAGGACTAAATTTTTCAATTCAGCTTTAAAAAGCCCTGACTTTCGTACTAATCTTTTCAGCTATTTTCATCAATGTTAAGTATTTACTTTGATAAATGACAAAAAGCTATGCTACTTTAATTATTGTCTATCAATGCATTTTCTATTTATTAAAAATTGTAAACCAGATCTAATCGTTCCTCTCCATTCTTTCAATATTTCTATAAGTGTTTATTTTCCTAACCATTTTCAACTTTAAAATTATTTGACCAATGGACCAGACCAGACCAGATGGAATTTTGTTTGCTATATAGTTATGTTGTGCCTTTAGTTTGAAAATCATGCCCAGCACTTTCGAAAGCAGGCCTCTGAAGGAGAAAGTTTTAGATTTACCAAGGCAATTTCTCAGAAAATTGTGAGTATTAGAATGAGTCAATCTCAGGTATACAATCCAGTGTACACTTGTGTATTCAAGCAAAGGATTAACCTGAAATTTTATGAGGAGGGTGGGTCCAGGGTCAAAAATTAGTGGGGGGGGGGGGATCCAAGGTCCAATTATTAGGTCCTAGAAATCAAGTAAAAAATTACCTTTTTATGGATCATTTTTGGAAGTCAAGTGGGAGAGAGTGTAAACTTTCTACGCCACTAATTTCAGATGTATTTTGGTTAGTTAATTCTTATTTCAGATAGTTCTTCTAGGAAGTGGCGGATGGCTTGCTGCCCCTCCATTCCTTGAAACAAAAAATAAAAATACTTAGCTTCGAATATTTGGACAGTATGCAGGGTGTAACAAAACTCGTGTGCCAAACTTCAGGAGCATAGGTAAATTAGAGGGCAAAATAACACTTTTTGTTCTCATGAACATGGGTCCGAAACTGGCGCCCTTTTGAGCTGCAGCCCCTTAAAGTTTTCAAAAATACATGTTTTTTTGGAATAGTGACCAAAATTATGAACCAAATGTCACGGAAATTGGGATCCTCAGGTAATTTTATCCGTAAAAGCCATTAATAACCTCAAGAAATTTATAAATTAAGTCTGTTATTTTGCCCTCAAATATGCTCTTGAAGTTTGGCACACGAGTTTTGTTACACCCTGTATAAGCTTCTTGAGGTGGCAAGTTTTTGTATAATTTTGGATGGTTTGGCCTAAGTTGAGGTTGAATTTAAAGTTTTCTCTCTCCAATTTTCTGTTCTATCTCCTTGCTTTTTTTTTTTTTTTTATTCCCTCCCTCCTCTTTGGCTGCCTTTTGAAAACTGCTGGTGTGGGGTGCACACCTTGCACACTCAATCGTGGCAGCCCTGGTGTGAGTGAATGTAATTTAAATTTTAACAACAAAATGACTCATGAAAAATGTGACATTAATATGTGTAAGAAAAAGGAATTCTCTTAATACTTTGTGAAGTGATTGAAAGTTCATGAATTACGAAACAAAAACAAAATTTATTTTCACTATTATTTACAAAGGCTATAAATTAGTCAGTTCTATTTTTCTAATTATCATTGAGAGGGCTGGGGTCACTGATATTTCTGGTCGCAGGTTTTTTTGCTGTTTTGGCTGTTTTGGCTGATTGACTGTCTTCGTCAAACATTTTCAGATTCTTTGCATAATACCACACAGCTGTATCCAATAGTGTCCCAACGCCTGTAAATGCTATGACAAACAGAAAAAGATGGTGTGCAAAGTTAGGTTTTTTTGCAGAACAATTGTTTTGAAAGTCATGAAGGTAAGTAATTTCATGAAACTCTCTCACTTTCAGTTTGAAATATTCTCTTAATAAGATACAAATGTTCATGTGAAAGATGGAATGGAGACATGAAAACGCATGACTCAGGAAAAATGAAACCAGTGTAAAACATAGAACCAGTAAACATTACTCTAAAAGTTGCTGTTCACTGTTTTGTGCTTGCTAATACTTTCTTAGCCTTGTTTTGCCTTTTGTGTCTTGTTCATGTGGAGTCTCATCAGGGCTCCCCATAAGGCAGGAATCGGTGAATGCTGTCGCGGTCCGCAGGAGACTCCTGACTGAAGATTTTTCTGGTTTTTTCTTTAACTTCCTCTGTAGAGGTTACAACTTCTGAAACGAGTCCTACAACCTGGTTTGACTTTCCGGCCAATTTCTTTGATTCTCATAAAGTTAAGGAGGGAAATAACCGTGGGGTTTTGGCTGTGTTTCGAGAAATTTCAGGAGAATGAAAAGGTAGCATTGAAATTTAAGCTTTAATGTAAGTAGTTTTAAGTTAAATTGGGAGTTCATCACTATCAGAAGTAAAAAATCCACTTTTAACTAAAAAATTAAAATGAGAAAAAAAATCAGCTAAAACATGAACTCAGATGAAAGGCGTGGCTGCGAAGAGGGGGGTGGATGGGTGAGAAAAGGCAAATAAATGAAGGAGGCTCGATGCGCGGACTTTCAGTACTTCGCAGGGCCTGAAAATTCTATCGGCGGCCTTGATCTTCATAACTCAACCGAGTGAACGAACGAATTATAAGAAAAACAACAATCCCTGTTGTATGGATGACGTCCTCTTTAAATTTCAATCACCCTTGAAAGAGACAAAACCCACTAATTCGATGAAAGGGAAGAAAGCTCTCATTGAAAAATGTGACTGGGAAAATATGAAAATATTACTACTTATTCTCAGTATTCATTCTACGTTTCTTTTAGTGTTCAGTCTACTCTTGAGCAAATTTCCTTCAAGGCGCCTGATTTTATGCAACAAGATGCGCAGTAACGTAGGTTAAGTTATCAACAGGAGAGTTTGAAGGCACTTTAAAGATGCCTTCGAGCAAGGTTTTTTATGCATCCATACATTTTTCCTCGCTGTTTGAGGGTGCGGTACCCGGTATTTGGCATTGAGATAACACAATTAATTGTATGCACAGTGGTGGATCTAGGGGGGGGGGCATGTGCCTCCCATCAGAGCCTCAAAAAGCACACTTTTTTTTAACAGAAAATGGACCATAAACGCTTCTCATGGGAAGCCACAAACATCAATTTCCTTCAGCCCCCCCCTCTCAGAAAAACTTTCTGAATCCGCCACTGTCCAGGCTACTGTAAAGTCAATAGAAAAATGTCTGCTTTTAATCAGGGGCTTAGATTCAATGTGCACTCCTTTTGGAAAAGGGGATATTTTAATAGCATGAACAGATCTCATTTAAAATTAAAAAAGAGAGAGAGGTAAAGAAAAAGTGTAAACCGTGATTCACCAGTCACCACATCAACCACTGGTCCAAAAATTTAAAGAAAACTCTTGCCCCGTTTTTTTTTCAGAAGGCGAGAAAAGTCGCGTCGTCGTCGTGAAACTTTCTTGACATAGGGTGACCTTAATTTTTGCGGTGCAATTTGGTACAATTTTGTTGCTTCCCTTTTTCAATCCATTTATTTTTTGGTGTGAGACGTTACCAGAGATAATATAAGCTGTTGCGTTTGTGGCAGCGGCGGCTCGTTCATTTTGACAACCATGTTTTTCCTCCACTTGAGTCTATGTGATACAATCGATTTGAGAGTGAAGTAGCGTCTCACCAACAATCGACTGTCGTACATTTATTCAAATGGAGGGAAACATTTTTTCAGTGCCGGCCTTAGTACATCCGGCGCCCGTGGGCGAAATTTAGGAGGCGCCCCTATTTATGATTGCTCGGGGGGGGGGGGGGGGGGGGACTCACCCACAAGCGGGGGGTCCGGGGGTCCTCCCCCAGAATTTTTTTGAAAATTAGGTGCTTTCTAGCTTGAATTTTAGACCATTTTTAATGGTTTTTAAGCCTTGAGAGTTGGTCCATTTCGGGACTCTCGGTAAAACGAAAAAAGAAATTTTAGTAGGTATTCATTCACCTTATCCTCAGTATTATCAGCACTTCAACAGGAAATATGCAGACTGGAATGTGAGAATACTCAATATTTGTCGAAATGACATTGTGACATTCATTAAGATATGTTGAAGGATGAGCCCAAGTCATTCCCGTTCTGTTTTGCAGTCATACAAGATTAAGCTTAGGCTTCCATTAGTCTTCCAAAGATATGTGAGGAGCGCCTGCTCTCTTTGTATTTAAGACATAGTGTTAAGATCGAGCGGGCGCTTGCCTTCAGTAGGCGCTTCTTAAGTCCTCAGTCCTACGTGCCCTAAGATTTAGAGCGCCGAAGCCTCAAGATCCCAAGGGTGCCTACTGGCGCCTGTGGGCAAGACCCACCCAGCCCCCCCCCCCCCCCCCCCCCAAAGGCCGGCACTGCATTTTTTTTTCGTTTCCAAATTGCTTGATTCGCCACCGATGATGTATGTATGAGAATGAGACATGCACTCCTTTTTGATCTTCAAAACGTTTCGTTCTTTCGAAATTGTTATTCTTATTTACTATCGATCAGTCAAGAAGATGCAAACTTCTGAAAAATGTCTTACCTGCTGCTGCAAAGTTCACAGTATATCTCAAGCTTTTCACGTCGTAGATCCAGCAATTACCTTTCGAATAACACGTCCTTCCCCAGATGATACAGGTGCTATCTAAACAGAGACATGTCATATTAATTAGCTTGCGTAACAACTAATCGTCTACAGGAAATATTCGTCGATCTGGGCATCGGGCTCTAGGTTGGGACTTAGACGGTGAATTCCAAATTTCAGTAAGTACGAATTACGAATTGATTTTGATAAAAGAGAGGAGGCGGGGGTCAATCCGAAGTTTCAGCAAGAGGGTCGGAGCGTATGGCTCCAGGACTATACGTCCACCTATTTGAACGTCCACCAATTCGTAAGTCTAATAATTTTTATGTCCAGTGCATGATTTGCCCACGTATAAATATGTCTAAATCTTTTTAGTCCACTTTCTTTAAAGTCCATATCTTCAACTTCAGTGTCAGAATCATGGGCCTAGCGTGCAATGTGGCAATGCTGTATTTTTTCCATTAAATTGCATGAAAATTGTCGAACTGTTGAAGGTTTGAAGTTCCCGCCCATCGATATTCTACTCGGGTTGAAATGGACGTACCACATACCTCGTTGGATATCGTACCCACCGTCTAAAAAAAATCGAAAAGAATGAAATTGTCGAGGAAGAAGAAACGACAGTTTTTTTTTTTTAAAAAAAAGGGGGATTATTGATTTTTCAGAATGCACAGCTTAAAATTCCCTTCAACGCCCCCTCCTGTCAACTGTGCAATTAAAATATCATTAATTTTGTTACTCAATCAATTGTAACTAACCTCTTTATTACCATTTTAATGAGTGAGCTTTAAAGTTTTGGATATGATGGGTAAATGAGTGGACATGAAAGAAATGGACATACAATTTAAAGTGGACATACAGGTGGACTCAAAGAAGTGGACGTAAACAAAGTGAACATAAACAAGTGAACGTATAAATAGTGTATATCTAGTCTGTGCGTACCGAGCGCAGACGAATCTCCGCTTGCTCGCCTAAATTGAATGCGTAGATAACTGTTCATGCTCCGCGGTTCTCTATTTGCCTATGTCCGTAATTGAAGGCGCTCTACGAAATACATTTTCGCAAATGTCAGCACCTTGGACTTTGGAGTAGCTTCTGTCTCAAAAATTGAAATGTTGTGAGGAGCAGAGATGAAAGCGAATATTCTTGAACGTCGAACGTGGTATTGAATAGATTGAGCTCCGCAAAACGGCAGCCTAGAGCCAGGTAGTCTTAAAAAGTTGTGGCACTTTTTCATTGGCGGATCCCGCCCTCGCGAGCGAGGGGGACTTTGGACCCCCCGGTGACCCCCTTTCCCCTCTTCTCCTTCTTTTGACCGAACGGAGGGGGAAGCGATTGCCCCCCCCCACACTGTATCCATAATGCCCTTTTCAACATTAATTACTATACAATAAATATCAAATTGAAAAAGTTTGGGTTTCAGAAAGTTGTTGTTCTGCATTTTACAATACTTCGAAATTAAAAGCTTTACTGTCTTGATTGCACTTCAGACGAAATCAAATCCCACAAACTTTGTCGAAGATAGGCGACCTACTGATGTAGAGACTAGAGATACTGATGTAGCGAGATGTAGGCGGTCTAAGAAAATGAGGGCATCAAACACACACCTTCGGTGTTAAAAGATGCATTTGTCCCGGTTAAAAATTCATTTTCAACCAAAAAGACGATTTAGAAAGGAAAAAATAGAAAGAATTGTTTAATTGTGTTCTAGACAGGCTTAGTGACCTACATCTCTACAAAGAGTTATAACTATACACGAGCACGAATGCATCTACCTATGTTACCTCTGTCACTCATATTGTGTGACGGAATGGAATAGATTACGAGTTGAAAATGATCGGAAGGAGAATTTTATTGTTGCGTTTTTATGGGATTCAAGCACAGCTGCATGCACTCTTGCCAATCCCGCAATGAAACTCATTTTATTCCTTCACCAAGGTACTTTACTGTTAGTTTGTCGGCATCTTTGGCCCCTCACCGAGACGTGCAATTTGTGCTCCCGAGGTAATAACTGTTCGTACTTTTCTAATTCGAATAATATTTGATCGAATTCACGCCGAGTCAGTGAAAAGAAAAAGTGACTTTTCAACATCGAAACAACCTCGCATAATTGATTACATCATTTCAATTAGGTCATGAGTCCAATTTTTTCAAAATTGCCTTTTTACGGGTTTTGTCTCCCCAAATAGTCGCTCTTACTTTATACTAATATGCTCGTTATTTGATAATTATTTAACTAAAACCAGTTTTTTACTTTTTTAATTTTTATTAATTCTTACAACCGATTCTTACAACCGAAGTTTTCGGTTGTAAGAATTCGGTTGACGAAACTTCAGTTTGGAGTACGCGCCGCGGCTGAGGACTTTGGTATAGGTAAAATATTAATACTAATCCAAATTCCACCCCTACTGAAGACTCCGGTACTCCTAAACTGAAGTTCGGTACTCACAACCGAAAACTTTGGTTCTGGCAACCGAACACTTCAGTGTTCCATTTCCATATGAACTTACGTTTTATTCTCCATGTAAGCTAGAATAGCATTTAATTTTGGCACTTAATATTTGTAGAATTTAAGTCATGGGTCGACTTAACTCTAATCGAGAGAGAGGAAAAAAAATCTTGCAAATAGATAGACCTTTTTTTTTCAGTAGCTGAACAATTTGATCTTGAGGACTCGTGACTTTCTTGAAATGACGTATTCACTATTCAATTGAGCTCTTCTGAGGTTTTGCTGTAGGAAAAATGCAGGATTTACCAATCAATTCTGATGTAAAATGTTATGAAAATAACGACGAGACCATTTAAAAAGGACAATACTCACTTCTCAAAGAGAAAATTGAGCTTAAACAGATGTACCATCCAGCATCCGGCGCACCAGTTGCAATGTTGGGCAAAAATTAACTTTTGAATAATCTTGAGCGAAAATCATTTACATTATTATCATTCATGCACTAAAACCGTTTATATAGAAGCAAATTTTTTGATACATTTTCTCACCAAACTTAATCAGTCCGCAAACGGGACAGTCGACAGTTTTTCCCATTCCGTGGAATGTGCTATTAGGTACGCGATTGGGGCGTAACACACATACATGGAAAAAAATAACTATGGTAGAATTTACCATCTGTATAACTGATTTTGGAGTCAGCTATCAAGTATGGTAAATTTTATACTAAATTATGGTAAAATGTACCAACAAACTAACTTAATTTACCATAATGTACGTTGCATTTACCATTTACTTGAAAGCTGACTCCGCAAGATGGTAGATTGTACCAGTCTTTTTTTCCGGGTACACGGAGGGAGGGCCATCTGAACTTTGAGTTTAATATCCCCTGCCAGGAGTGAGTTTTAGACTTTTTCAATGGTCTCATCGTTATTTTAGCAAAACCTTCCAAGAGCTCCGCTGCCTCCACAGATTGCTGATTGGTGCTTCTCGTCGCTGCAGTAAAACTGAACTTTTCCCGCGATAATTTTGGAAGTTTCGATTTGACGATATGGCTGCTCGTGGTGTTCATGTCACTTTCATTATGTTACTATTGTGTTGGATAACGTCGGAAAAAGTTGTTTCAGCCGGACCGCTCGCGATGGCAGCGGCTCAAGCCGGATGTGCAGCGGTGGCGGTTGCGTGTTACGCGGCTGGAGGCGCCGTTTTCGGCACGGTGACCGCAGGGATAGGAACACCAGCCGCAATACTTGCGTGCAATTCAGCGTTCGGTACCTGCATGTCAGCCGCAGCTTGGGCATTCTTCCTGCCAACACCGTGATGACACACATGTATTTGTAGTCTTACGATTGTATTATGTTCTATATCTGCCACACATTTTAATTTAGTTTACCAGTAAAAAATTCAAATATTTTCATTGTTTGAAACATTTTTTTTTTACATTTTTCATGAACAGACAAACTAAGGATTAAAATGGGAACTAGACCAGCAATACATAAAAACTTCCGAGACGTTGTTTATGTAACCAATGATGCGGTATTTTGTTCATCAGCCCCTCTTTCAACTTGAGTGGAGTGTGCTCCTCGTTCTGAGTATTTTGTTTTTATTTTTATAATTTTTCGATTGTTAATGGTGCTGTGAGTGCACCGAAATGTCTCGAAAGTTATTATTTATTGTTGGTCTAGTTCCCATTTTAGTAATTAGTTTGTCTGTGATGTTTTTTTGGCCATTTAGTTTGTAATTGTTTTAATATTTTTCATGAAGGGAAAACTCCATACATGAAGCATTGTCAGTAGAGGTAGATGTCAAAAAAGATCTGTAAATCAAGAAAATGAAATGAAATGAAAAAAAAAAAAAAAAAAAAAAAAAAAAGAGTAAAGATTAACATTTTGATTTATTTTTGCGCCTTTCCGTTGTTTAGAGCCTCCCAGTTTTCAGGTGTTTTTCCATTTTCGAACAAATAGTGTACATTCCAAAAAAGCTTTGTACGTCAAGAAAAAAGGGTGGGGGAGAGGGAAACTAACATATTTCCGTTCATCAAAGCCTTTCAGTTTACAAATATTTTTTTTATTCAGCCCCTCGGAACGCAAACCCCGAGTTTTATGAAAACGGACTTTGGGTTTACGCAGAGTAAATCTCTCTCGCACCCATTGAAGCTTGCAACAATACTCAAAATTATACGGCTTTATTACTCAATCTGTTTGGCTTAAAAACCGATAAAAAATTTATGAACACCGTGACGTTTGGTTAATTAGCATAGTTATCTGTAAAACCCATTAAAAATAGACGACATTGTGGAAAGTGGCAAGTGGCGTCATCTAGCAGATTGTAAGATCCACAACCACCTGAAATCATCTTAATAGCTTTTCACAGACTTTTGAAATTCTTGCCAAAAAGAATAACATCGTTATTTTCCTCTTTTTTGAATCTGCTCTAAACAATCGGTTGGTAGTGAAGCGTTGCTTTACTACCGAATCGATTGTTTTACATAGAATCAAATGGCGGAAAATATTGCCGCTGCAAATTGCGTGAGTCGCCACTGGTCCATACAATAATTTAGATCGAAATAAACTGTATAGGAAATACCCCACGAACACTTTCTCACATCAAAATTATTCTGGGGGACTCCCCCCAGACCCCCCTTTATTACTCTAGGGGAGACCCACAGCCCCTCTTAAGGGGTTATTTTACTGTAGGCTGGTTACCGAACACTGAAAAAACAAAGTTTATGTACAGCCGAAACAGCCTTTTAAAATAGCTTCGCAGAGCAAAAGTTCAAGCTGTACCGGAGAAAATTGCAGGTGTACCAGAACACCACTTCTTTAGAGTAGATAACAGCCTCTTTCTTGCTTTGGCTCTACCGAAGTAGTGCTTTAGGACAACCGCAACTTGCTCATGTAGAGCTAGAAATTTTACTCTACGAAGCTATTTTAAGAATTTGCTTCGGGATCTACTTAAACTTTGTTTTTTAGTGAATGTTTTTGCAAATTTTCATCAAAATTCAAACAGCTGTATTTGAAACATTCCAATTTTCCCTACGTTCACCCATTTTACCTATATTTTCCATTGATTCTAATGGAAATCTTTTATCGCCCTCAACTCGCCTACAGGTTAAAATTTCGAAAAAAACCAAAAATCCCATTTGAGGAATGGTAAAAGCAACATCTCTGAAAAATTTTGATGCATTTGGACGATTGATTCAAAAGTCATGCTGGAATACAGATCAGTGGCGTCGTGTGCAATTTGGCAACAATGTATTCTATCCATTTAAACTCATGTAAAATATTGAATTCAGGGGGTGCACAGTGCACTTGGAAAATTCGATATATTTAATGAGTTTAAATGGAGCAGTTGCACTGTTGCCAGATGGCACGCGACGCCACTGATACAGATATAGACAGATATCTGCGCCATCGCAATACTTTCTCAATTTCTAACTTCATTAGTTGTGAGAAAGTAAAAAGGCTTATGAAGGAAAGTTCCGCAGAAGTTCTGTTTTATTACTGAAAAAACAAAGTTGAAGTATAGAACCGAAGCAGCTTTTTAAAATAGCTTCGCAGAGCAAAAGTCCTAGCTCTACCGGAGCAAGTTACGGTTGTCTTAAAGAACTACTTCGGTAGAGCCAAAGCAAGAAAAGATGCTGTTACTCTAAATAAGAAGTAGTGCTTTGGTGCACCTGCAACTTTCTCCGGTACAGCTTGAACTTTTGCTTTGCGAAGCTATTTTAAAAGGCTGCTTCGGCTGTGCATAAACTTTGTTTTTTCAGTGATACTTTATTCTGAAAGCTCAAGCGGTGGACAGCGTCAGATTTGGATTCAGGGACCCGAAATACATTGGAATCGACGTAAAACAGAACTTATATCGAAATTTCCTTCATGAACCCTTTGTTTTCTATGCACTGTTATTCATTTGAATTTTTTAGGGGTACTTAAAGATATAAGATTTTGTACAAATATTCCTATTACTTACCGATTATCCATCCGAAGAAAATTGGTGCCGGAATGAATGCGAAAATACTTAAGATAGTAACACCAAATCCCATGGCCACTGGTTTATCTCTCTCGTCTACGCTCCTGAAAAATAGTATCGAAGATTAGCAGAAAAATCGTTCAACACGTTTAAAAATCGGTCAAAAAATCCGGAGTGGTAATCGGCGCAAACATAAAAACGAGGGTGAATTTTACTCTCATGTGTGTAGTAAAAATAGAAAAGCGGAAAATACTATCGAAGAGGGTGTTCATGCCTCCTCTAGGAAGTAAAATTACACTGAAAAAAATGAATAGTTAAATCAGTACAGAACAAAATGATTTGCTAAATAAAACAGTCTATTCCTCTACATCCCACATCGTGCCCACCCTGAAATAATAAAAAAAAAAAAAAAAAAAAAAAAAAAAAAAAAAAAAAAAAAAAAAAAAACTGGTGGCTGAATGAAGAATGTTAAACGAGCTAATAATTGAACGTGAACGTGTATTGAGACGATAAACGTCAGATTTACGTTTCTATATTAATTTCTATTTATTCACTCAAAATCTGCAATTTCAAAAGCTAAACATTCCATTGTCAGTAAGTTATGTGCGTCCTTCCTCAATATATTTTCACCGCGCTTGTTGGACGAGGTTGTTATCACTCACTCAGGGAGAGCGCGTATTGCGAGGGATTTTGCATAATTTCATGTTTGCAGGAGTTTCGAGTGGGAGTGAGATCCATAGCATCGTGATCGTGTCGCGTTGTCGCGGCGTGAAGTGAAGTTGCATAACTTCGTATTTGAAGGAGTTTTAAGAAGAAAGCAACCCATGAAAATGAAAAGAGATCGATGGTCACCAAATGAATTAATCTCCTCTACTCACTTGTCTTTCTCCCTACTTTTCTTTTGCACTCAAAAACCACCTTTTGGTCAGAAGTGGCTTTCTGCAGTAATCCAATGGTAACATCCCCGAAGGATGGATATTGAATTTGGACCCGGAGTTTGAACGCAGGAGTGATCATTTTGAACAGAGTGTATTGTGGGCCGTATAGAACGCGTTAACTATAATCATGGTGCCGACCAACAAGTGAAAGGTCGGTGATTCATAAGAGGCCATTTTAATGATAAAACGCCAATCATTATAAAGGAGGGGAGCAAAAATTCGCATGAAAGGGTCGCAACTGTCGGAAATGAAATGTTTCTGATTTAGTCCAAGTGCATACTCCAAATGTATAAAGTTAAGATTAAAGTCAATGGAACAAAAAACTCAAATTGGTCTGCTCCCATAGTCTCATATAAACATTGTCAAAAGCAGTATGGGTTCTTCGTGGGCATTTTTTTATGGACATTGTTTTAGGTTATTGGTCGCTTCTTGTTTTGATATTCAAAGCCTATAGGATTTTTTTTTTTTTTTTTTTTTTATTTATTTTTATTTGGTCTTAATTAATTTGTGGACATTTGTTCCTAGCCCTTTCTCTTCTCTATTTTATCTGCCTTCCTTATCTGCTATCTCCGATTGCTTCCTTCTCCAATCCGAAACTCAAATCAAAGTTCTTAGGGTACCTCCGAACAAACCTAGTAGAAAAATAAAAGGAAATAAAAGGAAGGAAAATCGATAATGAATAGGAATTACCTCATTAGCAGTAACAAATTCGGAAGCCGCCCTGACGTATTGACAAATCGAAGTAGGCAAATTCCAATGAGAAATGCTAGCCAAGTACTTTTGCAGCTATTGGAGAAACATAGGCCGGGAATAACATACCTGTCTTCATCCTTTGTCATCTCGTACGGAGGCTCTCTTGTTTTTTCCACACACTCGCACTGGGTGTATTTCTGAAATCAAAAAATAGTACTGTCATTGGTCGTCTGAAGTCCTAAGCCTTAAGGTGATTCTATGGCAAACTCCCGAAAATTTTAATCCGATAGATGGCGTTACTTGTCGCTGGCTCCGAAAAGAGCCGTTTTTTGACGGTTTTCGGCTGTTTTCTCTGATCACACGAATAAGAGACGAAAAATTGGAATGTCAGCACCTGCTTAATTTTTTGCTTGATTTTTTGAGCCATAAATGGGCCAAATTGGTTCTAAAATAAAGGTGAAAGTATGCAAAGAAAAAAGCCTGTGTAATTTGGAGTTGTATCAGTAAAGATTACAGGTGAAACAGAAACCTGTAATCTTTACTGATACAACTCCAAATAACACGTGATTTTTTCTTTGCATACTTTCGCCTTTATTTTAGAACCAATTTGGCCCGTTTATGGCTCAAAAAATCAAGCAAAAAATTAAGCAGGTGCTGACATTCCGATTTTTCGTCTCTTATTCGTCTGTTCAGAGAAATCAGCCGAAAACCGTCAAAAAACGGCTATTTTCGGAGCCAGCGACAAGTAACGCCATCTATCGGATTAAAATTTTCGGGAGTTTGCCATAGAATCACCTTAAATCAAAAATGCATTATTAAATTAGGTTAGTCTGAATTTTGTCCACATCCTACAACACTGTGTGACGTTCAATGATAAAACAATATATTATTGTTTTCTACCTTCTAAGCTTGATTAAAAACTTTCCAGTGTCATTCATTGGTTTAAATTTCTCATTAAAATTGTTCTCCGCAACTAAAATTGGCCTTGCAAGTTTATAAATGATTAATTAATGGAAACTGCACTTTTATAGAGTTTTGGCCACTTTTTGACAATCTCAGACCATAGGGCGGAGGTGGGCACGTGGTTTCCAGAGGTGATCGAGTGTGGAAAAAATGACGTCACTCGCGAACCAGTCAGCTAAATTTAAAAAAAAAAATACTATAGCTCGTTAGAAAGTTGACTGTATGTTAGTTGCGACTTTGTAATTTTACAAAATGTTAATCTGTTTTGGTTCTCGAGATATGCACAATGTTTCCCTACTTCACGAACAACCCTCGTAAATAATGAATAACATGTATATTTATTTCTTCTCTTTATTGAGGAGTTTTATGGAGAGATTACCGATTAAATGTATCGTACTTCAATTTTATCGGGTCGACCTTTCGCTGTCTCGTATGAATGACATCCCGCGTGGCAAGGTGAGAAATACGCCAAATTGAAAGCGGGCGCACAGACCGGCTCGTATTTGGTATTGTTGCAGTAACATCGAGCGTTGCATTCACTCAGCGTCTTCCCTCTGAAAAAAAGACAGTTAAAAAAAACACAAAAGCTTAATCATTTTCTCAAGGACTTCAGACTTTTCAATGAAATATGGAACTCGAAACTCGAAACGATCTGACACCAGAATCAACCGACCACAACGCTGTAGCAAAAGAATACAACAGACCCATTCATGAATTTTGGCTCATACCGTAAAAGTTAAGTAACTCAGTAAAAAACCAAGCAATGCAATGAAAAGTACTTACAACTTATGTATTACAAAGTTGTGTACCGCAAAATGTGTATAACTTTTTAGGCACTAAACTGATTTTCCCAAAAAATTGGGCCCCTCCCGGCCCCTCCCATTCGCGAATCTGACCATGTCACCTTAATACGTGTTTCTGTCCACTGAAAAAAAAAAAAAAAAAATAAGTAGAGCAGAAGCAGTCTTTTAAAATAGCTTCACAGTGCCAAGTTCTGTCGCTATACAGGAGCAAGCTGCGGTTGTACTAATAACTCTACTTCGGAGGAGCAAAAGCAAGACGATTGGCTGTTACTCTGCCGAAGTCGTGCTTCGGTACGACTATACATTACTACAAATATGCTCCGGTAGAGCTAGAACTTTTGCTTAACCCATATATATGTCTAGTGGGTTGTTAATGATCCACTTGTTGTGTTATTTTTGGACCAAATTTCAGTCAATTTGGAGTAATATTACTCAAAACCTAATGTAAGGAGTTTTTAGCTCGTAAAAGCTGCACCAACAAATTTCTGTTTCTTCATTTTTGCTTGTTTTTATTTCCCAGATTTTGTGTGTGTGTGTTTTTTTTTTTTTTAGAGAAACGCAAAAAAAAAAAAAAAAAAATCAAATAATTATGGTGATGTATGGGTTTTAAACTTTGTCAGTGTCAGACACAAGCTCAGACCTGCCCAGTGGCAGCTCGTGCACTTTGGCAACCAAGTATTTTGCCACTTAAACCTACGTAAAAGTATCGATTTATTGGGGGTGCGATATGCAACTCCTAAACTCCTGTTTATTTTACAGAGGTTTAATTGGACTGGTTAAATTGCACTAGCCGCCACTGGACCACTGGACCTGCCGTTTCGTTACCATCTACTTTGCAAAACGATTACCTACTCGGTTGTTTCTGCGTAAGAACTGTGCAGCTTTTCATTGTCTGGGCATTCAAAAAGAGCGACCATCAAAAGCATTGCGACTGAAACAACCCCGACTCCCACATTCCAGCCAGCAATCACTCGAGCGCCCGGCTTGAATTTCGAGAGCACGATTCCACTTACGATCATACCCAGTCCTGAAAATATCAGCTCCACGGATCCTGGAACGGAGGAAAGAATCGTTACAAAAATCTCAAAATTAAATTCCTTCGAAATGACCCCCAAAAACATTTTTTTATAAAATGTATGTCAACTTTTGATATTGGCGTAGACTCAGAATATTTGGGGGGGGGGGCAAGGTTGCTTATGAATACATGTCCTCTGGCGGGGGTCTAGGCGGGGTACACTTTCCACGCAGGAAAAACAAGAAAAACGGATTGGTAGCGCTGACAAAACCTTTGGTATAAAAGTGACCCAGCCAAAGACTACCGTAGAGAACCAAAGGATTTGAAAGCCTAACGAAAGAGATTTTGCTGGGCGAACCAAAGGTTTCGAAAGTCTAACGAAAGAGATTTTGCTGGACGAACCAAAGATTTGGTTGGCTCAATTAAATTCTTTTGCTGCGTCATTTTTCTACCAAATATTTTGTCAGCGCGCGCCACCAAGAGCTGTTTTCTGTTTTTGCAGTGAGAGGGTGGTCCGAGAGTCTTCCCGTTTTTCTCCCCAAACGGGTCTTTTGATGCGTACTTTTGCTGCAGAAATTTGATACATTGACTCTAACGTAAAATGCGGCGCTTTTAAAATCGATGCTCACACTTGAATTTTTCAAAATCCACTCATTAACTCAGATTTCCGAGAATAATGAGAGGATTTTGAAAGTTTTCAATGTGCGCATCGTTATTTTTGAGTAATTTTACACAAGAATCAACATGTTATGTATACTGTATAAAATTAACATTGGCAAGATAGCAAATCGACTCTCCTGGTCTCCAAGAGAGTCGCCGCTAGATGGCGTCGTCCTATGGAGATGCCCATGTTGAATCAACAGCCAATCAACACTCGGTGAGCTCGTGCCGGTACTTCCTACACAATATTTCCATCAATGGCTTCTAAAGTACGCAAGAGACCCATTAGAAAATTCATGTTATCTCAAACGATATTTTCGGTCATATTTGCACCAAACTTACACGCAAAAGTTAATGCAGTTTTCGTAAACGTATTTTCTTTATTTCATTGGCATAAAGGAAAGTTTTCATTTTAGACTCTCTATATAAAATGATGCCGATATTTCTGACTCGTAAAAGTATATCGGACTAGTGGAAATGTTTCCGAGCTTAAAAGTCACTTGGAAATCCGTTAGGATCAAGGAGGCATTGATGTAATCTTTGTTCATAATGTTCCAAACATTTCCCGCAAAAAATTGATGACCATACATGGGCATCATTTTTACCAAGATAGCTTTGAAGCTGAAATTTTGATTACTTTCTTTGCTGGTTCTTTTGATCGCAGCACTTCAGGGACCATGGGCGGATCCACTAATTTGGCAATGACTTTATCCCATTTGAATGTATGAAAAACAATCGATCCGCGAGGGGGCCATGACCCTCCCTTTTACTAATCGATTGTTTCTCATGCATTCAAATGGGAATAATACACAGTTGCCAGATTGCTGGATCCGTCTTTGGCAGGGACTAGCAAATGCAAAAGTTTTGACTGTCAAGAATGCACGTAGAGCGCAGAGGGTTGCTTTGTTTACATGAGGATTTGCCCCTCATCTAGAATTCTTGACTGACAAAACTTTTACATTTGATAGTTGCTACGCTAATCGAAGTCATTCCTGAAAGCTCTTCTCTCTCTTCTGTACCTACATTGTGACGAAATCACGGAACATAAAGTCAGTAGCGGCTCGTGTAATCTGGCAACAGTGCTATTTTGCCATTTAAACCTGTGCTAAATGATCGATTCTAGGTGAGGCACAGCGCCTCACCAAAGAATCAATTATTTTACATAGGTTTAAATGGAGTCAATCCATTGCTGCCACATTGCACGAGCCGCCACTGCATAAAGTGCCGCAGTTGCAAAACTGATGCAGTTGCTCCTTCCTCTTTGAAATCTGAAAAATCGATGCCAATGATCGAGCAAGATTGCTTTAAAGAAGCATATGCATACATAACTGTAAACATGCGTGAATAACATAACACACAACTCTGATCGTAAATAAAGTCAAAGAGAGTATTTCAATTTCTAGCGGGTCACTTTTCTTACCTGCTATGAAACTAGACCTAGAGGGGGTAAATGAGAATACGGTCTGCACATATTTTGGAAAAAACATTAGGTAAGGAAGTAAACCAATGTAATAAAAAATTCCTGCTATGTGGTTCAGTATTTGCACCGGGTTGCAGACTAGCCGCTTCAAAGTTTTCAGCATGTCTGTAAAAGAAGGAATACAGGTATTATAAATAGAGTCATAGAGGCATCAGAAACTTGAAAAATCTCTCGGGAAATTTTTGAAAATTACTTTTAATTTTTGCGGCCAGTTTCCGTGTCACAAAAATCACAAATTTTAAATATTTACTGGCGCAGTGCAGACGAAACTATCGGGAGCCACATTTTCAATGAAAAGACCCATATTTATGACGATGGGATATCTTTTGAGGTTTAGGTCGGCAATGAGTCTGTTGCGTACTTTTGCTACAGCCAGGGCTTGGGAGCTGGAACCGTGGTTAGATCTGAATTTTATGTTCTGCTAGGCAGAAAACTGCGTGGGAATACTAAAATGAGTAACAATTTATCATTCAAGCACTGAATTTAAATGCTCTTGCACCAATAGAACTTGATTTCAAAGATTCGGTTTCAATTTATTGCGTTGGGAGCTCTTTAGGAAGCAGTTTAACCCTTTGCGGGGCAACGATTTTTTCCACCAACCAACTTTATTTTTTATTTCCTGAGCTTCTGGGGCAGTGGCTAGTGTTGCTAACCATTTAAATAGGTTCATAGGTTGGTAAAGTATAATCCTAGCATTGTATGTGAACCAATATGTGTGGCTTAGGGCACTATAGCCACTGCCCTTGAAGCTCAGAAAATTATGAAATAAGGTGGCTATAGTAGTACTAGCCATTGCCCCTCAAAGGGAAGGGAGCCGTGCTCCTTAAAGAGCTCCCAACGCAATAACTTAAAACTGAATCTTTGAAATCAAGTTCTGTTGGTGCAAGAGCCTTTGTATTCAGTATTTGAATAATGGATTGTAACTCATTTTAGTTTTCCTACAGTTTACTGCCGAGCAGAACATAAAATTCAAATCCAACCAGCACGGCTTCGGCTCCCAAACCCTGGCTACAGCAATATGACACATTCTATCTCGTCGTAGCAAAAGTGTTCGCAACAGACCTATTGTTTCTTTATTTTCACCATGAAACTTTTGAACGATTGTAAGTGTGTAAAGTGTTCTTACCTAGAAAGGATGTTTCTTGTGGATCAATCCTCTGCCCAGCGTGGTTTGCTCGACGTTCGTTATAGATTCTTCTGGCATACGCTCGAGGCAAGTGCTTCGGAAAAAGTCCCACTATGAAAGCCGTTACTACGTGGATGGCAGCAAGTATTAGCCACCCTGGTATAAGTCAGAAAAGAAACCAATAAACAAATGTATATACAAAATCCAACATTCAAAGTCGTAAATCTCAAACCCTTCAACGTGAGTTGAAAAACAAGTCAACAAAAAGATGTGAGGGAATGTGGGTAAGTTAGTACCTAAATGGATTACGGTGAGTTAGCGTACAGTCTGGCAACATTGAATTATGTTCTATTTAAACCCATGCAAGACTGAATTCAAGGAGTCTCGCTTCACGCTCGTTTGTTCGATATTGATCATGGGTAAACATTGACCAAATTCTACATGGTTAGATAGTATGTTTCAGCGCTAAAGGTTAATTGGTTCATTCTTGTTATAAATTAAGATTTTCCAAGGGGTAGAGATGCAACCTACATAACAAAGACTTTGTTGAGTGTTGCGTCTTTTGATTTTATGTAGGAATAAGTTATTTCACTGAAAGTATAGTGGGATATTCATACAATCTTACAGTTGTAGGATGCTTGCTTCCTTAAAATATTTTTTGGTGTTGATTCCTGTTGCAAAAACCTCATAGTTTCAACTATGATTACTAAATCAACCTATGATTTGACTTCTTTCACAGAAAAAGCAAGATTTCGTCCATCAGAGTTTTTTAAATTTTTTTTTTATACTTCAACTTTTTCGCTTCGTTATTTTTTCTTTTTTAAACATGGCTCACCACTTTTAAATATTTCTTTAGTACGTGTAAAGCCGCAAAATTAAACAAAAAAATGTAAAAACACCTCGTAAGCACCAAAACTTCAATGTGGCCAGCTCCCAGCAATTGAAAGTTTAAATCACTTGAAAAAAGAGGTAAAAAATACAAAAAAACAAAAACAAAAAAAAAAAAAAAAAAAAAAACCAACAAAAAACAAAACAAAAACAAAAAAACAAAGAATGTTCTTGAGCATATGTAATATGTATGTGCCTACATGTAGCTGACTTAATTGGATGCATCAGTTTGTATTCTTCTCTTTTAAAAACATTTAAAATTGAAAATTTCAATTCCCAGAAAAATAATTTAAGTACGTTTGAGTTCTCTATTTTAATGACTTCAAAGGACTTCAAAGTGTTGACTGTCGAGATGATATGGCCAAAGTTCCCATTTTTCGGATAGTCATCCAATTTTTCCCACTGAACTCAATGTAAAATATCGACTTTCCCACAAAATTCGGTAAAATTGATCGAGGCCATCTTTTTGTTAGACAAGCAGTCAATCGAATACATATTATGTAAGGACATACACATTAAGTTTGAAAAAAATTGATTCCTCTGCATCATGTTTAAAATTATTTACATTGGACTAAATTATTGGTTGAGTTTTTTTTTTTATTTTTATACTTTTTATTTTTAAATATTTATTTTAATTCCACTTCCCTTAATTCCCATGAAAAAAATTGTAACGTTGCTCATCGAAAATTATTTGGAATATTTGTGAAAAAAAAAAAAAAAAAAAAAAAAAAAAAACTTACCTAACCACCAGGCGCCCAGCCATCGGGGACTTCTCTCGTCGACAAATGGGTGTAAAGTTGGAGCTACAAAGATTCTCAAACAGTAGGCGGCAACTCCGAAACCAACAGCAGGTCCAAGCATTCGGAAAAACAAAGAGAAGCCTGTATGAGAAGTATAAATTAAAATAATTATTAAAGTTGAGAATTGTATCAGGTAGTAGCACTTGTTGTTAATGAATATTTTGGTTCTATTAGCCAAAGTGCTAGGAGTGTTATAAAAAACGTTGGTGATTAGTTTACTCACATTACTCACATGCCGAAAAGCTTCGACTAAATATATTAATAAAAATGTGAGTAACCTAAACACCAAAGTTTTTTATACCACTCCTAGCACTTTGGCTAATACAACCAAAATATTCATTAAAATAATTAATCTAGATTATTATCATTATTAATCATGGTACATTTATTCAAGTTTTGTGCTGTGAAAAGGTAAAAACAATTTGAAATTTCCAACACTTGTTTGTTCGAATACATTATTAAACGTTTGAAATAAACGATTAGCATTGATAACCAATCGAAGATAGTGTTGTCATCATAGACCGGTTTAGTGCGTCGTCACGAAAATAATTGGATCCAAACAAATGATGTCTCCCTCATTCTCACACAGTTTCTTGTGAAGGAATCGGATCAAAATTTCCAAGTGCAAATGCAAGCTAGTAAACAATCACTTGTAATTGTCTCATATTTTAATTCACCATTAGACTTCACGCGTCTTAAAATAGCTCTTCAATTTAATTCTTGGAATTTCACCTGTTACTTTGTAATCATAGTTATATCGAAGTCCCGTGTAGCATTTATGGATTGCAATTTATTGCAAAATAGTCGTCAAATTTTGGCAATTTTCATCATCTGACCATCAAATTGCAAGTATATGGCGTAAACCCTGGTAAAACTGAGCACCAAAGAGCACCTAACATTGTTCCAATCGTCACCTAAATTAGGTGATATCACCAAGATTTGTTGGTGATATCACCTAATTTAGGTGACAATTGGAACAATGTTAGGTGTTCTTTGATGCTCAGTTTTACCAGGGAAAGCTGTAACGAAACGGCAAACAAATAGAAACTTTTCGGAGCTGGCTTTTTTTCTGTCTTTCTTTTTTGCCTACGTGTTATTTCCGCCTATGCCTTTATGTCTATGTGTCAAAAGTTGCAACTTTTTTGCAACTTGAGGGTGGAGAATTGTCCATATTTTGTTAAAAAATAGCCACTTCATTGCAACTTTGTTGCCATAAATTGCAACATTTAGATCGGAAAATGCTACATGAGGTAGGTCCCACCCCTCGTCTTGTCCTTGTCTTAACCACCGTGTCTCATGCAGGGCACAGAATTCTAGGATATGGGCTCATCACTTCCATGATACCACCTTGGAAGAGAGTGGTGTGGAACACTGCACCTCTGGTTATACTTCCTAAAGACCTCGAGATGGATGATATTGGTATACGGAAACAAACGCCGCTTTGATAAACTTAGAGGGAATGAAACGCGTAAAAGGCAATCATAAGCCAAGCCATTTCTAAGATTCACATCCTGATGCTACAATGAGAGGAATCATTTCTTTAAAAATAAGGAAATACGCGTTTACTTGTGACAGTTTTCCGCGAAGTAAGTATAAAATTCTGATTGCGTGAAAGAGAATCACTGTCACAACAAGTAATCTTTCACTTGCATCAGACATTTTCTTTGGGTTAAAGGAATTCCGCCTTAGTCAATATTTCACTGTGCAGTTTCTTCAACACAAACGAAATACACATTGGATTAAAAAAAAGAAGAATTCTCTCAGTGTGAAACCACATTTTCACGACCGTAATAACCCCCACATTTTTTTACGGACACTCATAGAGGAGTTTTAGGCTCACTTACTTAGTAAGACAGGTGATTTCGATTTTTGAATGTTGTCATCCACGTAGGATATTCCAAGAGTGTGGTAAAGAGAGGCGCTGATGCCGACAATGAGTTGAGCAGCGAACAATATTATTTTGGGCCCTGAGCTTCCAGTTGACGATTCACATTGACCGTCCGCTTCTTTGCACAGCACACTGCTCCTCGTGCTGTCTTAAAGAACATTTGGATTTCGTGGATTAGAAGATAAACTGAATTCAAAAATTGGCAAAAACTTACCAGGCTAGTCAGATTTCATGAGACTGTAATAAAGTTGGTATCATCAGTAGCATCGCGTGCAATGGGGCTGTTGCACACTTTTGCTATAAGCGATTTAATAGTCGATTCTGGTGTAAAAACCTCTAAAAATAACGATGGCAGCACTAGAAACTTCCGAAATCCACTCCTAAACTCGATAAACGCTTTTATTTGCGCGAGCGTTATGGTGACTGAGGGTAGTAACAATGGGAGATTACCATCTAACAATACTGTAACTCCATCAAGAAGTGACCAATAAGAGACTACCTCATTTAACACCGGTGTCACTAGGTGTTGCGGTACCATTCATCGGATATGGATCATCACTCTGATGACTAATTACTCTGTGAATCATCCTTGTCAGCATAGAAAGAGTGACGAAATTAAGATAGGAATCTCCCATTGTTACTGCCCTCGTCCACCATTACGCCTTCGCAAATAAAAGCGTTTATTGAGTTTAAGAGTAGATTTCGCGGAAGTTTTAAGTGCTGCCATTGTTATTTTTCGAGGTTTTTACACCAAAATCGACTGTTAAATCGCTTATAGCAAAAGTGTGCAACAGCCCCATTTAGTAACATTGCACTTCTTCCCTTTTAACTTTTATATAATGTCGAAATATCAGGGTGTATAGAAAACTCCCTCGAATCGATATTTTACCTGTGTTTAAATTGTAGAAGTGCAGCGTAGCAAGATTGCATGCAACGCCACTGGCTGCGGTATCACCTTTCAACTTTGATTAAATTTTCAGTGGCCCTAAGGATTGAATCAAAGTTGAAATGTTATACCGTACCCATAAAATTCGCTACTCCTCTGCAGGTTCTGAGCATGGAGGAATCTACGTCTTCCGAAAAAGGGGGGGGTGGTTTATGAGCGCACATTTAGGAGCCTCGACCGTGTAGTTATAGAGAGGGTTACACTTCAGTAAAGGGTGTTTGGGGTCTGAAAAATTTGTAACGTTTATCTTCATTAAGATGCAGTTATAAACCATTCCAGTTGAAAAAATGTCTAAAAGTGTGTTCTCCAACGTGGTATAGGAAACCAGTGGAAATTATGCATTTATAGCTCAATTTTTCCTATACCCTTCGCTGAAATTGATGAGACTAAAACAATGAGTGAAAATCACTCACGGAGAAAGAATAAACTTAAATCTTTCAATCACAGTATCCCATGAAAATGACAATATTTAATGTACGGAGTCTTTTTTGAAATCTAAAAAACGGGACTCGCTCCCACGTTTTTGTCAAATTTAAACAATTTTTTTTTTTTTTTTTTTTTTTTTTTTAAGTGGAAACTTTGTTTTTCTAAGAATTCTAAAAAAAAGCAATTATTCCCAACTTTTGTTGATAAGTTTGATAAGAACGGCAGTGAAGTGCTCCTGAAAACTGAGCTAGGAAAATAATCCTTTGAGGTTTTGGAGAGGGCGACAATCGCCTACAGCTACGGCTCGGCGATTTAGGGGGAAAAAAGTTGCTAATTTTGTATATAAGGTGTCGACAGGAATTATTGAATTCGTCGCCGTCTGTACTTTCATTTCCGCTCATAAAGCACGTTTTTGTTTTTTGTTTGTTTTTTTTTGTTTTTTTGTTTTTTTGTTTTTTTGTTTTTTTATCAAATCTTCATTATTTTAGCAAGAAACGTTGCAGAAACGGTTTTAATTCAATTTTAAAACTTGCCTTTCATTCTATACACATAATCTCAGTTTTACTAGCTCGTCGATCCGATGAATTCTAGAACGCTCCCAACCAGAGACATGTTAGAAATAACTTTATATGGATCACAAGTGCGTATAAAAAACCTTTCAAGATAATTATCAAATTATTACTCTTAAAGAAAATGAAATGATGTTGAAATTCGCTGGCGGTAGTTACCGTACTAATGAGGTTTGATTTATGTGACCGTATTCTTCAGTTACGGCAAGCGCATCTTCACCGGGTCCATACAAAAAATAGGGCAAGCTATTCAAAACGCAGAATAAGGCCAAGCTTAAAGAACTTATGGCTAACCACCGGGGCCTGTGACCTTTACCAGCGTAGTAACTAACAAGAATTGAACATAAAATTTGACTAATATCATTTCCAGCAGATATTATACCTGCAAAAGAGAAAAAACCAAAAAAAAAGAGATATCAGAACAACGTTATTTTGTCAGTGGACTGATTGTAAACCATTTGGAAGAGCGCATTGCATTACACAGAGAAAAATACTTCGGTTGTTAGAACTGAAGATTCGACTTATTTTGATCACCGAAATTTTCGGTTGAATAAACCATAATGTTCGGTCGTAAGTACCGAAGAAATTGGTAAGTATAACCGAAATTCCGCCTTTACCTAATACTCAGTATTACTAATGAATCATTCGGTACTCAGGACGAACATTTCGGTTCCTCTAACCGAAAACTTCGGTGATCAAATTTTACCGAATTATTTTTCTCTGTGTACTATAAAACAGACAACGTTGCATTAAATAGACATTATGACTTATGACTAAAATCAGAGCTCTAAGTTTGTAATGAAAACCTTCAAAGCTCTCACCTGAAGCATGGTCTTAAATCCAGGCTGCGCTTCCGTTTGGTGTATTTACGAAATGCATTTTTTTCCATTCAACTTAATCGGCAACCCAGGTTCAGAGAGACAAAATATAGCGTTTTCCCTGCAGTTCGTATTCTCTGTCGCTGATAAAATTGAGTCGATCGCTACACTAAATACTATAATTACTGATACTAATTATACAGGGAGAGTTTGATGAAAAGCATTGCTTCCAATATTTCAAGAACGGTTGCAAATTCCCAAAAACGCTAGAATTATGTATAAATATTTTAGGGAGCCTCCGCATTCTCAGGAGGTCCTTTTTATGCTAATATACTCCAAGGGTCGCAGAGAAAGACCTCTACCCTTCTAAGGTATCCCCCCCAATCGAAGCCCAATTTTTTGTTTTATCATTCAAGATTAAACGAAGAAAGAAATTTTTTGCGCAAACCGCAATGACTAGTAAAACCAGCATTTAAGGGGTTGTGATGCAACCCAAGTGACAAACATTTGAAAATCTTAGTTTTCAATGCATAAGTACTTCAATAAAAAGTTCAGACCCTGTTTTGCAAGAGGCCAGTGGCGTAAGCAGGATTTTTCTTGGGAGAAGCTCGCACCAGGGATGCGAACCGGAACCGAAACCGGAATCCGAGAACCGGGAGAGCCTTTCTTTTTGACGGAACCGGAACCTGGATCTCCGGTTACGTCAGAATCGGAACCCGAGCCGGAACCCGAATTTAAAGTCTGAGAACCGCAAATGGAACCGGTTCCACATAGGTTCCTGAAACTCGATTCTTTTTGAGCTCTTATGTTCACCGTGATCCAAAATTGCTGTTTTGCATGATTTTAATTTTTCATAAACCTTACTTTTTCAAAAAGAATTTTTGAAACAGGCTTGAGATACATTTTTATGTAAGTATTTTCGCCTGAACTTCATCTTCAAATTGCAAGAATCAAAACTTTTCTTATGTTACTTTCATACGAAATGATATAAAACAATAAATCATATTCACTTTAGAGGCCCTAAAGTTTTTTTTCCTGCTTGAAAGCAGTACATTGGGGAAAAATAAAGAAAAAAGAACCGGGAATCGGAACCCGGTTCTAAATTCCAGGACGGTTCGCATCCCTGGTTCGCACTGATGAGCATTTGACTGAAAATGATTCCCCCTTCCCCCCACCCCCAAAAATTGGAGGTCTGGGGGGGATTTAGCCCCCTTAGCCCCCCCTTAGCCCCCCCTCCCCCTGCGTACGCCACTGCAAGAGGCTATAGAAATTAAATTAAATTATGCGTACCCATCTCCTGGCTTGTTATCCTGAATCTCTTTTCCAACGTTGAGATGGTTGCGTTAAAATGGAAAAAAGATGAGGCGAACATACAGCTGAGAAATCCGTAGATGACGGCGAAATTCTTTTTGCTCGCACATTTCTGGATCCATCTATTCCTGCAGATCCAAAATCCGCAAGTTGTGTCGTCGGTGAGCTCGAATTTCGCGTAAAATTGTTCGAAAGTTTCCGTCTCATCGAAATTGTCCAGCTCGTGAATTTCCCGCTTCGAGCCATTTTCATCGCCCCTAGTCGAGCTACTCGGACGATCGTTTTCGTCTCTCATCATTGCATAGCCTTGGCCTTCGCGCACTATCAACGCCATTTTGTTAATGGCCGAGTGGTTTGTGGCCATGGACCTGACACAAGCAGTGGCGTTCTTTTTCGACAATCCGCCTCTCTTGTCTGTAATCTCTGAATCACATTCTGAAACAAAGAACGTATAAGTTACTCTAAGGAATAATACAGTTACAACAACAGAGAAGGCTCTGTTAATGGGTCTCTCGACCTGCGAATTTAAAAGCGCGAATGAACTGATTGAGCCAATGAGCTGCCTTGAAGTCGATAGGTCTAGTCCGATGTATCGACAGCAAAGAAGCCCATTGGCTCAAGCAGTAAATTCGCGCTTTTAAATTCGCAGGTGGAGAGACCCCTTTAAACAGTGACGGCTCATTTAATTTGGCAACGATGTTTTTCCTCCATTTGAATCCATGTACAACAATCGATTGTTGTTGGAGCGCTGCTTCACTATAGAATCGATTGTTTCACATAGAATCAGATAAGGGAGGGGGGGGGGGGTAATTGTTGTCAAATGGCACGAGCCGCCACTGCGGTAAGAACCCTTTGAGACACGCATTATGAAAAAGTAGTCATATCAATCTTGGATCCACGTCAATGAACTAGTTGAGCTTTAAAGAATCTAAATTGACGTGCATCCCTATTTTTTTTTTTTCAAAATCCCATAAAACTTCATGTTAAACCCTGTACACATATGTGTACACTGTGACGGAAAGGGTTAAATGAAGAGGACGTCCCGTTATTTCAATAATCTTTATCATTACAATAACGCCTATTCATTTGGCAACTGCCGGACTTTTCCTATTGATTTAACTGATTGTCCTGTTAGTCTAACAGTTTTTCCTCTTGATTCAACAGTCATTTTTTCCCTCAAGCGTTGCCCCTCCCTTCCCCCAGGAAACCTTTCTGAATCCGCCACTGGCATCAAGCCCCCGATGGATTTGTTAAAACAGTCAGGTCGCTATGTGCGCAGTTACATTGTAATTTTGAGCAAATCGCATGATTTTATGTTTCAGTTGGACACAAAATGTAAGTATTACGTAATAGCTCACCTGCACAAATGGAACGTGCATTACGTAACAAAATCTGTTAAAAAAGTTAGACTGCGTTCAATGTTCAGTTGATCGCTCTTGGGAACAGTGGCGTCGCGTGCAAGCCGGCAACGCAGCATTTCGTCCATTTGATCCCATGTAAAATATCGATTCGAGGGAGTGCACTGTGCACCCCCAACTTTTCGACTCTTTTCATGGGTTTTAATAGACTAAATACAACGTTGCCAGCTTGCACGCGACGCCACTGCTTGGGACCGTCCCCAGTGGCGTCGCATGCAATTTGGCAACAATGTATTAATCCATTTAATTTAATGTAAAAATATCGAATTCAGGGGGTGCACAGTGCACAAGGAAAATTCGATATATTTAATGAGTTTAAATAGAGCAGTTGCATTGTTGCCTGATGGCACGCGACGCCACTGACTGATCCTCATCAACAGAGAACTCTGCAGTTTATAAATAAGCTTATAATCAATGACAAATTGAGGAATGGAGTTTAAAAGTTCTAATTTATAATCATTGAAGTTAAATGATTTAAAATAAGTGTTTCGTTCTCGTCTTCTATACGAAACAGTGAAATTTGGCAACAATGTTTTTCCTCCTATTGGTTCTACGCAAAACGATTAATTTGATAGGGAAGCAGCGCTTCACCAGCATTCGATTGTTTACATTGAGTCAAATGGAGGAACAACATTGTTGCCAAAGTGCACAAGCCGTCACTGATACGAAGCTCATAGTTGGGCCGATTCAATTTTAAGACGTGTATTGATCATAAAGTTAAAAGAAATGCAGTAAAATTAGTTGAGTAGTTGAATGGGCAGCACTAAAGTCCAAAATCCTAACTTTACGGAATCTATAACTGAAGAGACAGTGTCCACTCTGAGATAAATACCGTTGTTTAGTTATTAAAACAAAACAAAAAACAAAAACAAAACTTATTATAGGTACTTTATATGATAATTTATTAAAGGCTTCAAAGACTGACTAACCGGCGATGCATACGAAAGCACTTAATTCATGAAAGCACTGATTCAATTTTGCCAAAAACAGACTCAATTCTGCCCCTTAAGGCTCAATCATATCAAGATACGCGGTTCTGAGAAATAGGTCAATACTATAATCTGCATTCAAGGGAAAGTATCTTGGCCATTGGCGGATCTAGCAATCTTGGTAACAGTGTATCTATTCTTCCCATTTGATTGCATGAAAAATAATCGATTAGTCATTGGGCTCTGAGCCCCTTCAAGAATCGATTTTTTATCATACATTCAAACGGGAAGAATGCACAGTTGCCAGTTCTTGGAAGAAATTTGTATTCTTTCATTTCTCAGCCGATTTGAAAGAATTGTGCGGTCTTCTCGTAAATCAGAGTTTAACAAAATAGCCACTTAACGGTATGTTTCAAAAATCTAAAACTCTTGGGAAAATTATAGAAAAATTTATCAAAATATTTTTTGTAAGAGAAGTTTCTTTTGTAGGTCATAATATTAGGGTTGTTGGTGATGAAGAATTAATCTAACATCAGTTTAAAGCAATCTGGTTGATCGAAAGGGAAAACGAGAAAAAATATGATTTCTCCACGAATAAATATTTTAACTTTTTCACCTCAGTCTGGAGTAAAATAAATTAGTTTGTATGAAGAGAAAAATTTCATTTATTTTCGAGACGTGTGTGTTCTCAATTTGTAAATGTATAGGTATCGAAAAAAATTAATGAAAGGAATACATCAAAGAACTCTGATGGCGGACGGGTATCCGCTGCTACCGAACATGTGTTGAATCTAGAATTGAAGAAAGTATTCAAATAAAATTGAAATCCTTAAATTTCTCTTTCACTGTAGGTATACATAATATCAAACTACCTTCCTTACAGAGATCCCAGAGAAAAGTTACTGCACAACCACAACAATAAAACACAATAAGAAGTCCAAGGATATAGTGCGATACAAAACCTTTTTTAGAATGGGATGAAAGCTTTTTCAGCCAATTGATAATATGGGACGTTTTAAGGGTAAATTGCACCCATCATCGGCTACAAAATGGGGGGATGGTGCAATTTTCTTTTAATTTGCTTGTGATGCTGCCCCAAAACGGCCCCATGTTTAATTCTTTGTGTGCTTTGACAACGACATATAACCGCTGGCAAACAATTTATATTTTCAAAAATAAATTAAGTTCGTAGTAAGTAGGTATCATAAGTAGTTAATATTTGTATTGAAGTTTAAAAAAAATCTAAATATAACTGCGCCATTGCAATACTTTCTCAATTTTTCTAACTTTGTTAGATAGAGAAAGTAAAATTAGAAAAATACCTGTGTTCTTCTTCAAAAACGAAGTGGCGCACTAAAGAGCATCGAAGGGTGTTAAAAATGAGTTTCAAGTTTTAACAGTGATCCGACACTTGTCGAAATGTCACGTTGATTCCAAACCTCAAAGAGGCTCCAAACACTTCAAAAGCAACAAAACCATGCAAACACACTGACTTACGTCACGGTTCCTTGCAATTTTTAAACCAACCGGGAAAAAAATGATAAAAAGATATAAAGTATGATAGTTATTGTTACATCACTAAAAGAAAAACAAAATGAGAGAGAGACAAAAATAAATACTCAAACAAACAAAACACTTCGTCTCTTAAACTGCCGCGCAACTGATAAATGTAAGCATTTTTCGGAACATTGAAGAAATTTAAAAAAAAAAAAAAAAAAAAATCACTAGCGAACAATAATTAGATCGAAACTTTTAGCGTAAAAATTATTCCATTCTTAAAAATGATCGTGAGACCACGATAACTTTTCGCGATGTTCATACGCTGTAAACGGTCAAAGATGCGGTGGGAATATGAATCCATATTTAAACTCAGGATAGAGTTCCGCGTCAGTTAGTCGAGTAGGCCCAGCTAGCCTAGCCTTCACCATTTCTTTTCGCGCACAACAACCGGTCGCCAACCTCAACCGATTGATCTCTGATTCAACCAAGAGTTATTCTTGCAAGAGCGCTGAGCTGGGCGCCTCACAGTGTTGCCGTTGTGCGGAGTTTCCTCCATATTTTCCTATTTAACTTAAAGTAAAATTTTCGAATTTCGTGCCATTCGGCAACATTGGGTGGGGGCGCATCCTCTCGTTCAGCAGTGTTGCAATTTTACGGATTCGAGTTTCCTCACATTTCACCTATTTTACACAGTGCAAAATTTTCGAATTTAATGCCAAATACGGCAAAACTGTAATTGAGTACTTAGTAAAACGCCGCTTTTCTCAACCGCGGAGTGTTCAGCTCGCTTCTTTTACTTTTCATATATGAGCCGTAAATTCTGTAACCACGGCTTGGTAACATCGAATTTTCCCCCACTTATCAATGATAGTATGTATAGTAATCATTTTCTGGGCGAAGTAACTTTTACATAAAGGCTCAAATTGCAAAAAAGAAAAAAAAAAAAAAAACACCGTTACCAGATTGCACCAACGTCCACCGCGTGAATTAAGCTAATTACCCAATATAGCGTGCAGTTTGGAAAACAGTTAAAATGAAAGGTTTTTTTTTTTTTTTTTTTTTTTTTTTTTTTTTTTTTTTTTTTTAAACGGATTTCGACGGAATACGATGGAACTCATCGATTAACCAACAAACCGTAACCCGTAACAGTAACCCGTTCCCTATCTGTCCTGTTCTACCATGTTCCACACGCTAAGAAAAAAAAAAAAAATAAGGAAAAAAAATATAAGAAAAATATAAGCCTAATGCTTCATTAGCCTTTTCAGTGACAATATGCGAGCTAGTTTTTGAACAAAGAAAAGAAGTTAAGAAAAAAACAAAACAAAACATGATTATACGCTCCGGAAAGCCCGGCAAATCATTTCTGATATTCGTTACCGAATATCTGATAAAAGTCATCACAGGCTTGTGGTAAGAGGAACTCTTTTACTTAATCATCAGGGAACTAAACTAGGTGGATATTTGAACCTCTGCAAGTGATTTACACTATACTTCAACAGAATTAATACATCATATTGAACAGTTAACTATTCGTACGTGGCTGTAATGGTTTTGCCTGTCTTTGAAATTGAAGGAGCATTGTGAAAATTTCAATCTTGTGAAATCAATCTTTTGTCTTAATAACTTCATAATGCATTTATATCCTTATAATCAGCGGTTAAATACATGACATTGAATAGTTAACTATTCGTACGTGGCCGTAATGGTTTTGCCTGTCTTTGAAATTGAAGGAGCATTGTGAAAATTTATCTTCAATATTAATCTTTTTGTCATAATTAATTGATTTCCTCATAATCAACGGTTAAATCATGACATTGAACTCTTTTACTTAATCATCAGGGAACTAAACTTGGTGGATATTTGAACCTCTGCAAGTGATTTACACTATACTTCAACCGAATTAATACATCATATTCAATAGTTAACTATTCGTACGTGGCTGTAATGGTTTTGCCTGTCTTTGAAATTGAAGGAGCATTGTGAAAATTTCAATCTTGTGAAATCAATCTTTTGTCTTAATAACTTCATAATGCATTTATGTCCTTATAATCAGCGGTTAAATACATGACATTGAATAGTTAACTATTCGTACGCGACCATAATGATTTTGCCGGTCTTAGAAATTGAAGGAGCATTGTGAAACTTAATCTTCATGTATGCTATCAAATCTTTTACCTCGATAACTTCATACTAAATAATTTATTTCCTTACAACCAACGATTAATACATAATATTGAATATTTAACTATTCGCACGCGACTGTAATGGTTTTGCCTGTTTTAGAAATTGAAGGAGCACTGTGGAAATTTATCTTTTTCACTGGATGACGTCATCATTAAAGCGGCAATTTTTTTTTTTTTTTTTTTTTTTTTTTTTTTTTTTTTTTTTTAATACAAAACGGCAGCTTTGCTGTCTAATTATCTTGGCTTTTAGGTGTAGAAGTTGAGGCATCGAATCTGATCAGAATTTTTTTAGGTAGGTGTGCCGATCAACAATTTTTATTACCGTCATGAATAATTCTCGCGCTGCTCATCTGTCTGCTATAAAGTCAGTCATCTATATAATGTAATTGAGGTCAATTGGAAATCATCAAACTGCCGATTGATCTCATCGCTTTTGGAATGGCCCGGTCGAGAGAAATATCTTCATTTCCGTTTTCTCTTCGCTTCCCTCCAGTCATTACAACGAACAAACCACGGGCATATGACAAGGCAAGTAATAAATGGTCATTGAATTATAGGACTATCGTTTGTAAATCCCGAGAGGAAATTGTCTACAAATTTTCGAAGGAAGAATCTTCCAGAAAATGCTACGTAAGTAAGTGTAATCTTTGGCGTTTTGTCTTCTTCAATTCTTTTTCATTCCCCCCCTTTTCTTTCTCTTTCGCGTTATTTCTATTTTCCTCCTTTTCTCTTCTTCGTTTAAAAGTACTTTTTCTTCCCCCCCTCCTTTCTTTCCCCATTTTTCCTTTTTTCTTTTTCCCTTCTTTTGATTCGCCTTTTTTAAAGCCCTCCTTCCAAAAAAGTGGGGGGCTCTAAACCCCCTCCCCCGACGACGGACCGTCACTGAACATGCAGTAAAGGGTTAAGATCCGCAAAATGGCAGCTCTAACGGAAGCAGAGGGATAAGAAAGGTGTGTTTTATGTATCGATGACCCATTAACACAAGGGGCAGAGGGGAGACGGGGGAAAGGGGAAGAGAGAGGAAAGAAAAAAATATGTAATGAAGCAAATACCGCGCAAACGACCAGTAATTCTCGCTATTAAATCCAAGCCTACTCAATGCGCTGACTCCTGAGTCCTGACTAGTGACTACCTTTTAAATATTTTCCGCCTCAATCCTAGCTGCCGATTCTGCGCGGGTTTGGGGGTTCGACGCTCCACCCAATGCGCGATAGGTACTTAGCGTCGCCTACACTCGCCTCCTTTGAGCGCTGCATCCCATCGCATCGCCTCTCCATCCTGCAGCGCCTCTCTCTCCAGCGCCTCTTAATTATAATGCGCTCTAGAGGCAAAGCAAACTTCTTACGTCCAATATTATATTTTACGACGCTTACTTTTTCCACCCCCCCCCCACCGAAGTCCTTTTACTCTCTTTCAAATCCCGACTTAATATTTGTGCTTTTTTTGTTACATTACAAAAGACTTAAGGGACAGCCTTCTTAGTTGTTATAATTAGAAGCGTGACTCTATTTTTCATGGCATACCATATTTTTTTTAGGTAAGAAAGAAAAAAAAGGAAGAAAAAAAAATGAAAGAGAAAAAGGAGCTTTAAGCCCTCTATTAAAATATTCACGTCCCCCTCCCTCCCCCCGTTCATTTTCAACCCCATCACGATCTTCTCTCCCCCTCCCCTTCCCTCCGCTTTATTCTGTTCCTTGCACCGCACCGCGCGCACGCGGCCCGCCTGCTATCATTTTTATCCGGCTTCAATCAAGGCTGATATTCAGTTTTATTTTAATTATTATTATAAGTCAGTGATAGGGCTTCGGAGACAGACGCTGAATCCATCAGCTACCTTGATTAGATTCCTCTTTGAATCCTAAAACATGACATTTTGCAATGAGGTCTAACTTTCGCAAGAAAAATTAGCACTTGTAGTTTATAAGTATCGATCGCTGTAGAGCTCGGCTCAGAAGTGGAGGAGACGGAGACATTGACGGCTGCGGAATCTGTCTTGTCTGTCTCTCTCTCCTCCTATCTGAATGCGTGTCTTAGAACAGCCGTTTATCAGTATAGAGCTCTTGCAAGGTTTTTCTGTAGGCAAACGAACTACCAATCTGATGTAAAATGCTGTAAAAATACCGACGAGATAATTAAGAAGATCTAAAACTTACTCTCCGCAGAGAAAACTTAGCCTGTGTGTGTATGCACTACGTGCGTTTTGCATCCCAAAAAAAAAAAAAAAAATAACATAACCTACGAATTGGAACAGTAAAATTGTTGAATTTGGTTTTCAAGCAGTAAATTTGAGGGTTGATTCTTACAGATTCTGCCGCAAGGAACAAGGCGATACTAACATAACAGTACTACGATGCTTCGTAAGCGAGAAAGACGGCACTTAATTCAACGTTCAATGTATGTTCAATGCGCTATTCTTTTGCTTGGGGGGGGGGGGGGTGTGCAAAACTTACGAAGTGATGTATGCATATTCGGGTGGTACACTTTGAGCTAAGTTTTCTCTGCGAAGAGTGAGTTTTATACTTTTTAATTGTAGTCACCGTTATTTTCGAAGTATTTTACAGTTGAATTGATAGCCCATCTGCCTACAGCAAAACAATCCCAGAGCTCAAATAGGCGAGCTTATCGTACTTTAATCTCGCTTAAATTTTAAAATGAGCGTCCGGTAAACATTACAAGAGACAGTCGTTCGCTCTTCCCTTACTTTCCTAGTAGAATAATTAAAATCAAGGTGGTCTCCGCGGTAATAGGGGCGTATGAAAATAAAACAAATGTACTCTGCTCTTCCCAAGATATCCTATATTTTAGCCGCGGTGCGTTAGACTAGGAAACATCGTTCTAAATGGCTATTATGGTTGCCTAAATTTTTGCTCTGTCACAGTCATACTGTAGCGTGACCCAGCAGTCACAACCCATGTCCTCTGATTTTCTTTCCCTTCTCTGAAATGTAATAGCACGTGACCTAGTTGTGGCGATAACCTCTCGGGGGTACTCCCGCACACAAAAGTAAAGGGCTCTTGAAATGATCAGTTTATCCACGCACCAACGGTATTATCCCTTCACAAGCTGTGGGGACCCTTCAGAGTCCCTCGCTCCCTGGCCTAGGGCCGTGGGCCCCGTGCACGGTCGCAGTCGGTGCGCGAGCGCGGCCGTAACACCGCCATGGTAGGAGTGGATGAAACGCATTGATGTATGTAGTATACTATGACCAGCCAAAAATTCCTCTAATCAAATATGTTCTTGATGAATTTTTCCATCACTTTTCAAAGAGTTTTAAAGACTGTTCGAGGCACCCTCAAGCGGCGATTCTGATGAAATTTGAAGTACAGAACCGCAAAATTCTTCAAAATTAACCGGGAAATAATACAGTGAAAGTTACTGCCGAGATACTTTCCTTTTTAGGTTATAGTACATTGCCTTCGTTTTTTATAGGTTTATTATTTCGATTAAAGAAATATGTAATGGAAGGAGGGAGATAGTGAATCAGTAAACAAATTATTTGTTCGTTTTTTTTTTCCCTTTACCCAGAACTCCAACTCTCAGATCTACATTAATGGTGATTGTAACATCGGATTCTCACATGCACTAAGGTGAAGAAAAAAATTCCCATTTTCCCCCTTGATCATATACATTTCAACTCCTTGAGTATAAGTCACTTTTGGCCTGTACGTTGACATTAAATCGAACGGCATCACTCTGTCGGCAGGAATCGGCACTAAATTTCTGAAGATTCACCTCAAGATCTGCAAAAGTAACCTCGGTGGTGTATCGCGGAATTTGGCAACGTTGTACTGTGTCCATTTAAATCCACGTAAAAGTGGAATGCAATCACCAAACACCCAATAGCCCGATCTTTTTTTGGATTTAAATGAACAGATTGCAATGTTGCCAAATTGCACGGTACATTATCACTGGCATGTGGGACGTGGTTGGAGTCCTCTTCCTTTGCCCTTAAAACTTGCGACTTGGATTGCTTGTCATGGCAAAAGCTCACGGTATACTATGTATCGCTTCTGAGACTTTAAAGTTTTAAAAACCCGATCACGGCTGAGGTTGTTTCTTTTTTTTCTCATCATGCTGTATGGTTCGAAGTAAATGATCTCCTGATTTGATTGGATTTTGAGAATAAGGAAGAGGCTCGGCCATCCTTCAACCTGTCATCGGGAAGACCGATAAATTACAGGTGAGTTTTAGCCTGTAATCATCGTCATTCATTCGCGTAAAAATTACACGCAGGGTCGCAGGGGCAGAGGCGACAAGTTAAGAGTATATAAAGATGCCCGATCGCCCGCACGCCGCACACTGTATCGAAACATACATTTTTCCCAGATGATCCCACCGGTTGAGAAAAGATTACATAGTTCAGTTCAGTGTATGACTGAAATGCATACGAAATACTCTAATCTGCAATCTATTTTCAATCGGTGGAAACTCCGTTAATTAATTAAAATATTCGCAAGTGTTTTAAAGTCATCGACGACTCCACCGATTGAGAAAAGTTTACAGATGCGAGTATTTTCGTCCATTACAGTCATACGCTGAACTGAGCTATGTAAGCTTTTCTCAGCCGGTGGAATCATCGGTGAATTGAAAAATGCGATCATTTATACGCAAAATGGCAGCTCTGATTTTTCCTGACATGAAAAGCCGTTGTTTTTTTGTCTTTAAAAACATTTCAGTACATTATGATACTTCCTTACTATAAACATGGCATTTGACGTATTTTAAGCTCTTTAATGAATGGCTTTACACATTTTCAAGTTATTTTATGCACTGTTAAAAAAAAAAAAAAAAAAAAAAAAAAAAAAAAAAAAGAACGAAGTGAGAATGAAGTAGGACGAAATAATCAAAGCATTTCGTCCGCCTTAGAATTTGGCGGAGTGAGAATTATCGGATTCAGAACAGAAGGAAGTAAAATTTGACGGAGTGAGAATGAACGGGGTGAGAGGCACTCCGCACGGGATGAGAGAACTCCGCCAAATTTTACTCCCTCCTGTTCTGACTCCGGTAATTCTCATTCCGCCGAATTTTAAGGCGGACAAAATGATTCGATTATTTCGTCCTCACTCCGTTTTTTTTTTTTTTTTTTTTTTTTTTTTTTTTTTTTTTTTTTTTTTTTTTTTAACAGTGTGCTGTTCATTGTTTATAATTTTGACTTTGATTTGTCAAATTATGTCCGGGAAATTTCAATTTTCGATCCACCGTGTGACGGTAGAGATTCATGAAGTGATTGGAGGGAGGGGGAGGGGAGCGGTGCCGCGACAAACGTGGAAAAAAGAAGAAGAAAAATCAGGCACGGTCTTTTGACCGGAGGAGTATATAAGGGCCGAAGTAAGTTGAGGGGGTTGGAAAAAGGGGGAGGTTTTACGTGCTTGGATCAAGCTTTCTTGCTCCACGTCGCGATGCGAAGCGGCCGCCGTTCTGCCCGCGCTCTTCTCCTTTAGCGACAGGTCTTACTGAAAAATAATACACAGCGTCGAGCGTTCTTAAAACAAACCCTCTCACCCAGTTTGACGACGCCCACCGAAGCAACCCCTCCCCCAAAAGAAAACAATACTTCTTTTTTTTTCTTCCCTAACTTCATTCTTTTTTTTCTTCTTCTTTTTAAATATTCTATTATAATCCCGCGCTTAATTTGTGCTCTCAGTATTTTTGCATTTATATGTAGATATTCTTTTTTTTTCTTCCTCTACCAACGATATCGTTCTTTCGTGTTTTTTTTTTTTCTTTAATTTTTTATTTTGCGTGAAATAACCCCGAAGATGGCATAGCCCTGTAATGAAACAGCTGCATTAATTACAAACTAATCCCGGCATTAACAAAGCTTCCTCTCCGCTCGTCCTTTCCCCGTCGATTCTTTGCTCAGCGAAGTACACGATCTTAGATCTTTCCCATTTTTATCATTTTTAATATAAGTGGAATATTTTATACGAATGATTCGCCTCCTTTTTTCCCATCTAAGTGGAGATCACGCCGCTAGAACATTTTAAAAGCAAAGATTTTTCAACGCCACTCTTTAATTACGTCAGCATCCTCTCCCAAGTCCTGTAATCTATCCTTTAATTTATTCAAATAATCAGAATGGATCTTACACAGTCCGCGGACTTGTTCCTGTTAATTTTCGAGACACTCCTGTGAATGATATTACGCGTCTTAAAAAAAAAATAAGAGTATGAGTATCTACTCAGAGAAAATAAGGGGAAGAAAGTTTCCTCCATCGAATTTTTTTTTTAGAAAATGAATGAAAAACACGCCCAGCGTTCTTTGAAAGACAAGTCGAGACTAAACTGCGCAGTTGTTTTAAGTTTTAACTCTTTCGCTGTATAGTTCCTTAAATAGGACGTTTGTTAACATGGATTTTTATGAAAATTCAAAAAAATTGACTTACACATGAAATTATAAGAGAAAAATTCGTTCGATTCATTAATTAAGGTCGAATAATTGTGAAACTACTTTTTCATTACTCGGAACTTAAAGGGTTAATTTAAATAGCATTTTCACTCAAAACAGAGAAGATATGAGCAAGGTATACGATCAGTGGTGACTAGTAAAATTAAATACATCGATGTCTATTCCATTGAAACCAATGGAAAAGAATCGATTCTTAGGAAATGCGATTGAACCCCTGAGAAATCAATACTATTTCATAGATCAGATAGGAGAAAAACGATAATCGATTGTTTATGAGCCACCGACAATTGCGATGTATTGATGTCTGTTTCATTAAAACCTGTGGAAAAGAATCGATTCTCACGAGGTGCATGTGAGCCCCTGAGAAATCGACACTTTTGCATGGGTTCAAATGCGACAGAAACGTGAATCGATCACGAGCCGGTTTGCAATATTGACAACGATATTCGTGCTTCTATAGCTGGTCTAAGACGGATTACTGAAACTTTGTCACCAGAATTTCAGAAAATAGGGAAATTATAGAACTTTGTGATCTCGTCGTTTTAACTGCGATCTTTGATGAAAGAAGATTATTGGTCTCCACATAGACCCCTACATTCATATAGACTTATAGACCCTCGAGCAAACTCATGACCTCCATATCTGTAGGCATTAAATGAATTATCTTGATTTACAAGCATACATTTTGAACGATTGCTTCAAATTGAAATGCATTCATTGAATGCTTATTGATCAGTTTTAATTGACAGTTGGTAAAAGCCCCGCATTAAGATAAAAGAAATCGAGCAAGAATCGAACAACTTTTTTGGTCTGAGTTCTATCAGTTACTTATTAATTGATCCAGTCTAGAGTACATGAATCACTAGATTAATTATATAGATACGGCTGTGTGTCACTCAGTGGGCATAAACAAGCGATTTTGGGGTAAAATATATCAGAGAGTTAAAATTTTCTAAACTTATTGTTTAAAAGTTTTCAGGATTGATTTTTACTCACTTGAGCCACTTCTGACTTATGATCCTAGCTCGAAAATATGCGCAAAGAGTCGGAAATAATTATTTAAGGGTTAGCAGAGATTTCGTCCAAAGCAAAAATGTCCAAATTTGTTTGGTCCAACTTTCTATTTTGTCCAATGTGAGAATACGTACACAAATTATTTGTCCAAATTTAAAATTGTCCAGAGTTTACTTTTGTCAAACTGAAAAATTGGCAAAAAAACATGTCCAAAAATGAGAAGATACGCGCTCTACACAAAATTTAAACACGATATTCAACGATAGGATAGTTGAATGACCCCTTTTGAACTGTTCATTTCTTCTAATGCGTAATAGTGTGTTCCGTTGATTTGTTGATTTCCACGAATGTTTCAAAATATTGGACGAAATTGATAAACCGATTCAAAATGGATACTAAATTAAATGTGGGTAAGTTGTTCGTTGGACAAATTAGCGCTTTGGACGAAATAATAATGGACTGTTTAAATTGGACTAATTTACATTGGACGATCTTTTTTGGACAAAACGTGTATTGGACCAATTAGGATTGGACGAAATCTCTTGGAACCTATTTAAAATTATTTTATTTTGCTGATTTTTTGCCACCAATATGCAAATTTTAGCCCACAGTGTGTCGCTGTCGATGCCGTTGTGATTTTATTCTATCCAAAAGAATTGCAAAACGTTTCTCGTGTCTTGAGTCTGTACTCGGTAGTTCAAAATGAACGTTCACTGAACCTGTTTCTGTTTGTTTACCGCAAATGGGTCTGTTGCAATTTTTTGCTACATAGTAATATGGAGAGTCGATTTCTATGTGAAATCACGTGAAAATAGCATTGAAAGCGTCAAAAAGACTAAAAAGTTCACTCTTTAGATGATTCCCGGGTCGATTAGTTCCAACCGTGGACACCACGTCGGGCTACTCAAAAAGTCAACAGTTTATGGCTGAAATTGACGAATTTACGCTTATAGCACACATTTGAGGCGCGTCAGCACCTGCGAGCATATTTTAGGAAGATATCCTGAAAGTTTCAAGCCGAAACATTCAAAAATGAAGCCGAAAATTATGAAATACAAGAATTCCCATAAGCCTCAATGAGTGCGAGTGAGGCAGATAGACGTTTCATCACTCGTATACTCACTCCCACTCACTAAGCTTATGGAAAAATGAATTTAATAATTTACGGCTTTAATTCTAAACCAATTTTGCTAGTTTTGGACTAAAAAAATCCATACAAAATGTTTGCAGGTGCTGACGTTATTGGATTTTGCGTTTTATCTATGGTTTCAGTTTAAAACGCCAAAAACACGACTTTTCCGAAAAGCGACTAGTGGCGCTATCCATCGGATTGAAATCTGGAAAAGTTTCGCATGGAATCACCTTAAATCCTCAAGAGGCGTTTTAAGAGAAATCCAAAATGGCTGCCAAATGAGCAGGTCACACCGGGGGTTTTCCCACCAAATTGTCCTTAAATTTGAATCTTATGACTGCTGTATAGTGACAAGCGGAAATTTAAAAGCAAGGGATCTGATTGGCTTAGATGCTGATGTTTAACTTGAAACCAATATCTGATCCGTTAATTTTGAATATCCCGCTTCTCACTAAAACAGTATATTGGGGGGGGGGGCAATTGAACCACCGGAGGATCAAATATACATTATTTGTTAAAAGTAAATAAATCGCAACCCACGAGTTTCCATTGTTGGAATGGGGATGACGTTATTTTGATTGTGTTAGAAATTAACCTTGATTAATTTGAGAAAGGTTTAATGTTCTTTGAATGCCGAGCGCACTGCGGTGGTGAGAGCAATTTAACCCTTCGTTGACCGAAGGTACTTAAAAGTACCACCAATTTTACACGGAATTAATGAAAAATGCAAAAAATTATTGAACAAGTTACTTTACGTTAGAACGGCTAAATCACCCGTATCGATAAAAAAAACCCCGACGATTCTTAAAAGTACCCCCGGGCAACAAAGGGTTATGGCGGCCAAAAATATGGCCTGTGAAAAAAAAGAAAAAAAAACTCTACGCTCTGAAGGTTTCCTTTAGATTCACAGATTCACACCATGCTTGAATTTGAAACATAAATAATGGAACGTTTGCAGAATCGTAAAATTTTGTTGAAAACTGCGCGGTCTTAAAAAAAAAAAAAAAAAAAAAAAAAAAAAAAAAAAAAAAAAAAAAAAAAAAAAAAATATATATATATATATATATTCAAATTTTTCTCAATGAAAGAAGGCATAACTTGTCGTCATCTTTTCTGTTTCAATAGTGAAACAAGTTATCCCTCCCTCCCAATCTTTTTCCTGTATCAATACGAGAAAGGGTTTCTTTTTTACTACATCCTGATTCCGAAAATCAGATGCTTACGTGGGTAATTATAAAGCTATAGATAGTGTACAAATTGGAATAATGCAAAGAAAAGCGAAAGTAAGACTTACCATCCATGAGTATTGAATTAATCCTCAAAAATGTTTCTCCATTTGAAAAGTATGGAACTTTCGAAAATAACAGCCAGCACTGTGGCTATAAGGAGTTTTATCATTGAAACATTCTACTATTGACTCTGCTTTGTCCGCACCACCCAACTGAACTGAAATAAGGTTATCGCACTGAAAAGCATTATCTATCGATTCAATCTCGGTAATTCATTAGATGGATAGATTATGTTTCTTGATGATAGACACAACAAATATTGAAAAAAGAGTGATTGCGCAATGCCTTTTGTGGGTGTCACAATATTTTAGAACAATGATTCTTGATATTTTTGCAGCCTATGCAAGACTTTGCGAACTTTCGGCTTTTGCATCAGAAATGAAAATATTGAATTTATGGCAGCTGAATGAAGATACCGCTCCATGTCAAGAGAAAAATCGAACAGTTATTTGCCTAATAGGTTTTTTCCAAAGGCACAGTTAGTCTAATATATCAGACCAAAGATTAGTTTGTCCACAAGTCTAATTCGCAAAAATAATGTCCACGGAGGACAATATTTAAATAGGAAAACGGGTCAATTATTCCTGTGGCCAAAAGTATTAGAGTACATCCAAATAAGGTAAATTTTTATCCGCTTAAAAGTTTCTAAATAAAAGAAAATAAATGAATTCATATACCAGTTTATTACACATCATTCCAATTTTTACAATTTCATGCTCATAAAATTTCAAATAGAGTTTAATTTTCAAAATTTCTCTGCAAAAGACTACTACATCCCCCCCCCAATTTTCACAGGAAGTGCTGCCAATAAACAGTGAAAATAAAAACCTTTAAGGATTATAACGTCTTTTGGCCCAAGTTTACATTGGATTTTTTTTTTTTTTTTTTTTTTTTTTCTTTTTTTCTTTAATAGTGGACGTGGAGTTGTGGATGATTGTTTGAACAAGAAGTTTTGAACGAAAGTGAATGTGGACGGAATATTTTGGACTAAACGTTACGGGTGGATGAAATGCATTGGACAAACTCAATGAGCTATAACTTTAGAGTGGCACATCAAGGAACGTTCCGCTGGTTCATTGTTGTCACCTAGGGCGCCGCCATCTTGCCGTAAAAATCGATTTTGAGGTTAAGTTTTGTAGGTTGTTTCCGGTCGTTTCGTAAACAAACTCGGGCATCGCCGGAAACGACCTACGAATCTGCCGTCCAAATTCCCGCCAAATTCCGAACGACCTACAAAATTTAACCTCAAACCTTGGAATCTGCCGTCCAAATTCCGCTTTTTCCCGGGATTCCTTCTACCCTGTGTGGCACAAGGTGGACCAGCCCGCTGCCACTCTAAAGTTATAGCTCATTGGACAAACTCCTTTTGCCACCATCAAAAGTCGAGCAAAAGTCGAGAAAGATGTATCCATAATATAGTCATCATCAACACAGCCTCGAAGCAGCTGGCTTAGTAAACAGCTTGTGCAATTTAGCAACAGTGTTTTTCCTCCATTTGAGTCAAGGTACTACAATCGATTGTTGGTGAAGTACTGCTTCACCATCCAATCGATTGTTTTAAATAGAATCAGATGCGGAGGAAACACATGCGCATATTTTCAAGCAAGGCCCGCATGTGGTTCAAGTACAAAGTTGCCAGATTTTCCTATAGATGACCAACTTCTTCTATGTTAAATGGGAAAAATCGGACAATTATCCAAAAACTGACAACACCGTTCAAGTGAGTAAAAGCTAGTCGTGGAAGTTTTGAAAGGATAAATCTAACTTTAACTATCTGATTTTTGACCGTTAAAACTCTTCAAGCACGCATTTTGGAATTTGACTTTTTTTGAGATTTTTTTAGACCGTTTAAAAGAGGACGATTTGCTGAAACTTTTGATGGGTCACACAAGTTTTTGCAAAATCTAGTCAAATTCCATTGAAACCCATGATACATAAAATGGTACGTATGCGTGTACCACTTTGCTGGAAAGGGTTAAATCGGTTATTTCTGCCTACTGCGGAATTGAGGAAGCTGGCAGCCAAAGCTGACAACGTTTCCATCAGATGAGTTCCACAGTCTAAACTGTAAAGACGCTGATAGGCCTCCATCTCTTTATACATATTCTAAAGTTATTATCCCCTCCCCTCCCCCGCTTCCTTCGCGAGATGCTATATTCAGAGATATCGAACAGGGTAATAATTCAGGTAATCGAGGGTAGATGGAGCTGGCTGGGCTGTTTACATATCGCAATCGCAATCTTTTAATCAAACCAATTATAATAATTCTACTTTGTCTCATTCATTCACCAAGCAAAATCTGTTTATGATGAATGTTTCCGCCTTTGGTTTGCCCATTACATCCAACCATGATTATATTACTGCACGTCAATTGGCATGTATGACTGTATGAGGTAATTTTGAGCGTTTAATCGGCAGAGAGCAGATGATTCGCCTCGCGCATTATTGGAAACGGACTTCAATGCATTTAAATGCAGTTCTATGCGTTGCCAGTGAACCCCGTAAGCGATTCCCACCTTTTCTGTTTACAAAGGCACTATCGAAGAAGACTAGCGCCTGCATGGAATTTGTCGGAAACTTTTGCTGGAGCTACGGAGAAGGCAATTCTGGGGCAAATTCACTTGAAAATAGCGTTGAAATCCTCACAAAGCTCACGGTGAGCGTATATCTCAATTTCGATTTTCAAAGAGCCGATCCTTTAAAACCCATTTATGCCCATTGGATCGTCGACCCACTGATTCACTGAAAAAACGATACGGTATTGGACACCGTAAATTACGGACTATATAGGTTTACCGAGGGATTACGGGCGTCACAACCGTAATCCCTGGGTAAACCTATATATAGTCCGTAATTTACGTTGTCCAATACAGTATCGTTTTTTCAGTGTTGTGTTGCTTTCGGACCAAATTTCATTCAATTTGGACCATTGTTACTCAACAACCAATCTCGGAATTTTTAGCACGTATCATTTAGCTGAACCCAAAATTTCTAGTTTTTTCATTTTTCCATTTTTTTAGTTCTCAAATTGTTGCTTTTTTTTTTTTTTTTTTTTTTAGAAAAACGCCTAAAAAATTTCAAAGTTTTCCGGGCCTTTATGGGTATTGACACCAATTTTTGGTATAAATGATCAATGTACAGTACTTCATATAATATAAATATATAAGACTTGACACCCTTATACGCAAAACTAATTGACTTTAATAGGTTTGAAGAGAAAGGCTCCATAAGATCTAATGTTCAATTGAGGTTTACATACCCCCGAGCGGAGAAGTCCTGCCCACCAGCGCGTGCCGCGAAACCGGCTTCTTTTTTTCCTCCGTGTCATGTCATGACAGAACTGAGATTTGGACTGCCGGACTGTGTTATCTTTTTGTCAACCGATACAATCATCGATGGATATTAAAAAGTTCTATTTTAGAGCGGCAAAACGGCAGCCTCAGTTTGTCATAATCATACGTGGCTTGGGGGGGGGGCTTGGGGTACTTAAGCCCCTAAAAATCTGAGCAAGTGCACTTTCAAGCCATGGCTTGAATTTGCTTTGTCTAACATAAGCAAGCAAGAAATATATAGATCTACTACGGTACTTAATTCTGATACGAATACCGATTTTATAAACTCGTGCACATGTAAGTACTCAAGGTTCAAGCCCTTAATTAATCGACTGATTACAAAACAAAAAAAATAAACTAACAAAAACAAACAGAAAACAAACAAAAAAACAAACAAAAACAAAAAAGGAACATCACTTTCAAGCCCTCCAATTTCGACCATCATAAGTCGATCATGGTCAAATATACTTTCACATTAGTCACACAATAAATTCTAAAACGAAAAAGTGTCAAGTGCTTTTTCTGATGCCGCGCCGTTTTCTAGCAACGAAAAACAAAAAACAAAAAAAAAACAAAAAAAAACAAAAAACAAAAAACAAAAACAACTAGTCTAGGTGCCGATCCCTTCCTTCTTTTCGGTCTTAATAGGTAAAGAGTATTTTTTAAGGTTCTTCTAAGATAGTTGTACTTGTAATGACCATGATTCGTGATTAATGCGAAGGTAAAAATAGCGTTTGCACTCGCCTTCAGTCTCTGTGAATAGTGAGAGTAGTCGTAAAAATAGAAGGTATGTACTTTTTTGTTTACGTTCAGGAATAGGTTGGACTGATAATATGTGAAAATGTACTACGTAAAAGTTCGTGACTTGCATTGATCAAATTATTATCATTCAGACAACTCTCGCCATCTCTTAAAATAGACACCGACGCGAAACGAATTTAAAAAGCTTTGGTGGAAGCTTGCATCAAGAATATTTGTCACGTTGATGCTTAATGACGCACGCCCCTGGCGCTACTGTAAAATTTCAATGCGCGCGCCATCGATACTGCTGCCGTTTTTTGATTATCGATCCCGCGAGCAGCACAACAATACCTTGTTGCGAATGTCTTCCGAATTCCTCTCTGAATTTTATTAACACCTCAATAAAGAAAGAGCGTAGGTAGGGTGCCCCAATGCCCTTAGTTTCCTCCAGTAGCAGCTTGTAAACCTCAGCATTGGTGAGCAGCACTGGCGCAACCAGGATCTCTTCCATTCAATGAGCTATAACTTTAGAGTGGCACATTAAGGAACGTTCCGCTGGTTCATTGTTGTCACCTAGGGCGCCGCCATCTTGCCGTAAAAATCGATTTTGAGGTTAAGTTTTGTAGGTTGTTTCCGGTCGTTTCGTAAACAAACTCGGGCATCGCTGGAAACGACCTACGAATCTGCCGTCCGAATTCCCGCCAAATTCCGAACGACCTACAAAATTTAACCTCAAACCTTGGAATCTGCCGTCCAAATTCCGCTTTTTCCCGGGATTCCTTCTACCCTGTGTGGCACAAGGTGGACCAGCCCGCTGCCACTCTAAAGTTATAGCTCATTGCTTCCATTTCTTTCATTTCCCATTTGAATGTATAAGTAGGAAAAGGACAGAAGTAGGGGGTTTCATCCCCTTGTCCATCCTTGTCTAACGTACGTTTTTTAATGGAGAAAAGAGAGACATGAAGAAACTCTCGGTGCGCTACTGGTGAGCTGCCACACTCTCGATGCCCGGAAAAAGCGCACTTAATCGACATTTCTTCGTTTCAGAATTGTGTGACTGAGTAATATGAAAGTATGTTTGACCATGGTCGACTTTTGGGTGTCAAAGTTGGAGGGCTTGAAAGTGCTGAGCTTTTTTTTTTTTTTTTTTTATTTGGTATCAGTCATTAAGGGCTTAATTTAAGGTTTAAGCCACTTAAGCCTTAAGTACTCTCATGAGCACGCGTTTTTTTTAAATCTTCATTCGTATCAGAAGTACCATGGTAAATGTATAGATTTCTTGCTTCCTTTTACTCTAAATACTCTTGAAAGTATCTGCGGGTTATTCCTTATTTTTTTCTGGTTATTATTTTTTTGTTTTTTGTATTTTCTTGTATTTTTTGTTTTGTTTATTTTTGGTTTGGTTTTATTTATCTCACTATATCTATGAGAGAGCTTGAACTTACGGACACGCGATGACGTGGTTAAATTTCCGGTGTACCTATTCGCTATTTTGAAATTGTTTGGCATTCCCATTTTCCAGGAACCAAGTTTGCAAGGAGCGACGTTTAAAAGACCGCGGAACCATAGATTGAAAACCTCTTCAATGTATAAACTGCAAAAATACACATTTGCCTTTTGAAAAAGAAGTGAGGAGCTAGCTCCGCACAGTGCCTACATCAAGTCGCGAGAAAAATTATCATGTGGCTCAAAATGCTTTTTCCGATACGTAATAGAGCTCGCTCCTAGCTCTCGCAAGGTTTCGTTGCAGGAAAATATATGTACACTATCAATTCTCAAGAAAAAAGCTGCCGAAGGAACGTGGTACCTACCAATAAAACAGTCCAAAAAAACTCACAACTTGCAGAGAGAACTTAATAGCTCAAAGTTCGCAGATGGATGGACCACCCGTGTACGGGCGTCGTGTATATATATGCATGATTTGGACAAATGGGGGTGGTAATTGATTACGCGACTACCAAGGAATGGTAATCGTCGCTTTTTCGGAAGATGGTATTATGGTAATAAGGGCTGATTTTATGGTAATCAGGGCTGATTTTATGGTAATCAGGGCTGATTTTTGACTAGCCGCCAACGCAGCATCCTATTAGTTGCAGAAGAATTAGATCTAATCGGAAAGACCTCAAACACTTTACTATTTATTTGTGAAGAATTCGTTTAATTACAATCCAAAGGCTTGACGATTACCGATTACCTAGTAATCATGTAATTGATTACATTCCTATTTGTCCTTTTTTGGTACTTGCACTGCGTTCGTTTTGCATCCCCAAATAAAAGAACATACATAACCTACGAATTAAAGCAAAAGGTAATTTTAAAGATTGATTCTTATATATTTTGTAGCTATAGAAACACGGTGATACCAAGGAGATAAAATTCTACGTTGAGTAATAAGCGAAAAAGACTGCACTTAAATCTACAAATATAAACTGTTCTTTTGTTTGGGTCGCAAAACGTAAACGTGTAAAGTGCATACATTTACACGAATGGGCCATCTGAACTTTGAATCAACATTCCTCTGCAAGGAGTGCGTTTTGGATTTATTAATCGGTCTCATAGATATTTGCGCAGCGTTTAATGTCAGTATTACTAGTCAATTAGCCCATAGAAAAACCTTGCAAGAGCTTTATGCAGATATAAAGAGTAAAGTTGCTTACTAAGCGTTTTCGGTTACGTAACGTAACGGTTACAGAAACCGTTACTCCAGAGTGTAATAAACCGGAGCCCGAGCTCCACGCTCGCGTAAATGAATGGTCCTTTGGACAACCTCGTTTTCACTGGTGTCACTTCTGTTTTTTAATTCCACGAAACCTCTCTGATCTATAATATTTTCGGTCACCGAGGAACACCGCTGACTTTCAAATTTGATGGAACATTGATATTCACCTTTCAAAAAAGATAAATGTGGAAAAAAGATTCCAGATCAGAGTATTTTCGTTAAACCCGCACTACTGAACTGAAGTGTATATAATCTTTTTGTCAGTCGGTGAGATCATCGGCGAATTACCTATAAAATCCATAGTTAGATTCCCGGAACGGTATCCTGGTAAAATGGTTCATACAGATCCATAGCCAATTTCCTATACAGAGTATGGAAATGTGTGGATCCATATGGATATGTATGGATGGATCCATACAGATATGTATGGATATTGTATGGATCTGCATCAAGGATATCAATATATGTAATATGTATATCCATACATATCCATACATATTCATGCATATCCATACATATCCATACATATCCATACAAATCCATACATATCCATCCAAACCCTTACATATCCATACATATCCATACGTATCCATACATATCTATGCTTATCTATACATATCCATACAATTCCATTCATATCCACACGGAGAAAAAAACTTCGGTTCATATGGAACATCGAGGGTGTTTGGTTCCAGTAAGAAGTTTTCAAATGTGGGTACCGAACTTCAGTTAGGAAGGAACGAAATGTGAGTCATAGTATTAGTCATCACACTTACCGAAATCTTCGGTACTCCTAACTGAAGTTTGGTACTCACAACCCAAGACTTTGGTCACTGTAACCGAACACGGTGTTCCATATGAGCCGAAGTTCAGTTCTCATGACCGAATTTTTTTTCACCGTGCATATGCATCCATACATATCCATACTGTATGGGGAATTGGTTATGGACCCTGGTAAAAGTTTTTCATTGGTGACCAATAAAACGGTTCCAATTCTCCAGTGACCAATGATTTTTTCATTGGTGACCGATGAAATTACATTGGTCACCAATGAAATTACATTAGTCACCAATGAAATATTCATTGGTCACTGGAGAATTGTATAACTGTTTTATTGGTCACCAATGAAAAACTTTTACCAGGGGACCTGTATGGACTATTTTTACCATAGCTCTGGGTTATAATTCATTTTCGAGGATCTGTTTTATATTTTCCATGACGGACGTGTGAGCGGAACACTGTGCGACGCAGTTCGTTTAACGATAGAGAAATAAACAGAATGAGGGTTATAATAAGTTATATGAGGCCGACCGAGATTCAAGGAGTGGAGGCAGAGAGGCAGGCAGTGGCTTCTGTGAAGGTGGCGCGTGGTGGCAGCGGTGGCGGCGGCGGCGGTGGATATGATTATCGAAATTGCTTTGTACACACAATTCGAGTTCTCAAAGGATCTGTTTTTATTTACTTATTTGCTAGTTGATTAATCATTTCTCTGCACGACTTAATCAACTTACCAACCGACTAAGGTCATGCTCATTTAATCAAAGCCCTCTCAACCGTAAAAGCATATCAAAAGCTCCGCTGCCGAAAGCTCTGCGACTGGCAAAAGATGAGTATTTTATCTTACCCTCTCTTACTCTCTCTCTCGCGCGCGAATTTCCTATCCCCTTCAAAACTAACCTACCTTCTTCTCCCACCCCTCCACCCCCGGTCCTGGTCCACTGGCTTCTATCTACTTAAACCGTCACCATTACGTTACGAGGATCGGAGCCTTTGCTCGTCGTCCATCAATACCAGGGGTCCAGGGCTGCCATTTGCGAATCTTAAGATAATTCTAGGCGAAAGTTTTCCAGATTTCAATCCAACGGAACGCGATCAACGAGCTATATATGGAGACAAATTTCTGATTGAGATTACGGTACGTAAGAGGAAATTGGGGTAAAAAGAAATTCCCTTTAATGAAATAATAAGAATTCTTATTGATTCAACCAGAATTATCGTTCCTCCCAAATCTTCATCTAGTCTATCCTCGTCCACTTATTTTCATCCTCCATCCATGTATTTTAAATGGCATTTTTTTAGTCGAGGAAGTTTCAAGGAAAAGCCGATTCGAGGAATAACGTGTCAAAATTTGACCCTGTAGCTCTACGTTGCAGGAACACGGCAGAGTCTGCAGCCGGTGGCGGATCGATAGAAAATTTTTCTGTGGGGGGGGGACCTGTGAAATTTTGAAATTTGAAGCGTCGGTGGAAGAGATTTCTCTCAGGCTCTTTTCTATTGAAAAAAGGCAAAAGTTGAGTTCTATTGAAAAAAGGCAAAAGTTGAGGCTTCTCCCCCCCCCCCCGCCCCCCGTAGATGAACCACTGTCTCCAGCCATCCAAAAAAATCTATAATGGAGCAGTTTGAAAGTGTTTGCATTCACCTAGGTTTACAGTGATAAAGGACGAACTAAAACTTAGAAATGTTTAGGCGCTGGCTACGTTATACGGTTACAATCGAGCCAGCTAATGAAAAGACTTTGAATGCACTAAAAGACAACTAATTAAAACAAAGCAGAACAAGCTTTCCCGAAATCATTTCGTGCTTCGGTTCACTTAAGCGAGAGTCTTCTGCAGTTCGGTCCATCTTTACGCTGATTCGAATGCTGGATACGGAACGGCGCGGCGCGGCGGTTGTCGCTATGAAAACAAATCGGAGAGAGGAAAGGACAAAAGGAATGAGCAAAACGAAGCGGGGCGATTTTAAAGAGTAAACTCAAAGGGCTTAAAAATGGAAATGATTTTTTTTTCCCTTTCCTTTTTTTCTCTCTCTCTTTCGGAGTAGAAGTTGGTCTCTAGCAACATAAATCAGGCATTGCTTAGTGTGCATCAAGATTGTATAGCCTCCTTCGTTTGACGGCATTGCAGTAAATTAAGCAGTTAAGCCAAATAATTAAAAGAATTAGTCTGTTTAAAATGTTTCCCGTTCGATAGGAGAAATTAGGATTATGCTGAAATGGAATGAGAGCGACGCGACGGCAATGAAGGAGCAAAGATGGGGGAAGGGATGGTGAAAGAGAGAGAGAGAAAGAGAGAGAGAGAGAGAGAGAGAGGGGGAGAGAGGAGGGAGAGAGAGAGAGGGAGGGAGGGGGACAGAGAGGGTGAGAGGGGGGAGGGAGAGGAAAAAATTGGGGGCAAGCGAATGGAAAACGAATCTCACAAGCAATATTGTTCGATTTGGTTTGCTAATTCCACATAATTCGTTTCCAGCTTCCAGTTTTTATTGTGTTCTTAAGAGTAGAAAACATCTTGGGAAAACGAAATTACCTCTAATCCGCTCTTCAGTTTTTTTTCTTCTCCCCCTCCGCCTCTCACCTCTCGTTCGAGGAGTATCCGTTGCCGTTGTATCCATCCTCCCACAACCTAATGTAGTGTAAGAACTTGCTCTCAATCGATACAGACCACTTTTTCCCCGTTTTTTTTTTTTTTTTTTTTTTTTTTAAATTTGACCCACTGAAATAAAACTTGAACCAACTAGTTGCAGAAAGGGTAAATGACGGTGTGTATACTTATAGGTTTCTATTTGTATTATTGTTTTTGTACCTCCTGACCTTTCCGCACCACCAAAACTTTTTTTTTTTTTTTTTTTTTTTTTTTTTGTTTTGTTAAACCGATTAAAATCACTTCAGATCAAAATTTCAAGGTCATCTAGCTGATGACTCAACTTTGAGCAATTTTCTCACTTTATTCCTATTGGCATGACGAAGATAAAATTACGTAAAAGCCGTATAGCGGCAAGGCAACTGATCCTTGTAAAATAGGTATTACTTACGTAAAAAGTTCGGTAATAATGAACCAATTTGGAGCAAAAACTATAATAAAAAAAAAAAAATTAATTAGACGTAAATAAATGCAAGAAATATATAGATGAATAAATAAATAAATAAATAGATACATAAATAAATAAATAAATAAATAAATAAATAAATAAATAAATAAATAAATAAATAAATAAATAAATAAATAAATAAATAAATAAATAAATAAATAAATAAATAAATAAATAAATAAATAAATAAATAAATAAATAAATAAATAAATAAATAGAAAAAAAGTATACAGTGATCACGATTCGATCGGATGGCATTCAGTTCAGACTCACCGCGAACTCGTCTCTCTCTGAGCTCAGGTGTAAGGCACGCTGCATCTATTCAGGCGCAGTTTCACTCAAACGTACAGCAGGTTGCGGGGGTACCTCAGTCGCGATCGTGAAGCGTATAATCATTTACCTTAAACTCGTCTTCACATATCTCTTTATGCTCGTTAAAAGTGCGAGTTGCATTTCTGCTATAATAAAATAAATCAAATCCGACCGCGGGGAGCGCATAAGATAATTTAGAAAGAACGAGCTTAAAATGAAGCACTTATTTCAATCTATAAAGAGTTTAATATCATCATTTACATTGAGGTAACGTAAAGTTATCGTCCTTTTGAGCGGGTGCGCGGGTGTGCGGGAGGAGCGGTGCACGACGGGAACTCGGGGGCAAATAAAGCGACTTAAAAAGGGACGAGCGAAAACTCGGTTCCGGGAGAATCCGTTCGTATAGAGCAAAGGAGGTATAAAGAGGGAAGGAAGCTCGGGCTGAGGAGGGGGTTGGGAGGGGGGAGGGGGGGGGTTTAAATAGACATATGGAAATTGAATTAAGAGAGAGTGAGAGACACTCACCTCACGTGAGTTGATCCCTGCATCCCTGCGCCGCAGATTGCTCCCACTCCATTCCGAAAGGTTCTCACGAATGTTGTCAGATCGCTTCATGTCATAGAGGTCGTTTCAGAAGTGTAAGGGGCACTTAGACCGATAATCTTTGGAATTTTTCAACATTATTTCTCACATAAAACGTAAATTAATAAAAATTAATTTGAGAGTTGGCTTTTCATCGCTAAACGCTTTAAAATCAAAAGTTTAAAGTCGGAGCCAAGTTTTGGTTTGATTCGGAGGAATGAAAATTGAAAATACGCCAAAGATAATGGTCTAGGTGTGTTTACAAACATCTGAAACGAGCTTTAATTTGGCACTTTTAGGTGGAAAGTAAACATCTTTAAGCTATCAGGTTAAAAAAGTATGACTTTTTTAAAAATGTGTCGAATTGTTTGAGTATTGGTCTTTTCTTTTAAAGTCACCCTGTATGTGAGTCACTGAACTATGAAGAGTGACAAAGCAGATTCATTTCCGTTTTTTTTAAGAGTGCCTCTCCATAGATGCGTCCTAAAGTTAACTTGGTTTCTTTTTTTTTTTTTTTGTTCTGGCTGTATAGTTTGACTAACAATAAAATTAAATAGAATGGCAACTATGTTTTCAGTTTCCCTCGTCAGACGGCGCGGCGCAATGGTCACGATTATGTGCGTCTCTCGTTGTCATCAGAAAACAGATCAACAAGCTGCTGCTCGTCTGATATACTTATCTGGCACTTTACTTAAGTCTATTTAAGCTTTAATTCGCGAGTTTTCACTGGAAGATTGAGCTTCTCAAGGCGCACTTTGTTACGCGATCAAACCGCGAATCCGCTCTCCTCCGGAATCTGGATACATCGACGCTACTCGCGGCTGAGGTCACCTGTACCATAGGGCTGTCACAAACTTTCGCTACAGGCTATTTGAAGGTCTATTTCAGATGTTAAAATCTCTAAAAAATAACGATGGTAGCACTAATAACGTACGAAATTCCAGAGGCGGAACAAGGCTTTTCCATAGGGCATTATCAAGGGTTTCGGGTTCCACCCCTGGAAATTGTGGACGATTCAACTTTAATTGGATCTAAAACCCTATACTGTGTTCATATATACGCATGTAAAAAAAAGGAGTGTTAATCTTCGAGCTCCACTAATAATTATTTATTTAGTTAATTATTACAGTCATAATATTCGTTTATAGTTATTTCTCCTATCTCTTTCTCCTCTTAATTTTGTCCCCCTTCTATTTCTTTCTTTTTCTCTATTTTTCGTTATGATTTTAATTATTTTTCTTTCTCTTTTTTTCTTTCCCTTTCCTTCCGCTTTTTTCTTTTCTTTTACTTAACTTTTTCACACGTTCCCACTCCTTGCCGTTGGGGGGGGGGGGGTTGCTCTTAGTGACGTCACTGCGAAATTCGCTGCTAAACTAATAAAACGCTTCTAAACGCGCTGTCGTAATGGTAGCATTGGGCACGAATAATGGGAGATTTATATCTTAATTTCGTCACTCTTTCTACGTTGAGTCACTATAGCCACCAGAGTAGTGATTAACAGCCGAATACTGGTACCGTGACACAGGTTGGTGTCAAAGGAAAGTCTGCAAAGGATTTTCACTGTTCCTGTAATATCTGGACACCATTAAGGTCAAGTAGACAATAAGTACGTAATATAATAAGTAACAGTCACGAACAGGAGTGGATCCATAATTTTTTTGGGGGGGGGAGCAAGGGACTTGCGTGTAAACTTTAAAATTTGAAGCGTTTCAGGAAGCAAATTTGGGACATTTTCTGTTGGAAAAAAAAGTCTTCTGTTGAGGTTCCTTATGGAGGACAACTGAGGCGGTAACCCCCCCCCCCCGGATCTGTCAATGATCATGGAGAACGTAAAATGCTCGATGGATCGTCGGTTTCTAAAAGTCTTGCTGTTTACAGAGAGCGTATCGCTAATACGTTCAGTAGACGCTTAAACTCAGCCTTCAATTAGAAGTGGCTGCAAAAAGCAAAACAGTCATGCATGTAGACGAGACCATAGTTTGAAGGCAAAACAAGTTCTCTGAGCATTATTAACACATTAACAATCTTACACTGAGGGCAGACACTGAGAAATCGGCGTGGCGTTTGCGTTCCAATATTGCGAATCTTGAGTCATGCGGGACTTGCATACGTTTTCAATTTACAAGTTTTAACTTTTTATCAAGGATTTGATCCGATGTGAGTATTTCAATGGGAATAGATCCGTGACGGCACAATACTTATTACAATACTTAATACTTAATACAATATTACAATAATACAATATTATAATAATTTTTAGTCAAACGATCATCAGTGGAATTATCTATTAAAATAATTTAAGAATACAAACTTTTGTGTTCCGGTTGTTTCCTGCGAGACTGAGATCCTTGATATCAAACAGAAAATGCTGAAAAATACACAGAATACCAGACACCGATTTCCTTTTTTTTCAGTCCAGGACCGAGTTTATTTTTCTTCAGCTGAATTTATTTCTCTTTGATAGATAGCTTACTTCAGTAATTTTGCGCTCTCAGAGACAGGGACTGAAGAAGATCCTATTTTTTCCTTATAGTAAAGAGCGGTTGCTAATGAAAAAAACACATCGATGCCAACAAAACTCAAACTCAAAGAAATGTATTTCCGAACCAAGTATATTAAGTTTGGTTATAATTATCTTCACAAAGTGCACGATCAATTACAGATAGTGTAAAAAAAAAAAAAAAAAAAAAAAAAAAAAAAAAAAAAAGGACTTTTTCGACATTTTAGAGAATGTATTGGTTCATCTACTGGTTGCAGACGTATTTAATAAATGCTTCGTTTCCTTCACGAAGTCGGCAAAAGAGAAAATATCAGAATAAAGGGGAAAAAATATGATAAGCTTTTATTTTCTTTGAGAGGAAACGTTTGTAGAAAGAAACCTCCAGGTAAACAAGTCTAAAAAGTATTTATCCTCAAGCTCATTAGAGCGAACTTTACAGATATGAAAAGAATTAAAAAAGATAAATACACATTTCTACTTTTTTGATCGCTGTCGGAAGACTGTTTATTTTTTTCATTTTTTATTATTATTATTTATTTATACTCGGTAAGACTGCCTTCTTGAATATTTCATAACGTTATTTTATTTAAGTAGGTATCAAGGTAGAAGACGAATATCCTGTAAATCCTTGGAGAACTTCCCTTCTGCTTTTGTTTGCCGTAGTTTCAGATGAGAGGGGAAAGAAGTCTCGCTGCGACTGAATTTCTCTGAGCCATCTTAATTTGCATCAATGCATTATATGTGATGTATACTTATCAGGGCTGCCGTTTTGCGGATCTTAAAATGATTTAGATAATCACCAATGATTAAACCGGATGACGAAAAGATTACATAGTCCAGGTCAGCAAAGTCGCATTTTGCTTTGTCATCGAAAGCCGTTTGATGGCCATCAAACGGCCTGCGATGGCCATCGCTCGTATTTTGCTTCTCCGATGGTCATCGGAAGTGGGCGGAGCCAAATTTAATTATTAATTTAATTTCACTATGTGGCAACGCTGTACCATCGGGCGATGGCCATCTTCGTTGACGACCTCCGGAGGTCGTCAACCATTTCACCATCGCCGATGACGGCTGTTCGTCGCGCGCCAAGCGGTCATCGTCTTGAAGTTTATCATTTTTTCGCGCTTTTTTCTGATTGGACAGAGAAATATCATCGCGCGATGGCCATCGGCCACCGCCGATAACAAAGCAAAATGCGACTCAAGTATGACAGTAATCCACGAAAATACTCTGACCTGTAATCTTTGTGTCCGCCGAATGCCGATCAAAAGACCTACGCTGACTTTAAAATTCGATAGAATTTCAATATTCACTGATGGTTCCATCCGCGGTTGAAAAAAGATTACGGATCACATTACTTCCGTGCGTTATAGTTAAGGCCCTATTCCACCTGAGACTTTAGTCGCCGGATCTAGCGTCAGCGTCAGGAAGATCAGGTGGAAGAGCGAAGATCCGGGATCTAGCGTCAAGTCGCTAGAAGTAGGATCGAATCCTACTTTTTTGGCTTCTAGTGCAACGTTGAGCTCCCGAGTTTCATCAATATCCCTGTGTCATCTTTAATTCGGCTGAAAACAACCAAGACAACCATCATCCGCGGTTCTTGTTATTATTGTTATTACTTTGTTATTATTATTTTCTTGTTATTATGTTATTACGTGAAAAATTACCGACGATTTCGGTAAACAAATGAGTGGTGAGAGGCACTGTTTGCATCGGTGACGCGCGTCAAGTCGCCTAAGTGGAAGGGAGTTTTCAGCTTCTTGACGCTAGATCCGGCGACAAAAGTCTCAGGTGAAATAGGGCTTTTATACTGATCAACTGGGCTGCCCGTGGCAAAACTGGTCACCAAAAGTCTCCTAAAATTGTTCCAATTATCTCCTAAACAGTAAACAAGGGGATATCACCAACAATTCTTGGCGATTGATAAATAATCACCCTGACAACCACCTTAATAATTTTAGGTTATCTTTGGTCTAAGTATAAATTAGCGGTTCGTGCAATCTGGCGACCGTGATCTTTTGCCATTTAAATTTATGAGAAAAGGTCGATTTTAGGTGAGGTGATGTGCTTAGAAAGTGCGATTATTTTACATTGGTCCATACGGATGGAATCCATCGTTGCTTAATCGCACGAGTCGCCTTTGGAATGACCAGCTCATTTCTCTCTAGACAACGACTTTTTGAAGCAACAGACAGAATCGTTCCTCGAACAGAAGTAGGGAAAAATATCAACCCCCCCCCCCTCTCCCATAAAAAGTCGTGTGTTGAGTTTTGAATGAAGATTATCAAGTAAAAAAAAAAAAAAAAAAAAAATAGGCCAGCAATGACGGTAAGGCTAAAAAGTGTATGCCACAAATTCAAATCTGTAGATTGTATAAGTACTTATAATGTCATTCAATATTTCATTTCCTGTTTCAAATACGGAATCATTAAGTCCCGTGTGGGATTACTCTCATCTCAGCTTTGCGAATCAAGACATCATGTGTTCTACATTCTCTATGGGAAGCTTTTACTCAGAAGTCATTTCCAAAACGGAGAAGAGGGAGACAAAATTAAACCAGAGAAGCAAACACACACACAAAAGAAAAGATAAAAAAAAAATAAAGAAATAAAGAAATAAGGAGGAAAGGGACCGCCTTTCCTTGAAGAAAAGCAATTGTTCGGTTGAAAATCAAAAGTAATCGCCGAGAAAAAGCGAAAAACTGTACTTTAAAGCTTTGAAAAGGCTTTAGTCTACACGGTGTGACAGATGGAAACGTTCGCTTAAAAAATCGTTTAGTTGCTGAAATGAATTATGAAATGACAGCTGAGAAAACCTTCAGCCGGTCAAAGGGGGGTTGCTGCTCAGTTCGTTCTCAGCGGACATCCTTGGTGTGCTGCAGCCCTTCATTCCACCCAATTCATTAATTTTCATGCCGCGGAAAAGAAAGAGGTCTTGACTCGTGATTTAACTCCCGACTTTTTCTTTGGGCACGCCAACTAATATCGCGGGATGAAAAAGTCATTTGAGGGTGTAAAACTCATTAAATCATAATTATCAAGCGAGTATGCAAATCCACCTGCTTTACTATCTCATTGTTAGCGGTAAATATTCAAAAGCGAATGCGCTGAAAAGGAGAAAAAGTGAATTTTATTAATGGCTCTATTCGCTTTTCCTCGACCACTTTAAACTATTCTTGCAAACCTGAACGCAGGGCTCTACGCTTACGTTTTAAACACTGGTAAAAGAATGAGTTGATCAGTCAACGACAGTACACTCCGTCTCTCTCTCTCTCTCTCTCTCTCTCTCTCTCTCTCTCTCTCTCTCTCTCTCTCTCTCTCTCTCTCTCTCTCTCTCTCCCGCTGCACTAAGATCAAAGATTGTTAAAAAGTGGGAAAAATCGGGAAATAAGTTCCCCAACAATTTATCATTTATAAACTGTCTAGACCAATTTTTATCACAGAAAATACTCTTACCAAATACTGTAAACCAAGAAATGTCCCTGGAAAGTTTCAAGTTCAGCTAAAAAGGTCGAAAAAGATGATTTTCGATGCCACGTTTTTACAATCCTCTCAATACTTACTCTACACAATGAAATCGCACCACAAGACTTTGGTCTAGCTAAATCTGGATTGGAACACCGTGCACCGCACGGAAGCGGTCTATGTATATAAGCGCCTGCAATTATTTGAGTATGCAATGCCACATCTCGCGAGTAGGAATGGTTGCTTAGTTATTTCATGGGGGACAAGTATGTATCGTATCATAGCAATCACCTAGGTTAGGTCATTTCACTCGAGACTCACGAGCGCCGGAAATAAATGGAGTAGTTGCGAGATAACTGTTCATACACCATGGTACGGTTTTTGCATAACCAGCTAATTTCAGGCGCAAGAATAATTACACTCGCACAATAGCAAGTAACCTAGCTCCTGCACCAAAAAGTGCCAGAAATATGAATGGAGCTGTGGAGAGATAACAGTTTCTGCATAACTCGTGAAATGAAGGCGAAAGAAGATTAATCTCTGCTGAGTCTGAGGGACCACTAAATGTATAGTCCCGGCAGTGTGCGGAAGTTGACTTGCGTGCATCTTTCGTGCTGTTTCGACCAATCAGAAATCTTACGCACAGTCACGTGACTGTGCGTAAGTTGCGCTCGGGGCCAAACATTATTTGTTCCGAGGTCATTACCGTCAATAAGGTACTACCGATTGTGCAAGCACAGCTGGAACCGTAAGTGGCATGGGTCTGCGCGAGATCATTTGTTGTTCGACAGCGCCTACAATTATGTAAGTATGCAACTTCAAATCCCTCGAATACGCATAGTTGCTCACTTACCCTTATAGAGCGGACTTTGGAGATATTGCGTGGCATGTCATCACTCGGAAGTGTTCGTTATACAATATCGCCTACCAGGCGGATCGACCAGTGGCGGTGATGATCCACCCCTGGACGATCCACCGGTTGGCGCTATTGTATGACGAACATTACCGAGTAGCAACATGCTACCAATGCAATGGCATGGCTGATGGCTAGTGACTCCAGAGTCCAGCTCCGCTAGCAAGTATGGGTACGTAAGCAACAATTCCTATTCGCGGGATTGCACCCCCCCCCCCCCAATTCTATCCAAATTCTTAACTCATACCTTAGGGGCCCAACTCACCGCAGCTATAGGCTAGGTGCTGCACCGCTACTTCATTGTCAGATAATCCGTCAGCGCACCAACAACGAAAAAAAAAAAAAAAAAAACTCGCTAGGTTTTTGTTTTGTCAGAAAAGCGATCTTGCACAAAATTTGCCCAAATTTGCCTTAAAGTTAACCCTCTCAGTGCCGAGTGATGGAAAAGTAGTTTCAGAATTCATAGACCTTTACTCACGGAAAAAAAAAGATCAGTGAAAATAACCATACGGATACCTGATTTTGGCACCTGCTAGATGTTATGGTAAAATTGATCAGAAGTATGGTACATTTACCGATACTTTGAGTAAATTCGACATGCAATCAGGTAACATCACCTAGTACCTAGTCAAAACATAGTATACTTCCGGTTAACATTACCATAACATCTAGCAGGTGCCAAAATCAGGTATCCGTATAGTTATTTTCACCGTAGTTTTTTTTCCGTGCTAATGAATCGAACGAATTTTCCTCTTATAATTTCATGTGTATGTCAATTTTTTTGAATTTTCATAAGAACCCATGTTAACAAACGTTCTCTATAAGGGACTATATGTATAGCGAAAAGGTTAAGAGCCCAGATAGAATTTTCGCAGGAAAAGCAAGAAAAAAGGTCAGCAGTTTTTGCTCCTCCCCCGGCAAGACCTGAAGTTACGCCACTGGGACCCTCCATGACGCTTTATCAAAAGTTTATGCGACCGGCCCATTATCGCGGAAAATGCTGCTCAGGTATGGAAGTATCATTGACAACCAACGATGAAAAAAGGAAAGAACCCGAAAAGAAAAAGGGAGAAAAAATCGGGAGGCTCCATCATCAGAAGAAGTGACCAAGCGGATAGGTCGTCCGGCGGCGAAGGAGGGGGAACGGAACAGCTCTCCGATTCGGACGCGGACTGGAACCGTCACTCTTTAGAATTAAGAGCGTTTTTTTTTTTTTTTTTTTTTTTTTTTTTTTTTTTTGCTAGTGCGCGAGGCAGATAGATTGATGTAGCAGAACCATTTCGCTGTTTTCCGGCCGCGTTTGCGTCCCCATCCATCCATCTGAATCCTGGCGAGTCAGATTCGGATTCGCCGCGCGCAGAATGGGCGCGATCGCAGCGAACTCGATCTCACACTTCGCGCATCTTGTGTTCCTCTCGTTCCTCAATCCCACCACCTCGCTATTGGGAGCCACAATCCCCCCTCCCCTCTCCCTTCGTAATTCTACCGCAGGAGCCCAACTCACCGTAGCTAGGCTAGGTGCTGCACCGCTACTTCATTGTCAGATAATCCGTCAACGCTCCGAAAACGTTAAAAAAAAAAAAAAAAAAAAAAAAAAAAAAAAAAAATTAAAGGAAGAAAAGCGATACGAAAGAGAAGGAAGAAAATAATAAATAAGAAAGAAAAAGGAGAAAAAAAATAGAGGAGCTCGCAACTCAACTCGCAAGTAGCAGCGAAAATTGACGAACCGAGATAGCTGGCAGTTTTCGATTGCGCTTCCCCGGATTGGCGCGTCGCGCCGCGAGTCCGCGATGCGATTCCGATTGGGCTATCCGTGTATCCAATTTGTCTGTTGACAACCATAACCGATAGTCGTTATTTATGGTCATTGTGTCTTTGCACCCCCTCCGCTCTCCCGCCCCTCCCCTCCGCCCTTAACCCTCCTCGCTGTTGCTTGCCTGTCCGTGCGATGGCTCTCCCTCCCCCCTCTCATCGAGCGACGCTTGGATCGCCGGATTCGTCTTTTCCGCTTGAGATATGTAAAAATCTCATTTCTCTTTTATCTGCAAATTGGAGAAAACTCGCTTTTTTAACCCAAGATTCTCATCGACTGGTCCGAGCGATTCGCCCCCCCCCCAATTCTCCCTCTCACCGCCCTTTGGAGTTGAACTGGGCAAAATCGATCATTTTGATAGGATTCAGTTCGAATGTTCATCCGATTTAACTCGCTTAACTGATTCAGTCGGTCGCTTCATTCTTTTGTTCAACTGTACGCGAATTCACAGTTAATACTTACAAATCTGTCCTCTGGATCGATTCGTTGTATGCTTTCGGAATATGAATGCTTAATCTCGAATTTTAGGGCCCACAGTATAACGGCGAAAAATAGATCCATAAAACTATCTAAGATTCGTCCAGAAAATGCACGAAATAAGGCCACTAACCGAAGGTATGTTGTGAATTAAGAAAGCGGTGGGATCGGTTGACCCTTATTTTGGGCTGTGCTTTTGGCCTTATTTTTTGCATTTTCTTTTTGACTTGCGTATAAAATCATGTATCAATTCCACACCAGGCTGTGGTTTCTGAAATTCAAAATTAAGTCTTTAAATTTCGTAAAACAATGTCATTAACTGACCGAGCTACCGAGCTATCAAATCGGGAATTTTTCCCTAGGGATTCACGTGAAGCAGAGGGAGACTAAGTTGAATCGTGAGTCGAGTATCGAAATGACTGTAAGAAATCGAAAGATTCTTTTGAGCCGTTGCGTCAAACGTTACCATTATTATCGTAGAGACTTGCAGAGAGAGAGAGAGAGAGAGAGAGAGAGAGAGAGAGAGAGAGAGAGAGAGAGAGAGAGAGAGAGAGAGAGAGAGAGAGAGAGAGAGAGAGACTCAAACGAAATCGGAAGATACGAGGGGCGTTCAACTTATAAGTTTCCCTATTTTTTATCTCTGGCCCTGTTGGTGCTAGAAAAATGTCATTTATACGGTTATACATTTATACGGTAATCCGCCAAATCCTCAGCTTTAAAACGGTATTTTTGTTTTTGAAATCGAAGCAATTTTTGTAGGAGAAAAAGCTATATTTCTACACCCGTGTCGAAAAAGTCCCCCGCCAACTTTTTCAGCAAAAAGTATATTCGCCTGTTTTGAACAACAGCATTCGTCTGATTAGCGACGAAAATGAGCCGTTATCGCTCCATACCTGTTGCTGCGCTCAATTTTTGTCGTGAAATCCTATCTAAGATGATCATGAGATGCATTATAATCACATATTGTCGGCAAAAGTATCGCACGTAAAGTTCCAGTCAGATGACCACCTGAAGGATACCGTGATGAATTTTTTCAAGTCCTTGGACCGAGAGTTTTTCGCCCAAGGTATTGAAAAGCTGGTTCATCGCTGCGAAAAATGTATCGATCTGGAAGGAAATTATGAGGAAAAGTCGTAAAAATGGAATACTTCAAAAATAAAATGTATCTTTTATTTTAAAGTTTTGCGTTCTTCATTCCAAGTGTCAAAGTTAGTTTTTACTTCCCAACTCAGAAGTTGGCGGGGACTTTTTCGACACGGGTGTAGAAATATAGCTTTTTTTCCTACAAAAATTGCTTGGATTTCAAAACCAAAAATACCGTTGAAAAGCTGAGGATTTGACAAATTTAATCGTATAAATAAAATTTTTTTAGCACCAACAGGGCCAGAGATAAAAAATAGGGAAACTTATAAGTTGAACGCCCCTCGTACAATTCAATCTATGAATCACTATGAATTACTGCCACCCTATTCATTTATTCTTTAAAATAAGCCTACTTTAGCAGACAAATTTAAGAGTATTTGGGATAAGTATTTTTCATAGGTTGTTTGAACTGATGAAAAAAGTTTGAAGTCGATATTTAGCAGCACTGCGCCCTTAAAAAATAACAGAAGTGTACACCTGCCCAGCACCACCTGCAGTTTGTGCCGATTTCTTTCAGTAGTTACTTATTAAAAATCTGTTCTCTTTACTTTCTGCTTTATAAATTATTATAATTTCATTATTTTCTGATAATAAACATGACGATTAGAATGAAAAGCCAGTGAAAATATGTTTAGCGATAATTAGTACAGCTGATATGACAATAATTGGGACCAGTGGCGTACGCAGGATTTTTCTTGGGAGGGGCTTGCACTGATGAGCGTTTGACTGAAAATTGTTCCCCCCCCCTTCCCCTCCACCCCCAAAATCGCGCACGCCACTGATTGGGATGAAGCCACACTTACGGCATGGCGGTAATTGGGACATGGACCATTTTTTTGAGTTTTATTAATAACTTTTTTTCCTGATTGATTACTCCAATTTCTTATTTTTTTTTTTTTTTTTTTTTTTTAATAAAAGTGGAATGTATTTGAAGGGTTCTAGTGCAAACAGATCTTGGATTAAATAAAAATTGACATGTTTACGGGTATTTTACGAATTTTTTTCTTAAAAGTGGCGGTAATTGAGACATCTACCTTAATTAAAGAATTGGTACTTGTAGTGAAACAAATGAGCCGATTCAATTTGAGCGATTACAAGCTTCAGAGCCAGTCGTTCATTTTCCGGTATCGCATAATTGAGCGATACGTTTTTATATTGAACGACTCTCTAGCGCTGTACTTTGGAGCTGCTGACCATATTGGAACAGAAACGTGACTGCCCATAATGCTCCCAAGTTTGTATCGGATTCGCTTGTCAGCGTGTATAAATCATGTTGGCTCCAATATTGCCTCAATTTCAATCGGAGGAAAAAAATCAAGATTTCCTTATAAATCGAACTTTTTGAAGGAGAGAGGAATTATGGACGTGAAACGATTGAGGAAAGAATCCTTTGGAACAGAGCCGTTTTATCAAGATGAGAGGAAAAAAAGGAGATCCGATCAATTGGAAAATAAAAATGTTTTAAGAATGTTGCCCCGGTTATAGATTTATTTAGGAACTTCAACAGAAGTTTTGCATAGACATGCAAAATTAAACCACTCCATGACTTCAATCTTTAGACGATTCGTTTGCAGAGTTTTCTGTCCTTGCAATTATGATGTTATCTTCTTTCAAAGACAGAATTATCAGAGCCGCCGTTCTGCGGATATTTAATGGCATTCCATAAGTCCATCGGTGACTCCAAGTCCACCGGTAGAGGAAAAGCTTATATGCTTATATCATATTAGTTGAGAGCAGGGCTGACGTTTTGCGGATCTTATAAGCATAGTTTTTTTTTAATTCACTGATGATTCCATCGGATGTCGAAAAGATTACACCGCCCACACTGCCCGATCATATTTACTGTTATGTTTTAAACCGACCCTTAAGACCGCTTATGAGTGACGCTATTGTTCACGGAAAAAAAAGATTAGTGAAAACAACCGTACGGATACCTGATTTTGGCACCTGCTAGATGTTATGGTAAACTTGACCAGAAGTATGGTACATTTACCGATACTTTGAGTAAATTCGACATGCAATCAGGTAACATCACCTAGTACCTAGTCAAAACATAGTATACTTCTGGTTAACATTATCATAACACCTAGCAGGTGCAAAAATCAGGTATCCGTATGGTTCTTTTCACCGTAGTTTTTTCCGTGTTCTAGCTGTAAGGGTGCGGAATCCAGAGACTACGAAAAAAACCTCCTTGAGTTGACCTTGACTTTAGAATTCTTGCACTGAAAAAACAAAGTTTAAGTAGAACTGAAGCAGCTTTTTAAAAATAGGTTTGCAGAGTAAAAGTCCTAGCTACTAAAGCTAGTTGTTAAATTGCTCGTTTTCAACAGCTATACTGACTTGCAAGTCAGCAGTGTGACACTATCATCCATGAAAATATATTAATCTGCAATCGTTTCGGCCATCGATGGCGGATACTCCGGCGACTTTGGTGGAATTTTGATAGTCACCAATGATATTTCCATTGGTTGAAAAAAATATTACAGCTGATGAGAAAAAAGTTTGCAGATCTTCCAAGTTTTTACCGGTCCGCTATAAAACGATAGCCTTTATATGTTTACATGTGATGGAGGATTAATCGGGTGACCTCAAGAACACAATCTTGGTTATTTCAAAGAACAAGAATACTAATTCGGAAAAAGAAAATAGAAATCACTGACGCTTACCGGGAAATTCCGGTAACAATAATGAGTAAATGAATTTGAATAGTTACGCGCACTTACCTCACACATATCAAGGTCTGGCGAGCAGCGCAACGTTTATTGTATGCCGTAAAAAATGAAGGCGCAAGTTTTGTCATTCGTAGCGGCCGCGCCGGTTGTTTTGGTCTGTCTGAATTGAATTAATCCGGATTTTCGTTGGTTTTGCGTTTCAATCTCTCGTTTTCGTTTGTTTGTGCAGAATATTTCGGTTCAACTGTTTTCTGACAATGAGTTTAAAAACTTAGCGACTTGAAAATACAGAGATATACTAATCTTTGTGGCATTTAAAAATTCAATAATTGGTCTGCTAGACAACTCAAACATTCTGAGGCAGTGAGGCGTCTTAAGCTTCGAAAGACATTTACATTAGTTCCACATTACTTTGAGAAATTATGGGGCAATGATGGGTGCAAGTACTCATAAAAGTTAATTTATTTCTTTAAATTTTATTTAATTCGTCATCTAACTTTTTCGTGTTTAAATTTAATTAACAGCTGCCATTTAGGTACACTCCTGTTAAACTAATGTCCTCTGAAGTACATTATTATTCACTTGTATTTTAATTTGTTTTTATGCGCCTATCTATTTAGTTAGACATTCATTTGTCCATTTATTAATATATCTGTTCAAAAAGGAAGACTTAACCTAACTTTGGGTTTTGTTCTAGGTTTAAGTTCACATAATTTTAGATGTAAAATGATCATTACTCCATTAGGAGTGTGGTATGGTAATATCGCCAAACTTAATAATAACAATTTAAAAAAAAAAAACAAAAAACAAAAAACAAAAACAACAAAAAACAAAAAAAAACTTTAATAGCAGAGTAATAACCATACTTTGCATTAACATCACGACTTATAAACTTAAGGCCTGCCCAGTGGCCAACACATGCCAATGAAACCGACAACTGATAGTTTCATCCCTCTAAAAGAGAAAAAAATGCAAGGAAAAAAAGACAGGTAGAATTTACCATCCGCCGCATAGCTGATTTTGGAGTCTGCTATCAATATGGTTAATTTCACCATAGATTCTGGTGAAATATACCAACATCTTACCCTATAATTTACCACAAGGTACGCTGCATTTACCGCATATTATGGTGAAATTTACCATCCTTGCTAGCAAACGCCAAAATCAGTAATGCAGAGGGTAAATTCTACCAGTCTTTTTTTTCTGTGTGAAATGAACGCCTCTGAGCAGAGTGAGAATGCTCTTTAAGAGCTCAACTTGCTCACTTGCTCACTTGCTCAGTGCTCTACACATGTAACGGAGCTCTTTGAAGACGTTAATAGTTGTCATAGAAATTGCACCATTAAAATGTTTAAGCAATCAATTGAACAAATGCAAATTTTCTGGCAAAGCAGGTGCTTTTTATTTTTAAATAAGCTCAACCAAAACAAACCGTGAAAATAATACGTTAATAAATAATAGTTATTTTTCATTTAAAAACAATTATTTTTACTTTAAAAACAATTAATTTTAGTTTAAAAGACGTCATATTGTCATAATATTTGTTTAAAATATAAAACATTTTTTTTTCCCGTGTGATTTCTTTTCAAGAGGCATCGCAACACGGGCTCGTTAACTGCATCGCAACAATGCCAACGATCAAAGAACCGCGCCGGCCGCAACGGCGGCCTTGAACGAGAATACAACTTTTCGCACACGGTGGATGTCGTTTTGCGTCCAAGCAAAATGAAGGCTCTATCATTACCGTCATATTTTAACAGTGATCAAATGAGGCGATAGCTGGAATAAGGGCTGATAGGCATATGCATGGGCCTTTTTTACTGAGAACACGTGAATCGATTTGGCATCCCTCAAATACACAGTCGTCATCAAAATTGTGTGAAACAATATGAAGTTTTGAAGGCAGGAGAGCAATTTGAAGATAGTAAGTTTCGGATCTTTTGCATTGGTTTTTTTTTTTTTTTTTTTTTTTTTTAGCAATGATAACTTTAAAGCTGTTTTTCTCAAAACTTGATTTTTGCCTAGGGGCCCATATTTCAGCTACCGCCTCAATCAGATTATTTCTAGAAGCTCTTGTGGAGGTGCAGCAATAAGTTAGTTGCGAACATGTGCCCCCCAATGAGCTATAACTTTAGAGTGGCAGCGGGCTGGTCCACCTTGTGCCACACAGGGTAGAAGGAATCCCGGGAAAAAGCGGAATTTGGACGGCAGATTCCAAGGTTAAATTTTGTAGGTCGTTCGGAATTTGGCGGGAATTTGGACGGCAGATTCCAAGGTTTGAGGTTAAATTTTGTAGGCCGTTTCCGGCGATGCCCGAGTTTGTTTACGAAACGACCGGAAATAACCTACAAAACTTAACCTCAAAATCGATTTTTACGGCAAGATGGCGGCGCCCTAGGTGACAACAATGAACCAGCGGAACGTTCCTTGATGTGCCACTCTAAAGTTATAGCTCATTGGTGCCCCCCTCCTCCTTCCCCCAAATCCTCTTTCAATCTGGAGAATGCAGGCATTTGCTCTGACTCAGAGCCTCTGAGGGATGCATTCATATGACATCGAATAGCTGCGACGAATACCAACCGATATGAACATACTCTGTTTCAATAAATGGTGCTGAGCAGAAAAATTGGGTATCACCACCACGCTCTACATGGCCCACCATGATCGTTCCCAAAATATTTCGGACAACCAACGAGAAATTTCCGTCTCGCGCTGATTGAATGACTCCCGTAACTGACAGCTTTGGCTAATAGATTTTGTATCCATCCATGACAATCAGTTATTTAGAGGAATATATTCGAATACCACCTTCCCTCTTCCTTCTCTTTAGGTGGGGGGGGGGGGGTGGGAAGGATAGGCGGGGGAAATTAAATCATTCTTCGCTATGCGAATGCTACAGTAGAAATATCAAATTGAAAAGAGAAAGTAATACAACGATATCCATAGCATCGCTCGTACCCACTTTACCCATACATGAATTGGCAAGCAGTGAGGGAAAAGTCTCAACGAGCAAGCTATTGTAAAGGATTATTGTGTATTATAATGAATGAAAATTAAAAAAAAAAAAAAAAAAAAAAAAAAAAAAAAAAAAAAAAAAAAAAAAAAAAAAAAAAAAAAAAATTATTCTCTCTTGAAAAGCATCGATCTTACAAGCAGGGGTCAGAATTCCAATTCAGCAGATGATTATTTAGGTACCTTAACGAGTCATCGATAAAGTGCTTTTTAATCGAGACAATCGAAACTTAACGATATAGATCGATCATTTACTTTACGGGCCAATTGTTATATTTTTTTAAACTGGTCAGTTGTCAACTAAAACACTTATCGATTGATCATTTGTAACTTGAATCTAGCTCTTTAACTAACTTTTATGATCTATGGATGGAAAACTCCGTTTAAAGTTGTCGATCGAGAACATCAATGACACATATCTACGTTCACCCATTAATTAACTAACGTTATAGGTGATATGTCCATCGATATTGATGTCAGTTTTAACGATTGACAAATCAAAAAAGTAAATGATGATTGGTCCATATCGTTCCAGTATTTTTGAAAATGGTTTATCCCTGTTCCTTAGTAATTATGAGAGCATATGTTTTATAGTTCCTTCACAAGCCCTTCAGAGTGTGAGTAGCCACCCCTCCAATTCAATTCAATTTTTTTTTTTTTTTTTTTTTTTTTTTTAATAAATAGGATTGCATGACCCAATAAAAGTTTGAGTTTTATCGTAGGAAAGTACAAAGAAAATGAGGCCCTTTCGTTCAAACTAAAGGTCGATTTATGTTCTCGTTTTCGAGTGATATCGAAGGTTGATTTACTATCAGAGCAATTTCTAAAACTCTTGGTGTCTTGATGCTTTGATGAAGATGGATATTACACCTTAAGTTTTGATCAAAGAGCTAATCATTTACCTAGATCAGTGGTCTAGTACATAGGCAACCTGTTTAACCGACGCGACGTGAGGGGTTTTTAGGTTAGGACTTGGGTGTAATTATCCATATATCTTTGCTCCCAAAAGAGCATTCGATGATCGGCGAGCATCATATTTGTAGCAATGGGGATTTGTCTTTATCTATCTTAGCTCATTTGACTGTATATATGGGTTAGAAAAGGACAGGAACGGGGGCTGAAGTCACGTGATAGCCCCTAAATCCATCCTTATCTGACACATATATATATTCAAATGGGCCAAGAGAGAAAGACAAATTCCTGGTTATACGGTTATGTCGATGAGTAACACATATATAATTTTCAAGTATTCGATATAACAAAGAACATATTTTACGTAAAAAGTTTCAAAATGGTGTGTACCTTGACGGGAAAATGAGTACATGAATCCGTTTTTGAGATGTTTTGGTCAAGTTTATGTTTGAATTTTGCAAATGTCAGGTTGGCAATCCTGCAGTTTGATCAAAATCGTTTGAGCATGTACGAAGGCCTTAACGGTGGATAGTGCGCACCAATCACCAGATGTTCCGGCGAAGGCTGAACTTTGAGGATCCAATTTGATCGTCCGATCGTATTAATTTGATCGCCTTACGCAATGCCCGCATTAACTTCTCGAATTTGTTTCAATCCGTTTTCGACTCAAAGATTTAACGAGATTTTTGAGGAGGAATGTTCGATCCTAAGTTCAAACAGGTTTCAATCTCTTAACGTGAATTTAATTGATACAAATTAAATGCTCTCTCGGAAACAATAGTAATAAACTCTGATGAACATACTCACACCAAAACATCGGCGCTCATTGGATCGAAACATAAGATTTATTCGGACATGAAAACTTGTTGCTTTTAGCTTTTAAAATATTTTACTATTGATATTCCCTTGCAAAAACCATGTTACATGACTGCTTTTATCCTATAAAATGATAATTTTAGACATGTTTGAATTATCTTATGGTTTTACAGCTTTACTGCTAACAATGCTAACTCACTCTCGTTGCTAAAAAAATAGTACACAGGCAGAAACATTTTTTGTGAGATTGTCGGGAAGCAATGAATTTCTCGAGTCATTTTAATTCAATTTGGCGAAGAAAACTTTCATGAAACAAGACCCCGTACGCAAAATTTGACATTGGAAAGAGATATAGCTATATGCCTGAAAGTTACGGGACAATGAGAGAGCAATATACTGTGTATAGTTTGGAACGATATACATGAGTTTTTTCACAGCTGGTTAGGACCGATGAGTGAAATAGTGCATTTGTTGGCTAACTGTTGACTTCTGTAACACCACATGACCGCATTAAGCTGATAGCCTTTCATCGTCACATTAATATAACATCGCGTTTGGCTTTGAAATCATGTTACTTCAAACCTCCCTCACCATTATTCCTCCCCTCTGATAAAACTTCCGAACTTATTTCGTTTCAAGAACTACTTTTTAGATAACATTAACTCATTCATTCATTATTATGTTTTGTTTTGATTATTACTATCATGCGAACTGCTTAACATTTTAGAGTTTCTCTTTTGAGGTGAAGGTATGTTTCGAGATCACTAATTTGACCGTTTTCTTCCAAATAATTTAAAACAGTAAGCGAAACTCTCTGAAGAAAAATTGAAATGTCAAAATGTGAAAATACACTTTAGAATCTAACACGCGATGGTGACGTACTCACGCGACACGCAGAATCTACCTGCGTTTATTTGATCCAGAAAACCGCTCTTACCAAAAAAAAAAAAAAAAAAAAAAAAAAAAAAAAAAAAAAAAAAAAATGATTTGGGGCACTATTTGAAATTTAAAGACGCAAATTACCATCGCTTGATGAGAGAACCAATGTTTGAGGACATAATTTAAGATAAATGCTGTTCCCTCATTGATAAACATTAATTGTGGTCAGAATTGAAACTTTGATAAGGTGTGTTTGACAATATCAAACCTGCGATCAAACAAAAACGGCGCAAAATAAAATCAAAGGAAATTCGAACCTCTCGCGGTTCACCAACCATCCGGTTGCATATTCGGGACTTCACCATCCTTCGGTTCATATCCTCGCGGATTCTGTGACCTCAACGCGCATCATCGACCGGTGATTGGTGAAGATGCATGAATCCTTTTTTTCCCCCGGAAATATACTTCGATTGTCTTGTTCCTTGCCTACGGGACGTGACTTTGAGCGCTCTCTGACAGTTGAATCGTACGTTGGTTATAAATATCCTGCAGAAACATTGGGTTTGCTCATAACTCGAAATCTTGACGCAGCCCCAATTTCAATTTCCTTAAAACGAGCGCAGCTGAGGTTTTTACTGGTTTTTACTGGTTTTTTTTTTTTTTTTTTTTTTTTTTTTTTTTTTGCAACGACCATCTCAATTAAATGATCACGGAGACTCGAGCAGTGGTGGTGGTCATTTGGAATAATTCGATGGCCGAGAATTGTGATTTCAATAAAACACAATGATCCCCGTCCCGCGGACAGGACTTCGCGCCTTACGGTGTTTTACAGATCGAGACCGGGTGTTTTCATTGTGTTATTAGCCGCTTCTAGCCCGAGCAGCGTCTCCTGCCATGCCATGCCATGCCATTCCGTCTACCACTCCAAGTGATACCACCCGGAGAAAGACGATCGCGAAGTAAGTCATTTTCTGGCTATTAAGTTATGGACACAATTGAAATGGCAATTATTACATTATTATTATCTCCTCTCTCCTCCCCCTCTCTTTCTCTATCCATTCCATTTCGCTCCTCGTACTGCCTCGTTTTGTTTTGTTTTGTTTTGTTTTTTTTTTTACTTTTTTATTTTACCGGTTCACCAATCGGTGACAAGTGCGGTGTCCCGTTAGAAAATGCGGTGATATGACATCGAAGTACGAATAATCACTAGCGGATCCAAGAAATCGTCATTCTCTCTCTTTCCCCGTTAGAAATTATGTGTTAGAAAAGGATAAAGGAGGGGCGAAAATCGCGTGACTGCCCCTTATCTGTCCTTTTCTAATACACGCTCTCTAACGAAGAGAGAGAGAGAGAGAGAGAGAAGGATAGCTTCATGGATCCACTTGGGAATTTTCTTATTTTATCATTTCTGGCTTTATTTTTTAGTGTTTCAGCTTGAAACTTTCAGGGTATCTTCCTAAGTATGCTCGCAGATGCTGACGGTCCTCATATTTGTGCTTATAGCGTAAATTCGTAACTTTAATTCGTAATTTAAACCAAAAACAGTTGACTTTTTGAGCAGCGCAACGTGGTGTCCACGGATAGAACTAATGGATCCTGGAACAGGGGTGGGAACCGTTGAACATACATTCACTTCGTTGTCAAACCGGACAATCGCACAAGTCTTTAAGGGCCAGTGGCTTCAATACAATAAACTTCAACAACAACTATTTTACAGTGGTGTAGTGCGCTATTATGCAACGTTGTATTTTGTCTATTTAAACCCACGTAAAAGGTCGAATTCGAGGGTGTTCACCGTTCACCCAGTAGTTCGATATTTTCAATGGGTTTGTTTGGAGAAAAATCAACGTTGCCAAATTGCACGCCATGCCACTGCTATATTCCTCATTTTTCTCCGTGTTTTCTTCGTCTCAGTCGATGGATCAGTTCTAATTCAAAAGCGCGCAATTCATGGCGGAGAAATAATCAGTGGATGCGCATTCGCCATCTCCGCAGGGTCCGTAAATTTCGTTTGTGAGTTCTGACATGAGTTCGACGAGTTCTGATTGGTCGTTGGTTTTAGGTTTTCTCGAAGGCACGTAGAAACTGAAGACATTGAAGGCTCTACACAAATGAGTCGATGAGGGGAAGATGAGACGAGGAATGTATGCACTGAGAGAAATCATTTCCTCAGAAACAAGGAAACACGTTTACTTGTGACAGTTTTCCTTGCTCGAAGTAAAGTTCTGTTGCATGAAGGAGAATCACTGTCACAACAAGGAATCTTTTACTTGTATCAGCAGACATTTCCCTTGGGTTAAAGGAATTCCGGCCCCTTAGTCAATATTTCACTGTGCAGTTTCTTTAACACAAACGAAATACACATTGGATTAAAAAAAGAATTCTCTCAGTGTGGGAACGGACTAAAATGCCTGCAAAACCGCCTGTCCAACGCTGGACCTCTGTCGAATTTAACCTTCGAATTCGTTCACGCGGTCGACTCCTTTCAATTGCATAAAGCGTACTGTCGGTCAGAGGCGGAATCAGAAAAATTTTTCTGGGGGGGGCCGGGGGGCACCTGTGAAATTTTGAAATTTGAAGCGTCGCGTCGGTGGAAGCAGTTTCGGGCTATTTTCTATTGAAAAAAGTCAAAATTTGAGGCTCCTGGGAGGACCACGTGCCCCCCCCCCCTCCCGAGGATCCGCCACTGCTGTCGGTACTCCCTAACAAAACTATCAAGGAGCCGCCCTAGCTATGTCGCACATATTGACATTATGAAGCAATTTGTATCTGTCGGGGAAGCATCAAAACAACGTCCAATGACTCATATGCTGACCGTTGAGCGAATTCTGAATACATAAATTTAATGGAATTTGTCAATTAACTGATGATTCCACCGGTGGACCAAAAGATTACACAGTTCAGCTCAGTTTATAAGACTGTATAACGCACGAACATATATTTTGAAATCTATATAGAGTCTTCTCTCAACCGGTGAAGTAGTCAATGACTTTAAAAAAATTGCGGATATTTTGATAGTAACATGTGATTCCACTGAGTGAGAAAATACAACATAGATTCGAGTACTTTCGTACCTTTACAGCCATTCACCAAATTGATTTGTGTAATCTTTTGGTCAACCGGTGGAATCATCAGTGAATTTAAATTTTTGAATATGCACATAAAACGGCAGCAACTCGCAGCTGTGGTGGTGCAGTTATTAGAATACTAATCACGCTAAAAACTATTTAATTGAATCAAACAGACGCATAATCTCCGCAAAATATCAGACTCAAAACTTTTTCCTGATAACCTAAATTTCAAAGGGGTTTTTTCCCCTTCTTATTTTTAGAATCGATCAGCACATAAAACACAGATCGGGCTTTGAATTTCATCTCAAATAATCCAGATTAGATTGTCGAGTCTCCATACATTTAATAAGGAGATTAATAATCCGAAGGAAAGGAACGAACTTTTTTCCCGTTTTCAATTCGACGGAGATAAACCTTTACTTCTTGACTTTAATCCTTCGAAAGAGGCTAAAATAATTCTTTTAAATTGAGGGATTAAAATCGAAGGTTCCGAGACGGCGGTTCAGCCTCTCTCTCTCTCTTTCTCTAATTTTGCATTGATTTATTTTTAATCTATTTAATTCCTCTCTCCTCTCGCCCACTCCTTGCTCTTTTGCAACTTGGTGCGGTTGATTTAGCAAGAGCTTCGTTAATTACAAGAGAACGAGTTTACTTGGTGTCTTCGGGACGCATTATAACTACCTTCATTCACTGATTCGAATTTTTTTGTCCGAATTTTAAAGCCTTGCACGAAATGGACTTTTTCCTTTTTCAAACAACTCGTTTTTTTATCGGGCGGGCGCTATCACGTTGAAATGTATCTCTTTTGATTAATATATACCACTATTGAATGCGGAAAACAGATGAAAAATAAAAAAAATCGACGAATGCATGAAGGATTAGATTAGGATTTGTACGTTCAGTAATAATGCAATTCTCATTGCTGTTCATGTCCACATCATCGGGACGCAAGCGAGTTATTTTGTTTCTGCATGTCATTATTAATTCATCAAGCCCCGAGCAAGTTTTCACACGAAAATCTATTTATGTAATTAAATTTTTACGATGTCGGACAGCTCTCTTTACTTTTATCGTCGCCCTTAGAAGAAGTGGCGTGCGCAATTTGGCAGCAATAGGTGCTCTTCATTTAAACCTACCTACGTACAATAATCAAACTTCGGGAGGTTCATATCCGAGAAATTAAAACTTGTGTATATAGCTTTTACAATTGCTAAATTGCACAAACCGCCGAGAGGCGCGCCACTAAGAGCAACGCTATGCTTGTGGCTTCAAAATAAAGTATACATCAGGTCACTACGATTCGAATACCCTCTCTATTCATTCGCAAGACTTACCTATTCCACTTAACTTAATTCGCCGGAATCCATCTCTAAACTCAAGTTTTATTAAATTTTAACGATTTCCTCACTGTTACCAATTTTTTGTCCAAGTCTCAGAGAAAATGAGAAATAAAGCCAAAATTTAAGTTCGAAGCTCGCTATCAAATTCGGCTACTCAAAGCACTTGTAGCTCATATAATCCAACTTTAGAAGTTCATACACGGAAAAAAACTACGGTGAAAATAACCATACGGATACCTGATTTTGGCACCTGCTAGATGTTATGGTAATGTTAACCAAAAGTATACTATGTTTTGACTAGGTACTAGGTGATGTTACCTGATTGCATGTCGAATTTACTCAAAGTATCGGTAAATGTACCATACTTCTGGTCAAGTTAACCATAACATCTAGCAGGTGCCAAAATCAGGTATCCGTTTGGTTATTTTCACTAATCTTTTTTTCCCGTGTAGAAGTTGAAACTTTACTACAAAATTTACTAAGAGGATGGTATGTCAAGCTAGGAGCATTTTCGGGCGTTAGCCCGTCTTTTATGGAAGCCTATGCTCCTTTTACAAAAGCTATAGATTCTCGGTGGTGCAGTTTTCGGCAATCGGTTTAAATTAAGTATGACTCCGGATGTTCCAATTTTATTCGAGCTCCTAACGTGTGGGAGTGGGAGCGTTTTTTAGTTTCATCACAAGCGCGCGCAAACGATCACCGATCAGTGGTCAAGCAACCCAGTGCGAGCTACAAGCGCGGGTGCGTTTATGGTTGGTGCAGCGAAACATCCTAATTATACTGCCTCTACAGGCGATCAAATTGGATCCTTATAGTGACTCCCTCAGTGAGCATTTGGTGATTGATGCGCAAAATTCACCATTTTGAAATAATATCACTTCGCACACGATCAAACAAGCAAACGATGAGCCAAAATCCACCACAAACAGCAGGTGAGTCAATCGTTGCATAATCAGTTATAATGTTCCGTTTGTCAAACAACTGAAGAGTTATTTAAATTATGTCATCTGTTCACCAATTTCAGTCAATAAAACCAGCTTTTGAGGTGTTTTGGTCAAGTTTATGTTTGACTTTTGGAAGCGTCAAGTTGGCAATACTGCAGTTTGATCAAACCCGTTTAAGCGTGAACGAAGGCCGAATCGCAAATTGACGGATCTTTTACTTCCGAACCTCCAAAAGAGTGTGCATCTTGACGGAAACAAATCTATAAGCGAATTTTCGCGATCAAATATGATAAACAATACCAACAGAACTACATATTCGAGAAAACTCAATTGTGTTTTTAGATGTGTTTTCGGGGCATCGATGGCATCAATTCGATTTTCAATTCGCCTCCGGACTTGAATTCAAAATCGAATTGATGCCATCGATGCCTGAAAACACCGAAAAAGTTCGAAAAACACGATCCAGTTTCGTGTCATTCACATTTGTCTTGCGAAGGTTGGCAATGGTTTTGTCGAATATATTTGTCGCGAAAATTCGCTTAACGGGCTACAATTTATGATGATCCTCGACATCATCGATGGCGATGCTCATCAAAGGTTTAGTGCTTCATACACGATCAAACTGGTATCGATGAGCATGTAAGCCAACTGTTGAAAGATGAGTCGTTGCACTTTTTGTCAACCAACTGCAGAGTTATTTGACGATGGATGGTGTTTCATCCGATCACCAGTTTCAGTCCAGACAACCCGTTTTTGAGATGTTTTGGGCAGTTAATGATCGCAAATTTGGTCAAGTCTCTAGTTGGCTATCTTGCCATTTGATCTTGTCCGACAGCTTTGTGCGGGCCAAACAATGATTGTGGATGGTGGTAATCAGTGGTGTAGCGTGCAATTTGGCAACGTTGCAATTTCTCCATTTAAACGCATGAAAAAGGATCGAAGTTCTGGGTGTGCGGTGAACACCTTTGAATTCGACCTTTTACATGGGATTAAATGGATACAATGCAACGTTGCCAAATTGCACGCTACGCCACTGGAGGTAATATATATTACCTCCAGTGCTCCAGCTAAATAGTGCATTACTACCTGAATTCTCACCCGCCTTCTTATCGTGAACAGAGTATGGTATGGTATACGCACCGATCAACGGGAGCTACTTTGAGGGTCCACTCAGTCCACTGAGATCGTCTGAAGAGGTCTCAAGAGAAAACAGATTCGAGGGCGGGCTCACCGGTCACCGATCACTATAGCCACCGGTCATCGGTCAGGTCCTTGACTTGCGCTTACAATTATTGTTGTTTGCTTACTGATTCGACGTGGCGTGGATTCGAATGATTTGACCGGAGAGGATGATCCACACCGGATTAAGATGATTCGGTGCGACAAAAGAGACACTGTCCAGTGTTTACGCGATAGACCGACTGTAATGCATCGCTATGTCGAGGAGTGTAGATAGTGTAGAGTCAGTGGAGAGGGGGCATTCGTCATCATCAACGCGTCACAACATCATCATCATCCGCGTCAGGGTCATCGAAGAACGGCGCGGGAGTTCCACGAGTCCTACGACACGCATACCGAAATACCAGGCGAACAATTATTGTTACCTTTCGGACGCGGGCCGGGCGGCGGGCGCGTCTCGGAGAAGTCGCTAAGTCTCAGTACTCCGTCGCGCGTCGTGGCGTGGCATCGCGGTGTCCAAACCGAACCGAACTCCAAAGCATTTCCGCGGATAGATCGATCATGCTCCCCTTTTCTTCTTTCCCCGGTGACCCTGAGAACCGTGGATTCCTTCACACGATGGCACTCTCTTTGCGTCCTCCGCACAGAGGATCGAAAATGGGAATTTCTACAGCTCAGAAGCAGAGAGGTCGGTAAACAGTTGCGGGTATTCAACCTTTTGGTGCCCAGTTTTAACTGGGCTGCCGTTTTGCGGATCTCAACCCACATATATGCCCATTGGATCATTAATGACCCACTTGATGTGTTTTCTGTGGACCAAATTGCAGTAAAGTTCGGCCAATTTTTCACAAAAACCAATTTTGGGATTTTTCAGCATATATCATTTTGCTACAAATTTCACATTTTTCAATTTTTTTAACTCCAACATGGTGTTTTTTTTTTTTTTTTTTTTTTTTTTTTTTTTTTTTTAGAAAAACACCTTAAATTTTCAAATAGTGTTGGGCATATATGAGTTAAAACCCATTGAAACCCAAAACTTGTTTTGTTTGATTTCACTGAAAGCCCTATTGAAATAAGATCATTAGATCTTCCAATCCATAGTTGGTCCTTGAAACAATAGAGCGAGCTCACAAAAGTCAAATAATATGTGAGTGGGTGGAAAAACGACCTATTGAGATCAAATGCGAAGAAAACGTTTAGTTCACCAACGAATCTCCCGCATATGACGAAAATATTTCACAGTCCAGATCGATCAGCAGTATGTGACTATATGTTTACGAAAATGCTCTAATAAGTTGTAATGCAGGGTTAGGAACACCGCTGACTTTAAAATTTGATGGAATTTTGATATTATGAAAATCGGTACTGTACCGGGGTTTTTCGGGCACAAATTTTTCGAAAAAATTGTTTCAAGCCACAATTTTTCACGCGACTTTTGTCGGTAAAATTTGAGCCGCGAGGCCGAAAGCGTGTGAGTTGACAGTTGCCAACGAACGCTTACATTGACTCACACGGCGATCGTTCAAATTGCTCCATAAGATTTCATGTGAACGACTGTGAATATAAAAAGATACGGCTTATTTAGACTTGAAAAGGGTTATTGTGATCGTTGATCGGCCTAGGTTCGTGGTCGATCAATCCGACTGAGCGATGATCAGCGCGGGCTAATGCAATCCGAATTCCGATCCTTCCCCGACCCCACTCTCGGTACATCTTTTGTCTTGGCGCGTCTCAATCCCATCCCAATTTCTATCTGCATTTTTCCCGAATCTGCTCTGCTTTGGCATTGACATTGACTTTGGCTTTGGGCCTCTAACTCCGAGTTATTTTTCTCTCGCGCGTATAAAGAGCGTATAGGCGTACGGCCGTAACTAGCGTCGCGTCGCGTCGCATTGCACTGCATCGCTCATCGCATAGCGTCGCATCGCATCGGTGCATTCGCTCTGAATTCCATCGATTAGTGCACCGTGAACGCGCGCCTCTTGGTCTGAGTCTTCCGCGGAGGAGTCCTGTCCGTACAGTGTTGCCACATCCCACAACTTTAATATTGAATATCAACATTGGTGGTAGACTCGTGGGCACGCGGAGGATCGAATTTCGCAGAGCTGAGGTTTTGCGGATTTAAAATGGATTTTTTTTTTTAATTCATCGATGATTCCATCAGTTGACAAAGAGCTTACACAGTTCGTAGAGCTCGATTCAGGAGTGTAGGCGCACCTAGATCATAACCTTTGGCGACCTTTCGATTTTCATTTCTTCAAAACTAAACAAAACTTATCTTCGACTTTGAATTTTTAATTTTAGAGTGTTCCTCAGTAATAACCCAACGCTCTAATTCATTTTCATTCATTTTCCTTATGAAACAAGAGAAATAATGTTGAAAAATTCCAAAGATTATCGGTCTGGGTTCGCCTACACTTCTGAAATCACCTCTAGTAGCCAAGATCTATATTATTGCGTGGTCAGTCCAGTAGCAAGAAGTGGGGCTAACACGTTCCGTTCCCAGCAAGTCCCCAGTCTGCGAATCTTGCCTTCGTATAACGTTCATCACACCCCCGTTGTGGTTCACATGGGGGGATCAACAACTGATATGAGGAATACGATGGTGAAGGCACTCGCGTAGCGGGGATACTTTGAAAAAAAAAATGCTAACTGTAAGTATTTTCTCACTTAAAAGTTTTTAACTACTTTAAATGGCAAAACTAAGAATGTTTGGTCTTTACCATACTTTTAAGTAAGCATATAAAAACTTAAAGTTAGAATTTTTTTCGGTGTACGTTAGCACGGACTACCTACGGGCCGGACTTGGTATTAATAGATCTCAGTTGCTTTACAAAAAAGCTATATAGTCTGCAATATTTTTTTCAACGCATTAAAAAAAAAGGAACGATTTTTATCGAAATCATCGATGGAGATCAAAAGCTTATCAAATTTTTAAGTCAACGTTGTTTCCATCGGTGGACTAAAATATTACATGTCAGAATGTCCTTGTGGACTACTACTGAAATGGACTGTGTAATATTTTTGTAAACCGATGGAATCATTAGTGGTTTAAAAAATTACTGTGAGATCCACAGAACGACAGCCTTGGTATTTCTTCCACTCGAACATCACATACAAAATTATCATTTATAGACCTCCAATGGGGCTTTTGCAAACTTTTGCTATAGGGATTGGAGAGTTGACTCTTGCATAAAAACCTGTAAAAATGACGATGAGTACACTAAAAATCACGAAATTCACTCACAGAATAGGGCTTAATATGGCGGAGAGATACGCAGGTATCATGGGAGGAGATTCCTATCTAAATTAAGACATATCTCTGTGTTTCCATAGAGAAAGTTGCATAATAGACAGGCCTCTCCCATGATACCTACGTTAAACTGACATTACGATCTTGTCGTTATAGCAGTTATGTGAGTTTATTACTAAATTTTAGACTTTCGTAGTGATGGGATATTCGTGATTTCCGCTGGTCTTTACATCAGAATGGACTAGCTATTTATTTGCTTATAGCAAAAGTTTGCAAGAGTCCAATTGATCTTTTATGGAATCAATTCTGTTCAACGGATGTATTGCAGTTATGCATCGAAATTCACCACTCACCAGTCTCATCACTGCGATAAGAACCTGTTGGAAATGCAGGACGATCTGACAACACTGCGTTCTCGGCCGCCGGCCACACTCCTCGCGGTTGAGTCTCGCTCTCCCATATTTTCCGCCGCGCCGCGATATTTTCCCTTAATTAAGGAGTCGAATTCTTTTGCTCGGGTTCAGGGTTTTCCGCGCCGCATTCCTCACTGCAATTGTGTGTCGTCTCCCTCGTAGTTTATGTTACGTTGGTTGCGTTGAGTTGTCTAAATTGCCGAATCAATCGAATCAGATTACGAGCGACGCTCCTTCTGGTATATTCAATATTCATCCATCGGAGTCTGATTCAGTCCCCATTAAAACGTTACGGCGCATTTGACTCGTTGTGGTTTGATCCATCACTAGCTCTTCAAGTTTGTTCGCAGTTAACATGTAAACACAGAACCTACCTACTTAAGTGCTTGATAAGTTCATTATATCTTCCCTCCCCATAAATATTTTTTTTTATTATCAAACAGTCAGATTTATAGAAACTAAAATTATTTTCGATGGTGATTATGTTGCAGAATACCACAAAAGCGATCGTTTACATTTGCGTTAAACCGTTGGTTCAGGCTGTCGGTACCTAAGCAAATTTTGATTAGGAACCCGCTCAGAAAAAACAGAATTTTTAAAAAAAAATTACATTTTGAGTCTTCGTGACATTCTCGGCGGTGATATAGCATGCAACTGCGCGACCACCATGTCAATATTCAAATTTTTTGGACAGACATTGTTGATGCTTCATTTGTTATTGGGCTTTTTAAGTGCTTTTACTTGGCGTTTAGGTTGGAGATAGAAACCAGCTCAAGACATGGTTTTATAGAAAATTTCCCATCGCATTTTAGGATCAGACGCTCAATTTCTCACAACAATCAGTTAATTTTTTTTTCCGATTTCGTTATTTGTTTTTTGTTTGTTTTTTGAAGTCGTCACTTTTCCTTTTAGCCCTTTTCCAAAAAGTGGGGCTTGAGGATGTATGACCATTATTTTTCTACTTTATTTAAGCCCTTTTCTATAAAAATGGGGGGGGGGTGTCTTAAGCCCACGGACCGCCAGTGCATGAAATTGACATTGATCAAACGAATGTGTTCTAGTGGCAGAGATCGGAACTAAACGCTGAAGATTTAATCGGAAGGAGAGTATTAGAAACCTTATTACCAAAACTATCAAAAATAACAGTGCTACTGCAAGTGAGCAGAGCTTTGAACAAACAAAACAAAAAAAAAAAAAAAAAAAAAAAAAAAACGGGGAAGGCTAAGTGAAAGGGCTAAACGCGGAGAGCAGGATGGAGGTAAGTTGAAAGTTGTATGAGTTATTACACTGAGCGAAATATCTAAAGGGTTGAGAGTCTGCTTGGAGCTCAAGCATCGGGCATTCGTCGCTCTTCTCGACCTAAGAGTTAAAAATTGAATTACGATGAAACCTTTTTGCCCTTTGAATATAAGACTTACTTGAGAGGAGTAACTCGATTGAAACCTCCAGTCTCTTGACTTTGATTAAAGTCGATATTATTTTAAAGTGGCCGTGCAGCAGCAGCGGGCGGTGTGCAGTTCAGTGCAGGTACGTCAATAAAAAGTAAGTTACGGAAATATTTCTCGAACAGATCTCTTTAAACCTTTGAAGACTTTAAAGGAGTGCAAAGGAAGGAGAAAAGGAGTAAATGGAGAGAAAAGAAGACGAGAAGAAAAAGAGTCGGGGACACGGACGTATACGCAGTACGGCGGGTTTAATGCAACGTCGAATTGACGTCGCATCTTTAGCGAAGTTGCTTGGCACAAAGGGGTTTAATTATTCTATTGGTATAAAGTAACCAGGTTATCGGAAAGTCTGGTCTAAGTCAAGTCGCAGCGGCTAAAGTGAGGTAATTTACTCCTCTTCCGGACAGATCAAATTACTCGCTTTCGCCCCCCCCTTCCACACTCCACACCCCTTTACCCTATCTCCTTTCCCCGCACTCTGCGAAAATGCAAGCAAGCTCAATTAAAATTTTCTTCGCCAGTAGCTTTTAGCGAGCTCCACCCCCAACATCACCCCCCGATCCCTTGAGCGCCAGTTATACCCTCTACGGTCGGGCTCTGCCCGCCCATTACCCACTGCCACGAATCGTCGGGGGGGGGGGGGGCGGTATCGGTATTTGTAGCGCAGCGCCCCGAAAATATGTGCTGCACCTTCGATAACCCTAGTCCACTTCAGTGAGCTTTGATTCCCGATTCAAGTCTTCCGGGAGCTTGACTTGAAGTAAACCTTGCGAAAAACGCATCCGGTCTGACAAACACCGATGAGCTTTCACCAGTCACCGAATTACTGCATCAATGAGTGTTGATTGTGCATGTGCATGAATGCGTCCGCCGTATCGGCCTACACCTGCGAAGCTTCCAATCCTTCCAGTGCTGGATTACAAAATACTTAGTAATTTTATGAATCTCAGGCCTTCACTGAGAAAAAAAAATTAGGTAATTTAACAGTCTATTTGTTAAAAATGGTGCGTACAAACGCATTTGTTGATTTAACTATAACCATTTTGACGATTTTACATTCCGATTCGTTAAATCAACAATCCAAAAAGGTAAATCAACGATCCAATTTGTTTAATAATTTATCCAGATTGTTGATTTAACAAATAGGATTGTTAATTTAACAAATTGGCTTGTAAAATCAACAAAATGGTTAGTTAAATCAACAAATGCGTTTGTACTCACCATTTTTTAACAAATAGACTGTCTGTTACATTACTTAAATTGTTTTTCTCAGTGTAAAATCGTGAATCGAATTACTTTTTCTCGTTTAATTTTGGGTGCATGTTCATTTTTTTGAAACTTCATAAGAACCCATGTTACACTGAGAGAAATCACTTCTTTAAAAACAAGGAAGCACGTTTGCTTGTGATAGTTTTCCTTGCTCGAATTAAAGTTCTGTTGCATGATGTATGAAGGAGAAACATTGTCACAACAAGGAATCTTTATTTGTAGCAGCAGACATTTTCCTTGGATTAAAGGAATTCCCCCTTAGTATGTCATTGCGCAGTTTCTTTAACGCAAACGAAATACACCTTGGATTAAAAAAATAAGTCTCTTAGTGCAACAGTACGTCTTCTTTGTGGGACTAATCAATGACAGTCCGTGGGTTTAAAATTTGGGGGCTTGAAAAAATGTGATAGATTTTTTGGGGGGCTTCTCACTTTTCTTAAGCAATTTTTCAGAAAAACTATTTTCTTACGTAACACGTGCGGTTCCTTACGCACCCAACCGCAATCAGCTTCTGCTTCTTTTCATTGAGCTATTGTAGCGTAGCATATCACGGTAATAATGTATATACATATATTTCATACATGAACAGTCGGTAATACTTTCGTTTATTTCTCAAAATAGCTTCAGAGTATCCTTGTCTGTTCTAAATTGATATGAGACTGTTGACTTAGTTCCTTTTTTATTTGTCTGTGCAATTAATCATTCATATTTAAATTCTATTTTCAACAAGAGAATACGACGCTCCAAGTTTCGTAATAGCATAAAGCGGAACTCTTCGGTGGATAAGAGATTGATCCCTATTTGAAGAGAGTTTACTCAACTATTAAGTGCTTAGTTCGGTTTAGGCGGCGTTTTTTCTTTAAAAAGAATTATTTTGATTGTTATTCGGAAACGTTATACTCCAGATTCAAGTGCACGGTGATTATACGAATCTGTTCACTTTTATCTAAATAAACGCGCGGCACTCGATTAGTAACCTTACCCGGTTTTATACTTACCTTGGGTAAATAACTATTTTAAAACGCCTTGATTTGAATAGATCGATTATTTTTCGGTGACTTTCGAAGTTTGTCGGGAGATTCAAGAGAATCATACGTTCGAGAGTTCTATCGTTTAAGGAAAAATAAATCTTGAATTTTTATAGAGAAGTGATATCTGTTCAGGATATTGCATTTCTCTCTTTTGGTCCATTTGAATGCATGTGTTAGAAAAGGATGCATCCTCATCCTGGGTTATAGCGGCTGTCACGTGATTTAAGCCCCTGTTTCTGTCCTTTTCTAACACGTGCAGCAGTCAAACGGGCAAAGACAGAGAAAGAGAAATTCCTGACTACGGATATATAAAGTGAACCTCATTCTCCTTGCCAGGGATCTTTCAGATGGAAGAGGAATGAAGTAATCTTTTTTCTTATTTTTAACGACTGTATAGCATCTTTTTTAGGTGCTGTCGCGTAGCAAAGCACCTTATGCTATCGTCGCTGTCCGTACGTATGTATGTATGTATGTATGTGACGCTCAGTTTGTGCACGCGAAAAGTGGTAGTAAATATCAATCGATTTTCACGAAACTTTGCAGAAACGTTTGTCACTACCTTAGGATGAACTGCCAAAAATTTTTGCACATTAGCTCCATGATTGATTCTATACGAGACGTAAGAATTTGTGGATACGTTTTCAGCGAGCACTATAAAGTTTATTCTGATTTTTCGTCATCGGAGAGAGTGATATTCCGATGTTTCCTGTTTCGCACTTTTTTGATGCCTTTCCCACCACGTAGGTACCCTGGTACCATGTGTAAGAAAATTGAAATTTATTTAAAGAAAACACGAACAAAATTAAGAGATTCATAACCGCTACCCTCTCTAAGCAGACGCTTATGTTCAGAGTTAGCTAAACAAAACAAAAACGAAAACGAAAGCGAAAGCGAAAACCAAAACCAAAACCAAAAACAAAAACAAAGGACAAAAAAATAAACTTGATTTTTTACATATTAAAAAACTTGAAAACTATTGGTAAATTGAAACTATAATCGTAAACAACATAATACAACTGAAATAAAAATGGAAATAACAATTAACTGTCATATTAATAACAACAAAAGATAATAATAAAAAGAGAGGGAAACAGAGTGGGAGAAAGAGAAAGAAAGAGAGAGAGAGAGAGAGAGAGAGAGAGAGAGAGAGAGAGAGAGAGAGAGAGAGAAAGAGAGAGAGAGAGAGAGAGAGAGAGAGAGAGAGAGAGAGAGAGAGAGAGAGAGAGAGAGAGAGAGAAAGAGAGACCAGTACAGTAATAATTAATGCTCAAGTTACTTAATGTGCATCTGACTATTCTCAACCCAGCACCAACCCAAATTAGAGTTTCTGAATTTAAGATAAGCATAAACTTACTATATTAGGGGCCTTTTTTTTTTTTAAAAAAAAAAGAAAAAATCCCCAAATAGTCCAAAATTGCGGGCGGAGATTTCAGACAAATTCGTCGCGGATGAGGGACGGTTTGAACAACGGATTAGTGAAATGACGCGTCCAGAATGACACATTGTCTCAATATTAACGCTTGTTTAGTGTGTATTTCCAATTCAAAAATGCGGAAAACACGCGAGTTTGCAGGTAAAAAGATTGCATCTTGTCTCCGGCCATCCAGGTAGCCAGGAATTCGACTTTATCTCTCTTTACCCGTCTGAACGGAGCATGTGTTAGAAAAGGATGGAGAGAGAGGGCTGTCACGTGACTCCAGCCCCCATTTCTGTCCTTTTTCAACACACGCGGTCAAATGTGGTATCAATAGGGATCAATTGGCAAACAGCAACAGAGTTTGCGGAGCATGGGAAAAAGGATTAAAACATAATGATCCTCGGACATAATTGAGCAAAGAATAACATTTTATCTTCAACAATAGGGCTGAGCCGGGTTTTGTTGAAAAGGACCACAAACTCTGCTTGGTTTCTAGACATTATTGACATGTTTTCTTGAATGCGTTTTAACTGTTGGGAGGACTTTGGTCAAAACCCGCGGCTCTTAACCCGTCGCGTCGCGTTGAGAGAACAGTATTTTTTACGGTCGGCGTGAAGACTAAAAATCATGTAAATGTGACTTCAATAAATCATCATTTTTCAGAAATCCTCGTCTACTTTCCAACCGCCCATCCGTCAGCCGGTAAGCCGAGTTTTCAAAGGGCCTTTCACTCATTTAACCTTAAGATTTTAGTCATTATTCGTTAGATTTTCATATTATGTAAAGATACGCAAAGGGAAATAGGAACTACGTCTGCGACTGATGCGCAGGCGCGGTGTTTTCTTCCGTTTTTCCTCCTCTAGATTCTGCAGCCGGCGAGACGAGCTTAATACAAGACGTACAGCGCAGAGTTGCCATATCGTTGCTAAAAATCAGAAAATTTAACTCAAGCGTTTCCAAAATTGGCTGGCTATTGTCCAGCCGGCAACGCAGCTGGTCCAAACCCAACCCTTTAATTACTGCACTCGCTTGATCTACAATGTATTCAGCGAAATGGACTTGCAACGAATAGCGTCGGCACTTTCTCCAGCGTTTCTCAATTTCGATTTTGTGTAATTTTTTAGCTGGGGTAACAGAAATACCATATAGTGAGATATTTAGTCGCGTACAGAATTACGAGTATAGTTAAAGGGAAAATAGGAAACAGATAAAATAGAAGTCCCATAGGAATGCAAAAGTAAAACCAATAATTAACTTTAAATGTAATTTACTTTCTTCCCTGCTCCTCCTCCTCCCAATTCTCCTCTTACTCATCCTTTTTCTTCTCCTCAGTTTCTTCCTCTTCTTCCTCTTCCTGTTCCTGTTCCTCCTCCTCCTCCTCTTCCTCTTCCTCCTCCTCTACTTCTTCCTCTTCTGTCTTTTCTTCCTCCCCCTCCTCTTCTTTATCTTATTCTTCTTCTTCATCTTCTTCTTCTTCTTCCTCCTCTTCCTCCTCCTCCTCTTCCTCCTCCTCCTCTTCTTCTTCTTCTTCCTCTTCTTTCTTCCTCACCCTTTCCCTCTTCCTCTTCCTCCTCCTCCTCCTCCTCCTCCTCCTCCTCCTCTCCTCCTCCTCCTCCTCCTCCTCCTCCTCCTCCTCCTCCTCCTCCTCCTCCTCCTCCTCCTCTTCCTCTTCCTCCTCCTCCACTTCTTCCTCTTCTGTCTCTTCTTCCTCCCCCTCCTCTTCTTCATCTTATTCTTCTTCTTCCTCTTCTTCCTTTTCTTCCTATTCTTCCTCCTCTTCCTCCTCCCCCTCCTCCTCCTCCTCTTCTTCTTTTTCTTCTTCCTCCTTCTTCTTCTTCCTCTTCTGTCTCTTCTTCCTCCTCGTCCTCCTCCTTCTCCTCCTCCTCCTCCTCCTCCTCCTCCTCCTCCTCCTCCTCCTCCTCCTCCTCCTCCTCCTCCTCCTCCTCCTCCTCCTCTTCCTCTTCCTCCTCCTCCACTTTCCTCTTCTGTCTCTTCTTCCTCCCCCTCCTCTTCTTCATCTTATTCTTCTTCTTCCTCTTCTTCCTTTTCTTCCTATTCTTCCTCCTCTTCCTCCTCCTCCTCCTCCTCTTCTTCTTTTTCTTCTTCCTCCTTCTTCTTCTTCCTCCTCGTCCTCCTCCTTCTCCTCCTCCTTCTCCTCCTCCTCCTCCCCCTCCTCCTCCTCCTTCTCCTCCGCCTAGGTTGAGACGTGTAAATTACAAAACGTGACCGGTTTGGCAACGATGCCTGGGTCCACTCAACAACGACTCGACAACCTCACTCTTTTTCTTTGCCTTCATTTTGAGGCGATCTCGGAGAGAAGGGCCCATAAAACAACAGGAGTGCTCTTCCAAATAAATTCAAATTGAGCAGCTTAGTGCTGCTTTGCAGGAGAAAGCTAACCTCTTGTTTTAACCGAAGACAGCTTCAATTGGATGCAGATGCCGGCTCTGCACGAGAGAGGCATGAACCATGAGACTGAAGCATGCGCGCGCGAGGATGTAAGAGGATTAGCCAAATTAAGATTGCTAAAAGGGGGCTTATGAAGTCTTACTGCATTCCTTGCACAGTATCCACGTTCCCCTCTCCCCTACCCCTCACTCGTCGCCCTCTCTTGATAGAAGCGATAGTACCCACTCTCTTCTCAACGAATATAAGACGGCAGAAAAAAATGTCAACTCGACAAATGAGTTTATAATTGGGTGAACTCATAGTCTGAAGCTCGATGCAAAATCACGACCACTCCATTCATTGAGCGAAATAGCGGTGGAGGTACTCGTGCGAGTATAACCGTTTAAGTATAAATTGATATTTACATAATTTTAATGTCCGCCGATGAAAATCATGCGCGAAGTGCGAATATATGTATACTCATAACATTGTGACGTCATCCACTCATTCACAAGGAGCAGAGAAGCGCCACGAGCGGCAAAACAGTGAAGGAAAGGAGGGGGAGCGAGCGAATCTCTCTCTCTCTCTCTCTCACACACACACACACACACTCTCTCTCTCCCTCTCTCTCTCTCTCTCTCTCTCTCTCTCTCTCTCTCTCTCTCTCTCTCTCACACACACACACACTCATAGAGCCAAAAATTGGAGGAGGGTGGAGGAAAAGTAGAGAGAAGCCTGAGATAGTAAAAAAAGAAGGAAGGAAGAAAAAGGTTTTACAGCCTGCTATTTTCCGGATCTAAAGTATCTAATGAATATATTAATTCACCGATAATTCCACCGGTTGAAAAAAAGATTACACGCAGTTCAGTTCGGCAGAATGCTGCCGAACTGAACCGAATGATATGAAAATTAAAATGCCATCAAGTTTTAAAGTCGACGGTGTTTCTATCGGTGGACCCAAAGATTACAGATCAGTTTTTTCCGCGGTCTATAGTCATACTGCTGACCTAGAATGGGGTTAACTTTTCGTCAACCGGTGGATTTGAGATCATTGGTTTAAAAAAAAAAAAAATCCTTGAGAGATCTACGAAACGGCAGCTCTGGTTTTGAAGCCTGCCCAGTTCTCTCGCTTCTTGATAAAATGGAGTGCTGCCAGGTTTTGTGTAAAATCATCCATATATATAATAAGACTATAATGAAAAATGTGCACGTATATTTGGCGAAATGTAGTAGCACTGATGAAATACTGAATCATCCGAATGCACGCACATCTTATATTAAAACTTCATCTCACATCGGCCGACGAATAAATCGGGGACGAGTTGATCTGCGGTGCAATGTGGCAACGCTACATGTTACATCCCGTCCGCATTCAAACTCATGGAAAGTATCGATTCGAGGTAGTGCACTGTGCACCTCAAAAGTTCGACCTCTTTCACGGGTTAAAATATACGAGCTACGATTGTGCAGAATTACACGCGACACTTCTGTTTGACGTCATTTCCACGGAGCAGCCATAAAACGCGTGGCTTTGTTCTGACCTATATATTAGAGTACACACAGTAGTATAGACTGTTTTAGCAGAGCGATACATCGCATCGATTGCCGTTCGAGGACCTCTGATTCCAAACAAACAGTCAATAAAGCTCCTATCTATAAGATTCTACGTAACAGATACGCAATTAAGGAGAAGTAAGTTTATTTAAAATGATACATTTTTGTTTCCTCTTTTTTTTTTCTTCTTGTTTTTTTTTTTTTTTTTTTTTTTTTTTCTCAATACATCAACAATAAGATTGAAGCTCCTATCTCGAATTCTTCTTAACAGATGGGCGATTCCGGCGAAGTAAAATTATTTAAAATAATGACGGTTTTTTAATTCTTCTTAACAGATAGGCGATTCCGATATTGTAGAATGATTTAAAATAATGACCGTTTGGGGGGGGGGGGGTAAATTTGTCGATATACATTGTAAAGTTACATAAGTTATAAACATAAGTTTTTACGATTTTATCATTACTCTTCAGAAATATTAAAAATAAATATAAAATCATATTCCAAATTGTCGAAAAAGAAAAAAAAAACAAAAAAAAATTTACACGATTAAATTCCAAAAAAAGCTGAACAATTTTTAAACCTGTCGAGATCGCAATTTAGATTGAAGGGATGTGCTTATTAGAAGGGACGCAGAGAACATGAATGAGTCAGGTTGTACGCTGCTCCGCCCTCTATCCTTTCGAGAAAGAGACTGCATACTGCATAGTATACAAGAGGGTGAATTCCGAGGGAGGGGGGAGGGGTTAAAAGGGTTGAGCAATGTGTGTCGGCTCCCGGGAAATGAATTGAAGAAATAATATCATTAGATAGAGTTTCCAGCGCGCATCACGTAAATTCGAGAAATAACATCTTCTTTTTAACCGTCCTAAATTAATTAGCTTTCCTCAACAGGAATCTAGTATCTAGATCACGGTATATGACATGGACGGTGATCTCTTACATGGTGAATCCGGATCCACCGATTCCTTTCGAAAACCTTGCAATTTGCAGCATCGAACGGAAAGCTTCGCGTTTTATCGCGTCACGTGAACAAACTCTTTTCGGCTCTTGATTTATTCGGTGCGAGCTGCGTGCGCTTCAAAAGTTGAACTAAGCTTAAAAGCACAGCATGAAAAGTTTAGAGCAAACCACCGCCGCGAGCAACAACAACCCCGATTAATGTGTAATCACATTTCAGCTCAGGTGAAATTCAATCAAGCCGATTTTGAGTTAGATTGCAGTGTCCTTAAGTGCGGTTGCCTATAAAGCTCCCCCTCCTCCCACTCTCAGTCTGTGATCGTCGACCTTTTTTCCCGCGTGCCCTCAAAAGGGAGATTCTAACATTTGTGTATACCTATATATAGACCATTCTCCCCTCCTCCATCAAAGACCAACATTTTCAGGATAACATTTATAATTTCGATGCACTCGCTCGCACTCACAACTTTTGAAATCAACGCCTGAACTCGAAAAAAGCAGAGCTAAACTCAGGAAGGGAAGGACTTATAAAGCATAGATGTGCCCTTTCCGAAAAATATCAACTTTGCGATTGAATGGAGACTTTTGAATGAAGAGCACCTCCTCTCTCCAACCTGCTCTAACACATGCGTTCAAAATAAGTAAAGAGAGAGAAAGCAGTGGCGAGGCCGCGAGGCGTGCACTTTGGCAACGTTTCTTTTTTCCCCTTTAAACAAATTAGAAAAATCGAAACGTATGGGCATCGCCGATGACCGAACCATTCGATTTTTTCATTACGTTTAAATGGAGAAAATACATTGTTGCAAAATTTCACGCCTCGCTACTATGAGAGAAAGAGAGAAAGACAAATTTCTGGCTAAGGCTATGATCTGTGGTCGTCATAGATGATTATAAAGCGAGTCGGAAGCAGGGCAACTAACTTTTCGCAGAATGTGAGAGAGAAAGAGAGAGAGAAAGAGAAAGAGAGAGAGAGAGAGAGAGAGAGAGAGAGAGAGAGAGAGAGAGAGAGAGAGAGAGAGAGAGAGAGAAATCGAGGAAAATGAGACCAAAGAGTGCAAGAAAGAGGAAAACAATGTATAGAGTACAGAGCTGATGTGACTTGTGAGGAGGAATGCAGGTTTCTTCTGCAAATGTTTAATTTCAGTCGATGGTCGATCCAGTTCGAGACCTGATCACCTGATGATTAAAGTGAGTAACATCGATACGATACGATACTTTCGAAGCAATCAGCACCCAGCGTGAAGCAAAGGCACGGGTATAGGTGTGAACTATGAAGTAGCCGGCAGTTATCTTCGATCTCGATCGTGAAAAGGAATGAGGCCGCTGAACAATTAGAAATCTGCCTCCGACTGCGGCCGTAATCGGCACCTGAGCGATACTCGATACCCCGAGAGTCGAGGGCCCTAACTAGCGACACCGTGAATCTGGATCTCAAGTAGGAGGAAAGGAAGCGGTACCTATAACTATAGCAACTAGCAAGCCAAACTCTAAACTTGTGAAAAATGGGAATAATACCGGACATCGCGGATCGGACGGGCGAAAGATTTTCAGTAATATTTTCTTCAGTCATCCGGCACGGAGGAGGACCAAAAATGGCTCCGATCTCCGATAGAACAAGTGCTCACTGCCAATTCAGTTGGCTCCCCGCGGCCGCCTGGTCGAGTTGATTGTCTCCTCAGCTTCTCCTTCTCCTTCGCCTTCGCCACTCTATTCTTTCTTCCGTGATCCGCGATCGCGATTCAATTGACCGTTTTTAGAAATTCGATTTTATCTATCGCAGAACCGGCTCTTGATTGGTCCAAATTCGACGCGATAAAGGGAAACGAACCATCTGATTGGTTGATTACAACTTGCGCTCTCTAGTCTCTCGCTGTCGACTGGACTTAACTAATCTATAAACTTATTTTTTGTTTTTGTTTTTTTGTTTTTTTTTGGGAGTATTGTCTTATCTTAAGGCCTAATTTCTAAAGCAGACCATGCAGAAAGAGTTCTTCGACGTCGAAATTCAGACGCCAATGTTTTGAACTCCGGTGATCCTGTATAGTGCGAATAGATCTGTTACTTACCTGCAACTTGAACAGAGACCTTTCCCCCCTTTTTTTTGTTATCCTTGCTTTGTTTATCACACCCGATCGTCTGTTTTGACCGTTCAATGTTCGCTTTAAACAGGATTCTGCGTGGTACAGGGTGTCGATAAAATTCTAGTTTCCTCCTATCCCACTGCCGTTGTATCGTGCTCGTGCCTAGACGTATTCTGCGTTGATTTCGTTTTTTTGCTACTACTTCGATGACAGTTATTACTGTCTCCATTTTGTGCTTCGACTATGGATTTTAAAAGCGCGATGGAAACCTTTGCCGAAGCGTGGGTGGCAGCAAACACCAAAGGGACTAGAAATTTCTCAATTTTGAATGGTTTGCAGGTAACACTATTAAATCATTATTTAAACTTTGGTGGGTGTGGGCCGTGGGGTAATATCCTTCTGCATGTGGTGAGTGAATATATTTCCCGGAAAAATTCGAAAATGTTTTGGAATCGCGTCTTCTTTACTCTCCTTTTTATTTGAAAGGATTTAAGGATTGATAATCGGACTCTACATCCAAGTTTCTTCATCCTTTCTTCATCCTTAAATAATTTGGGTTGGAGGGGGGGGGGAGAGGAACCCTGCCAGAGTCGCAAGTGGGTGCTTCGTTCCTAATTCGAGGACCGAAGAGAGCGGTCAATTCCTCCTCTCCTCCTACAGATTTGGTAACCGTTAAGCGGTTCCGCGGGGGGTGGGGGGGGGCAGAAACAAAAGTTGAAGCGCAATTGTTGGTTGGATGAAAGATTTGCATAAATATGTCAAGCATTTTCTCCTTAGGTAAGAGTCAAAATAAAGTAATGTATCGATAAATGTGCGCATTCATAAAGTGAATACTTTGCGGCTAATATATGCGTTTTAACACATTGTTGAAACAAGGCGCTCGCATAATTAGTATTATAATCGAGCTTGTTTAAAATGCGATTTGTTCGAATCGTTGTCCGTATAGTCGTCCGCGTCGCTTCCCCTCGGAGTGACGGGGGCAAGGAGGGAGTGACTGCAGTGATAATAGGACATGGAAGAGAGTCCAGCAGAATCTTCGGTCGTTTTTGGTGCGTTTCCCTCCCTGATGGCGGTGGTGGTCAATGATGATCGGTGGGTCGCAGTCCTCGTATATGGTCCTTGTCCTGGGTCGGATTATTTTAATCGGGCCGCTTTCCTCTATTGCCAGATCTATTTGGTTTTCGTGGGATAAAAAACATTTTTTAGAACATGGGATGGATAAAGGTCATTGCAGGAAAGGAAAGCACACCTTAACCGATAATCTTTGGAACTTTCCATAGCTATTTCTCATATTATACAGTAAAATTGAATGGAGATTAATGGTGGCATAGGGCAGTAATAAAATGAGATTTCTATCTTAATTTCGTCACTCTCTCTATGCTGGCTCGGATGATTCACGCAGAGTAATTAGTCACCAGAGTAGTTGATCCACATCCGATGAATGGTACCGTGACATCTAGCGACACCGGTGTCTTATGAAAGTAGTCTCTTTATTGGTCACTTCTTGATGGAGTTACATCCTTGTTAGATGGAAATCTTCCATTATTACTGCCCTAAGCTACCAATACAATTACGCTCGAGTAAATAAAAGCGTTTATTGAATTTAGGAGTGCATTTTGGAAGTTTTTAGTGCCGCCATCGTTATTTTTAGAGGTTTTTACACCAGAAGTGACTATTAAATCGCTAGTAGCAAAAGTGTGCAACAGCGGTAGAAACGGCTAATCTTTCAGTTACATTTTAAAACTTGCTTTCAGTTCATTCTGTAAATAATGTCAGCTCACCAACCCCCCATGATCCGACGAATCCTAGAACGCTCGCTCCTCCCCAATCGATGATGAAATCTGGCAACTTGGTCTTGAACCGGGCCGGATCAAACGGATAATCTGATGATCTGCTCAAGACGACCGAAGGTCCCCGGCAATAAATTAGTCCACTTCTAATTTCGAGTAATAACCACGATGAAAAAAAAAGCAAAATCTGCATTTTATGGTAATTCGAAGTTTCGGTGAATTTGTATGTTTGTTTGATTTTTTAGCTCGTTGACATCGCGGCTTTGCTCATCGCGTCTCATCACACCTACAGCGTTGCAAAATTTCTGGAGTCTCCCTTGATTGTAGAATTTTCTTCGTTCTTCTGCGAGGAAATTTTATCAAACTTTTTGAATTTTTTTTTTCTAAAAATTGTTTAAAGGAAGAATTATTTTGAGTGAAGTGTATAGTTTTTGTTTTGATTTTTTTTTGTTTTATGTATAATTCGCCTTTATTTCTTTTCCATCTTCTCTCACAATTTTGTGATATTTTTTTCTCCTCTTATTTATTTTCTAATCGATTTAGCAACACTGCAATAGCGATTATTTTGTCATCTTCTTCTAATAAGCTTGCATATCCTCCTCGTCACATATTCACGAGTCTGGCTTTGCACTGATCCCGATTTTTTCCCCATTTCTTTTTTTGATTTAGTTTTATTTTTCATTTAAGAAAGGTATACGAATTGATGCTAAACAGTTTAACCATAATTTCAGCATTGTCACGCACGGGCAAGAGGAATCGGTAACCATCTCTTTAAAAGACATAATTCAACAAAACGCTGTCTGTCTTAAAAATATGCGATGAATTTTTGTTTGAGTCGAGTTATGGCAAAGTTATCTTGATCTGTTGAGCTAAAAAAAAATGTCTCTCTGCCATGCTGCCAAGACTATTCGAGAGCATTATGAACTAAATTAGGGATGTCATGCGCTGTTTCGATGCGCGTATTAACGATATGGTCGTAATTAGGAAGTTATAAAAACGAAGAAAGTGTTTTCCTGTTATTAAAGTTTGGTGTCGTTTCAAAGATTATACAAATACGATGATGTCCAACTGCCCAAATGCGCATTTTAAATTTAATTCTGTTGAAGAGTGTGGATCCTTCGTGGAATTCATCTATTCTGGCCGCTAATAACAGATAGAACTGCTGTTTTGTGTATAAATAATGTCATAATTTCAATTCACCTATGCTTCCACTGCACCGGTTGATCAAAAGATAACACAGCTCAATTCAAAGTATGACTGGAATGCACGGAAATACTCTGATCTGTTAATCTGTAATTTTTTCTAACCCAGTCGAGTCTCCGTCATTGGTTTTAAAAAAATTGGCGGATATTAAAATTTGATATTTCAATAAATGGTCGTCCTGCAATTGAGGAAATATCACAAATACGAGTATTTTCTGGCATTATAGTCATAAAATAAAATGAGCGGTGTTATATTTTGGTCACCCGGGTTAAAATCATTGGTGAATTGAAAAATGTAGTTAACCCCTATCGCACAAAGCACTATACCGTTTGATTCTTGTGTATTTACAGGCCAAAAGTAATAACTCGTCAATAACTCCAAAAATAAGGCCGGAAGTACCAGATTCAGAAATCACAAATATAGATTTCTAGTATCGAAATGTGATAATCTATTTATTGGTTCTTTCAGACTTATTTTTGGCCTTATTTCCGTCAGCGGAAATTTCCAGGGATCTTCCTGAGTATATATGCTTGCAAGTACTAACAGTTCCCAAATTTGTGTAATTTGTGTGTATATTCATCAATGGGGCTCTTGCAAACTTTTGCTGTGAGTAAATGAATGGTCCAATCTGATGTAAAAACCATAGCGAAAATCACAAAAAGCACAATGAGAAAGGTGTTAAATTTAGTAATAAACTCACACAACTGCTTTAACGACAAGGTCGCAATGGTGGTTCAACGCAGGTATCATGGGATATTTTTGTCTACTACGTCACTTTCTCTACGGAAACACAGAGATATGTCTCAATTATTTAGATATAGGAATCTCCCATGATGTCTGCGTCTCTCCGCCACTAAGCCCAATTTTGGAAGTAAATTTTGTGATTTTGTAATGTACTCATCGTCATTTTTACAGGTTTTTATGCAAGAATCAACTCTTCAATTCCCTGTAGCAAAAGTTTGCAAGAGCCCCATTTTAGCCGAGGACTGTTGACTTTTTGAGTATAGCGCGACGTGGTACTAATATTATAGGAACTAATCAACCCAGGAATCAGCTTGAGTCTTGCGTGGCTCAAACTTCATATGTGTTACAAAGAGGGGCATTATTTGTCTGCAGAGCCGATAAAAATGTCCGCACTGTCCACTCCATGCGAGGGACTAAAAATGTTAGGTCCCGAGCATAACTTACGCACGGTCATGTGACGTGCGTAGGCTCTGTGGTTGTTAAACCGCACGCAGTTTAACGCATGCGCACACTGTCGGAACCATACACTTTTTCGTCCCAGAACAGAGCCAGAGAACTTCGCAAAAAATCAGTTTCGTGCGTGCGATAACTATTCGTGCATGCCTGATGTGAAATTGCATCTTTTTGAAATGAAGGCGGTTTGCTGATTTGATGAACCCGTTCGAGCTTTCGATTTTTCTCAGCGCTTCATTTTTCTTTTTGAATATTGCAGAGTGTGGATGCAAAAAAGGAAGAAATCGTTTGAATTGGGAGAAAAGTGAGCAAACTTAAGTCGTAGATGATTCTTTAAAAGCTCAATATTCAAATACCGGAAAAAATTTGTAGGCAGAGTTTATGAAGAACTGGATTCTTCAATTACAAATTTCTCTAAAAGTTAAAAGGATTCCTGTACGGATCTAGGAAAAACAGATGTTTTATCGATCCTCGCTTTTTCATAAATTCCACAAAGGAGCTGTTCGCCCAGTTTTTTTTTACATCATCCGACTCAAGTACCCCGACTCATCAAATACATTGGACGAAAAGAGAAAACCTTTTCTCCCTATAAGTATAATTGAGGCATCCATTTTCAAACCTGCAAGCCCAAAAAATAAGTAAATAAATAAAAAATTATCAAGAATCGAGGCAGACGCAAGTTTTTTTCTGTAATGCCAAAACAAACTGTAATGAATTAATGAAGAAAAGGGGGATAGTTGATAAACTACCGCAAAACGTTTGTCCATTTTCCAAACCAGTTCATTCCCATTTTTCTTCTTTTCCTTAACAAAGCGAGGCGATCACGCGAGATATTTTTTTGTATATTAAAAAGAAAAAAAAAACATTAAAACTTGGATATAAAAGATATGAGCTTTTTTCACGATTCAGAGAGTAAGCGAGCTCTTTGAGCATATTTTAAGGTAATTTAAGGGCATATTTTCTTGACATTTTAAGCATACACGCGGATACATTTCTACGCCCATTTTGGAGATTTTTGAGACACAATTCGTGGACTTTTTGAAGTCTTTTTAACTTACTTTTGAGGATATCTTGATGACACAAGAGTATGTGCAATGTCCAGCCTAGGTGCCCGAATATCCTCGATTACTGGAATTGAAGCGTTGAAAATAGGGCAGTTGTAAGGGTTGGTTTGAAGTTATATGGTAATTATAAAGAAAATGATAGTGCTTGATGAGCTGTCTGCTGAGAACAATAATGCCTTTGGGTTTTTCCTAAAAGTGTCGCGGTTTCGGAAATATACACGCGTGTGAAGTTGCAAAAAATCGTGTGTGCAGTGACGTCACTAAGCAGAATTTCCATTTAAAACAATGTATTTTGGGCCAAAATCTCATCTTCGGAACAACATGGGACTTATAATTAGAAACCAAAGACATATATATCTTTGTTCTCACAGCTCATCAAGTACCCTCACTTTCCTTGTAAAAAACATAACATTTCAGACCCTTGCAAGTGCCCCATTGTATCAATAGATTTTGAAAGCCAATTAGTACACTGAGAGAATTATTTTTTTAATCCAAAGTGTATTTCGTTCGTGTTAAAGAAGTTGCACAGTGAAATATTGACTAAGGGGGAATTCCTTTAACCCAAGGAAAATGTCTGCTGCTACAAGTAAAAAATTCCTTGTTGTGACAGTGATTCTCTGTCATGCAATAGAACTTTACATCGAGCAAGGAAAACTGTCACAAGTAAACGTGTTTCCTTGTTTTTAAAGAAGTGATTTCTCTCAGTGTATGAACCAAATATATCTTTCTTCTCGCAGCTCATCAAGTACTTTCATTTTCTTTGTAAAAAAAAAAAAAAAAAAACATAACATTTCAGACCCTTGCAACTGGTTCTCTCTTTTTTAACCCCACAATTATTCTTTCGTCACTAAGAAACAAGTCTTCTATTATCAATGCAAGTGCTCCATCGGTTCGAAAAGTTCTCTCAAACAACCACACTCAATTTCATTACAAGTTGATAATTTTGAGACGCTTGAAAAAAAAAAACAAAAACAACAAAAAAAAAAAAACAAAAAAAAAAAAAAAAAAAAAAAAAAACCTGTTCATCTCATCGTTATTAATGGGGGCTCTTGCAAACTTTTGCTGTTAGCATATGAAGAATCCAATTTGATGTGAAAACTAGCGAGAATCACGAAAATCACACTGAGAAAGTCTAAAATTCAGTAATAAACTCACATAACTGCTATAACGCGGCAAGATCGTAATGGCGCTTTAACGTAGGTATCATGGGAGATTCCTGTCTATTATGTCACTTTCTCTAAGGAAACACAGAGATATGTGTCAATTTTGATAGGAATCTCCCATGATACTTGCGTCTCTTGCCATTAAGCCCGATTCTGAGAGTGAATTTCTTGATTTTTTAGTGTACTCATCGTCATTTTTGCAGGTTTTTATGTAAGAATCACTTCTTCTATCCCCTACAGCAAAAGTTTGCAAGAGTTCCATTCCGTGCCGTCAGCTTGATAACGCATGCTCAAAAAACCTTGTTAAATCGCCGCAAGAAATTACATTTCGCCGATTGAGGCCGTCTCCACAAGAAGGGCCCATAAAACAGCAGGTGTGCTCTTCCGAGAAAATAAGCTCAACGGCCTAATTAGAATTTATTCAGGTAAGCACACCCACCATCTCTTGAGCCTTTTTTTCTGGAGACGGTCTCTATTGCCATCAAACCTGAACTGCAGTGTCTGCGGTAAGGAAGACATCGGGTAAAAAACGGAAATAAGAGGAATGAAGAAAGAGGAAAGGGGGCAAAAAAAAAGGTTGTATGCGGAGAAGGAGGGAAAAAAAAAAAAAAAAAAAAAAAAAAAAAAAAATGAGAAAAAAATACACAAAGCTGAATAAATAAAGATACAGAAAGAGAGAGGCGAGAGCGAATAAAGCGAGTTAAGCTCCGCCCAGATCCCGTAGTTAGATGAAGATTAATGATGGTAAAGTTTATATCCACGTACCGTAGAGCTTTGAGCTAAGGCGCGACAAGTGGTGCGGACCGAGCGAGAGAGAGGAGCGATGAGTTGTGGGGTGGGGGGATGGTAAGGAGGGAGGGAGAGGAGAGGAGGCCCTTAGCAAGCTCCGTCCGTTGCGAGGAGCTTGTATAGCTTGTTTCTAAATCCGCCCATTCGATTCGTCCGCGCGAAGCCGCGAGATCATGCGCCCGAAACTTGCGCTTTTTCGAACGCACCTCCTACCGACGCGATTTCCGCAGCGCGCGCGAGTGACGGCGAACGACGACGAAGCGATCTCGAACGCGCGCGCGTCTAGCCACCACCGTCCGTCCCGCGATTTTTTTCTTGCATTCGCACGTAGCGACGAAAGCGCGGATACTGAGAAGAGGAGAAAAATAGGTACATATACTCGGTAAGCGACCCTCTGGTTTCTGTACATTTATTCGGCTTGTAGAAGGACCTCAGTCTCGCAGCGCACAGTGAATCGAATTATGGAATTTTACGGTCACAGTGGCGGCTCTTGCAAATTGGCAACCATGCAATGTGTCCATTTAAACCTAGGTAAAATAATCGAATCTTGAAGAGGCTAATAGCCTTTTGGAGAATCGATTGTTTTACATTCGTTTTGAATGGAGGAAAATACATATGTTGATAAATTGCAAGAGCCGCCACTGGACATAATTATCCTCATGAAACTCAAGAAAATGAATCAGCCTCGGCCCCGGTGGCCTTGGTGGTCAAGACACCTGACCTGCCAGTCCATAGGTACTGGGTTCAAATCCCGGTAGAGGCAGTAGAATTATCACTGGTTTTGTCGCTCGGCATTCTCAAAAGTGAGTCCGTGGCAAAGATTACCGAAAAAATCCGAGTGCCTAGAACATGGATGTCTCAAGCCTCTACTCTATGGTGTCTTCTGTCAGTAAAGAATAAACTCAGCTCTCTTTGATTAATCTAATTTGTCATTGTGTGTCGATAGATGGCTGAACATTTTCAAATACCTAAATAGAAAAGAGAATAAAGGTAAAAATTTCCTCAAAGAGGGAGGGGGCTTAAGAACCATAAAAACAAGATAAATTAAAAGTTTGCGAAATCATTCACTATGGAGCTCTAAATATAACAAAAAAACGTAGTTTTTACAAGAAAATATCAACAATAATATGTTTTGAAAGTGAAAAAACAACAAATTTTTATGTTCGGGAAAGTTCATGTTTGTCATCTCACGTCCGCGAGCGACTCGCACAATAAAAACAAATCGGCCCTTCCTTGGACGAAAAAACCTGTCAAAATTAGCTGGTCGACCATTTAATTTTTCGTTAAACCGATCGTGAAAGTCCGAACTTTAGCACTTTTCTCGTCTTTTCTTGAATGATACTTTCTCGACTTTAAAAGACCATAGTTGAAACAAAACTTTCGTTTTGCGGATCTTAAAAGTAATTTTTTAAATCAGCGATGATTCCGCTGGATGACAAAAAGATTACATATTCCAGGTCAGCAGTGTGACTATGAAGTATGACCAACACAAGTACTCTGATCTGTTATCTTATATGGTATCCACCGATGTAAACACCGTTGACTTTAAAATTTAGTGGAATTTCGAAACTCATCGATGTACGATGGTTCCATCGGTTGAGAAAAGATTACAGATTGGTTTATTTTCGATTTTTCGTACGTGATAGTCATACTGCTGAATTGGGATGAGTAGAATCTTTTCACCAACTGGTGAAATCATTAGTGAATTAAAATATTCTACTGAAGATCCACAGAACGAAAGCCCTGATTAGAGAATTGAAATACATGGAAGATGAAGGGAGGATGGCATGGGCGGATACAGAGAATTGTCTTTCTCTCTCCCTTTCTCCTCCCATTTGAAAACGTGCGTTAGAAAAGGACAGAAGAGGGGGCCAAAGTCACGTGATGGCCCCCTCCGCTGTCCTTTTCTAACACATTAGTTCAAATGGAAGGAGAGAGAGAAATACAATTCACCGTATCCTCCAATGGAGGATGATGGAGACTGACTGGAGGAAGAATGCGGTTAGAGGGGAATTAGTCTGTTCCACGGGGGAAAAAACTGGTAGAATTTACCATCTGCATTGCTGATTTTGGCGTCTGCTAATAAGTATGGTAAATTTCACCATAATATGGTAAATGCAACAGACCTTGTGGTAAATTAAGGTAACATGTTGGTACATACCATAAATCTGGAGAAATTTACAATACATGATAGCAGACCAGGTAAATTCTACCAGTCTCTTTTTTCCGTGTGCAAACTTTTGCTACACTGAAAAAAAAGGAACGAGTAACCTTAACTATATCCAAATAGTAAGATGAAATTAGTTGTTTTAAAGCAGCAGCGGGTTACTTTAGCCAATCTCAAATAGTTAGTTCTACTCTAGTAAGAAAAGTTAAACCAACCAACCGTCCGCTTAGTCAGTTTTACTATTTATAATGTTATTCCAAAAAAAAAATTTGTTGATTTAAGTAATCGGAAATAGTTAAAGTTACTATTTCACAAAAAGCGCCGTAAATATCAAATTATACCTCTTGCATGACACCAAGTACTATTTGAAATGTTTAGATCCAACATTTCCTTTTGTTAACCTAAACAAATGCAATGTCTTGAATCTACTAATATTGAGTTAAAGTTACTATTTCACATAAAGCGCCGTAAATTGCCGAGTTATGCATTTTGCATGACACCACGTACTGTTTGAAATGTTTAGATCCAACATTTCCTTTTGTTTACCCAAACAAATGTAATGTCTTAAATCTACTAATTTTGAGTCAAAGTTACTATTTCACATAAAGCGCCGGAAATGTCAAATTATGCAATTTGCATGACACCAAGTACTGATTGAAATGTTTAGATCCAACATTTCCTTTTGTTAACCTAAACAAATGCAATGTCTTAAATCTACTAATATTGAGTCAAAGTTACTATTTCACATGAAGCGCCCGTATATGTCAAATTATGCAATTTGCATGACACCATGTACTATTTGAAATGTTTAGATCCAACATTTCCTTTTGTTAACGTAAACAAATGTAATGTATTGAATCTACTAATTTTTAGGAAAATTTACTGTTTCACATATAAAGCTCCGTAAATTGCTGAATTATGCATTTTGCATGGCACTTCATATTATATACCTACACTGTTAGGAATGTTTATTGTTTGTACATTTGATAAATGGTACATTTCAGTTCTATGTCTCACCAAAGCAAACTCGGCGTGCGTTAAATCTGACATCATATTGGGCATGCAAAGTTTGTACCACGGTTTTGTTACTCGTTAGGTTTTTATACCTCACATCCACGCATTTGCCGTAACGGACAACAGAGTATATGTTTAACATCAACAATCGCATTACATAGATAGATAACTATTCGTGCTTAAGGGAGTTGATATTGCATATTTGACCTTCGATTTGCGCAAACAGTCTTAGAATGTTATGCCCTTTTGAACGAGATATCCCAAAATAGAGGTTGTTATTTGACATTTTTGAGAAAGCCCCCCTGGGGGCCCTGTTGGGGGGAGGGGGGTTTGACCGCCCAAAAAAAATTCATCTAAAACGATGAATGATGGTCTCAATTGCAACTTTTTATCTCAACTCGTTCAAAAGTTAGACAGGGGGTGGGGGAAACATCTATGTTAAACCTTCTATGTTGTCCCCAAAAAAGTATTTACTATAACCCATAAGAAATAGACTATTTTACCTGAAGGTGGTGAGGTTTAGACCATAGGCTATAGCCTTGGTCGCTAGCAGTGGCACCATTTTGGGGAGGGCAGGGGGGCAATCCCCCCCCCACAAGGATTTTTAAGGTGGCCGAAAAATCAAGTCAGAGAGATTGTTTTGAAGATGCACGGCAAAAAAAAAAAAAAAAAAAAGTAATCCAAATTTTTGGAGGGCCTTGCCCCCCCCCCCCCCCAAGGGAAGTCTGATATGGCACCCCTGGAAATAGTAAGATGAACTTCGAAGAAATAGTAAAATCAAACAAATGCATGAGTTGAATGGAGTATGAAAATGATCAACACAACTTTTCCAATTAGTAACTTCTAGCATTGAAATAGTAAAACCAACCATCAGAAAAATAAGATGAACTGCGAAGAATTAGTAAAATCAAACAATTGCATGAGTTGAATGGAGTATGAAAATGGTCAACACAACTTTTCCAATTAGTAACTTCTAGCATTGAAATAGTAAAACCAACCATCAGAAAAAGTAAGATGAACTGCGAAGAATTAGTAAAATCAAACAATTGCATGAGTTGATGGAGTATGAAAATGGTCAACACAACTCTTCCAATTAGTAACTTCTAGCATTTGATTAGTTGGATTTCATAAAACTATAATAAATAGGAAATATTCGTCGTGACTTTACGCGAGCAATCCTAGCTCAATGGATAGGACGCTTGTCTGTCACCGATGCGACCCGGGTTCAAACCTCACCACCTTCAGGTAAAATTTGTAACTGCAATTAATATATGTCTATATGTCTGTGTATGTAATTTCAATGTGTATCCTCTGTATGTCGATGAATTGTGTAATTACATGTCCAACAACTGTTCACAACACACAACGACAAGTGAAATTAGTACGAATTTCACAACCAGAGTGCGCTATTTATTACGTTTTTTTAGTGAATTAGTAAAGTCAAGCATTTCAAATATTCAAATCAAGCTTTTCAAATAGTGAAGCCAAGCATTCCAAATTGTCAAATCAAGCTTTTCAAATAGTAAAATTAAGCATCTCAAGTAGTATTTTCTAGCATGAGGATTTGTTAGTGGAAGCATTTGCAATTAGTTCTTTCAACTCATTGCAAATAATAAATTCAGACATTGGCATGGGTTCCGCGACCCAATGAAATAGTAAAAACTACCAATGCCGAAAACTTAGATTATTCGGCAAATAGTAATTTTGACCAAAAGGTTGAGTTGATTCAAAAAATGAAGAGGTTAGCTGAACTAATCCTGAAGAGTATACTTAACTCGCTTTGAAATAGTTCAATCAAGTAATAATAGTGGTGTCCATACTTTTAAGTATTTGAAATAGTTAAATCAACCCCCTGTGAACTTGACTTTACCACTTTTTTTTTCAGTGTACACAGCTTTCTAGAGGAACGATTCTTGAGTAAAATGGGGCTCTTGCAAACTTTTGCCGTGAGCAAATGAATAGTCCATTCTGATGTTAAAAAACCAGCAAAAATCACGGAAATCACACTGAGAAAGTTTAAAATTCAGTAATAAACCTACATCACTACATAAATGACAATATCGTAATGGCGGTTCAACGTAGGTATCATGGGAGATTCCTATCTAATATGCCACTTTCTCTTTGGAAACACAGAGGTATGTCTCAATTTAGATAGGAATCTCCCATGATACTTGCGTCGAACCGTCATTAAGCTCGATTCTGAGATTGAATTTCGTGATTTTTTAGTGTGCTCATCGTCATTTTTACAGGTTTTTATGCAAGAATCAACTCTCCAATCCCGTGTAACTAAAGTTCGCAAGAGCCTCATTGCGCGTGCTAATCACATTAACTGCACATTCAGTATAATTGAAAGCGCAAAAAAGTCTCAAAATCCACTCATGCCCAATCACGGCGTTTGAAGGGAAATCCAAGATGTTGGTCCTTGGTCAATGAGCGGGTCACAGTGGGTCACGTCGCACAGTGGACCGAGTCAATGGGAGAGGCTGGACATTGCGTGACATTTTTAATAATGCATATATGTATATCTTTGTTGATACGCATAACGTAGAAGTTTGAAAGTGGTTTAATTGACTTTATTGTAAAGTTTCCTACACTACCATTCTTTATAGTTTGTTTTATGGTTACATTATGGTTCCGTTACATTATGTAACCCGGTCATTAAATGAATATGCTTTGAGACTTTTTCTGAAGATCGAATAAGGGGAAATTTTCTCAATCCCGACAATTTACTTTGGTTTCACTGCTACACGAATTTCCATTCCTCGTTTGTGTCAACAAGCATAGCATATAATGTTTCAATGAGATGAATTGTATATTATACCTGAGTTTCTGTGTTTAGTTGATTATAGACTACAATATGAGAGAAAAAAAATTCGGGCTATTTGTGTAATTCTGTTGTTGATTAGACTGTGGCCATTTCGGATTTTAATCCATCTTCAGGTCTTGTAGAGTTAAAAAGCACTATATCGAAACATTAAAAATAAAAAATAAATAATAGAACGCGAAGATTGTGTTCAATGTTCATTGTCACGTAAAAGTGCTACCTGGTCATGAAATTTACTTGTTTATATAATGTTTCAGTTGATTCTGAATGACGATTTTAAATAATATCGCGTCCAGTTGAATCAGTAGCAGTGCAGATATTCATTACGTAAACTTCTGGAAAAAAATGTTTATTATTTTTCGGTTGGTTTTTTAAATTATTATGAAAGCAAGTTACTTCCTGTAACGATCGTCTTTTATGCACTTTAAAAATGCTGCATTATTTGCATTTGATTGCTCCTCTAAATAGTCATAGTTCATTACATGCAATTTTTACTTTCGACATGTATATAGAATACAAAGTATTTTTTTTTCTTCTTCTTCTTCTCAAGAATACAGTTGAACTCATTGATAAACTCATTAATATCTTTACATATTTTTTATACTTATGACTAAATCGCACTAAGTATAAAAATACAAAAGTAAGAAATCTTTGCAAGCTTCTCCTGGGCGTATAATCTCCATTTTGTTATATTTAATCTCTCTTTATGGTGTATCGTGAAAGTTGCAAAAGGTTTTAATAAAAGAAATCTTGTTCGTATATACCTATGCTAAATTTTCTGTCCTTTTTTTTTGTCTGAAGACTCAACTTTGTGAACATCCAACTCATGAAGAGAAGAGGAAGAGGAAATTAAAACTTTTAGTGGAATTGGCCATTCTCCTTAAATATGTCGAAATTATTAAAAAGTTCCATTTGAATTTACTCCCCTACAAAATGATTCTCACGAAGAGTTACTCTTTGTGGGGAACGTTTCGTTACATCCATGTTCCCGTTAATTTTATTTTTAAAAATAAGTCTTCCTTCGTTTTTATCTCTTTTTTACTATTTTCTCCTACCTATTATCGTGCTAAAATTAATATTTTAAATGATCTTTGCAACCAAATCCGGGTCAAACCAGTATAGTTGGTTGTCCATGCCATTGTATTCCGCATAAAAGCTGTTGATTGCGCCACGTGGCGATAATCACTACGGGGGCGAGATTCCCAAACCGGGAGAACGCTCGCTACCAGACTGACCTGGGTATTAAGATGATTCCAGGGTCGATTAGTTCCAATCGGGGACACCACCCACGTCGCGCTGCTCAAACAGTCAACAGTTTTAGGCTAAAATTGACCAATTTACGCTAAACACGCAAATTTGTAGAACGTCAGCACCTGCAAGCATACTTCAGGAAGACACCCCGAAAGTTTCAAGGCGAAACACTCAAAAACAAAGCCGGAAATTATGAAATACAAAAATTCCCATAAGCGTCAATGAGTGCGAGTGAGGCTGATGGACATATATTATCACTCGCACTCACTAGGCTTCCGGCGAAACGAATTTCATAATTTACGGAGTTCTAAACCAAATTAACTTTTTTTGGGCTCAGAAAATAAAAAAAAAAAAATTCGCAGGTGCTGACATTATTGGATTTTGCATTTTCTTTAGGTTTCAGTTTGAAACGCCAAATATACGACTTTTCCGAAAAGCGAATAGTAACGGTATCCATCGGATTGAAGTTTGGAAAAGTTTCGCCTGGAATCACCTTATTAGGATCTTGGTTGCAACATTCTTCTTCTTTCGTTTCCGGAATAGTCAACATAAAATATAACTCATTTCCTACTAACATTAATAATTCAATGCATAACATCATCTCACAAGGGGAGGCTCAGAAGTCGCCGCCTCCGATTTTGAAAACAATTGCACGAAAATGTAGCTAAAGTAAAACTATTAGACCCGTGTTTCTCACTTTTTGCCAATGGGCCTTCCTAAAGCGCCAGGAATTTTTTTAAAGTTGCCGAAATTCACGTAAAAAACCCGAGCGGAGAGCGTTCCGAATATTTCCGTGAATTTCGGCAACTTTCAAAAAATGTTTGACGCTTTAGGAAGACCCATTGGCAAAAAGTGAGAAACACGGGTCTAATAGTTTTACTTTAGCTACATTTTCGTGCAATTGTTTTCAAAATCGGAGGCGGCGACTTCTGAGCCTCCCCTTGTCAGTATGAAACTCAGATGTCTGAGCTCCAGAAATCAGCAACGTATGTTGCTTTGTTGCAATATAATGAGAATACCGGAAAATAGAGCGATGAAGATTCCTTATCAATCATCAGGCACTTATGCACACTGCACAGGTGTTACCTATACCTACACCGCACCGCGCTGAGCACTTTGATTGCAGTTATCCGGCTAAAGCGTTGGTTTGACTCACTGTGAATTGACTTTGCAAATGATATCGTAAGGGTTGAAATCGCTGCGCACGAACGGGCGCAGCGGTGAGGCGCAGGACAGGGGTGGGTGGCTAATCGTTTCTACCCCGCTGAGCGCGGTGGCCGCTATCCGAATCGGACTCAACTGTCCGTGCCGCGCCGAGCTCAGTTCCCGCTTCTCTCTCAGACGAAACGCATGTCGCTCTGATTCTCGTCACTTCGTTGACTTCGCTATCACTGTTTATACCTCTTAACCATGTGTGCGCGGCTCCTACGTTTCCGATTCCGTGTTCGCAATTTTTAGTTTTTTCTCGTCGGTAGTTTTTAGTTCCGGTTTTTTTTTTTTTTTTTTTTGGTTTTAATCACTTTTGACGTACTCCTTTGTTTTCAAATTTGGACCTAGTGACATGAAGCCCTCACGTGTTCGCCTTCCGTTTTCGTAACTGGTTTAAATTACTTGTTCTTTGGAGGCTGAGTTGTTTTTGTTTACATTTTGTTTTGTTTCCAAACATGGACTATCAGAATGCAATGGAAATTTTTTCAGAAGCTTGGATGGCGGCTAATGCTAAAGGAACGGCTAATTTCGTAGAGAACGGACTCCAGGTAAAGTTATTAGACTCTTGGATGCGGGTTTTTTTAGTTTAGATTTTGTTTGCACTTATGCGCCGCTTTTGACTGGTTAAGCTCTTCCGGTTTCCGGTTCTATTTGACGGTTACTGCAGTCAACTGGGAGTTTGGGACGCGTGTTCTCTGAAATTAGAGTTTTAAGGGATGTTTATGATCCGATGACTTTTAAGAAGGACCGAAGTGAACGATTGATTAGAATAGACGCATGCATACTGCATATAGTTATAGACCAATGACTTCGGCAGACTGTTGGTAGGTACTCAATTCTAAGTGAATTTTGCGCCATGGTAGATTCCCCGATGGCAATTGTTCTATAAAGGAGGCAGGAAAAGCAAATAGGTAACCCTTTTTTTTCTCTTTTTTTTCGGAAAAAGTTGAAGACATCAACTTTCTCATCCGTTTAAGTGTACATTTGCTTTACCTACTATCTTGTGGAAGACTCGTACATATTTTGTGGTTAAGATCCTGTTGCTTGCGAATTTTTATGATGGAGAGAGGGAAAAAACAAATAAAAACCGTATTTCATATTTATTTTGGATTTCTTCAGTTTTGGTTTCTGCTTTTTAGCACGAGGAAATATACTTTTCAGTTTATCGGGGGAAAATTTGAGGAGAAAAATTTACACGATATTCTCCCGATCTCAATAACACTTCCTGGCACAAGTTCAACGGGGATTTTAAATTAATGTCTCAAAAAGAATCTGCATTTAAAGTTCAGCAATATATGTCCTCTCGTGAAACAGCAAATTTTAACTGCGATTTCGAGAAGTGTACTTCGAACTGTGAAAAATTGAATTCGATGGATTTCGAGATAAATTTATATATTTGCGGTACCGGCTTGCTTACACAAACCGTGCGAATTTATACCACGGGCTGTTTATCCTTCGTTATGAAAGAAAGCTTCTCGGAAAAAGGTGGGACCATTTTGTAAAACAGGTGAATAATGTCGAAAGTTTAGATGCTACCGGAGACCTGACTCATCATTCGCTCTGTCACATGCAAGACCCGCATGGCATCATAACGAGATCAACCCTAGATTTCAGAGGTAGCAATAAATTAGACAGAAGATAATACTGATAATATTTACCTTTTCGGTTTTGCCAGCAATATTTGATCTCAAATCGAGATTTATCAGAGGTGGAATGCATCCTCTTCAGCGTTTCCTTTCTTTGGGTGATTTGATGGTTGGTCGAAGGGTCATCTCTGAAAGAGGATCTTGAAAATAAAAGAGAGTTTCCACGAATGAAGTGGGTGCAATCGGTATTCAATTTTTTGGACGCATGCCATGACATGTTGTTGAGCACTGAAACCGAGGGATAATTTCCAATCTTGGCCGCGCATGGTTTATCCAATTTTTCTTGCCTCAGCAAGTCTTTGATAAACAATGTAACGGTTTCCTGAGAAATTGAGATATATTCTAAACTTGACTAAAAGCTTTTAAACTTTTTTGTTCGTTCATTGGTAGGAATTAAGGTTGATTGTTTTTAAAATGGATTGATGCTTTCACATGCACAGGAGGAGTAACTCGAAAAAACAAGGGTTATGGAATAAATTTGAACCAGTATAAAAACTTTCCTTTACACTCTATTACAATGTTGATTATCTTTAAATTTCATCATCTAAGCTACCCTGAATTGATGAAATGTAATGTTCATAGTTGAAAGGCCAAGGGGATGAAGGGGCTACCCAATATTTTAAACTAAAAAATTATTAAAATGTATTTTATTTTTACTTTTCATTAACATTATTTTTCTTGATCTACATACTTGTACTTTCATATAAAATTTTTGTTAAAAACCGCTAGCTTTTCAGCTATCATTGTCGTTAATGCTCAACAAGGAAGTCCAAATAGGCCAAACTTTGAATTTTGAAGTTGTTGCACTCAAAATGAAAATAATAATTGTCACTCAACTCGTTCGTCCACCGAGGGCCCTTAAATTACTATACCATATAGTAAGAAATCCACTTTGAGGATTGTAAGCGTTTGTATTTTAGATCATTCCTACATTTAGAAAGGTTAAATTAGATAATCATGAATATCCAACGAGCTTTATCAAGAAAGGAAGCCTCGGCCTGGGTCTATCACCGCCTAGCGTCACTGTGAATTCGCTTTTTTTCACCTGTTATTTTTATCTTTAAATTTAAAAATAAAACCAGTTTAGCTGCAATCGTTTCAAGAAATGAAACGCATCAATATTCAAATGTGGCGATCTGATTTCATTCGGTAATTTATTTCAACCCCCATGCAGAAAGTTAATTAAAAAAAAAAAAAAAAAAACACCTTCCCTAATCCACCCTATAATCTCCGAAAGTTTTAGCGCATGACTTCATGTTAACTATTGTTTCAGTCTCACTATAAACAAATGTGTGAAGCGAGTTGTATCTCCCCTTAAAAGTAACATTCAGTAAAATTGCAAGCCAATCGGTAGGAACACTTTTCTTGGCTATCTTTTTAGATGAAAAATCTACTTTTCTTCACAAGACTCCAAATCATGCTGAAACTGAACAACGCCGAGTAGGGGATTTTGATCTTTTGGGCTGGGATTTTTTTTTTTTTTTAATTCTTTCTGAAGTTAGAAATAACTTTTTTATCGCTCTTTTTTGACTTGAAGCTAAATAAATAATAGATATTTTGACAGTATGGAAAAAAAATAATCAACTCAAAATTCTCAGCAATGCAATATGGAGCAATGTTCTTAAATTCTTGAAATTACCGTTTCATATTTTTCTTCGGTTTTCTTAATTCCTTCATAGAGCGTGTTAGAGAAGAAACGACGAAAGTCGTATAAAAAAATGTGTATTTTTTGATGGGCGGAGTTCAAACAGTGTGTAACAGAGCTGCCGTTCTGGGTATAATAATTAATGACTTTTTCAATTTACCGATGATTTCACCGGCTGAGAAAAGATTGCGCAGTGTTTCAATTCAGTGTATGACAGTAACGCATGAAAATACTCTAATCTGTAATCTTTTCTCAACCGATGGAGCCGTCGATGACGTTAAAAAAATTGCGGTTATTTTAATAAATTAACAGCGTTTCCACCAATTGAGGAAAGATTACGATCAGAGTATTTTCTTGCAATAAAGTCATAAACTGAACTGAACTGGGTAATCCTTTTTTCAACCGGTGGAATCATCGGTGAATTGAAAAGTGTCATTAATTATACGCAAAAAGGCAGCTCTGGTATGTAGTCTGCACAGGAAAAGATGCAGGAGCATCCAATGGAGAGGATTGCTCTTGCAAATTATTTTATGATCTTTTTCTTTTCTTTTTTGTTTTCTTTTTTTCTATTAGTATTTTTGAATGACTCTATCACGTCGACAACTGGAGCGAAATAATCGGAAATTTAGACTGGACTATCCATAGTGTTCCATTTTTGATGGCTCTTCGAGTGAAAATGTTTAAATTAAAAACCACGTACTTATCTGCAGTGGCACTTCACCAGCCGGAGAAAAAAGTTTATTTATATTGTCTGGAGAAAATCGCACTTGGTAATGTGGTAAATATGAGGCAAAACATAGAAAAAAAAAAGCCAGCATAAAATTTGTAATCGGGAAAACATTCTATGCATCCCTGCACACTGAGAGAATTCTTCTTTTAATCCAAGGTGTATTTCGTTTGCGTTAAAGAAACAAGCACTGTGAAATATTGACTACAAGGGAAATTCCTTTAACCCAAGGAAAATGTCTGCTGTTATAAGTAAAAGATTCCTCGTTGTGACAGTGATTCTCTTTCATGCTACAGAACTCACCGATCAACTAGTTTTAAGTAAAAAATGACAAAAAAAAAAAAAATCATCTCGAAATCTACCAAAATTCAAAACAATTCTGAAATGAAATTTCATACCATCCACCTTTTTCAGAAGTCAAGAAAAGAATACGCTGTCGGTACTCTATGTAGGCAAACAAATGTTTAAGAGCGGAACAACAACGAAAGGGTGTTAATCATCATTCAATAACGTTGATTTTCTCGATCAAACATTTAAACAACTCTTTCTATCTCGGGAGTCCAATTATTTTCAAATTTATACCTATCATTAACAACCCATGATATCTTTCCCTGCGCTTCCCATGCATTCACGAAAAATTCGCCATTAACCATCTATATTTCGCCGATCAAAATGTTCCAATTAGAACCTGTTTTATTGCGAGTTCCGACCAAAATTAACAAACTAAACGATTTTATTTATTTCTATTTTTACTGTTTAACTCCGTTCTGGATCACATCGAGGGTTATACCATGTAGTAGATGAAGGGTTTTCTGTGCACGTTATTTCTTGGTTTGTTAACTCCAACCGCATACCAACGCAGTTGTGAAGTCATTGGTCATTTTAATGGAACTGGTCTCATGATTCGTCTCTTTTTGTTTGGATCATAAATCGTTTTCTCCACGTGTAACCAGTGGCGTAGTAAGGCAGGGCCAGGGGCGGAGGGGGCGGTCGGCCCCGGGTGACACTATTATAGGGGTGACACTCGTATAAATACACAAAAATTAAAGAAGAAATGGATAGGAAAAAGAAAGAGGAAAATTAGAAAAATATTGGGAAAAAGAAAAGATACTGAAATAATGATAAAGAACACGAGATATTGTGTGTAATACGGGGTGTCTGATCAAAATATCAACTTGGGTTAAGGGTGTCGCCCTGGAGTAGGATAGTAGCCTCTCGTGGAAAGAGTGTCACCCTGAAGCAGAACTCAGAGAGGAGTGACAATCTGAACGAAAGGTGACACCCTGATGTAGAAGAATCAAATTCACTAGACTTTGTGGATAGTTTAAAGAATGCTTTTTACATTTTTTATACATATTTTATTTTATATTATTCGCGGAGATGGCATGAAAAAGGCTCCCAAGAAATATCAATTTTCTAAATTTTCGCGGGGGGGGGGTGACACTATAATAGTGCTTCGCCCCGAGTGCCACGAACCCTTATTACTACACCACTGCATCTAACGGTGCCTGTGTGGAAAATGGTCTTTATACCTTACTAAGTATGTCCGTGCTGATCAAGGGTGTATCTATGCATGGAGTATTTAGTTAGAGTGTTGATAACTTAAACAAAAATTTTAGCTGTGGATATTGTTGCTTTGTCAAAGATACTTTCGTCTTTCAACTTTGTCTTGTGCACGCGGAGGAAAAATTGATCGATCCCAGTTTTATCAATTCGCACATTAGAAATAGGTATAAATAAAGGCAAACATAAAAAAAGAATATTTTGGCCTCAGAAGCCAATATATTTCTGAAGGAAAGCAGAGGGGGGGGGGAGAAAGAAGAGTGCGTCATTTTAAGAAAGTACAGTCTGCGAGTTAAATAATGTCAGCCGACGCCGTTGATTTTGTTACAGATATAGGTAACCTGCAATACTTACACTGGTGGATTTAGGAGTTTATCCTTCTCTCTCTTTCCCCCATTAGCTTTCGTGTGTTAGAAAAGGACAGATGAGGGGCAGTCACGTGATTTTCGCCTCCTCTTCTTTCCTTTTCTAACACACGCGTTGTAATGGGAAAATAGTGAGAAGGATAATTTCTTGGAGTCGCTAGTGAATACTTATCGCAATGAATTTAAGAATTGCAAGTGGTGTATACCTGAGCTGTAATCCAGGAAGTCCATTCTTTAATTCGCCGACTGTGCTTTATGCCTTTAAGTATCAAATAAACAAAAAATGAAATAAAGTCGCGAAACTTCAAAAACCTCAATGTGAGTGTTCAAACAATTTTCTCCGAAAACTGCAATGGATTATCTAAGAAAGAAATAATACGAAAATCACCTGGAACTGGAAAAAAAAAAAAAAAAAGTCCCAACAATAAAATTTCGTTAACTCCAGAGCCTTTTCTCCGTTCAGCATGACTCCGTCTACCATTGAATTTGATTAATTTTATGCACGCAAAAAAAGGTAAGAGGTCTTCGCTTTATACAAATTTTCCGTTTTAACGAAGGCTAGTCGATGATGATGGTATATCAGATCACCGAAGGCGAATTTTGGGAGGGGGTGGAGGAAGGGGCAACCTACGGCCACTTATTGTATCACTCCAAGACTGGAGACTAAAAGAATGATGAAAAAAAAAAAAGGAAGTCAATTGGTGATGGGCTGAACTCTGAAGACTTATTAATTTAGTGTAAAACGAAGAATCGCCCCCCCCCCCGCCTCCACCTAAATAGTGAACGCTAAAAAACATGGTCTTAGCACAAGAAGAGGGGAAATTTGTAAGCTGACTTAAATGTTGTTTTTAGCGAAAATCCTACGCAGTTCGTGACGTAATCTTTTTCTCTATCAAGAAATATACGCCCACCCACAAAATTAGCGATTATGATTAAAATTTCAAGAAAAATAATTTTGTGGAAGGAAGCTCATCGCAACCAATATTTTCCTTCTAACTATTCCTCGCTTGCCATTTCCTCCTTTTTTTTTTTTTTTTTTTTTTTTTTTTTTGCTATCAACAAAACAGAGTGTTATACACTTACGTATTTCAACGCTTCGAAAGATAGCCGTGCTAGAACCTCATTGGTTATTTTTTAATGTAAGAGCCTACAGATTAAGCAAGAACCAGGACGACCTCAGTGCATACTTAATCATGCAAAATGCGTTGAAACATTCCCTGGTCGCTAATCCTTTCGTTCTGCTTTCTTTTGTGTCGATTCGGAGTTGCCACTTCTACATATATGAGCTTGACCACGAAGTAAATAATGTATACAAACTTGGAACGTTACCGCTCTTAAAATTTCAACTCTGTTTTTTTTTTATTTTTTTTTCTTCTTCAAATTCTAATGGAATCTCAACAATTTATAAAGGAATCGTCCTCGAAAAATCGTTGAAATTTTGATGCGCTTAAAAATGCTGTAGAAGCATGTTTTTGACTCTACGAAGAATATTCTTCAGTGTCCGTGATTTTTTTGATGGAAAAGGGCTCTTTTTTTTTTTTTTTTTTTTTTTTTTTTTTTTTTTTTTTTTTTTAAATTGTGGGTTTTAAAATTTTGTTAAAAAGATCTGAAATTGAGCCTATAACCTAACTCGATTTTTCTTCCTCGAATTTTGATCGAGGGATAGGCTTTGGTATAACATAGCCATCGTCAACCGTAACGAGCTATTGACCTAAAGCGCGTTTTATCGAACCGATCGAAATTGAACGCTATCGATTAATCATTTATTTTATCGGCCCCTACTTTTTTCTTTTTTTAAAGGTCCATCGTTAACTAAATTTATCAATTGGTTAATTACGTGCTTGAAAATTGTTTTATCGTTCGTTACTTGAGGAAAGCTCTTTAGCTATACCTTTATGAGCTATCGATCAAGAATCCAATCGTTTTAATAAGTTATTGATCGAGAGCGTCAATGGCAAGTCTACATGATCACTCGTTAAATAACGATAGACGTCCATGGAACGGTGGGTCGATTTTAACGATTGCCCTTACAAACACTTATGATCAAACCAAAGGCACCGTTATTCTCAGCTCATCAAGTACTATCATTTTCTTCATAAAAAACACAAAATTTCAGACCCTTGCAACTGCCCCATTTTTGTATTTTATCTTAACATTTTTGGATTGCTAAATCTGTTCCTTTCGTGCCTCAAGCATCAAGGATTTGCGCACACACTTTTATTGCTCTTGTATTTTTGTTTCTCCTTCCGATGCGAACCGAACGATTTCGTGGGTACTGCGTTCTGCGCTCACCTCTTGTCCGTGTCGAATTTCCACGATCCCCTCCCCCTGACCCTCCTCCATTTTCGCAGTTCATTGTAGTGTATCGACGAAGTCCGATGTCGCTTTTTGATTGGTTGAAATATCGATCGAGTATCGAAAATAATCGAGCGTGTTACACCATTCACATCGAAGACTATATAAAGAAAATCTTGAGTGATATTCTTCAAAATAAATTATCGTTTCATACTTCGATGGTGACCACTTATCTCTAACAACCCGCAAATTCCTTTGATTAGCTGCGTTAGTCACGGCTTTAATGGAACTAAATATATAAGTATTATGTCTGTGCGTGAGTCAGTAAATGGTCTGTTTGTGTCCGCATTTGTGCGAATGTGTGAGTGCGTCTGTGCGTGACTGCGCGCGCACCTATATGTACGTTTCTTCGCCTTTATATTAATGTCCTATACGAGTATTGAAAGAGGCCAATGTTCAGTTTGTGTGGCTAACCCCTTAACCCACCCTTAAAATCGTATCATGCTTGATGAATTTCGTATCAAAGGCATGAGCTGTCCGTATTTGCCTGAATAAACAATATTTTTCGGCACGTCATTATAGCCGTTACATAATCCATTGCCATGCGTCGGTACAAAGTCCAAGTTCTCAGATTAAGGTTTTAATTTGTGTTTGTCTTGCTGTGACTTCCCGAAGCAGGCTCTAATTCTTCAATTATTTGTACAGGTTTGTATTAGAAAGAAATTAATATTCGGTACATCCGCGCAGTAATTTTGAAAGAATATTTGCCCTTCAGATTAAATGCACGAATTTTCTATCCGATTTCCCAAAAATGTAGGTTTTCATACAAATTAACAACTAAGCAGCGTTTTCTGACGACTGAAAAAATTTCACCTAAAGGGGCTCTTGCAAACTTTTTCTATATGCAAATATATAGACCAATCTATGATGTAAAGACCAGCGGAAATCACAAAAATCACACTAAGAAAGTCTAAAATTTAGTAAGAAACTGAAAATACTGCTATAACGGCAAGTTTGTAATGGCGGCTCAACGTAGGTATCATGGGAGATTCCTGTCTATTATTATGTCACTTTCTCTACGGAAACACAGAGGTTTGTCTCAATTTAGAGAAGAATCTCCCATGATACCTGCGTCTCTCCGCCATTAAGCCCGATTCTGAGAGTGAATTTCGTGATTTTTAAGTGTACTCATCGTCATTTTTACGGGTTTTTATGCAAGAATCAACTCTTCATTTCCTTGTAGCAAAATTTTGCAAGAGCCCCTTTGTAGTGTTTTAACAGTTCCCAGCTGTGAGCTGAGTTCATTCCATCTTTGGAATATTCCCAGTTTTGAATATAATGATGATGAGGATTAGTTCTCTAATAAAAGCAAAATTGCATTGCAGTATCTGCATTAAAAACCGATTTCCTTGGAAGGAATAGCTACGTTTTAAATAATTTGGTGAAGAGAGCGCGGGTATACATATAGCATTGGCCGAAAAGGGCAAATGACGCAAAACCAAATCTATTATTTTCTTCTTAACAATTCAATTTAGTCATTTCTCTTCAAAAATTCCGTATAGTAACTTGCAAGTGAAAACGCCAGTTCAATAGATCTTAAGATAAATTATTGAAAAGATGGCGGTAATTCCACTTAAGAGAGTGAATTGTCAACTGGGAATATTCCCGGAAATATTCCAGATATATCTAGAGGATAGAATCCTGGGAATTTAAAAGCACTATAACTAATTTTATCCTCACTCAAACTCAAATCTTGCGTTAACTAAAGCGCCTCTTCGTATAGTCGGTTCTATAGTGATGACGTCACCCAATAAATAAGTTTGTTGTTCGTAATCAACTATCTCTCTTGCTCTCACTTTACTCCCATGTACTGCTACTTCACTGTCATCGCTAAAATTGTATACTGAGACAGTTTTTGAAAAAAATGTCGGCAGAAATGAATTTCTGGAGTCATTTCAATGCGATGTTGATAAGAAAATTTCGTGAAATAAGGCCCCATTTCCGAATTTTGACACTTATAGGAAGAGATAGCTATGCATGAGGGTTACGGAGAGAGCGAGACAGATATCATATAATTTGGAACGCGAGTTTTGTCACCAGATGATTGCGACCGATGAGCGCTTTGTTTGCTCACCGTTGACTTCGCACTAAAACCGTCTTTTAGAGGCAAAAACAATCAAAACGCTTCCTTACGTTGAGCTGTGGTCATACTTGAGACGTATTTGTAATAAAAAAGTATGTATGCGAATAAAACGAGGGAACATTACCATCTTCCTTCTTCTTCTTTCCTATTCCCACCCGAGGCGAGGGTATTCTGAAACCAGTGGCGTAGCGTGCAATTTGGCAACGTTTCATTGTGTTCACTTAAACCCATGTAAAAGGTCGAATGCGAAAGTGTTCACCGATCACCCAATAGTTCGATCTTTTTCATTGGTTTAAATGGACAAACTACAACGTTGCCAAATTGCACGCTACTCCCCTGTCTAAAACGCGACAGGTTTTATGAACTCGTTCTTCGTTGACTTCCAGAATTAGCTCTCCGAATAACGACTCATGAGTCATGATCTGCTTTTCAATAGATCTAGTAAATATGTTTTAGACCACGGCAGTCCTTCGTCGTAGAATGGAATTCTTCTTTCTCTTTCTTTGTCCATTTGATCCCGCATGTTAGAAAAGGTCAGACATAGGGGCTGAAAGTCACCTGAAAGCCCCGCCCCTTCACCCACCATCCTTTTCTTACTCTTGTGTCTAAATGACGAAGAAGAGAGAGAAAGACAGAATCATGACTACCCTTGCGCGACATTGCTCTCACTCTTCGGAAGTGCAGGAAGTAAATCTTCTACTCTGATCATATCATCGCTCTCAAGTTGCATAGAATGGTAGAAAATGGAACGAACTTTTAATCACAACATGAATAATTCACCCATAATTTGTTTTCAAACTTTGGCAGCCCAATATTTTTTTTTTTTCGGGAGCAGATAATTTTCTATTCTTCTCAATAATGTTACCGCGAATCACACAAACTGTTGATCTGGCGAGCCAAAAATAAAATATCAAAATCCTAAACATGTAATTATAGTAGATAGAGCTTATTTTTTGCACATGTGATTACGAACAAGAAAGAAGGCAAATAAATGTTAAATTGGTCATCATTTGACCTTTCCGCACCAGCGTTGGGAACAACAAGGGATTTATAGAAAAATTGTATTTCTTTTTCGCTGTATCGTCGTCGTTTTTATACAAAGCGGAGTAACTCGCAATTAGAAGTTTCAAAATCTCGAATCCCTGTTAATTTGTTTGGGAAGGGAAATCGATTACGTTTCCTGGCACCAATTTTGTGTGCAACCTGGACAATCTCAAAAAAGAAGAAAGAAAAAAAAAGTTCAAAGAGATTGGTTTGTCATCGATTCTCCTCTGAAGGAATAAACACTATCAAAGTCAACGAAGGTGTTTCCATTGGTGGACGAAAAGATTATACCGATCAGAGTATTTTCGGGAGTGACTGCTGATCTAGGTTGTGTAATCTTTTCTTCATGCAAAACGGCAGCGCTGGTAAAATTCGAGCTTGACCCTTGAATTGTATGAACTAAAATGTGTCTCTTGGACTGTTGGATGAAATCCATTCGGCTGTAAATCCCCTAAATCCACTTAAAATGTATGCCGGATGTCTAAGGAGCGATCCAAAATGCACTTCGATGGTTCGGCTCCAGCGATAAGATTATGAATTGAAGCTTGAAGGCAAAGGAGGGGGTTGCGAGAGAAGGTTTATCTCGTTTGTTCCCAAGTGTATACAGAAATTTCGTGTATATCTATCTTTCAACTTTTGAACCCATTTGGCTCTTTGAGTGTATAAAAAATACCGCTACTTCTTTTTCATCCCCCTCCTTATAGATCAACGCTACTTTAAATATTTCCGATCAATCCGATCATAGATTTAATATTAATTTATTTATTTATCTATTTATTTATTTTTTTCAATTTATATTTAACGCTTTGATATGAGTTGTTTATGCTTACGGTTAGTGTTTAGTTACTGCAGAAGAATGACTCGTGAATGAACTAAGGTTATTACCATAGTAACTTTCACTTTCAAGTCTTACATTTCTAAACCAATAGCATCACTCATAGACAATCACACCTCTTTATCAGTCTTAATTATAGGATAACTTACGATAAGCATGCTGGAAGGTTGTTATGAACGATCGTATCAAGTCGCAAATGTTATTTTCGTGAATAGTGTGTATCTTTCGAGAAGGAATTCCCATAGAAACTAATGTGCCTCTATGATGTGCGCTCGATTGCTGAAAAAAATCATTGGCGATTTTTTGTGGAATATCAGGGTTTCTATCGAAATGACAACTCGAAAGAAAAACCACCAATAAGAATAACCGCGCACTGAGCACTCGATATTGATGAGATAAGATTGCGATACGATCGCTTATAATTTGCACGAACACTTGTCGGCCTCACAAATTGTTATTGCCATATGTTCCACGCCCATACTATTAGTTGTGGTACAGTTTCAGGAGCTGAAGAGGTGTTTTTCCTCTGAAACAAGCATCAAAATATTATTTATTTTATATCAATTGTTTTTGTTTTTTGTAAATCTTTACATTTTTATTATTTTTTTTTTCAACTATTACGGTAACATCAAGCAATCTGGGTTACTCAGTATCGGCATTGCACCTCAAATCGGGGGAAACACATAACCACATTATCAAACCGCCTTCAATAAACGGAGTAGGCAATAACAGGCACGGCGGTGTAGGAATATTTAACTACCGTGATATTCTGAGCGAACCGTAATTGGATTTGATGAGTTTGATGTTAAGAACCACGGTGACTTGGGTTACCGTCTAATTTTTATAAATGCAATAAAAAATTAAAATAATAAATAATCTACTTATTCAATTTGTGTTTACCTATTTTTCTATTTTCATATCTATTTAATCGTAACAATCCATCTATCTATTTTTTTAGTAGTTAGAGCAGAGTAAATTTTTATTTGAGAGGTGCCTTATCGACTTCGGCCTTTTACACCTCTGTGATCTAGGTCTTTAATTAAATCGATTTATTTATGAGTTGATTGAATAATTCATGTATGTATTTATTTAATTGAGGTTGTCAAAGTCCGATCCTACCCAAGTGAAGATGTTATTTCGATTTTTCCGATCAAATTGTAAGAAACTAAACGGAGAATACGAAATCCTCAAAATAATTGCTTCAATGCCTCGTATAAGTTACTTTTTCCGATTTTAGTATCATTTCAATGCCTTAAAAAAATTAAAAGATCTATTTTAAGATTAAAATGTAGTCCCTCTTGTTCACAGATGTAATATTTTCCCTCTCAACTGGCCTCTCTTTCCCTAAAATCTAAAAAAACTGCGAACTATGAAACAGTATTATTTACACTTGTCTTTTTGTTTTTATATGATACCTTATCCAAAAAATACATTCGTCGGCTCTTTCTTCTTTCTTGAAACAAAAATCCATTAAAGTAAATTAAAATTTAATTGAGTCTTTTGGACTGCAACAGGAAGATAAGATACGTGAAAAGGTTTCAAAAAATATTTTTCGTTTTTTTTTTTTTCCCTAAGGCTTTTAACCCGTTGTAAACCAACAATAAATGCAGAGGGATCTAGGATCTAGATCATTGATTTTCCGGTATTCTACAGCATATCCCGCAAGTATTAAGAGCAATAAAATTAAGAAGTCAGGTATGTTTTTTTTTTTTTTTTTTTTTTTTTAAAGAAAGCCTTTTGCGCCTTCGTTTGTTACTTGTCAAATCATTGTTTCATTCCTATTCCGGGCTAGACCCATACATTTACAGCTCAAACTCACAAAAGACTCTTCCTGAGGTTTTATGATCGGTATATTAAGCGTCCCAAAATGAAAACTGAAAAGTCAGAGCGTAGGGCAATAAATCTTTTTGTTGATATTTTTCTTGAAATGTGCTGAGGGTTTAGAACTCGTTTGTAGAATACACCAAAGCCGATTGACCTTCTTAAGCCAGCGTTTTCGTCGCCAATCGTGAGTCAAGTCTCGAGAAACTGACTTTTTCGTGTTTCCGACGGTCCGGAAAATGATCAATCCCTAAAGCCGGAGTTTTCAACAGAGGCGGGGTTCCGGGGGGGGGGGGGGGGTTGTCGGTGTTTGTCCGAGCCACAAAATAATATTGGGGAGCATGGAACAAAGAATCGTACCTTATGTGGAATGTGGGTCATCGCAGGACACCACGCATGCAGCCCCTCTGTCGGCGGCAGTTGTGGTGTGTTATTGAGTCCTCAGTTTAGAGACAGGTACTCAGCCCCCCCCCCCCCCCAACTACACTATCATAGTAGACACACACTGACGCGCGCGCTTACTTCCATGAGTTCCACCCCACACCTTTGCCCCCATGCATCATGATCTACTCTCAGCAGTGAGCAGTCAACACTTTTCCTTCATCTTTGCAGGTTAATATCCTCCGGCAGACCCCTTTCACCTGTTTCGCCCGTTTAAATTCGTGTTGCTCCTTTTGTCCGTGTAAACGCAGCCAGTCTTGTCTCGACTTATTGACTCTTGATCGATGTTGAAGCGTTTAAAATGTTTCTCACCCTTTTTTTTCTTCTTACTTATCCACTCTCTAATCTTCCCTCTCCCCACCCCTCTCTTTTCGTCTGCCGAGCCTTTGCTCGCAAAAAGTGGTGAATGGTCCCGAAAATGTCGGCTCATCTCATCTTGCAAGAAAATTAATTCTGCGGAATAATGCGCCAAGTCATCAAAGTCACGGGAACTGGAAGTCCATTTGCTTGAAGAAAGGAAGAGGTGTGGTGTGCGTTGCTACTCTTCCATACCATTTACTTTCTCCTGGCCTCTTTCATTTACGGCCTTAGGGGCGATTTAATTTGTTTCGACTTTGGACTTGGATTGAAACAGTCGTCGAGGGCATAGAATCTGAACTGTTTTTTTTTTTCTTCTTTTTTATTCTTCTTTTTTTTTGAGGATTCGTTTTCCTTCCAACCTAAAGGCGATAAAATGTCATTGAAAAAAAAGTGATTTTTTAGGTCTGATAAAATTGTAACCAGGAGTGCAAAATGTTCCAAAACTTCGGAAGTTTCACGCGATCCATGACTTATTTCCTCACAGGATTTTAAAACATTTCCTCACAAAAATTTGAAAGTGATGACTTGTTTTTGGTTATTCTAACATTTCAACACCGTATGTTAGCAAAATGACCGATATTCTCCCATTTTTTACACTATTTTCCTGGGAAATCCTTGTTTCCAATATCAAAAAAAAAAAAAAAAAAAAAAAAAAAAAAAAAAAAAAAAAAAAAAAAAAAAAAAAGGACAAATTTCCTCACTTCCCCAGAAATTTCCTCACTTTCACGCGATCCGCGGATCGCTAGATCGGGCACATTTTGCACCCCTGAGTAACTTAAGCCGTTTTGAGTTTATACGGAAATTAAAAAACCTACTGTTTGGCTCTCCCTCGTATCTAATATCAACTTGATTTTTTACTCATACACAGGAAAAAACAAAAAAACAAAACAAAAAAAAACAAAAAAAAAAACAAATTTTTAAAAGTGCCGACAAAACCTTTGGTAGAAAAATTACCGAGCAAAATACTGTATTTGAGACAACCAAGCCTTGGTTCACCCAGATAAATTTCTTTAGTTAGGCGTAAAATACCTGTGGTTCAGTGGCGTAGCGTGCAATATGGCAACATTGTAGTTTTTCCATTCAAACCCATGAAAGAGATCAAACTATTGAGTGTTCGGTGAACACATTCGCATTCGGCATTTAACATGGGTTTAAATAGACACAATTCAACGTTGCCAAATTGCACACTACGCCACTGCTGTGGTTAGCTTTACTGAAGTCTTTTGCCGGGTCATTTTTTTTACCAAAGGTTTTGTCAGCGCTCCCAAAGCGTTTTTTGTTTTTTTTTGTTTTGTTTTTTGTTATTTTGTTTTGTTTTGTTTTGTTTTGTTTTTTTTGTTCTGTGTAATCTTATAGTTCTACGTAAATTAACCTAAATAAAAGAAATCAATCGACAAGTTCATTAGCCATAATCACTTATCCGAAGAAACTCAAACCACTGAAGAAATGAGTTCGATTTAATCTTTCTCCGACCCTCACTCTCTAAAATAAAAGGAAAAGAGCAAATAATTATATTCGCTGCACGACAATAAAATTGCCAAATCCGTATGTCTCTTGAAACGGATCCCTGGTAGAGCTTACGACTGGCCAAAATTTTCACTAATCTGATGCATCGGTGCTGCGTAGGAATGCTGAAAAATCTGTAATCCTTGTGGTGCCAGCTTAATTCGGTATCGCCCGTTATAAAAAAAACTTACTTAAATTATTTTCATTTAGTTTAACTGTCCAGGGATCAAAACGTTAAGAGATTAAAAATCATAAATATTCGTCCGGTCAGCTTAGTTCGGTGATCGTACATGGGTTCCGGTGAATTATCAAACATTCGGTAGAGTGCGCAACGATAGCTTTGATCCTTAATTATTCAAATTGTAGTTTACTAAGTAGACTTTCGATAATATTTTAGGTCACACTTACTTTACAGCCTCCTCGAAACGCAGCTTGCTCAATGACAGTTTCGCGAGACGAATACAGATCGAGAGAGTGGAAAAGAGATAAATAATACTTCTGTTTTTAAATCAGCAGAAGAATTTGACGCCCTATTCCATTGGCTATTAATTTGTTGCCTCTTAATCCTGAATGGTTTTTTTTTATATTTTTATTTCATCGCGTTTATTTGGCATTTCCAAAGGTTAAAAATATCTGGCGTCCTTCTGAATTTCAGACCCTTAATCCTTCCCTTTCTTATATCTACCTACCCTATCCTTGGTTACGCCTATCAGTAAATCAGAAAGTAAAAATTTCTTTAATTAATTGATTAATTTATTCATTAATTAATTTCTCATTCACAAACTCTTAGGACTAATTTTAATTACAGAGAACATACTTTTAACTTTTAACAAGTAGTTTTAGGTAAACACACCGAAATTTGCACCAGTACCCGACACCTATTTTTTTACAATGTGAAAAATATTAGTTTAGTGGCAATTTTGGTGTTTTGCGTATTTTTTTTTTAATGTTTCACATTATTTGAGGTTCCAGAAAAAAAAACCACACAAAACACCAGTATTTCCACCAAACTAATACTTTTTACAGTGTGAAGAATGGGTGTCGGCCGTCGGGTATACTGGTGCAAATCGTAAGGGTGTCTGCTACTGGAGTGTTTACCTTAAACCTAGAAATGCCACTGAAAAGTTTTAAATTAGTCTTTGAAGGTCGAAAATGAAGATTTTTGATGCACAAAATCACGTATTGCAAGTGGTATTTATTTGATTCAAGCAGTGGCGGTTCGTGCAATTTGGCAACCATGCTTATTTTCCATTTACAATTATGCAAAAGTATCGATACCGTGGGGGTGCAATTGTACCTCCTGAAGATAGGTTTTACATAGGTTTAAATGGAGAAAATACGTTGTTGCCACATTGCACGAGCCGCCACTGGATTCAAGATTGATTTATTGATTAATTATTGTATGAAAATAGTAGTCTCCAATTAGTGTCTTGAGTTGCCGCTAAATATTACGTATTAAATATTACGGCTCTTGTTGACTCTTTGGTTTTACTCTCCTTTTTTCCCTTTGAATTGTGTGTTGTTCACTTATTTTGGATGGTGAGAAATTTGCCTATACCTATGCGGCCGCTAATTAATCAGTCATATTTAAGCACCTATAAACATTACTGTCTGTCAATTCAAACGATCTCTTATAGCATTAAATTTTGAGCTCGAGTTCGATTGCCCCACCAAATTCCTACATGCTCATTTGTTCGCGGTTATTCGCGGTTTATTCGATGGCCCCGATATCTTGGAATCGAAATCTTGAATCTAGATCTGTGGCTCGGTTAATTGAACCAAGAAGTTTATACTCCATGGTTTTTTTTTTTCTTATTCTTTTTCTCCACTGATTCCGTGAGATTGTTTTTGAAATGATTCGGCTCCTCGGCCAAAATTGAACTGATTTCTGCTTCCAAAAAAAAAAAAAAAAAGCGAAACTATGCAGCCGGACTGAACCAGTGTTGCCAACCTTTAGGTTAAAAATCTGTCTATTTTACATTGAGTCTTATGGGAACTATACAGCTTAAAACTGCTATACATCTGGCAACACTGGATTGAACGACCGAATGGCCGAATTGTGGTTTCGATTTAATTTAATGTTTTAATTATCGATTTTATGGTTTATCCATAAATTTATCTCGGCGAATTCTATTGGAAAGATTTATCCTGATGATAAAAAATCAGCAGCAATTCATGAACCGAATTCACGGTCTCTAAACCAATTCGATGGATGTCATTTCTGTTTCTTTTTCCGTGTTTTTCCTCTTTTGTCAGCCTCCTCGCTCGAATTTGGCCATTTTTGTTAACAAATTAGTGGTAACTCAATTATTGTTGTCATTACAATTTAAATGCCTCCAAAAGGTAGAATAATAGAATTTATTGTGCGCGCTTCGATAAGAATTTCGGCCGATTTCGCATGGGACTCATCGATTTTTATTGCTTTGAAAGTTCGATTCCTAATTTTTAGTCGATACCAGTTACCAGACTCAAAACACCTCTAAATTAAACGTTTTTTTTTTTTTTTTTTTTTTTGTAAATTAAAAAAAAAAAACAAAACCAAAAACAAACAAAAACAAATGGCATTAAAATTTTTAATCAGCATTCTCTTAAAATCAATCAAACTTAATGAGAACTTGCTGATCGATTAACAAAGGAGTGAACATAAAGTCGTCTCCTCTTCATTCTTCGTCGTTCGTTGCAATTCAGGCCTCCCCTCTTGGATCCATCCCTCTCCTAGAATTCTGCATAGTACATTTCTCTCGATTTTTAGGAAGATTCTATGTTTATTGCTGATTTCTAAACCACTTCGTATTGTTTGAAGAACTTTTTGGGGCTACCAGATTTCACACAACTCTTTGGGGGAAACTATGGGTTACTTGAAAAAAAAAAAAAACCACATAAAATGAAGTGATATATTCTCTCTCATAAAAATTATTCTCTACGTTTTAATTTTACCTGCATTTCAAACCAAAATTTTCTGGTTTTGTAACAGTTTTGGACATAAGGAACTGCGCATCAGGGTTGTTGATTACGTATAGTTTCCGCAGTATTTGACATGTTTCTACATCAAATGTTTCATTGATTGGGCGGTTTTTGAGGGTCAAACTTGGGAGGGCTTAAAGTATATTAAAACACGTTATTATGTGCGCGAATTTGAAGTCGGTATTCGAACCAATAGCATGGTATTAGATTACTGATTTCTTTCTTCTCACGAAATATAAAGTAAATAAAAAAAAAAAGCTCCTACTTCGAATTTTCCTTTCCCCTCAGCCAACTTAAAAAAAAAAAAAAAAAAAAAAAAAAAAAAAAAAAAAAAAAAATAGCCCATATTTCCTTGTCACTGAGTATCAAAGGCCCGATTGACCTTACGAAAATGATCGCCGCGTCATCACCATGCCGTTATTGATGTTGCACATATACTTACCCCTTTTTAAGCATATTAGTAGTTTTAATTAAAATGCGATTAGGGCCGTCCGTGGAGTGTTGTTGAAACACAAAGTTTCCTTTCTTAGAAATCAGTGCTGTAGTTACATGGAGATTCTTGTGACGAGCACACCTGATCTTCTGAAGGCATACCTTGTTCCGTAGACTGTCCGGATATTTAATGTGCGCGCGGAACCCAAGCGTGAACTTTTTTCTCCTCTGCCTCTAGGAGGAGGGGTGGGGAGTGGGAGGAGGAGGAAGGAGGAGGCAGTGAACTGCGAAGGGTTCATCCACTATAGTCACCATTCAACAGGTGAGGTGACGCGATGCGTCTTGCTCTTGCCCCCTCTCCCTCGGACGGGCCTCAAGTTCCTCCAGTGGGGTCGCACTTTGTCCATAGTTGACTGACTTTTTGATTAAGATTAAAACTCAGCTACCTATAATGTAATCCATGCAAATATCGGAGAAACAGCGACGCTTGTTTTTAGCAGTACTTGCCGTTTGACAAGCATTGCGCGCAGCAGTGGCGTAGCGTGCCATTTGGCAACGTTGCAGTTCGTCCATTTGAATCCATGAAAAATATCGAACTATTGGGTGTTCGGTGAACACCTTCGCATTCGACCTGTTACATGGGTTTAAATGGGCACAGTACAGCGTTGCCAAATTGCACGCTACGCCACTGGCGCGCAGGTTTGGTAGAGTTCATTCCAGCGGGCCGATCATTTACTTCATCGTTAAAGCGATCGTTAAAACTGTCTACGAGTGATGCTATTGGTCGAATATTGTAAAACTTAGCCGTTGCTATGGTAACCATCGTTATAGTGTCCGATTCTTAAAGGTCAACTCATGAATAGCCTTTATAAAACGAGACTCTTATAACGATGGTTATACCATAGCAACAGCCAAATTTTACAATTTTCGACCAGTAGAATCACTCGTAGACAGTATTAACGATCGGCTTAACGATAAAGTAAATAATTGGCCCGCAAGTGGATAAGGCATACCTAGACCAATAATAATGTTTAGCGACTTTTTAATTTTCAAATCAAAGCAAAACCTGCCTACGAATTTGACCTTTTGGCGTTTAAGTGTTCATCAATAAAATACCAATAACGCTCGCAAATTCATTCACATTCATTTGTATTATGTAATATGAGAAATAACGTTGGAAAATTCCAAAGATTATAATTATCGGTCTATGTGCGCCGGCACTTCTGAAAGGACCTCCAGTCTCAATCGCGTCAGCCATGTGCCCCCACAAAATCACAACTTTGTATGTTTACTGGCGAAAAGGGTTGAAAGAGAAATTGACGTAAGATGTTCTTCCCATTAAAAGTTCTTCTACTCAAAGCCAAATGTTTTCAAAAAGGAAAAATTAGATAGAATGCAAAATAATTTTGCTCCTTAATAAACGAGCTGTGCATACATTACCATAGAGGAGCCTTCTAGAACGTATTCTTCTAAGGACACCACATAAGGATGGCAGCCTTGATGAAGATCTCTCATAGTCATTTTACACAGTTTCAGTTCGTTTGCGTTTTATTTTATATAACCTTAAATTAATATTTGTGGCAGATCAATTTTAATTTGCTTCGAAATGAAGGTGCTGATGAAAATAGGGAATTTTTTATCTTGTATCTTTGTAAACATCATACACATATTGTACAGTGGCGTAGCGTGCAATTTGGCAACGTTGTACTGAGTCCATTTAAACCCATATAAAAGGTCGAATACGAAGGTGTTCACCGAACACCCAACAGTTCGATCTTTTTCATGGGTTTAAATATACGAACTGCAACGTTGCCAGATTGCTTGCTACGCCACTGATATTGTATGAAAGACAGGATGATGAGCCATAGAGCTAGCCGTAGTCATTGGATGAGGAATGTGTGGACAAAAAAAAAAAGGATGTGTAAAGAGATCACGTGCGGTCAGAGTCAGAGCGAATTTAGATAAGTAAAAAGACATTATCAGGATACGCAGGAATAAAGACAGACATCAACCGAATGCAGTTTTGAAACGGATGGAAGAAAGGGTGGGAAAGGGGCTGAAAAGGGGAAATGAAAGAAAATGGGAAGGGGAAGAAGATAATGATATTATGATGCTCGGTTCTCGGATATAGCTCTATCTCTATCCATCCACAGTTTTGACTCATAAGTTTATCTTTGTTCCTCCGTCATTCGAACATTAAAAAAAATATATATATATATCCTCCAATAATCTTGCAATTGAGAAACCAGATTTTCAGAAGGTCGCGCCTTTATGCAAATTAAGTTGAAAACAAATCCTAGGAAACTTCACCATCGATTCATTTGTGTAGGTACTTTAACCCTTCTGCTAACAGGTTCAGATTACTAGGAGCAATCAAAGTTTTCTCTCAAATTCAGTGCAGTTGCGTAGCGTGCAATTTGGCAACGTTGTATTGTGCCCATTTAAACCCATGTAAAAGGTCGAATGTGAAGGTGTTTACTGAACACCCAAGAGTTCGATCATTTTCGTGGGTTTAAATGGACGAACTGCAACGTTGCCAAATTGCACGCTACACCACTGATTCAGTGGGTGGTTAAGTATTCGTACTCTGCAGTGTTTGCAAATGAGTTTGGTTTCAAAATAACCCGTCTGCAGAACATGTAACTTGAACCAATCTAAGGAGCCTCTTCAGCGAGACAGTTCAGTTAGTTCTAAGTAGAAGTTCTGAAGATAACCAGTGCCGTCGTGTGCAATCTAGCCTGCAATATGTCCATTTAAACACATGAAAAAGGTCGAATTATTGGAGGTGCATGCCGCACTCCGTCGATTCGATATTTTGCATGGATTTAAACGGGAAACTTGCAACGTTGCTAGATTGCACGCGGCGCCACTAAAGACAACCATTAGGAGTGCGAAGCAAAAAAAAAAAACAAAATTGGTGCGACATCTTTCAGTTCCTTTTGGTTCGACAGAAAAAAAGTTTTATGCACGGAAAAAAAAGATTAGTGAAATTAACCATACGATAGCTGATTTTGGCACCTGCTAGATGTTATGGTAAACTTGACCAGAAGTATGGTACATTTACCGATACTTTGAGTAAATTCGACATGCAATCAGGTAACATCACCTAGTACCTAGTCAAAACATAGTATACTTTTGGTTAACTTTGCCATAACATCTAGCAGGTGCCAAAATCAGCTATCGTATGGTTAATTTCACCGTAGTTTTTTTTCCGTGTGCATACGAGTCAAAAGCCGATAGTCTTATAAACGTCCAATTACGATAGAACGCTTTTAGCAAATGTGATCCAATGTACGTTTGGCTTTATGCCATGCAGTAACATTAGAAAATGAGTGCAGAGAGACAATGATTAAATAACGATAATCAAATTGTAATTAAATTATTGGTATAAATCGCAGCGCAGGATTCTTTCTCCAGCACGTTACAGTGAGCTAACATGCACGTTGAACATTTCTCTGTTGCATATAGTGGCGGCTCGTGCCATGGCAATAATGTCTACGCTCCATTTAAATCCATGCTCTAAAATCGATTGCTGGTGAAGCGCTGCTTCAATATCGAATCGATTGTTTTACATAGAATTATAAGGAGGCAAAAGACATTGTTGCCAAATAGCACGAGCCGACACTGCTCTGCTGTAAAAATTACTCACAATCAGCTCTGCTATCTCAATTTTGTACTGTATATAGTTGTTTCTTCCCTTTTTTGTTTTTTGTTTTTTTGTTGTTGTTTTTTTGTTTTAAGTTTAAACATTTGGAACCCCTGCAAGCGTAGACATTTAAAATTAAATCCTTAATTTCATTCACACGCCGCAGTCTGAATCCGTGAGACTGGTGACTGTGCGAGATTAAAGGCTTTACGTAAGAGTTGAATTATGTTTTATCGCTCCTAGATGTGGAACTTTAAAGGATTTTCTTGATTTGACGACTTTAATCCCGCCGCAGACGAAAGAGTTATATATACGTAGTGGCTGGTGGCGCACGGCGATGACGACGTTGATCGTTTTACAGCGTTGCTGATTGCTTCGAATCTTGTTCTAGGTTTTTGCCTTTTTGAATTCGCACAGTAGCAGCGTCCCACAAAATGGTCGAGACCAGTGGCGTAGCGTGAAATATGGCAACGTTGCTGTTCGTCTATTTAAACGAATGAAAAAGATCGAAGTATTAGGTGTTCGGTGAACACCTTCGCATTCTATACCTTTAACATGGGTTTGAATAGACCAAGTACAACGTTGCCAAAATTCACGCTACGCCACTGGTCGAGACATGGATTTTCTAGACGTCGTGCCTCGTGGAAAGCATTATTGGATGCTCTCCTTTTGAACCTTTGTAAAATGATCGATTCGGTCGCCTCATCCTGAATCGACTTTTTACGTAGGTTTTTAAGGGGCGAAAAATCTCGGTTACGAGATATCTTGAGAGTCGATGCTGTTTTCTGGATATGAACAAATTTTGTTTCCTTTTGAAGTTTTTTATATTTTCTTACGGAAATCATCTAATTTGACTGACCTTGAGCAACGTTGAATCAATGATCAAGATATGCATTTCCAGGTTGTACAACAACTTTTGCTACTTGGCAACCATGCTTTTTGCCATTATTTGAACACGTGCAAAAATATCGACATCAGGGGTTCGGTGAATCCTATGAAGATCGGTTACATCACGTAGGTTTAAATGGAGAAAATAAGTTGTTGCCACAGCAGTGGCGTAGCGTGCAATTTGGCAACGTTGTACTTTGTCCATAAAAACCCATGTAAAAGGTCGAATGCGAAGGTGTTCACCGAACACCCAATACTTCGATCTTTTTTGTGGGTTTAAATGGATGAACCGCAACGTTGTCAAACTGCACGCTACGCCACTGCACGGAAAAAAATCAGTGGTAAAATTAACCATAGCATAGTTGATTTTGGCACCTCCAACAAAGTATGGTAATTTCACCTGATGTTTGGCATGATGAGGTACACTTGTCAACGCATCCATCTGCGCGTTTATTAAACTAGTAGTGTGCTTCATCATACCAAACATCAGGTGAAATTTACCATACTTTGTAGGAGGTGCCAAAATCAACTATGCTATGGTTAATTTTACCACTGATTTTTTTTCCGTGTGGTTGCCACATTGCATGAGCCATCACTGCCTTTAACTCAAATAATATAATTTTTTAATTTCCCATAAGATTTGGCAACACTGGGAAAATGTCATTATTTGACCCTTTGATTGTGTGTCGTAGCAACCTCGACCATTCCCGTGTTGCCAAATGCAATGATGGACCACCGAACGTTTAATCTTTTTTTGCGTGTTTAAATGGACATAATGCAATGTTGTCATATTGTACACGCTACGTTACTTGAAGTTCGTCTGCATATTCCCTTCTTGAATCCAAATACTAGATTTTATCGGTTTTTCTTCTTCTTCTTCTCCCTCAAGCACCTCCCCCCCCCTCCCAGATACGTTTCCTCTATATCTCTCGCTTCCTTTGAACGATGTAGTCTTGATCTTGGCGGAGTCAGTCGCTATACAATCTGATTAGACTTCGCGGCTTCTTTATATTTTCCGGATTACGCACAATCTCTGTTCGTCCTGTCCTTTTGTCGTAGAGTGGATCGAGTTAATTTGCAAACGAGAATGCTGGAAAACTCGCAGAAAAAACTTCGAGAAGTCTATCGCGAGGAGTTTGATTGATGATTCGGATAATTTTATTGCACTCGATTCGGTCTCCATGCAGCGTTCAGTACATAAAAGTGTATAATACAACTAATTGCCTTCGGAATCGTTAATGGACAACTGTTCGCTGAAAATCCCATGAAAGGAAAAGTTTACTTTTTCAGAATCATTTCAAGCACGCGTCGTAAACTCTGATGTTTCTCATATATACATAATCGCCCCGCCATTCCCTGCTCTGAAAAAAAAAAATACTGAATTTAACTAATTATAAAGTTAAAAGTTTGTACAACACTTAAAAGATGTTTGTTTTACTTTTTAAAACAGTTAAATTACCGCAATGCTGTGTGAATTTAACTGTTTTAAATAGTAAAACTAACAGTTTTTAAATGTTATTTATACTTTTAACTCTGTGAATACACGGAAAATATCCAGATGACTCAGAATTCTTCATATTATCTACGAGGATCGCTGAAAAAGTCCAAGCCACCGCCATCGAGTGTTTTTTCTACCACGGTAGATTTTTCGACTACTGCTGGTAGATTTATTTGCAGGTCTTGTTTGTAAAACAATAAAACACCTATCCATGCGATGCATGGATGGAAAATCTGAGAGTATACTTAAGAGTGGTATTGAAAGGGTTAAAGCGGCATATTTCCGAGAGAGATGAAGTTCACATCGATGTTTATGATTTGTTTTGTTTTTGTTGTTTGTTTTTGTTATTTTTTTTTTTGTTTTTTTTTTTTTTTGCAAGACCTGCTTTTCGCGGTGTCATTCTTATTCTTATTCCTGTCGCCGTGAATCCTTGTCGACCATACGGGTTTCAAACCGAGATTGGGGCGTTTAGTGAGCGTGAACCAGATCCGCGGTCGCTATATACACTTTATCACCAGTGGCTCTCCGGTGGCAGCGCTGAGCGCCGAGAAGGCGGTAGCATAAGGACTGTGAGAGGAGGTGGGTGACGAAAGCCGTGGGCCGTGGGTGATAGCGTGCTAATAGTCCTCTCAACTCAACCGAATGGCTCCTGTATTGCTTGCGGCTTTGATAATAATTACTCTTTTAACAAGTCGTTCTTCTCATGAAGATACCTATTCCAGCCAACATTTACACCGTACACTTTTTTCCATCTCTCAAACTACCCGCTAATTGGTACCATTGCTTGTCATCAAGTCCGTGCTACCGATTTTACGAGTCCTTCTGCTACTTAAATAGCTGATTCCCAATATGAGTACTATAAGTGACATTCAGGCCGAACCCATAAAACTCTGAAACTGACTCATTCTAGTTTCAATCATTTTTAAACAATCTTAAAGTCAGGCCGTAGCTATCACACCATGGGCGGTCCATGGATGGGTTCAAAAGTGGGGTGAGAGGCTTAACCTTGTCCGTACCAAGTTTAACAAAGAAAATCACCGCGCCCTCGATCAAACCAAGTAGATAGGTTAATTCTTAAACGCTGTGGTACTTGTTTTTGCCTATATCGCTGTTTGAAGGCTCTCAATAATTACAGTATAGGTTCTTTTTGCAAATCCCCACAATTCAACGCTTTTTCATTACCAAAATAATAGAATCAAACTAGGTGTGAAGCAGGTTGTAGTGAAAGAATATCTATGAGCATGGTACTTAAAAGGTTTTAATACTACCTTTTTTTCTCTTGTTTTCTCTCTTTTTCCTCTTTTTTTTCTTTCTCTTTTTGAGGCTTCTCACGGGTTGAGAAATTTAGCGCTTATCACTTTGTTTTTCTTTTTTCCTCTGTTCACAGGTAAGCAAGCATCGAAGGTTGCCCTCTCACGAAAAGCATGAATCCCAAAACCCCCGACACCACTCAAAGGGGATAAAGGGTAATTATTTCGCCGCCGTCACCGACTACTACAAGATTTATTCGCCGCTACATATGAGAGGCTATAAACATTTTCATCTATTGGAAACAATTTCAAAGAATTCAGGTTGACTCTTCGATTTTTTTTTCTTCATCTCACACTAAACCATGACAGATCAAGCAATCATTTTTTCAACCGAGAATTTTACAAAAATGCTTCGTTTGACACTTCAAATGTCGAAGATATGCCCCTCGTCCCACGCTCTCGAAAAACGTATGAGTCCGCCACTGAATTGATTTTCCTTCCTCTCCTGATCCGACCATTCCTTGAATACATCCTCAACACGAAGAGGATCGATCCGTAAAATACAAGGATGGTAGAAAGACAAATCTAAAGGAGATGATCGGAAAATACAACTAGCAATAAATTGTTACCTCTTCCATCGAAAGAAATCAGTTAAAAGAGGAATTCCGCTCACCCAGAAGTTGCCACCCACTTGTAACAAGAGCGAGATAACCATTAGCCAGTCATGTGGTTTCTAGCAAGATGTATGGAAACATGTGTGGGTACTCTCCGGAAATCTGGGGTCGTGGAAGATAGGCTCTAACAACACTCGTCTGTTTTCGCTTACGTAAAATGATGCAGAGTAGTAAGTACGTGGTACTGATATTTTGTGATTGCTTTCAATGGGTAATCAAAGATTACCCATTTTGGCAAAAGTAATCGTTGCGCGAAATACTCATGTAAACAAACCCTCCAAAGCCTAAAAGTGACTTATAATTGTATCGCCCTGAGATTGTTTGGCATATGAGTACCCACACCTGTTTCCATTCATCTTTGGTTTCAACTCTATCTTGGCGGTTAGGCTATGCCCGCAAACCTTCGGTCTACTCTATAAGTTAAGCGGATTGATGTGTAAACGACATCAGTTCCGATCGCTGGGAGACTAGGTGCCAATTGCACCGAGATGTTGTCGAGGAATAGATAATGCACATCCTGAGTAGAGGGGTGGCGATGCATCAGTAGTTTCGGAGACAAGGTCGATAAGGAGAAGACAAATGATTGAAGATCAATCCTAGCAACGATGCGACGCGACTCAGGATGATCGACAAATCTGGGAATTTCCTTTCGATTGGTTCTGGACATCGACCGTCGACACCCAAATGACTCTTTTGCGGTTTCCCCACTAAATACTCTATTATCAAGCGCAAGTCCCCTCGCTGAACAGATCTCGTTTGAATCGGATCTATGATCGATCAAAGATCAGTTAGTGTGGCCGTCATTAGAGACGGAACAGTAGCAGAAAATATTATTTGTCAGCCCTCGGCGAGTTTAAGGATAGTTACACGGTAACATGACTTTTCGCATGACGCCGATAAGTGGTATAGAAATTTCACCATAAAACGTTTAAAGTTACCGCAAACGAACGAGTATTTTGTCAAAAGTGTTACTTTTAGCAAGTTCAACAATAACAGGCCGTAAGTTTAATGATACATTAAAACCACACTGCTTTTGAGGAGAAAGGCCACTCTGCCGTGACGGAATAACTATCGTTATTCTGCCGAGTCATTTCGCCTGCAATGACTCATAATACGCTGTATAATTTCAAGGAGTCGTTAAATTTACGGCCCGTTATTGTAGCACTTGCTGAATTAAACGCCTTTAGCATAAGTATTAATTTATTCGGTAATTTTAGATGGTTTCATGATGCGATTTCTATGAAATTTTAGTCCTACTATCGTGGCAATACCCATATCAATTCGCAAAATGGCAGTCTTGACCTGCGCTGGCAGTTTCTTTTTACCACTTTTTGCCACCGTTTACAGCCGTAGGATTGATATGATAATGGATCCTTAGAAAACTGTTTTCCCACCGATAATTGCAAAAAGGTCCACCCAACTTGAGATACTTTTCCATCACCTACCTGTCCCGTATAATAGCTCAGCAGGATTCTACTTTAAACACCCGGATCAACGAAACCCATTTGATTTTGGGAAACCCTGAGACAATAAAAACCACGCACTATTTCATCCTTTTCGAAATCGGGCGGCGACTTTTTAATTGTGGGTCACCGGTCGCAACAAAACAACGTCCAACGGGTTCATACGTTGGCTGATGAGCAAAGATGTTGATATCAGTAGCCAATCAGAACGATGCATCTTTTTTTTTAGTAGTTGGTCAACCACCAACATAGGCCGTTGGATGTCGTTCCTCAGGTTATTTTGTTGAGTCTCCCCTAAAAAAGAGAAAAAAAATCGTCCTCGGCGCGATTGCACCATAGTGGTGTAGCATGGAAGTTGGCATCGTCGCAGTTCGTCCATTTATACCCATAAAAAAGATCGAACTATTAGGTGTTCGGTGAACACCTTAGCACTCGACCTTTTACATGGCTTTAAATGGGCACGTTACAACGTTGCCACATTGCACGCTGTGACGCTACGCCACTGAATTGCACTGTTAGAAATGTGCATTGTGCACTCCGACTGCGGTTACATAAAAGCCATGATTTCTCCCGGTGTACAGTTTTCAGAGTAAAATATTTGCGGAGTGAAAAATGGTGCGGAAAGGAGGAAAGAGATAATTATTATCTGTACTCTTTCGGGGTGAAAAAATAATAGTACTCCAACGAGGAGGCGTACACACCCGCCTCGAAAGTAATTGCCTCCCCTTACTCCCGGTATACCCTACTTTTACTCCGCATGAAAGTAAAAATGTACCCTCATTTTTACTATCGCTCAAATTTTCACTCCGAAATTTTTGGTCGATTTTGAGCAGTGTGACTAGTGCGTGGTCTCTGTTGTCTCCACGGGAATCTCATCTCAATCAATCGATCATTTTGGTAGCGAGTGATTTTTTAAAATCAATGAAATTTCATTTCACGGTGCTTGACTGTAATTTGGAGACGATTGTAAACATGGCGTTGCACTTTAGCGAGCCCCAAGAAACAAAGTGTGAAAAATACTTCTGTGGTCCACGATCGCGATCATTGCGTCGAGGTCGCATAGCTTTGCCCATAGACGAACAATAAGAGCCGTGGGAGGGAGGGGGGCGGTGGGACTCTTCTCGTTCACCGAGGACGATTTTTTTTTTTTGGAGGAGGCTAGCGAATGTTTAATAAATGTACCCAAATGATTAAAGTCATCAGTTTCGGTGATTGAATTGAAAGAATTTCGTGGTGCATTCCTAAGCCTAGCAGAGCAAAGGGAAACGCAGCGTGGCGGTTAATTTTCGGGCAGCGTGCGTTGCGTTGCATTGCGAGGAATGTCCGAGTCCGCGCGAGTGAGATTAAACCGAGAAGAGTTCCTTCTCCTCCATTCCGGCGTGGGGTCCAGTGCGACTCTACACAACCACAACGCAACACGACGCTGCGAGCCGCGTTGGAATTGCGTCGCGTCGCGTCTCCGCGAGTCCGCGCGGCCAGTCCAGTTCGCTTCCATCCGCGTCGCGTCGCCACCGTGGATTGATCTGATCGTTGCGTTGGAGCTAAGCACAGGAATGTTTCACTCATTATTCATCGGTAAACAAATCGAAGAATTATTCCGCACGATATAGTATGGTATAGCAGGAGTCAGAGACTCAGAGACTCTCTGAGCGCGGTTCTCCAACCGCTTCAGTTTTCCCCTGTTTTTCTGTGTCTGTTTTTTCGCGTTCCGCTCTGTCGCCTGAAAGAGGCTGCCAAGTGTAACGCCGCACCGGATGAACGCAATGATTTTTATAACCGCCCCTCGGGCTCCTACTTCCGGCACTTCGCGGGCCACTCTTTCGCGTCGCGCGAGTCGCGGCGCGGTGGTGGGCACTCTTCGGGCGGACAACACTTATTATGCATTGTCAAGAACACACTTTTAGAGTTGACGGTAATTTGCTGCTCCTCTCCCCCCACCCCCACCCAACCACGTCCCCACCCCCTCCCCTCATGCGCACTCTTGGTGACGAAGATGGTGATTGGTGACGACTCCTCCGTCGCACAATGACTTTAGCCGCAATTTAAAAGCTCTCCTGGTGTGTTGGCCGATAAACTGCTCTCTAACGTACCTGCCGGGGTCCATATTTTAATCATTCGATACAACTGGTAGACTTTAAGTCCGCATATGTATGTAGAGCGTTAAGACGAAAGGTTCGTCAGCCTCTGATTGGTCATGAGTTTTAGGTGCTACAGGATTCATTGGATGCGTTTTTGCACACTTGGCAACAACGTAATTCCTCCATTTAAACGTATGTGAAACAATCGATCTTCACTTCAGGAGGTGCGCCTTCCTCTAGATATCGATACTTTTGCATTGGTTTCAAAGACAAATAAGCATGGTTGTCTAATTGCCACTGCTCATGATGCACCTCAAGGATGTCTATAATACCTGAAAGTTTCTTTAAAAGCGTAAATAGATGTCTATCAGCTAGGCTATGAAAGATTATTTAAGAACTCTACGGCTCTGCAATCTTTGCACCGAACCAAAACACAAAAGAACTATCCTCAGAATGTATAAACAAACGTGCAAAAACGCATCTAATGGCGGCGCCCATGGTTTCACTTGTCTTAACGAATAGGGACTCTAGGAAGACTGGCCAAATAGATGATTACCGGCGGTCAGTCCCTTCAAGTGTTTATCGATAAGTACACTGTAGAAAAGTGGAAGTGTAAATTTTACCTTCCGATGGTTCCTATGTATTGTGTTGCAATTTGGATGGCTAAAAAATAACCATCCAATCGTGAATATGAATAACAAACTGTAAATATTAATCGCATGACTGTTTAGAATACCCCAGAGTCTAGTATTATTTAACCATCGCGCTGTAAGTATTAACCATCCATAATTCTACACAATGTAGGAACCAATTAAGGATCAAATTTACCCAACCACTTTTTTTCAGTGCATACCTCCGAAACAATAAGAACAAGTATCCCTCCGCTCCTCTAAATTCGATAATCTAAACCCTTGCTCCAAGCAGCCGTTAGCTTACCAAATGTAGCGGAGAGATACTTGCTGAAAAAGGTATACTTTTCGATAACACTTAAAAGAGACCAATGACCTGTAACCAAACCCTCCATTTAGCCTGTTTATCAGTCTAACGCACAAAAATACCAACGTCGATAAGTTATATTTTTTCAACGAATAATCATCGGTGGACATCTGATTTCAAATTTCCATCAAATTCTCAAATCAACTGCGTTCTGAAGATGAAAATATGTCTTATCAGAGGATTTTGATGGGTTTTAGTCACACAGCTGCTTTGGATTGTGTAATCTTTTCGTCTTCCGTTGAGCTCCTCCATCCTGTGTGTCACCACTTCTGAAACGAGCCGTAAGGTACTGGCGGATCCAGGAATTTTGCCTTCACTCTCTTTTCCCATTAAAATGCATGTGTTAGAAAAGGATGGATCAAGGGCAGTCACGTGATTTTCGTCCCCTCTTCCATCCTTTTCTAATTCATGCGTTCTAATGGAACAAGAGGGAGAAAGACAATTTCTTGGGTCCGCTAGCGCCGTACGGATGATCCATTTTATCTTTTGACGAAAGAGTCGAGATCAGAAAATCCAGGTTCCCCCATCTTTGGTTCCATCGTGCGCCGTTTTCTTCGCTTCGAGTCAACTTGTCTTCTGCTCTCATCCACCTTTCGCGCGCATCTACTAACGCGTTCCACGTTCCACCATTCCCTGTCCTTGCCTACCGTTCCTCCGTCTATTGTTTCTAATTCCTGTTTACTTTTTCCATGCTCGACTTTTTTTTTTTTTTTGGGCCCGCGCTCTCTCAGTTTGCGTCTTGTTTGAATCACAGTTTTCGCCCAATCCTTCTTCGCCACCGCACTTCCCAACGGTGATGCCAGATGGTGGCAAAGAAGCACAACTTTTCTCACACATCTCAATGTTAAGTAGGCGAATTTATCTATGCAATCTGGCAATTCTGCTTCCCAGCAAAACTCCGTTGTGTTCACACAATTGTCTCAATGCATCTACAGACAAACATTGGATCCTGGATCTTTTGCACTTCATATTTGCCCCCTCCCTTCTTCCCCTTCAAACTTTCTTACTTTTTAAATTCTTCTTCGTAGGCCTCTTGTTCATTCAACTATATATACAATCCAATCAACGAACGGGGCTGTTGCACTCTTTTGCTGCAAGCGATTTAAAAGTGATTCCGGTGTAAAAACTTCCATTTATTTTCGGGGGTGGCTGTCGGCCTTTCCGCCTTTTATTCCTCCCGTTCTCTTTCATTTTCCGGCCCATCTTTTCATCACAGGTTTTTCGTAGCAGTTTCAACCGTATAGTCTCTCAAGCTTGTCTCCTTACTTCTCAAATAAGATTAGCGAGTAAGCTAGTTGGTCTTCACCCCCTCCCCATTCCACCTTCAGTTTTTGAATCGAAGAATATTTGTAACTTTAGATGAGTCAAAACTTCGTTTTAAAGAAGTTTTTGAATCTCCGATTAGATGTGTAAAACGAGGCCTACGAATTCTTTGTCTGTGATTGCTATATTATCCTCTTTTCTATTGTTTCTCAGTTGAAATGTTTAAAATGTTGACGAACCTATTGAATTTTCCAGAATCCCCTCTTACATCTCGATCGTACCAATCAAACGCATTGCATGCAAGGTGATTGTTGCACGATAAGTGGCTCCGCTGAAATAATCCGATACTTTGCGAATTTACCTGTTTTCTTGCAGTTCTTATTCTCCAGTCGCGGTTAATCTCAAACTGATCGATTATTTCCTTTTACAAGGCAGCTTATGACGCTTATAAATAGCTTTTTAGCGTTGGAAAATAAAAAGTTGAATTAATGGAAGAAAAACAAAAGATCGCGTCTTTGACTCTTTGAGTGATCACAAAGTTCCAGTCTCCAAGCAAGCAAGGCTCAAGAAAGTGTTCACGGTCCGACTCTTTTTTTATGCGCTAAATCGGTCGATGATTTCTTCTGCAGATTAAAACGAGAGAGAGGGAGAGAGAGAAGAGAGAGAGAGAGAGAGAGAGAGAGAGAGAGAGAGAGAGAGAGAGAGAGAGAGAGAGGAGGAGAGAGAGAGAGAGAGAGAGAGAGGAGAGAGAGGCGAGGGGTGGGAGGCGGAGGAGGGAGAAGGAAGAGACGAGGATTATTCGCGGAAAGATTTTGAACTTAAAAATGCACTCAGAGAGTGTTGGTCGTGGCCCACCACTGCCAGTCACTCGAAGCCAGTCTGAATCGCTTCGAGGAAGGGTATCAGGATCGAGGAATGGGGTGCACGAGCTTGGAGTGGGTTATTATAAATGCAGATGAGTTTTAGTTTGGAAAATCGGTGGGGCAGATGAGGATCAATCAGGATAAGATTAGGCAAATCGTAGGTAGTTTTATTTTTTTGTGATCCCGCGCAGTAGCGCAACGAGAAATTCTTCATCTCTCTCTTTTCTCCATTAAGAAACGTATGTTAGACAAGGATGGACAAGGGGATAAAACCCCCTCTTTCTGTCCTTTTCCTACTTATACATTCAAATGGGAAATGAGAGAGATGGTAGAGATCCTGGTTGCGCCAGTGATCCCGCGTATTGTCCAAGCTAATGCGATTAAAGCGTTGCCATCGCCACCACCGCTCAAGGATTATAAGGACTGCGTGGAGATTAAAGTATATAAAAAAAGAAGAAAAAAGTGCTCCTCTATAAATCGAAATGGTCTCTAGCACCAGAAATTTTGATTCCGGATTAATTTAATGCCGATTTCGTGTTTTCGGATTAATCTAAACCCGCCGTACCTGATTATTTCTTGGTCTCTTCTGTGAGATGTTGGAATGGATTGAACAGTTTTCTTACTTCTAGCTAACTTTAGCCATGCATGGACGCCAAACTGAATTTGTGGAATCGGGTTGTTTCCTCCACTGATTCTGGTTTTTTTTTTTTTTTTTTTTTTTAGCGAAAATTTACAACGCTTTAAATTTATCACTTTCCTGAATGCCTCGAAACTTCATCTGATAGTCTGGAATTGTAAAATTTAGCAATATTTTAGCACGCTTACAAATCATTATACTGTTGTGCTGAATCCACTGCCTATTTTTAGGATAGCCGCATCTTCATCCATCGATTTAGGGCTAAAGAAACACAGTTTTTACTATTATTCTATTATTCTACTTTACTATATTATTATTATTATTCATAAGTCATTATCACGTTTTAGTTATTTTTTCTTTCTCTTTGATACTTTGAAAAATATTTGGTCTATTATTATTTCAATTTGCATTATGGCTTTTATTTTTCGGATTGATGTTTTGTAGTCGATGCACCGACTTTTGCAAAACGATTTTAAAGCGTTCGCGTATAATTTTTCTCAACTACAAGCAGTCCGGGGAACCGTTCTTTGAGATGAGTTTGTCAATTTTTGTAAGGTCACGCGAATACTTGAAGGAACAGTAATAACTCACGAAGTTGCAATTCTTATTTTGCCAACACCGTGTGTGTTATTTCATCTGATATTTTCCGGCGTCATTTGGTCACATTAACCAATGATGAAAATGAAAATATAAATTTCTTCGCTTTCTCCACCTCTGCGTTACGAAATGTTTAAATTCATTCCAGCATTCGTGCATTGGTCCATTTTTCGGGTATAATTGCGCGACACCGCGTGTAAATACCCAATGCATTTATTTGGATACCGAAAAATAAATCAGTGGAACAATTGCTGGACGCTGGCTTGCCGTGTCATGTTGTTGCCGCAAGTGTAGCGATTTTTATATGCGTGGGGGAGATTGAGAAAACCCTCATTGATGTGAGAGACTCGCAAAGCAAAAATTAAAAGAGAGGAGGATCAAATGTGATTCCAACATAATTTCATGCATCATTAAAATATATCCTAAAGTCCCAGACGGATCTATACAACCCTTTCATTGCTCGTTTCGTTGTTCCAGAAGCAGGATATGTTGGCAAAATACTTAGAATTATTTGAGATTAATGTTCTTACAAAATATTAATGCATTCCAGCTTTTTAATAGCCCACCTTCTGCTCTTAAGGGCCATTGTGTCTACATCCCTTTCGTCTCAAATTAATTTAAGAGTTGTAGAAGAGGTGCGCATATCTTGGTAGTCAGCGCAATTATGTCGGAGGAGTCGAAATGCAAAAATGTTGCCTACTTTGTTTACCATTTCAACGGGTTTTCAGAGTTAACACTTGAATTGAAAGCACTTGCAACCATTTTCATGATAGCGTGTGTAAGCATGCATAATGATGTATTTATCAGCGTGATTACAGGACCCCACCTTCCACCTTTATACATATAACCTCACTTTAAAACAATTAAAGCAGAATCTTCAACAGAACTCACTTACGTCTCTAATCTGAAAAAATTGATGCTTTCTTTCGAAATTATGTAGAGGAAGGGTTGATGGCAGGGTTCTTACAACGCAATGAAGAGAGAAGGGTGGCGCAGATTAGGCCGTTACGGTTGAGCACGTAATTCTCGCTTTCCGGAAATGATAATGGTGAACTTGCGGGACAGCACGATTCTCGGCTGTGGCTGGGACTGTACTTAGTCGGGAGCAGTGATGCCAAAATGCGGGAAATACCCTGATTCTTCACCACTTAATTCAAGCTAAAATGTTGAAATCTCTCGAAAAAATATGGCATTAATAGTTTGGAGACCTTGTTGCCAAACATATTTTTGTTCCTCTATGACCCCACTTTTTTGAGTGGGTTCCTTGCGACTTAAGAATATTGTATGAACTTAGTTTGAAATCGAAAATTTATTTGATTTGAAAATGACAAATAGGCAAAGCAGTGGATACTGATCCGGAGATTGAAGTCGTTTCTTAATGAAGCCTCGCGTTTTGTGTCAACGCTTGTACGGCGCGGCGTACGCAGCCCTGACCGTAGCATAAACTTACCCCCCGGTATTTTTTTATTTTATTTTTTTATGTTTTCCTGAGGGAGTGTATTTATTTTAGTTTCATATTCAGTCATTCATATTTTAACTTGTTTGCACTCAGACAGTTGTGCTGTAGCTTAATCAATCAAATTTAAAAGTGGCTGTCGAGACTAAAAATAGTGATGCATTATTTGGCTCTGTGGGCATATTAAACAGACCTCCAAATAACATCTCTCTTAATTAGCGATCCTCGAACTGTTTCAACGCATCATTTACCCCTGTGAGGGTCCCTGGACCTCATCGCGGAACCACAGAGCTGACGGCTCTTCCTTCTTTTACTCATCGCACTCTATGAAAAGAAAACTCATAAGTTATGCTGCTTGAGTGGCGATTATGTTGTTTTAACTTGAAATTTGTCGAAGTCTCAAAAGCTAATCGTATAACTCATTTTCAATGTTAACTGGGTTATGAATTAATCTTCAAGAAATTCTGACTTCAAAAATAGCAAGAATAGGCGGAGGGTGTTTTGAAAACAAGTAAAAGACAGCAATTGAGACTTCAGTCCATTGTTCCTAATACTCCAAAAAATTTTCAGCAAATTGTCCTCTTTTTCCTTTTTTTTTTCTTTAATCCAAATTTTCCTCCTTATCTACTTTTCCCGATCGACCACCGTGAACCTCCTGTATGCAGCTCAAACACCCCTAAGGGTCCAAGTGTCCCAGTTGGCAGTTTGAGAATCAATGATCTAAATAAAATAATATAACTCGAATCAATGATCTAAATAAAATAATATAACTCCTTGCATTAAGCTTTTTTAGCGTAGCTAGCGCGTTGCGGTTTCTGTGCATCGAGATTGATCGGAATTACACCAATGTTCATCTGAGAAATGTCATGAGCCAATTTTTGTGAGACGACCCCTGCTACACTTTGACATCTTCGCATAGATCTGGGTTGTCTGTGCATGCGTCAGCGATATGATGCTTCGAGATGCGCCTCCCGTCCTGCGTTCTCACCTCTAGGTTTTGCAAAAAAAAAAAAAAAGAAGAAGAATTGTTCCAGCTTCCAGCAACCGTATCTACTTGAATTAGGTGGGCAGTACATTACACCGCACTTGATGGTCCTGGACGTCGCTACCTGAAATTGCTTCACAGTTGATTTGGTGCCAAGTATGGCGAGCGGTGAGCGTAGAGCGTTGAATGCTGACGTCGCGTCGCGTCGCAACCAACATCGCATCGCACCAGAGACCAGAGACTAGGCCCCGTCATGAGCTAAACTGCGGATTTCCATCTTCCGATGATGAGCGACATATTCGTACCTGCTACCTATGGGCTGTGCCTGTACTGTACCCGTAGCTCACCTTAATATCATTATCTGCTCTCGTTTTATTTCCTGCGCTGCTTCTGCTGCTTCTGCTGCTGTCACTACCTCGAAATAAAGAACTGTTTTTCCCATAACTTTCTTCCCATTCCATTGTCGCGTATTAGAAGATTGTACCTCTTCATAATCTGCAATCAGGGCCCGAGACCAATGGCAAGAGCAGATTTCTTCACGCTCGTAATCGGCTCGCTGAGCCCCGCCTTGCCTATCCGGTTGGCCAAGCATGTCCGCAGAAGAGGACCCCGTGGATTGGATTCCCAGACATTCTCAAGGGTCAGTGCTCTCAGCGGCCGGCAACCCGCGATTCCATTCATAATTTGTCTCTTGTTTTGGCATCTTACCTCCTACTCGTGATTTTTCGAGTGCCTCGTTAACTTATTTCTTTCCTATCCCAGATCCTTGTGATCCTCGTTGGGAATAATAATGCAGATCAAAAGCAGTGAGCTAGAAGGAATCAATTTTTTCGATTGCTCGTTGTGTTCGGTGGGAGTTCTGTCACAACCTTCCATTTTTGAAAGAGATCTAGTTGCCGAGGGCGGATCCAAAGAGGGGGGGAGCAGCGACAAAGATTGACCTTCCTCCTAAATCCAAACAAACACATTACGTAGTTATAGAGATTACATATCGACTACAGGCGGAAACAATACAATTATTCTAGAAAATGCCTCTCCACAAAATCAAATAGACCCTTCCAAAATAGTATTCTAGATACACCCCTGCAAGCTGCTTCTTCGATTCGCTTGAACAGTGTTTTCGCGACGATTTGGTGGATCAAGGTAACTTGATTCATCGATTTTGTATTTTAATTTTACCCTATCCGACGATTTTTGGGACTGGTCTTAGTGAGGCCTGGTTCTTTTTTTAGTGAGCGTTGAGGTTTTTCTTTACCCTGCACGTGATGAGCCTAAATGTTCCCCGGTTTTCAACCACTTCATTGCATGAATAATGCATGTTAGATCATTTGCAGAACCACACTTTTGACCAGCAAAACCTCGAGAGAAAGATGATTCAGAGGTATTTAATAACATCATAAAGCCAGTTGCTTCAAAAATTACTGTGAATCCAAGGAACTTCAATGGATTTGAATGGTAGAACTGAGCCAATTCTTGAACGGAAAAAATCAAGACGAATTGACCATGGTGTTTTTTTTTCCTAAAGACACTTGCAACACGAGCGTAACTACAGAGGGAAGCCCGGGTCTGACTATACTCCTTGAAAATAGCTACGAAAGAAAAGTTGTGGTAGAAAAGAATAAGAAAAGAAAAAGAAAGGAAGGTAAAACAAGAAAGAAGAAGAAAGGAAAATCCATGATTTTGAGGAAAATCTAACTACCGATTTGTGATGTGACCGCGATGATACCCGTTGAAAAATTTCCTAGTGATGCCCTTTTAATTGCCTATGGCATCTTATACGTCTATACAATTCTTCAATTCTAGTATACTAATTTTTCTCAACATTATTTCGCTAATTCAGTCAAGTAATTCATCAAACGTAATCTGGATGATCACTATAGTGTAACAGATCCATCCATTCATTTGAAAGCTTCCACCATCTGTACACTTGTCTACTGCTAGCTGTTACTATTCCTTACCCATTTCTTCATTCGACACCTTTCCGCTATGCGTGTCCGTATCTCCCGCATTCTTTAATTGATATGTCCGAGTCCCAACTCACGCAGCAGTTCAAATCCAACCAATCTGCCGTTGTATGTGTGGTGGGGTATCTACCGTGCAAAGTGTCCTACTGCTCGTCATTACGGTTATTGGCAGCCAGACAAGGAGCTGACCCGATTTTAATTATCACAGATCTATACGCTCGATCTTTCATTGAAAGAATTGCGTTTCATACTCTCATTGTTGAAATGTGATCCGTTTGTCAAGCGTTTGGCACTTATGTTTTGAATGGAGGAGGCACCGGCGAATCTGCAGCAATTTGTTTTTCTCTCTTCATGCCTATTTCAAAGCGTGTGTTAGAAAAAGACAGATCAGGGGCAATCACGTGACTTTCGCCCTTCATTTCATCATTTTCTTACTCATGCGTTCAAATGGGGATAGAGAGAGAAAGGCAAAATAAGGATCCCCAGTCCCACCACTTGCTGTCACTCTTGCGCGTGCTTACCGTCGCCTCAGCTAGTTTTTGTGATTTGAATGGATCCGCTGCACGTATATGCAGCTCTACTATGTTTTTACTATTAAAACAAGTTCTTGAAATTTAATAGAGAATTGAGTTAACCGAGAAATTCGTGTTTTTCGTCACCCGGGGAATCATAATTCATAATCAGTTCAAAACCACAAAAAAATAAATTCCTCTGTCCAGGGTGCTCAGCGGTCTAGAGAAATGGGAAAACCTGGGAAGGTTTGGAGAAATCTGATTATCTGGAAAAGTTAGGTAATTTTTTTAAACTTTGGTCCATGTCATGGATTTTAAGATTTATTGCTTTCAGGGTTGAAGGAAAAAAAGTGGACAACCATAACATCCTAATGACTCAAAGAAGCTAGAATCTTCTTTTTTCTTTATCTCTTTTTTTGTTTCTCCTCTTCTATGAGAAAGTAAGACTCTAAGACCTTTTTCGAACTAATATATGGCACCAAATGAATGCCCACGTTTTGGAGAAAATTGCAAGATTTTCCCATCGACCGAAACCGTCCGCTCGCCGAATTCAGGGATTTGTGGACATTTTCTGGAAAAGTCAGGGAGAAGTCCAAGGAGGTTTCAAAATGGATTGGCTGGGCACTCTGCTGTTCAAAATGGGCCATTTTGCTGCGCCGCTCTATAAAATATTCCTCATCGGCTGACCCCCTCCGCAAAAAGCAACTTGCATGGCTTCTTCGCGCTAGTTTTTGACAAAGGCTGACAAAATTTTAAAATCAATTAGATTAATTTTACGTCGCTTCAATAAATGGTGGCTCCTCAGAAACATCAAAGTGAGGAGGAGACCCTCAATACCTTTATATCCGTCTATATTTGAGCAGGAATACGATGAGCAGAGATACCTCACTTCAAACAAGGTGGAGTGCCGATTTGTCGTTAGACCTTTGGATTCCAGTACTTATACACGCTGGGGCAACATCCTTTCGATGGGGCTTTTCGCATTAACGTCTGCAGAAAAGCGCTCACTCAAGTTAGTTTTTCATAACGCGTTACGTTTGAATCATATTGATAATCGCAGAGTTCCACGGCTCAATCGGAACATGCACGATCTAATGAGTGATAGACGAAGCTTAAAGAAGAGCGCTTATACGCTAGAATTGTATAAGCGGAAACAATGAATAGATGCTTGTCGATTAGGGGATTATATTAATTACATTCCGCTGCGTTCTCATTAAAATTAAAATTTCGCGACGCAAGGGGTGCCCGGCGCCTGCGCTCTGACGCCGCCACCGCGCGCCACGCCGCGACGTAGCATGTTGGCTGCGGTAACTCACTCCGAGAGAGCTGTTAGGAATCGTGAGTCTGGCTGTGGAAATCATACCTCTCCTTCGTAACCCTTTAATCCGAACTCGTGAAAACCCCTTTGAGAGTCTTATGGTATCCTTGCCAAGCTGTAGCTCCAGTGGAAATGGTATAGAGATGATCGGTATAAGAGGAGAAAGGAAGGGGGCACCATCGCACAATGCTGCGTATCGCTTTCGCACTGGGCTGGGGTGGCAACCGTCAACCCCCCCTTAGAACTGTTCACCAGGTAAAAGTGGAAGGCTTATACGCTCAGCTTTTGGGTTCGGTCGTACCCCTCCGCGCCCCCCATGTACAGCGCACGTTGCCTGCTCCCGCCTTAGCAGGCGTGTAATCTCAGTATGACTAAATAAGTACTTATTAAGAATGCGGTGCTTCAGATTCCTTCTCCCTTTGCTCTCTTTCCTCTATTCCTGTTTGCTCTCTCCCCTCTCCTCTCCAACGCTCTGCCTCACCACCCTCTGCCAACAACTACTGAATTCTAACACTCGTCCCTGAATATTTCGATTCCATGAGAGGGGTTTTCACGCCCCCTCCCGAATTTCTCCCTCACCTTTCGTATGTTTTTGGCTTGGGGCACAAAGTAATCCGGCATCGGATTAAAATATGCGCGTGGTAATGCTACTGTTACGGAAGTTGGGGTTTTCCGATATTTCCAACCCATTCTCAATTATTTTATATGGTTCATTTCAGACCCCTATCAGTGGCAGCTCGTGCAATATGACAACTACAAAGTCTCTCCGCTTGAAACTTTTGTAAAATGATAAAAAAAAAAAAAAAAAAAAAAAAAAAAAAAAAAAAAAAATCTAAATCTTCAGGGTACTCACTGAATCCCTGAGAAATCGATACTTTTGCATACGTTCAAAGGGCAGACAACGTGGTTGCCAAGTAGGTAGCACTAGCCACCACTGAACCCTATGCATTTCTGATGGCTCGTGGCAACAACGCTTTTTAGCACTTAAACCCATGCAAAAGAAATGATTTATTTGGAGGTTCACAAGAGAGAGAAACACAGTATCCTATGGCTACGGCTATGGTTGAGGCAGTCCATTTTTAACCGCTACCCATGAGTACTCAGAGTAGCCTTTATAAAACTATAGTTAATGGACAACTTAACGATGGTTACTAAAGCAACGACCGATTCTCACAATATTCGACCAATAGTGTCACTCATAGACTGTCTTAACCATCGGTTTAGCGTAATAGTAAACAAGGAAAGTAAACAAGTAAAACAGCCCACCTCCGTCAATTGTTGTCAATAGAAACGAGAATTTACAGTGAGAGCGAATGATGCGGCAAAATCATGCTATACCCATTCCCTTCCCTCCCCCTCGACATTCTCCCTCAAACTCAACTCAATCCTTTGTCAACTGTTTTACAATCGTCCCAAAAATTCGATGCTCGGATTTGATTGCCACGCCAAAATCTTGTCTCACCAAGTCCCCATTTTTTTTTTTTACTCAAATGATTTTAATCACTTTTTTCCACGAACGAGAGGGTTTTAAAAATCGGAATAATAGTTTTTAACGTGAATGGTGCACTATCATCATTACTTGACTTTTCCTCAATTAGCTCTGCTTTCAATTAACCTGATTTAATTATTGAGTCTCAAACATTGGTCATCAGTTTTCATCGCGTTAATGGGTTATTATTTTGCTATGTAGATTTTACTGTAGGAGAACCAAAGATTTGATTGATTCAACAAAAATCTTTTGCTGAGTCAGTTTTCAACCAAAGGTTTTGTCAGCGCTACCAAATTGTTTATTTCATGTTTCTCCATGATGCATATAATATTTGTTTTTTACCGCCTTGTTAGAATTATTCATTGAGAGAATTCTTCCTTTAATCCAAGGTGCACTTCGTTTGTGTTAAAGAAACTGCACAGTGAAATATTATGACTAAGGGGAAACTTTTTTAACCCAAGGAAAATGTCTGCTGCTACAAGTATGTAACAGATTCCTTGTTGTGACAGTGGTTCTCCTTCATGCAACAGAACTTTACTTCGCGCAAGGAAAACTGTCACAAATAAACGTGTTTTCATTGTTTTTAAAGAAGTGATTTCTCTCAGTGTGGCTCTGTGGTTTATCGGAGGCAAGCAGCACCTTGGACCTCGAGGCCGTAAACAAGTTAGACACTTCTCGGACGTTGCCTCTTCGGTGGATTTTCGGAATATTACCCTTCTTGAGTACTTTATACAACAAGGGCGAAGTCTACGAAAGAGCGCTGAATCATCATGCATTTTGAGACGTCGAATATTTTCATCTCTATTTTGGTACATTGGTCGTCGGAAGGGTCTGGTGGGTCCAAAGGTGAAAGTGATGCAAGTCGGCCTGAGTCTGGGAAAGCGACTAATCGCTGCTCTTTATCTGCGAGACTGACTCAAGGCGAGATTAGTTGCCTTCCCTCTTTGAGAGGAGCCCGCCCCGCCCGCGCTAACAGCAACAGGTGTGGAGGAAGGATCTCTATTGCGGGATGCAGCGGGCGGGCGAAGGCGAAGTGGTGAATGATGATTCGATTATGGGCAACAAGTTATCCGAAACACTGTTTGTTTTCTACATTCCCGCATATCTCTCGCACTCTTCCTTTCTCCCCCTTCCTTTCCCCCCTCAACTGAACCCCCTTTCCTTTCCCATCCCCCGCACCTCCTTCTCGTCCCTTGTCTACGCCTATCCTTTCGTTTATCCTTTCCCAATTGTGCGTGCATTATACGGCATATGCGTCTCAGCGTATATCCCTCGTTTATTCGACTCGTTATCATAAGGATGTTCTTTCCTTCCATAGGCGGTTCCAGCAATCCGGCAACAGTGTGTTCTTCCCGTTTAATTGCATGACAAATAATCGATTAGTCACGGGGATATACCCCTTCAAGAATCGATTGTTTATCATGCATTCGAATGGGAAGAATGCGCAGTTGCCAGATTGCTGGATCCACCCATGTTTCCTCCTTTCCACAATCGGAGACCAACTCACCAGTCACCACCGTAGATGCGTTTCTTCACGGAGAAAAATGTCTTGCTGAAATTATGGAATATATTAGTAACTCTGTCGACGCCCGAGTATACTCGTTTCTGTGACAAAATCTGCGTCTCACACAATTTAAGTTTTTTCACTAAATTTTTAATATTTTTCAAATAATATTTCCTCGAGCGCCTTCAATAAAGTGTGTATGCAAAATCAGCACCATGGCGTAGGAATGTTTAATTGTATACCCTCTTTATTTGAGCGAGTGAACATTGATTTGTCTTTGTAATCTGGGACCGAAAAATGTCAGGTCCCGAGTAACTTGCGCGCGGTCTTGTGACGTGCATAAACTCTCTGATTGGTCGAGACCGCAAGTAATTTAACTTGCGCACTCTGCAGGGACCATACATTTATTGGTCCCTGGGAGCTGATTCTGCTCTTTTAGATAGATAAGACGAGATAGCGGGACTCGACCCATCCTATTGGTTTAAACGGCTTCACGTGATTAATTTCGAGTCATTTGATAGGCGGATGAGTCGTTTTTTTTTTACTCGAACGACTCAGGAATTTGATGTGAAACTTTTCAAATTTGAGAAAAATTACGGGAAACGTTAGTAAAATACGGAAAAGAATGAATCAGGAATCAGTTTATGGAAGGTGGATAACGGATAATATATTCATTTTCTTCGCTCTAAGAGTTTAAACTCTTTGCGCGTTCAAGTTTGGTGATATGATTTTCCAATTAGCCTAATGTATTCCATTCTTCAATACTTTTTACTTTATTTTTTATTTTTCCTCGCCCCCACAAATTCATATAATCTATTGTTTTCTGTACGCGATTACGTAAGGCGTTTAAAAAGTAGGTGAAAGCTTTGAGTGAAGAAGAAGGGTCCGATCTAATGGACTTTTAAGGATAAGTCAGTGTGGTGATAATAATATGCACCGAAACGCGGTCATTACTTTGGATAAGTAGGTAGTTTTAAGGTAGCTCACATCGGGCAACCGCATATACTTACTTTAACACCACCAGAAAAATCTTCACAGTTCATTGTGCTAATTTTCAAATTTTTCAAAGGGTAAGTGGAAATTGAGGGCTTATGGTTTTACATTTTTCAAGCATCATACTTATTAAAGCAAGCAACAATATGATTTACTTTATTGATTGGGCTCGTCTGATCCTGCTCTGAATATGGATTTTAAAAGGGAGAAGAAAGGCTTTTGGGTAGGGAGTAGAAAGTTTTTCGCATTTAAAGATTTTGCTGCTGTAGTTTGATTCCAGGATGGAAAAAAATGTCAAATAATAACTCCTTGGATTTTGGCTAAGCATAGCTAAAAGCAATGCTTAAAGTCTTTGAGATGAGTACTGTAGGTAGCTTATACATTCAGGAGTCTCATAAAATTTTTGCTGTTCCGAAGTGCACAATATTCAGCTTTAAACCTACATGACCAAAGTGTGACCTGGTAATAATGTCGCAAATTGCATCGACATATTTTGACTGAAGATCTTCAAAGTTTACGCTGGCCGCAGATTGTTGAAGAACGTTATTCAGTGGTGAGAAATCTGATGAGACGGTTCCTCTTTTAAATAACCACCATCTACAAAACTTCTTAACTGCAAAATAGGGTTTATAATACCACCCCCTCCCCCCATTCGCAGCTTTTGAATTAAGAGTGTATAGTTTGGGGGGGGGGGGGGAAAGTATGTCAAACTCCTTGAATTTTTGCTTTGGTAGGCCTCTTGCAATGCATATATTTATTAAGAAAAGTATTGCGGGTAGTCTACCTTCAGGAGTCGTCTGAAATGATTTTTGTCACCAGCCGTACCGAAACAAAACAATACGAAACAAAAAATGGTAAATAAAAAAATTCTATCTTTTCCAATCCATAAATTCTCTGTCTTTCCAAAAACAAGAAGGATATTTATTCGCAGTTTCATTTTTTTTAATATTTCGTATGAACTCATCACAACGTCGGCTTCCTCCGAAATTTGCGCAGTTCCACAAGCGTGAAGTAAATCGAATTTAAACACGCGGTGCGAGGAGATTCATTTCTCCCAAATTGAATTTCTTGCCCAGTATATGTACAAGCTTACATGAACCAAATAAGATAGAGCAGCGTAGAATGTACCGTGAATTATCGTCATAATTTCCTATTGATTATGATAATAGATTTTTACTATAACCGTTGCTCGCCACGAAAATAGAAGAAATTACTTCGCCTCAGTTACTTTCCTTTTCCACACAACGAGTCATACTCATGTGACACACTGTGACACCTGCACTACCTGCAGTTTTCCCTGTTTTTATTTTTGGTTTTGGACGACGCGATTCTAAATTACTCCTTTGGGCACGCGATTTGTATACCCTTGCGCGAGCGTTTCCTTTTACGTGTATTCATACCCGTGTCACTTTAATTTGAATGCGTTTATGCCTAATAAGTTGTTAATAACCCACCTATGTTGAGTTTCTTTTATAGACCAAATTAAAATCAATGAAGGAAACTGTTTTTCACTATCAGTCGTTTGGTGTTACCAAAAATACTGCGGTTTATTGATTGATATTCGATACCTACTTGAACGAAGAACGCCGGATAAATATTGACGAAAGGCTGCAACTGGTGTTCCCGTTTCTTCCATCTTCATTTTCAAGTCCTATATTTAAACATCTATACTCTGACTTATTCGTTAGATTCAACAAATTTCCGTGACTTGCAACGATGACAGAGTCTTTGATGACAAAATTTTATCTTCGCGTAGCTATACATTCAACGCTGATTTTGAATGATGTTTGCTTAATAGATCTACGGCATTCCTTTTACTCTCAGTCGGGTAGGGATGTTGGAAATATAGCTCATCCCGACAGGGCTGACAAATGTTTTCTTAAAAAAAAAAAAAAAAAAAAAAAAAAAAAAAAAATAAGCGAAACAATTTTTAAAAGATTTGGAATGGAATTGTTGGATTAATAGTGGATGGGTTAGTCTTCTCCACTCCCTCCACTCCACCCTGCCACGGTGACGGATGAAAATGAAAAGGCTTGGGGGTAAGCCGCTTACGGGTGGAAGGATAACCGGAGTGACTTGTGACTTGGACGAGCCGCGGTGGATTATTATTCCTGACAATGCTGACCTATAGAGACAACTTGAATCACACCTACCGCTAGTGGCGTAGCTTAGAGGAGGGGGAGGGGTTCCAGGGGGTCTAGACTTCCTCTTATCATCACAAATTCACGCGAAAAAAAGGGGGGGAAACTCGCCAGTTTTTTGGGTTTTCTGAGGAATTTTTTCGAATTTTCACGCCTACCCTCTCTCCTTCCTTGATAATCTACTACTTTCAGAGACCCTCTTGTTTTTACCTTATCCGGGTGGTGCAATGAGTTTGTTGCAAACAATTGCTGCTGCGGTATGGCGGATCGATTCGTGCGTAAAATCGCGCAAAAATTACATTGAAACTATCAAAAAGTCTCAAAATCCACTCATGAACCCACTTAAGGCATTTTAAGGGAAGCCTAAGATTTCAGTCGAATGGGTAAATCAACCCTACATGCATGCCCACGAGCATCAAGAGATGGCTGAACACATTAGCAATTTATTTTGTTGGCTAGAATGAATAAATGTCTCACTTCTTCGACGTAAGCACATTTTGCGTCATTCTGTTTTTTTTTTTTTTGTTTTTTTTTTCCCCTGGTAAATTTTACTTTCTTGTTATTGTTTGTGATTATCTTGGTGAATATATCAAGTTTTGTTTCGATCTGACCTAATTTTGAAAAGGAAATGCCGGGCAAGTGTCTCCTTTGCCGAATGCCGTCGTTGACCATCTTTGATGCTCGTGGTGCATACGCATGCATGGTTGGTGCGCCTATATTCAACTATACCATTTTAGGCTTTCCTTTAAACGCATTTTGTGGGTTTATGAGTGGATTTTGAGAAATTTTGGTGCTTTCAATGTCATTTGTACCCAATTTTACGCAAATACTTCTCTGTTTGTTTTGTTGTTAATTTAATCAGGCGTTCTTTGTTCCTATCTTCGTCCTTAATTTGTCCCAGAGCTTCCACAAACCGCTCTGTCGTTTTTCCTTTTTTACCATTTAACACTTTACCCCCGCCCCCCTTTCGTTCCATTTTTTTATCGCTTTCTCTCTCTCTCTTAATTTTATCTATGTTTTGTTCTCTTATAAAACCACCAGTTATTCCCAAACGACCTTTTAAATATGTTCCTGCAATTTACGTGTAAGGCAATGTTGTACGGATTTAGTGCAAAGCCATCAATTCGGATTAAAATAGATTATTAGATTAACTTAGAGAATGCGTATTTCTTTAATGCTGACTCGTCCAATGGGTTCTAAGTATGTTAAGACAGGCGATAAAACGTGCTCAGAATTGATTGTCCTTGATTTAAAAATCGGGTGTTTGTGGAAAGTCGACCAATAAAACGTGTGACAGCTCAATTGATATCACCAGCGGATCCAAGATATTGTCTTTCTCTCTCTTGTCCCATTAGAACGCATGTGTTCGAAAAGGATGGAAGAGGGGGCGGAAATCACGTGACTGCCCCTGATCTGGCCTTCTCTAACACATTCATTCTAATGGGAAAAGAGAGAGAAGGATTGATTCCTGCATCCGCCACTGATTGATATCGAACCCGTGGTATTTTATTCTTTCGTTGATCAATCTCTTTTTCCCCTGGGTAGGTAAATGTAAATGGCCGTAAAGCCAATTTGTTGCATACCGGAGTAATAGGAGAGTAAATTGGTTGAAAAGGGGGGGGGGAAGTTAATAAGAATGCTACTTGCAGTTCCTAGAGGCATCTAGGAGGAGAAGACAAAAAAAAAAAAAAAAAAAGTACCTACTGCGCGTAATTCGTCAAGCGTGTAATATTTGTTGAACATCGCGCAGGTAAATTTATGCATTTTCAAGACGCGACAGCAAAACTATCAAATAGAGTGCATCTTGCATCTGAGGCTTTGGATTGGTCTGTAGAGCGTATCATCTTAATAGGTGTTACCTGATTGGCCGATTCACGCAGCGTTGTCGGATTTTACCATAGTTACGTTAGATTTACATTGAATAAATATATGCAATTTCAACAATCTGGCAATACTGGATTCACGCTATGATGTCACGAATGAAGCCCTCAAACCTATTTTCCGCCTTCAATGCCTTTTTTCTTTGATTATTTGCTTCTATACCCGCGCAAAAAAATAAAAATAAATAAATAAGTAAATAGATAAATGTATAAAAAACAAACAAGAAAAACATTCAAGACTTAATGATAAACGGAAGTTTTGTCCGTTTTGCATAACAGAACAGTATTTTTTCTCTCTTTTTTTCCAAACAAACTCACCCCTCTTTTCGATCTTTTTTTTTAGTAATAAATCCGTGGGAATCCGCGGTTTTCTTAAATCGATTCAACCAATTTTTCACCCACAAACAATCGTCAAGAAAATTGGCTTTTTTCAACTCACTCCCCTAAAACTGAGTCTTATTTACTCTTCGAATTTATTCGTTGGAGCGTAATTTTGTTAATGCTCATAAGACAATAATGTTTCTGTCATGCGACCATTCAAACGCACGTTTAAGTAAACTGGGTTGCATTATGTAATTATGTTATAAACGCTTATCTTTGAATTATACCAAGTCATAGGCATTTCAGAATCTTATTCCTATACAAAATTCTCGGTATTTTATCCTCTATCAATTCAACTTGTTTTGGGCAAATCTTATTATCCTGCTGTTGACAAGCGGATAAATGAACTCAAACTATTGTCGGCTTGGTTTTAAAAATATGGTCGCAATTCTAAAAGACAGGATTCGTCGCTGTGGATTTTGGGCCTCGTTCAATTGGAAATTCGTTCCGGTTATCAACAAACGATCGAAATGACAGGGTCGGCTCTTTATCTGTTTTGTGCTGAATCCGCTGAGGCGGTGACTTGGTTGGTTAAAGGATGACTCTAGCATTGAATATCCGTATTATTTACAGTGTTAACTCCCCGAGGAAACGGCCAGTGGGACACTATGCTCCTGATTTACAAAGATTATATGGTGTCTCAGAACGACGTCTATCCTGAAACTCTACCTTCCCGATCTATTTGGTCAACATAATCCTTTTAAAATTCGTTTTTCTGCTTAACCCATTCAGTCACGGACTTTTAAAAACGCGTTTTTTTTTTCAATTTCAGATGCGGATGCAAGGAATTCATGTGCGTATCAATTTTTCTTTTTTCTCATAAGAGCTTTTTTTAAAGTTTGTATTCTAGTGTATTACCTACATTACACACGGTGAATGGATGGGTTCAAGGGGGTTATCTACCCAAAAATTGGGATTTAATTTCTTTCTCAGCTTAAAAAACTGTCTCTGTTTTCTTCTGAACCAGAATGTTTTTTTGTTTTTTTTTATTGGTGTTCTAGAGGTTTGCCAAAAATTATTTTAATAGCTTCAATCTTCTCGCGTTAACCCGCCCTTTTTCAGTCAACTAATTGTTTTCTTTTGTAGCTCACTTTGGTTTTTCTATTTCTTATACTTTTCTATTTCTATACTTACTTATTGTTTAAAAATATCTGAACTTCCAAGATACCTAGCTAGATATCATACAATAAAGTTGTGTACAAAAGCTGTTTTATACCTTTTTTTTGTTGTTGTTTTTTTTTTGTTTTTGTTTTTTGGAAATGCTGAATTTTAAATTCACCACCCTTGTTTGAAGTGCAAAAATGGCTGAAGAAATTTTTTCTCTAAATAATGTTTAATATTTAAGACAGTTGATCTCATTATCAATCATTCACGACGAATGACCAATTTAAAACAAGAGGTGCACTTCTTCAAAAATCACTTTAAATATTGTTTGCAGTGATTAGTTTTGTCACGGACGTCACGTTTTGACAATTAAAATCAATGTAAAGTTCAAAGTTATGTTTGAAAAATAATAAAAAAATTACCAAGTAAAGTTGGTGGTGATAAAAATAATCTCTGAAATTTTCACAAAATTTTATGAAACAGTTTTTTACTAAATGTGAAAATGACCCGTCACTGACGTTACTAAAAATAGCCACCCACCTCTGAACCGTCTCTTTAATTTGTTAAAGTTTGTAGCGAACCTCAAAAAAAAAAGAATTTTTCATTCAGGTTGACTGAACCCAAAGGGTATAAACTAATTGAAAATGCCAACCTGAAAAAAAAATAAATAGTGAATTTTCAAAGTTATTGACTGTTTTTCACCGTCACGAACGTCGCACAGGCAATCCGCACGGATGTCACAAAGTGAGGAATTTTTCTATTAAGTAATTTGATTTCTGTTCTGTCACAATTCAAAGGAAACAGATCCAGGGTGTAGATTTTACAAAGCCTAATCTCTCTACAATCATTTTATTATTATTATTATTTTTTTTTTTTTCTTTGGGCTTAAATTATCATTTCCTTCCGTTGCCTAATCTTGTTTCTGATCCAGTTTTTGTGATTGAGAGTGAAGGAAATTTTTGAATAGAAGCAAGTTAATTCAAACAAAAGTTATTTAAAACAAAATAAAGAGCAAAAAAAAAAAAAAAAAAAATTAAAAAATTAAAAAAAAGCGGGTAAAAAACCAACAAAAAAACATAAATAAAATTGGTTCCATTAAATTGATGATGTGTAGATTCTCATGGGATAATTTTTTTTTGGAAATTTACAAATTTAATTTTTTACTCTCAGGACCTTTTCGTGGAGAATCACTGCACAGTGCACTAGATGGTATGAGAATGGTAAAACATTAGTGAAAAAAGTAATCATAAATCATCAGTTTTGACCTTTTAAGCTTAATTTAAAACATTCCAATGACATTTCTAGGTTCCCATTTCTCGTTAAAAGTGTTTCCTATTTTTTAATTTGGCCTTGAAAGTTTACAAAATGATGAATTAATGAGATTTTTACTTTCTGCGATTTTCGGCTTCTTTTTGACGATTCTAGACCATAGTGCGATGGTGACGGCAACTTCGCGAACTCGTACTACGACCCTACGTTTGTCCAGTGATTGTCATGTCGCTTCGTCATTACCATTACCCGACAAGTGTTCCCGCGTTTTTCGGTTTCCTCTCCCTTTCCCCCTCTCGCGGTCAGTGCGGGGAGCGCGACTTGAGTCTCGCATGCATATCCGTTCCGGAGATTACAGTTGTTACCGAAAAGCGTGTCGCTTTTTTCCACGAAATCCTAATCATGCGGTTGTCCAGTTTGACAACCTCGGTCAAAACCAGGGCTGCCGTTTTTCTCATCTCAAGTATATTTTTTTCTTTTTAATGCACCGATGATTCCACATGTCTACAGTAAAAGATTACAAAGTTTAGTGTGGCAATAATCCATGAAAATACCCGGATCTGTAAGCTTTTCGTCCAACGGAAATTTGACAATTTGATGGAATTTCGATGTGGAAAAAAAGGTTACTGATCAGAGTGTTTTCGTGCGTAATAGGCATACTGCTGCTGGAGCTAGAATTTGTAATCTTTTTGTCAACCAGTGGAGCCATCAGCCAGTTAAAATTGTTTATTTAAGATTCGCGAAACGGCGCAGCCCTGGTCAAAAACTCAACACATGGGTAAAATATCATTAATGAATGAAAAAAGTAGACCCCTAGAATCTACTTAAAAATGTTGTAATCTAAATATTTTTGGAATCTACGTATAGTTTATGAGGGCAAAAGTCGTTATTCATTACAGCGAGTAAAAGAACTAAAAAATTCAACGTTCAAAAAAAGTCCCAAGAAAGTCCTCATAATGTCCCTTTTATAATAGTTTTCAACGTCATCTGGCAAAGTATCGAACGTCCCATGTACATCCATAACACAGTGAATGCAATGTCCGTACCCATCTAAGTCACGGGATGTTGTGGGACTTTTGAAATTTAAGCCTCGAAGAATGTCAAGGGATTATTAGAATTAGTGAATATCCGACAAATATCCCCAAATAATTCTAGAATTCTTTACAATTATTTGGGCAGATTTTTGGGACATTCTAGAAATCCAATAACCCCTTGACATTCATCGAGACCTTAATTTCAAAAGTCCCCATAACTTCTTATGACTTAGATGGGTATGGAAATTGCATTCACTTAGTTTTAATACTTCGCCAGATATTGAGATATAATATTTAGGAAAGTATCAACTGAGATTTGATTTCTGTGGATGCCTCTAACTGTTTTGTGAGGAGCGTTCTAGAACTCTCCGGAGTGTATTGCACCAGTGCAGAAAAGACTTTAGTATCCTGTGTTGTAGTATAAAACTATATATCTTGGAATCTTTCCTGCACCAATACTTCGTGCAATACTTCGCAGAGTTCTAGAACACCCCTGTTCTGTTTGTTTTGTGTACGCTTCTTTAGTTCTTTAGTTCTTTTATAAGAGAAAACTTTCAGTCGCAGTATGAGAGAATCATACCTACTTAAAAACTCTCAGTGAATCATTGACAGGAAGTATAACGATCTGACAACGATGCTTCCGTTTCAGACACCACCCTCCGCCCCCCCCCTCAAATCTTCTTCATTCATTATTCTCTGGTAGAGCTTGGCTGATTTCAATGGCTCACCATAAAATTGTCAAGCTGATCGCGCAGATAACCGTTCGTTGATCTCAACTCGGAGAGTTAATCAGAAATCCGTCTGGTCACCGCGGCTTAAGCCCTCTCTGGTGTGTTAATTGTGTAATGCTGATTAATGCTTTCGGTTTGAGCAAGACATTTTCTTTTACCACGCCACGAATTCTTTCTTTAGAAGTGAAAGAAATCTGTTGGCCTGATTCTTGAATCCCTTACTGATTTTTTTATTTTTATTTTTTATTTTTACTTTCGAACTGAAGGTACTAAGACACTTCCATTTGTTTGGGGGAAAATATCAGTTTTCCCGATATTTAAAGGTTTTTGTGACCTCTTTTTGAAAATGGTGGTAACAAAACCAAGCTTTTTTGTATTATTATTACTAAAGTATTATTATTGAAACTCAATTACCTACATAAACTTTTTGATACTGTTGAAAAAAGCCGTTGAAAGTCTTTGAACTAGTGGTATCCCGTAAAATCTGGCAAGTCTGCATTTCGTTCATTTGAACCCTTGTTAAATATCGATTCAAGGGCAGTGCACTACGCACGTATTCGAGGTGGATCTTTTTCATGCGTTTCAATGGATCAAATGAAGCGTTACTGGATTTGCAAGCAACGAGACAACCGCCCCTGCTGAACTATCCAGATTATTTTCTCTTAAATCTGACCAAAAACGCGGTTTTCTTATTCAATTTTGAAAATAGATCCATAGTGGCGTAGTAATGGCGTGTCTTGTTTCATTATTTTATACCCACACTGTCTTTTATTTTTCAAAAAGAACGCCAATTTTCAGATCCAGAGGTGAAACCCAAAGTATATGCTCAAGGTGACAGGAGGTCTTGCTACACCCCCTCCTCCTTGCTACCAAACTTTGTGCCATGAAAATGTCATTTTTTGCGTTTTGGAGGACTTTAACCCATGTATGTCCATTGGGTCGTTTCCACTTGTTGTGTTTTCTTTGGACCAAGTTGCAGTATAAAGTTAGGCCAATTTCACACGAAAAGAAATTTCGGTATTTTTCAGCATGCATCATTTTTCCGGACCAAAAAATTTCACATTTTTCAATTTTTCATTTTTTTTTTTTTTTTTTTACTTCAAGATGGTGTTTTTTAAGAAAAATGCCTTAAAATTTCAAATAATGGTGGGCATTTATGGGTGAACCAAATTTTCACCCGCGAACCCCCCTCTCCCCTCCTTACCAATTTTCATACCCCAGTCCCCCCTCTGACCTGTCCTGGCTGCGCTATTGTGAATGAAAATACATTTTTATCCCGTTTTTGCAATGCTCGTGCCTAACTTCAGGACACCACACGACGCTCATTTCCGCTAATTGAAAATTCTATAATCTCGAGTTTGCAATCTCTCCGGAGGGTTGCTGTGGCGGATCCGATTCAATCCGACAAGAATGGAAGTATATGTCTGATCCGGTTCTTGAGCACAAGCGTAATTTTCAGATTCCTCGCATTTCTTTTCCGCGCATGCGCCGGGACCGGATTATTTTTTGAATTATATTTATTTGTATTCGGCGGAACAAATTTTTCCTCCTCACGTGCGCATGCTTATGCGAAGAATGTGAGTTAAGATAATTTCGGATTTGATACTTTCAACCGGCTCAAAAATGAGCCAATCACTGGTGGGCTCGTTTCGTACACTCTTGACGCGCTTTCGTTGAATATAGACTGTTTTAGAAGAACGATAGATTGTATCGTTTGCCGTTCGAGGACCGTCGATTCCAAACAATTTCCACGGTTCAATGTAATGTTTCAGTATGGTCACTTTTGAACGGACATTTTGGAATCCATAAAAAATAAAAGGAGCCTTTTTTTTTTTTTTTTTTTTTTTTTTTTTTTTTTTTTTTTTTTTATTTATTTATTTATTTTTTTTTTATTTATTTATTTCTACGTCTTCGAAAATTCTAAATGAAGCCTGGTTTCTTGTGGTTTACCGTTTTAACGGTCTCGTCGTATTTTCGAAGCACTTTACATCAGAATGGGGCTCTTGCAAACTTTTGCTACAGGGCATTGAAGAGTTGGTTCTTGTTTAAAAACCTGAAAATCATGACGATGAGTACACTAATAAATCACGAAATTCACTCTCAGAATCGGGTTTAGTGACGAAGAGACGCAGGTATAATGGGAGATTCCTATCTAAATTGAGACGTATCTGTATCTCTGTGTTCCCGTAGAGAAAGTGAATTTTCGACATTCTCATTGTGACATTCGTGATTTTCTCTGGACGTGATTTTTTCAAATTGGACTTTTCAATTGATCACAACAAAAGTTTGCAAGAGCTCCATTGGTAGTCCAGTTGCCTACAGCAAAACCTTGCAAGAGCTTCATTGCATGACAAATCTGTATAGTCATATTCTATTTACCGTTGCATCGCCGATTGCAATATACTTATCGATAGAGTCGGCGATTTGCTGAGAAATATCGAACGCCAGAGAGGAGAGGACGCCAAGGCGGAGGGTTTAAAGAGTTGCGATTGTGCCAAATCCGAAGAGGCGCATGCGGCATATTAGAAGTGTCGTCGGTTATTGATGATCTCACCGTTGGCGTTCCCCATTCACCACTCACCACTCGCTCACTGCGGTCTCGACTCTAACGTGGTCCGTGGTTCGCGGATCCGCGGTCCTTCCTCGCGTTCCTCGGTTCTTTCCAGCAGAGTCGTCCCAGTTGCTCGTCGTGTCGCGGGTTTTAAAGGCGGGCGCGAGGCATGAAGTGAGCGAGTGAGCGTGAAGGAAAGGCGCGCTTGGAACTGGAACTCGGAATAAGGTATCATTATCATCGGCGATGATGTTAATGTGTGTGAACCCATTGATAGTCGGCTGCTAATTGGACTGATGAGGCTTGGATGGATGGGGTTCGCCTGTGGACGGAGGAAGAGTAAGTGTGAGTGTGTGTGAGTGTGTGTGCGGAGTTGTGGCCGTGGAGCTGTGGTTTCGTATCCCCATAATATCCGCGTGCAGGCTTCCAATTCGAAATTAATGACGTCACAGGACTCACAGGGCAACATTCCGTACATTTACGCCATTTGACTTCACTTAACCCCGGCTTAGCAAGCTGTGGGATTACTCTACCCAATATTCTCGTCACCTAGTTGAGCTTCTCCGAGCCCCCCTCTCCCCCCCGGTCACCCTCCCCTCCCTTCCCTCCCTTGCCCACCGTGGCTGCTCTCAATTATTGAAACCGGCTTCACTTTAACTTCATCGTTCTTCGTCGTCGTTTTGATTAGTATATTTTTGTCATTCATCACGGACCGCGGGGTCTCTGGGCCGTGGCCGCCGCATCATATTAAGTAGTGACACATGAATCATATACGGAGTGAATCGTAAATGACGATAATTGTTTGTCTTTCTAGATCTGCATAAATTCAGTCCACACACGCCGAGCCGAGCCGCGCCGCACTGTGGTTCAAAACATGGAATTTCCCGGTCATAATTTTACGAATAAAAATCAAGATTATGAACATTTAAAAGCAAGATAATATTAAAATGTGTGAAACCATTCATTTCAAAGCTTACAAATGAGTCAAACAACACGATTCTTCCAAGAAAATAACACATCTTATAAATGTTTTTAAAGAGAAAAGAACCAACATTTTCCATGTCCGACAAAATTCATGTTTAGGACCAGTTTGCGGCGTGCGGCGTGCATGCACTGCTGTGTTAACCCAAGCCCTTGCTCCAGTAAAGAGGCGCGCGCTTAATTCATCAATACCTATTTAATCATAATCACTATCCTTTGACTCCACTCCACTCTCCTCAAAACCACTGCGCATGCGCTTACTCTTTACTCAATACCCCATCCTCCTTCTCCTTGTGCTCCTGCATGTCCTCTTGTCGTTCCCGTCCATCCTTCCGTCATTCGTATATTTATTTTATGACCTCATCATTTTATTTCTCAACTTCTCAGCTTAATTTTCGTCGCTTTTGAAATTAATATTTTTAATCTGCGCCCTGTTGTTCAATGTTCACGTTCATGTGGGTAGATTGTGGATTTGTAACTTATCCACATTTTATATACAGGGAGATTTACATATCTCTCCCGCTGTTTGATGTTTATCAGATGTATCTCAAATAGAGTCAATAGAGACCACGCACTCTGCCTTTCTCGTCCACCATATAACAAAGTGGCAACTTTGTGGGGGGGGGGGTGCAACAAAATAGAGACAAATAGAGACGGAGCACTAACTGGCTGCAGAAGAGGCATGCTGAATTCTCGCGGATTCAACAAAACAACAGTCAACATCCTTCTGATGTCGCATGGTGTTGAATGGTGAGCACCCTCCTCTACACTTCCCAGCCTATCACTCCTGTGCGTATACCGAATGTCACCGTTCAACACCATGCGACATCAAAAGGTCAACACTGTTGTTTTACATGCTGTTTTGTTGAATCCCCGAAAATTCAGTGTGCCTCAAATCTTCCCTATGTATTTTAGCGTAGTGCTCCGTCTCTATTTGTCTCTGCAACAAAACAACTTCCATCGGAGGCTAGTATGTTGACTGTAGAGCAAAGACATCTTGATATCAGCTGCCAATCAGAACGAAGCATCTTTGTTTTTGACCTTGGTCAACAATCAGCATAGGAGCCGTTGGATGCTGTTTCCAGTGTTATTTTGTTGAGTCCCCGAAAATAAAATCTTTCACCGCGCGATTGGTTAGTGCGTTGTCTCTGTTGTCTCCGGTCCAAAAATGACTTGTCAATTACAAAGAGAACTTCGGAACACTTATATGAAGAATTGCTCCAAAAAAAATTTTTTTGAACCTACTTTGTCCTTCTTCAGAGACCAGAGTTCTGTCACTCAAATTATTATTTCAGTATATCGGGCTGCCCGGCTGCAAAAATTTGCAATTCGTATGTTTTATTTATCCCTTTCAGTATCCAGTGCATTTCTTAGTCATAAATAGAATTTTGAGCAACATAGTTGATCCAAACACGAATAAATGATAATCTACAAAAGCGCAATGAGCTTTCGGGTAAGCGAATCGGTTATACATTACCACGCAAACTTCGTTGTCTTAGTCAATTTTATTTGACCAAGTTTCCGCTCCAGGCGAAAATATGTCATTTTAAACCTAAATGAGGCACGTCAGGAAATTTTACTTTTTGAAAATGACGATGCGATGACTTGCCGCCTACTTTTTTTTTAAACTGCCCAAAAATGTCCTTACATCTCGTCAAACCTAGGTTAGGAGCACGCATTTAATCATTCGCGAAAAAACGCTAATTGTTATGGTTGATAATGGTTGATAATTATGATTGAAATCGCCAGTGAAATAGGTGAAAAGAAACGAACATGTTTGGACGTGGTACTTAAAGGGTTAAGTGACCAAGTCAGCTGTTATGTCAAATGAAGAAGGACTAGGAGGAAGAGGAGGAGGTGTAGCTGCCTTGTATCGATGGTTGTGAAAATAGTGATAGTAAGCAGGAGTAGGGCTCCGAGGCCGCGCCGCGCCGGGATGGTTTGTTTACCCAAACAATGAATGAACTTGATGAAGGGGTGAAGGACGCGCCAGGAAAAGGAGTGGGGGGAGAGCAAAAGCACCCTGCCTGCACCCTTACTGCCGCGTACTCTACCCTACGTAGGTCGTAGCCACCCTCCACCCTACTCTCTATACCTCTACAGCCACAAGCTCAATTACCTATTTGAAGTGATACTCCTGCATCCCTCCTGCTCCTAGTTAACATTCATCTCAACCAGTCTACCTTGCAAACTAGGTGCTCCATCTGTTTCCAGTCCTTTTTTCGCTGTTTTCGTACACCACTCTCAATCGAGGATGTCACTCTCATTATCGCCTTCGCCTTAGCTACAGACATATACAGGAATCCTCCGTTTTCCTCTCTCTTTGCCCATTTGATCACGTGTGTTAGAAGAGGATGGGTATTGAGGCTGAAGTCACTTGATAGCCTTTCCATCCATCTTTTTCTAACACGTGTGTTTGAATGGGCGAAGAGAGAGAAAGACAAACTCCTGGCTGTACAGACCCTCTCTTTTTTAATCCACCCTCATCCTCAACTCTTTATTATCTTCAATTATACCTTTATGTTTCATGTATTCGAAACCCCCAACAAGCAAGCATGCGGTTCAGGAACCGCGTTAATGAAGCCGCCCGCCCTCCGCCACTGGCGGATCCAGGAATCTATCCTTCTCCCTCTTCTCTCATTAGAACGCGTATGATAGAAAAGGACAGATTAGGGGCAGTCACGTGATTTTCGCCCCCTCCTCTATCCTTTTCTAACACATTCATTCTAATGGGAGAAGAGAGAGAAGGACAACAACTTGGATCTGCTATAGTGCCCTCCGCCCCGTAAGCCTGACTATTGATCAGCATAACTCACCATCTCTGAGTCACGGAAAGATCGATAGGCAGGGCCAGCGTAACCATTAGGCTCAGTAGGCTATAGCGTAGGGCGCAAGATTGAAAGGAACGACCAGAAAACCTACCATGACATGGAAAAGGACTTAAACATTGTGGAAAAGCAAAAAAAAACAACAACAACAACAACATGTTTTAAAGCCCCCACTTTTAAATTCACGGACTGCCCATGGGTGCATGTAAAAATTTAACCCAGTGCGTTAGGTAAAGGGACAATCCGGCTTTGTCAATAGGAGATACTTGGCAGGACCCAGTGGCGGTCCGTGAGATTCAATCAAAATGCAAAAAGGAAGGGGGGCATGAAACAATGTATTGACCTTTTTTTGTCCAACACTTTTCTTGGGCGACCTTCCTTATTCCCTTTTTTGAGCCCTTTTCTTATTAAGTGGGGCGCTTATAAAGTCCAGCCAGAGCTACCGTTTTTCTTATACATTTAATGACATTTTTCAATTCATCAATGATTCCACCGGTTGAGAAAAGATTTTACAGTTCTGATTTCAGTAATCTTTTCTCGACCAGTTCAGGAGTCATCATCATTGACTTTAAAAAAAAAAAAAAAAAAACTTGCGGTTATTTTAATCATATTTAACGGCGATTTCACCGATTGAGAAAAAAATTTCATATCAGAGTATTTTTGAGCATTACTGTCATAAAGTAAAAAGAACTGTGTAACCTTTTCTCAGCCTATAGAATCATCGATGAATTGAAAAATGTCATTGAATATACACGAAACCTGGCAAAAAATTTGTGAAAGTCATGGAATTATTTTTTTTTTTATCGTTCATCACCTTATTGAGGTCAAAAGAAAACATTGCAGGCCAATTCAAAACTTGTTCCAAATTTCTTTCAAATGTCCTCCAGACGTTGAACTCCCATTTTTTGTTTTTTTGCCGGGAAGTCTGGGTTCAGCCACTCCAGCCAAAGGCGAAAGTTGCAATACCTCCGATTCACTTCATCCGTCCTTTTAGCTGATCGCATACTCTAATACCTATTCTTAACATAAAGCAATCGCATTCCTTGCTCCAATTGCAAGGAAATGCAATGACGGCAAAGAAAGAAACGTGATTAAAGGAGCGTCCGAATCGATTAGGGCCATGAAGTTTTTTTTTTTTTTTCGGATGCCACAAATAGTTCAAAATATTACTCCAAGGTCACCGTTCCTGCGTCAGTCCTCGCATCGCATCGCGCCTCCGCGCGATGGGACGAAATATGGATTTTTCGGGACTTGATAAGCTGAGGTTTATTTGCTCCAAAAACTTGATATGCTCTTGCGAAAACCGTTTTAGTATCGGCTCATCTTAAGCTAAAGTTGATGGTTTCAAATATTTTAAATTATTTCGCAATTCATTGTTCTCATAGGCTAGATTTTTAATCGTAAATATCATATTCTGGAATTTCCACGTTTTGACCCATTGTGATTCAACTGTTTGTTGCACTCCAGTGCAGCAGAGGATTGTTGACATTCTCTCTGTACGCTTAAAAATTAGACCAGCGTTAGTTTCCATGCCCCGCGCATGCGCATCGTGAGCAGTGCTGCCAAAGTTGGCGCGAAATTCAAAAAAATTCTCATTGAGTTAAACGGTGAAAATTCGTATAATTTTGATCAAAACGGCAGCCTTGGATCAATGAGGTTTGGCCCTCTGCCTTACCCTCCTAATCTCTCCCTCACCCTTCATCCATCCGTTTCGGCCGGAGGACTCTTTTTTTTTCGTATACTTTAAATTCACAACCTAAAATATTACTGAATGAATCCTCAATTAGAGCGCATTTACCATTTCTTTCTCTCTTCGCGTCTTCGTTTTCGATCGGTAACCGTTGCTATCGCTATCGCTATCGACGCGGGCATTTTTCGGATGTATTTATCGGCGGATTCCTAACATTCCTGAATCTTATCCTTGGCGTCCCGCATCCTGGCTTAATTTGGAATCCGCCGTTTAATTCGGCGCGACTCGGGCGTTATTGTGAGCGCCCCCCCTTCCCCTTCCCACAGGACCATTGATCTTCCTTGATCTTCCCTCCCGTACGCCCGCTCTCTTTCTCTACGCAGCTCAACATCTCTTTCCCGATGTCTTTTCTTCACCCGCGCGCGCGTTCCCTCGACATTCGACTCCCCATCTACGCTCGCACTGTCCGCGACCATCAGAATCAGCGTCGCGTCTACGCATCGCGGAGTTCATGTCGCTCGTAGTAATTAGTATTTCGTTCGTTTTGGCCGCATCACAATTTCGGTTACTCCGCGCGGAGTTCAAGGTTCGTAGTCTGTCCGATCAGCGCCGCATTTTTCAGATGCTTTCGGAATCCGACTCTTTCTTCTTTTCTTTTTATTTTTCTTGTATGAACTCACCTGAATCTCAAGGTTCCTTCTCATTGGAATGTGCAATCGGCGCATCCAGCGATTCTTTTCACTGATGATGTGAGATTCATCTCAATACCCACCGTTCATTCTTTCTCGCGCTTATCTTTCTTGCGATCATTCGTATTAACCCTTTCGTTCCATTGTGCCATATACAAGACGTTCTGGAAACACGGGACCTATTTATTATTTTTAAACCTTCAAGATCAATTTTAATCTCAGAGAACACTATTAACAAGTAATTTAAACTAGAAACGTCACTGGGAATTTTTAAATGAAGCTTGAAAGTTCAAAAACGAATATTTTTGACGACTTTTTTCGCAAATTTTTGTCATGTTTTGTCGATCTCAGGCCATGTAGTGTGGTGTTCAGTCGTGGACAAAAGAATGTCAAGGACACCTTAAATTTTGATGTAGGTATAAGTTACCTGCAGTGGCGTACGAAGGGGGGGAGAGGCTAAGGGGCTAAAGCCCCCCCCCCCCAGACCTCCGATTTTTGTGGGTGGAGGGGAAGGGGGGGAACAATTTTCAGTCAAATGCTCATCAGTGTGAGCCCCTCCCAAGAAAAATCCTGCGTACGCCACTGGTTACCTGCAAAGCTTTAAATTAGACGAGATGAGTATTGAGGGCTGGCCAACCTTATTTAGTTGTTGTCCGACATTCTTTTTTTCAAACCTTGCTCCTTTATACATTTCAGGTAAATCATGATTATTTTTCACTGTGTAATATTATTTACTTTCTAATGATTTTTAAATCATATTACCTATTGCTATATGAGCCAGAGCTGCCGAATTGCGTAGATTTGATGGAATTTTTAAATTCCTCGATGATTTCACCGGTCTCGGAAAGATTATAGAGTTTAGTTCAGTGTATGACAGTCATGGACGAAAATATTTGCGTCTTTTATCTTTTCTCAACTGGTGAAGTCGCCGATGACTTTTAAAAACTTGTGGATATATTAATAATTCAACGGCGATTAGCAACGATTGAGAAAAGATTACAGATCGTGGAGTATTTTCGTGCAGTACAGTCATACACTGAACTGAACTGTGTAATCTTTTCTCAACCGGTGCACTATGGTCTGAAATCGAAAAAAAGAGGCCAAAATTCGGTTGAAAAAAATCCAATAAAAATGATCTTTTTCAACCTTTAAAGCTTGATTTAAAACTTTCAGATGACATTTCTAGGTTCAAATTACTAATTAAGAGTGTTTCCTGTGATTAAAATTGGTCTTAAAAGTTTTTAAATAATAGATTTATAAAAAATTTACATTATGATTTTTGGCCAATTTTCGACGATCTCAGACCATAGTGCGGTGAATCTTCGGTGAATTTAAAAATTTCATTAAATCCACGCAAATTGGCAGCTCTGATAAATGAGCGTTAAATGCATTATTATGTCATTGTTGCTTTTCATTCCAAAAGAACTCAGCTGCTTTCATTCTGCAAACTCTATTTTCGTTTTTGTTTAATTTTTTTGTTTCAGTGTCAAACGCAAGCTCTCGCACTGACCACCGGCTCAAAGTCACCCCCACCTTCACCTGCGCCCTCTCATAGCCCCGTTTCGGCTAGCCCCCTCTCTTTACCTACCGTAGCCAAATCTGAGTCATTCGACGATAGCTCGAAAAATAGTCCAGGTAAGTGCATTCAAAAAGGAACTTCAATTGTCTATATACCATCTTTTATTTGTGAATTTAAGGAGAGTCCACCCTGCGAGCCTGCGCCTCTTGATGTAGAAAAGAAGCGATGTTGTTTTGCAAGCAAAGAAAAATTGATGATATTTACATTCTGTTGATATCGTGAAAATTTAATCCCCCCCCCTTCTCCCAAGAGACCATCCAGCACAAAATAATCGATCTTCACACTGAGAAATTTCTTTTTTTTTAATTCAAGGTGTATTTCGTTTGTGTTAAAGAAACTGCACAGTGAAATATTGACTAATTGTGAGGGGAAATTCCTTTAACCCAAGGAAAATGTCTGCTAGTAAAAAATCCCTTGTTGTGGCAGTGATTCTTCTTCATGCAATCAAACTTTACTTTGCTGAAGGAAAACTGTCACAAGTAAACGTGTTTCCTTGTTTTAAAAGAAGTGATTTCTCTCAGTGAGGTTTTTTTTTTTTTTTTTTTTTTTTTTTTTTTTTTTTTTTTTTTAAGTTTTAGTTTTGAAATGTACGTTTTTAACTGTATTTTGTTGCGTTCATCTGCATTGTTTAGTTGCGTCGCCGTGGTCAAACGAATTGGTCACTGGTCAGTCGTGTACTTGTTTATGGGGAAAACCATATGAAAGGAGTAGGCCGTGTACGTTTTTATGGGACGAATGGAGGGATGGTTGGGTAAGGGGGAATTAAATCATCTATTTTGAAGGTCGAGCAGCGACAAGATAACAACTGCATATTAAATTGTATTCTTTGGGGTTGAGAGGGGTGCGAGGGGTGAGGAGCTGCGACAGTTTGACGTTAGTACTGATCTTGTCAAGTGACGGCATTCGGGGGATGGAGTGGGGGTGGGGGAATCAGAGACCGCGGTGCAAATATAGAGATTCGGCCGCCGCTGCACAGGAAACAGTTTATCTCGCGCGAATTTGATTAGAGGTTAATCTCTCCCCCTTTCCGTTCTCATCTCCACATTTTGTGTCATGCCTCCAGCTCGCGGCATAGGAAACGTTTTTATTTGAAGTCTCGTGGCTTTTCTAAAGTTTTTGACGATTATCAAAAACTTCTCCCAATGGCGAAGGCAGGATTTTTTCCATCCCCTCAAAGGGGGCTCTTGCAAACTTTTGCCATAGGGGATTGAGGAGTCGATTTTTGCATGCAAACCTGTAAAAAATGACGATGAGTGCACTAATAAATCACGAAACTTACTCTTAGCCCTGGTAAAAAAAAAACCTCAGAGAACCTCAGAAAATCCTGAGGGCACCCTCAGGATTTCTGAGGGCCTCTGAGGTTTTCTGAGGGCACCCACAGAATCTTTGAGGGCGCCCACAGAATCTGTGAGGGCACCCACAAAATCTTTGAGGGCACCCACAGAGCACTTGAGGGCGACCACAGAGCGCTTGAGGGCGACCACAGAGCACCTTGAGGGCGACCACAGAAAGCTTGAGGGCGACCTCAGAGCGCCTTGAGGGTGACCGCAGAACGCTTGAGGGCGCCGAGAGAGCATCCCGAATCTTTTGAGGGGCCCTTACATTTTTAGAAATTCTGATCTTCGAGGGTGAGCTTCAATCATTTTGAAGACAACCGGAACCAGTGGCGCCATTTTGGGGGGTGGCAGGGGGGCTATTTCCCCCCTCCCCCCCCCCCCAAGGATTTTCAATGTGGCCGAAAAATCAAGTCAAAGATTTTTTTTGAAGATGCACTGAAAAAAAAAAAAAAAAAAAAAAAAAAAAAAAAAAAAAAAAGGGCCATCCAAATTTTTGGAGGGCCTCCCCCCCCAAGGAAAATCTGAAATGGCGCCCCTGACCGGAATAACATTTTTACAGGACAACAAATTCGCACTCAGACTTTCGAATCTTAAATGTTTTAGAGGTTATTTTCAATAGAGTATCGTAACTCGTGCATTTCGGCAACATTGTTTTTATCCCATATCATATGATTCCATGAAAAACAATCGATTGCTTACCATGTATTCAAATGGAGGTAAAACATTTTTGCCACACATGGCACAAAGCCACCACTGGTTAAGTAATTAATAATAAAAAAAAAATAAAAAATAAAATAAAAATAAAAAAAAAAAAAAAAAAAAAAAGTCTATGGGTTTTTTTTTCAATGTTTTTGGTTGAGCATGTTCTTTAGGGCCTATAGGTCAGAAAAAAAAACCAAAATATAATTTTTTCATCGGCTGGATCCGTTTTGGCACAAAGAGGGTTAAAAGTCCAAGATCAAACAAATTCCTGATTAAACCAATGCATTGAGCGAGAAATTCTCATATTATTAGATATACATATTATCATTATTATTTCTTTTTAAATCAATTAAAACCTATAGTTGTTAATAATCTAATAAATAATTTTTGAGGTTAATGTTATTGCACAGAACAAGTAATTCATGTACTAAAGTCAGGGCCCTTACTCATTAGAAGGTTAAGACAAATTAAATTATCTACAACAAACGAAATTTTTCTAAGTCCCATTATAAAAACCTTAGCTGCAAAAAAAATATCTAAGCCCCCAAAAAAATCTGAGCGTAATTTGAAAATAAGGGCTTCAAGGGCATCCTCAGAAATCTTGAGGGAATGCCCTCAAAAGTTTCTGAGGGCGCCCTCAGAGAATCCTGAGGGCATCCGCAATATTATTATATTGAGAAATTCTCGCCCATCCGTCATCGCGAGCAGTGTAGCCTAGTGGTAAAGTGCTGGACCATCAATCGGGAGGTCGTGGGTTCGAACCCCACCACGGGCAAAGTTTCTGTGCGGACTCCAACTTCCCCGGCTTGACGAAAGGTGTAAAGTACATAGCCTTCGTGATAGGAACAAGGATATCTACAGAATACTCGACTAGGCTGTCCTAAATTTTGTTTTTTAGTTACACAGAAATACTTGATGGCCTTCCCTCAGGACCTCAGGACCTCAGAAGTCTGAGGGTAATTGGAACATGAGGTCCTGAGGGCACCCTCAGAAATCTTGAGGGCACCCTCAGAAATCTTGAGGGCGACCTCAAGATTTCTGTGGGTGCCCTCAGAAATTCCTGAGGGTGCCCTCAAAAATTCCTGTGGGTGCCCACAGAAATTCCTGAGGGTGCCCTCAGAAATCCTGTGGGTGCCCTCAGGACCTCTTGTTCCAATTACCCTCAGACATCTCTGAGGTCCTGAGGTTTTTTTTTACCAGGGAGATTCGGGCAATAATGGCAGTTCAACGCAAGTATCATGGGAGATTCATCCTACCTAAATTGAGACATATCTCTGTGTTTCCTTAGAGAAAGTGACATAATAGACAGGAATCTCCCATGATACTTGCGTTGAACTGCCATTACGAACTTGACGTTTTAGCAGTTATGTGAGATTATTACTGAATTTTTAGACTTTCTTAGTGTGATATTCAATATTTTCGCTGGTTTTCACATCTGATTGGACTATTCATTTGCTCGTAGCAAAAGTTTGCTAGAGCCCCATTTCCCCTCAGAATGTTGGAGTTAAAAAAGGACAGCAAATGATGGTTGTCTCCCTTTTTCTAACCTAGTCTGGCACACATACATTAATGGTGGAAAGAGAGGGATGGAGAAATTCTCTTTGCGCTACCCCCTTCCCCCCTTCCCCCTTTCATAGTTATTGTTAGAACTAATAAGGTTGTTAATTGCAAATGACCACTAGAGCCGGTGAACTATACGCACAAATTATTTGGGCAATTTTAAGGCACCTTTATAGTCTGTTCAGCGAGTTAAGAGCCATGGGCTGTCGAGCGAAAACGCATTATTTGACAACACTGCTGGGCATTTAAGAAAGATGTGAGACAAATAAAAAGGTCTCTCACTGTCAGTTCATTCAAAGGTGAGTTTGAACGCGATCCGTCCTCGGACCATCTTTTGTTCAACGGCTACTGCTAACTTCATTGTTTTGTAACGTTTTCTTTAAATTCAGTGTCCTATCCAAATTTTCTTTCCGCGACTTTAAAGACAAATTATAACCACCTATTCGATCTCAGCGCAATTTTTCCTTGAGATTGACTCCAAATTTCAAGCAAATAGCTCGAGATTAAGTTGAATGATGAGCTCAGGAAAATTCAGAGTTCAATCTATTAATTCAGACAAACCCTGGCCTATTTGCGTGAAAATTGGAGTCAATCTCAAGGAAAAATTCCGCTGAGATCGAATAAGTGGTCATAATTTGTCTTTAAATTCGCGGAAAGAAAATTCAGATAGAACACAGAATTTAAAGAAAACGTTACAAAACAATGAAGTTAGCGGTAGCCGTTGAACAAAAGATGATCCGTGGACGGACCTTCCAAACTCGCCTCTGAAGGTTCTGACAATGAGAGACCCTTTTTAAACTGTCTCACATCTCTCTTGAATGCCCAGCAGTGTTGTCAAATAATGCGTTTTTGCTCAACAGCCCATGGCTCTTAACTCGCTGAACAGACTATAGTCAATATCGCGGATTCAACAAAACAACAGTCAACACAGCTCTGATTTAGCCTGATGATTTGATGACAATTTGCGCAGATGACGGAAATACACCCTCCATGTGTGGAAAGAGCTGTGAGTGGCAATTTCTTCCAAAGCGCACTTTAATAAAATTGTGACCGCAGGAAGAGTTAGAACGCGACAACTCATTACGATTTCAATCTAAAATTCGCCTGCGATTTATTTAAATCTAAGCACGAGAATCCTATCTTTAATCGGAACTCTGAATTGATAGCACAAATGCGCACGCGTTATGCGTCAATCCATTCACAGTTCATGCGCTCCGTTTATACACTCACAAAAGAAAATATGAAGTTGTATGAGCATGCATGGGGATAATTTTTTTTCCTTCTTTCCAAATCTGGATCGGAAGGATAAGGGATGCAGAGGTTGGTCGGCTGCTGAGTTGTGGAGGGACAAAAGTGGATACATCCACCCCCCACCCTCCCCTCCATCAAATAAACTCAACATAATCCTCGGCCATCCCCTGCCTTAATTCCCTCTTAACTTAATCCTGCTTTAGAAATACGATGTAACTCTATTGGATTTTACTAACTCTCCCGAAAACATCCTTCTCTTACGCAAGCTGTTTCTTGCTTTCGCCACGATAAAAGCCTCGTGGATTTTTTTTTCTTCCTTGAAACTTTAATGATAGCCAACTGCTCAAAGCGCAGAATGGAGGCGACGGGGGAACGAGAACCTACAATTTCGAACCCATTTCATCCCATGATTTATAAGCTTAAAACATAAAGAAGATGTTCACGGTTATAAATGTTTGTCTTTTCTATTTTGCAAGCTAGGTGGTTCAGATCGTAAAATCAAACTCAAACGTAATCTTTGCGAGTTCAATGTGGCGAAACAGTAGACTGTCTTAGCGAGAGGCAGAAAATTCAAAATTAACCGCAATAAGATGCCGGTTCCACGCAGAGACAAATATAGAGACCTATAGCGCAAAGCTTGTGACAGGAGTCCCTTTTACCAGCTCAAAGGTCAGGACTCTTCGCTATACAACATCCAATAGTCACCTACTGTTGAATTCATGTAGGTTAAATTGTCTTCGTGGCTTTAAATTGACCTTTTTTATTCAGAGTGAAAATTTCTGATTAATTAGTTCAATATTATATACATTAATTGATCGAAATAACTTCAAAGCAAAATTGAAAGTATAGATTTTGATTGTAGCAATGTTCACCACTCTACTGTAGGCGACTCTTGGTTGTTGTTTCATTAAGCTCTCGAACACAAATAACCCCATCTTACTTGCCTTACATTCATTCGCACTGAGAGAAATCACTTCTTTAAAAACAAGGAAACACGTTTATACTTGTTACAGTTTTCTTTGCGCGAAGTAGGTAAAGCTCTGTTGCATGAAGGAGAATCACTGTCAAAGCAAGGAATTTTTTACGTGTAGCAGCAGAAATTTTCCTTGGGTTAAAGACCCCCTTAGTCATTATTTCAATGTGCAGTTTCTTTTATACAAATGAAGTACACCTTGGATTAAAAGAAGAATTCTCTCAACGCGGGAAGTATACAGTGGCAGCTCGCCAGGTGAGGCAAGTGCGGCGACAGGGAGCCATCGCCTCACATTTTTTGAAGGTGGAGAAAGAAATTAAATTAAAAAAAGAACATATAAAGGTTGAAATGGGCATAATTCCATCATCTTTTGTTTCAATAGTCCAAAAAGTATGAACGGAACATAAAATTTTCAAAAAAGTTTATGTAAAGAGCGTTTCAAAAAAAATTCTGTGCACCTCTCATTTTCGTCGCCTCACCTCCACGAGCCGCCAGTGGAAGTATAGCATATGCTAGGTTTTATTTACAATTAGTCTCTGGTTTCACGCTTTAAAAGAGCATTCAAGCAGACCAGGTTCCTAAATTTCGAATTTCCCACTGGTCACTGTACACTAATCTTAGTAAATTTCTTCGATTTTTACTCAAAAATTTACTGTTCAATCGCTTACATAGCAAAAGTTAGAAAGAGCTCCATTTTCTCAAGACAAAATTATACAAAGGATGGATATTTTCGGTGGCGCGACACGGTGGCGGTTGCGGTCGCTGGCCATCCATGTCCGTTGGCCAAATTTACCGGAGGAAAAAAAGGGAAGAAAGAAGATGAGTCTTAAAGAAAGGAAGGTGAAAAAAAAATATATATATATAAATAAATATATATCTTATGTTTATTCTAGCTCTATTTAATATCGTGCCTTAAAATATCTTGTTCCAATGAACTAAGGCAGAGCGGACGAATGCCCATGCGTTTCGGTTTAAAGTTGATTCGCTTTGTTTTGTCGAATCCGAAGAAACGGTTAACTCTTTTAGAGCCCTGATTATTCCTCCGTGGATGACAAATAGTGGCCTCTCCTTAAATAAAAAAAAATATCCCTTTTATAATGCAAAGTCTGCAAACGAGCGTTTCGACGGAAGGGATTGCTTATTAGAGGTACTCGCCGGCCGGCCGTTCGTTTGTAACGGGCTCGCGCCGCCTGCCTCCCTGTAATGTCTGTATGTGGGAGTAAGTACGAGTTAAAGGAGCTCAGGGTCCTAGCCTTGATCCTGGTGATACCTCGAAAGGAAGGATCGGTGCAGGGTGCAGGAACCAGAAGAGGAAGGAGGAAGAAGGAAGAAGAGGGTTGGGGAGAGTAGATTTGGAAGCTGAAGATGAGCAGGGTTGAAAGGGTTTCGATTAGAAGCGGGGGTGGACGTTGCTTTTCGTTCGCGTTACTCCGTTCCGCGGTAAACAAGGTGGAGGATTTAAAGATGGTCAGTTCCCTGTGGCGTGGCCGCGCACCGATCAGCGATGCGGACAAGGGAGAGAAACCGTTGCGGGTGCTGGCAGGGATTCAAGAACGTCGCGGCTGCTTATTTTGGACGCCGCGCTACCTCCGCTTTATCCCCATTGTGATGATTTTACTTTTGTTTCTGAGTTCTTCACACTCGAATTATCTACCCATATTAGTCCTGGGCTCCTTCAAATAAGTCTGTCCTTATGAATTAGCCCCCCTCCCCTCCCCCTGTTAAGTTTTAGTCTGTCGTATGCGCTGTCGTAAATGACGTTGATTAGGAATTGGAAGTTGTGAGACACGCGGGCAGATCTTTCACTTTTTTTTCTGTGGCTTGTCTCATAGAAAAGTTTGGATTCGACACTTCTATGGTTTTCATGAAAACATCAGCTTCTTACGGCTCCTAACCAATCAGGTTGCTCTCTCTGAGGATGGAAACAGCCGATGTTTTCATTCATTAAAGCTACAGTTGTCAAGTCCAATCATTCTTGGGACAGACTATACTCTGTTCACGATAAGAAGGCGGGTGAGAATTCAGGTAGTAATGCACTATTTAGCAACATTGCGGCTATGCCGGCTACTCCAACCCTTCACAGTGGCCGTTGTTCTTCCGACTTCTCTCTTGGCATGAAGGATTTTCCGAGAACCGACAGACTCAACAATTTACACACGTCCAGTAAAAATTGCGAACGGTCAAAAATACGAAAAAACGGACGAAATTTTCGCCCTGAAGGGCCAAAACTCGGCAAAAATAGTCGACTTTGAATGTTGATGACTCTCATTTATTCGATATTAGACGAAATATTCTGAATTTAATTCGGACTGAAAAATACGAATTTCTGAGAGTCATCAATATTCGAAGTCGACTATTTTTGCCGAGTTTTGGCCCTTTAGGGCGAAAATTTCGTCCGTTTTTTCGTATTTTTGACCGTTCGCAATTTTTACTGGACGTGTGTAAATTGTTGAGTCTGTCGGTTCTCAGAAATCCTCCGTGCCAAGAGAGAAGTCGGAAGAACAACGGCCACTGCGAGGGGTTGGAGTAGCCGGTATAGCCGCACTGTTGCTAAATAGTGCATTACTACCTGAATTCTCACCCGCCTTCTTATCCTGAACACAGTATATACAGGGTGTTTCACATAACCTGCTCACTATGGTTTTCTTGAACGGGTGACGATAAAAAAATCTGAAAAAATCGGTTTTATAGTAACTCGGACCTGAAGTTTCATTTAAAAATACTGCCACAACCCAAAATTTGGTTTTTGGGGGGTTTTCAGGGGGGGTGCCCCCCTTATCTCGAGATTTTCAAAAAGCAACCCCTATCTTGTGATACCTCGTTTGAAAGAGGGTAAAATTCTAAGCATTTTGGCTTAAACCGAAAGTCGATATCTTATTTCGTTTTCGAGATATCGAAGGTCGAAGATCGATATAGGACCCATTTTCGAAAATTCTTAACTCCTACAAAAAAAGTCGTAAAACAAAAAACTGCACATGTAAAATGCTCTACTTGGTGAGTACTTTCAAGAAAAAAATACAAATTCACAATCAAATAAACCGGAAGTAGACTTTTAGGCACCTTAACATTTTTGGCGGGAAAACCCCCATTTCTCAAAATTTTCAAATGGCAACACCTATCTTTTAATACCTCATTCGAAAAGGCGTAAAAAGTTGTGCATTTTGGCGCAATCAAAAGTCCGATATCATTTTTCTAATTCGATATATCGAAACTCGAAGTTCGATTTAGACCAATTTTCGACCCTGTAAAAAACTGATCCTATCGTGTGATACATCATTCAAAAGCACATAAAAAACCAAGAATTTTAGTGCAAACCGGAAGTCAATACCTTTTTTCGCGGTCGAGATATCGCAAGTCAAAGTTTAAGGTAAGCCCTAACCAAAGACTAAACTTTGACTTGCGATATCTCGTCCGCGAAAAAAGGTATTGACTTCCGGTTTGCACTAAAATTCTTGGTTTTTTATGTGCTTTTGAATGATGTATCACACGATAGGATCAGTTTTTTACAGGGTCGAAAATTGGTCTAAATCGAACTTCGAGTTTCGATATATCGAATTAGAAAAATGATATCGGACTTTTGATTGCGCCAAAATGCACAACTTTTTACGCCTTTTCGAATGAGGTATTAAAAGATAGGTGTTGCCATTTGAAAATTTTGAGAAATGGGGGTTTTCCCGCCAAAAATGTTAAGGTGCCTAAAAGTCTACTTCCGGTTTATTTGATTGTGAATTTGTATTTTTTTCTTGAAAGTACTCACCAAGTAGAGCATTTTACATGTGCAGTTTTTTGTTTTACGACTTTTTTTGTAGGAGTTAAGAATTTTCGAAAATGGGTCCTATATCGATCTTCGACCTTCGATATCTCGAAAACGAAATAAGATATCGACTTTCGGTTTAAGCCAAAATGCTTAGAATTTTACCCTCTTTCAAACGAGGTATCACAAGATAGGGGTTGCTATTTGAAAATCTCGAGATAAGGGGGCACTCCCCCTGAAAACCCCCCAAAAACCAAATTTTGGGTTGTGGCAGTATTTTTAAATGAAACTTCAGGTCCGAGTTACTATGAAACCGATTTTTCCAGATTTTTTTATCGTCACCCGTTCAAGAAAACCATAGTGAGCAGGTTATGTGAAACACCCTGTATGTAGAACGATCGTTAAGACCTGTCCTTGAGGCCTTATATTTTGAGAGTTAAGACAAGAGGGTAGAGAATCTCTGATTGGCTAAAGAGTTTTAGGTTGTACGCCGTACGGGCGGCGCCGCACCGCCATCGGATGCGCTTTGCAAGTTTGTTTACTTATGCTCATTAAAGGTCCCAAGGTGTTTTAAGGATAAAAAAGGTACTTAATTAATTGAAGAGTCTAGGCGAAGAGCGACGAATGTCACAACAACATTTTTGTTTTAAGCTAAACAAAAGGGGTTAAAATAGCGTTTAAACGTTATTCGCTCTCATACGAATCAACGTTTTACCACACACAAAAATTGATTCTGTAGGTCTCTATTTCATTTTTACGTTAAATCGCTCGATGCCGTTGTTAAATTGCGTGTGACTTATATATCTACGTCAGGAAATGTAATTATGATTATCGTAGCAACGGCCGAGTTCTATGATGCTGGAGCAATGGAGTCAATCATAGATAATCTGAACGGTCGGTTCGTTGTCAAAGAAAACGACTTGCCAGCTGGTGATAGCTTTTGTAACTTAAAGTACTAGCTTTTGTAACTTAAAGCACTAGCTTCTGTAGCTTAAAGCACCTAAAGAGGCAACTCAAGATTAGTTAAGAAGCACCAAACTTCATCGAAATTTTCAATCATATAAATTGAAGAAGATAATCAAGTGGACTTTTTACTGCTGTCCTTTATTTAATTCATTTTTTTCATATTTTAATATAGTCAGAAAAAAGCCAAGGCTATTTAATTCTCAATGAAAAATTGGTGGAATCTCGAGGTTTGAGACAACTTTCAGTAGTGTATATTTGCAGCTCTTCATGATTCAAAATCTTCAGGAAGGAAGCCCCCAGGGGCCCAGGCTTCCGCTTCGTCGGGGATCGGGGGTGTCACCCTAAACCACCCACTCAACTATGTATAGGTGGCATCTGGCAATTAAGATCACAGCAGCAGAGTGGGTATAAATATGCCCCGCTTTGGTAATAAAAATTGAAAAACAAGTTCTTAGCCTCCTCCTTAAAACTAGGAGTCAACAGCCTAAATGAACTTTCGATACTTTCATTAATTTATTCATCGCTCTCTTCTAGAAAAATTCCCATTGTGGCTTCCAGTGTGTTTTTTTAAATGAAATTCGCTCCGCGAAACATTCGTGATTTATTTTTGGAACCGCTAAGTTAAAACAGGATTGACTGACTTGGACCTTCCACCCGCGCATTTATAAATATTCATGGCATTTTCTCAAACTAGTAAGGGTCGGTTGGACAATTTGAAGGCGTATATATGATTAAAATCGTTTCAAAAATGAAGGGTCCTCCCCACCCCTTTCTCCGTCTTGACTTATAAATCATCTTTTTTTTCTTTTCTTTTTTTTCTTCTTCTTCTTCTTCTTCTTCTTCTTCTTCTTCTTCTTCTTCTCTAGACGTTGCAAGGTCGTGAGGAAGAGGGTAGATAAGACCTAATTATCATTTAGTACATCACACCGCCGTTCGTTCCGTATAGGAAGTTGATGACGGATCATTACATTCCATACCGCGACACGCATTTCTGCGGGAAGAGAGGGGCAGAGAGGGAGGGAGAGGGGGATAGAATCACACACTAGTCAAGATTAAATGTAGTCTTTGTAACGGGATGAACAGGAACGACGCGAAGCGGAGGAGCTAGTAGAACAATTACGGAGGAACATTCCTATGCGTCTTCTTCTTTAGTTCCCCCTTTCACTAACAGGAATCGGCACCTGAGCTTTTTTCGAGGTGAGTTAAAAGTATTAAGGGTTGCTCTGCGTTTTGACCACCCCTCCTACCTCTCCTCTCCCTTTGCTCTCTCTTTAGCCGGTTGCCTGCGCGGAGTATTATTGCCAAATGAACCCCCTCTCCCCCCATACGGCCTACACCTACGCACTCGCCCATCGGGGACAACCCTTGTGCTTACACAGTTCATTATAGCGTAGAATTAATTATAATCCTCGTATGGAGGAGGTTATTCGTATTCGGTTATTTCGTATGCAAGGAGAGACCACTCGCGAATCCTCTCTCTATCTTCGGCTCCTTAGCGATCTGGTCTCTTGGTCTTACCACCCCCGCATTCAGACGCCACGGCCGCTTCTTCTTAGTTCTTCTCCCTTCCGATTTTCGCTTCTTGTCTTTTATTTTCAGTTTACTCGGTTCATGCCTCTATAACTGCTTTTTTTTCACATCTTACCCATCTTCTTCTTCTTTTTTTTTTTTTTTTTTTTTTGTGCTACTCCTTAAGTAGGATTATCTTAAATACTGGTCTCTAATAAACAGGCCTATAGTTGATGCGGACAATCTCCCCGCTGTCCATTCGAACTGACTTTTCAGTTCCTTTTCAATTCCTGTTGTCATATCGTGCAACTTTAAGATTGTTTCACCCGTTGATGTGTATGAATAGTGTGCTGTGCACTGTGCAGGAACAATTACTCGTACCACCAAAGTATACTTTTAATGAATAGTGCAGTCAGTGGCGATTCGTGTAATGTAGCAACAACGGTTTCTTCTTATCTCCTCATAAACCAACAGTTTTTACACAATAATCCACTGTTTAATCCCTTACAGCAAAAGTTAGCAAGCCCCATGTCGTCTACCATCATCTACACGGGAAAAAAAGACCGATACAATTTACTATCTGCATAGCTGATTTTGGAGTCTGCTAGCATGTATGGTTAATTCCACCATATTATGGTAAAATTGACCAATATGTCACCTTAATTTACCAAAAGGTACATTGCATTTACCATATTAAGTTGAAATTCACTATACTTGCTAGCAGACTCCAAAATCAATTATGCAGATGGTAAATTCTACCAGTCTTTTTTTTTTTTACCGTGTATGCATTAGCTGTCAAACTTTCATTTTTCAATGTTTTGCTGACTTTTGTTGAATCCATTATATCCAAATAAATCAGCCTGCGGGAGGTGAACAAATGCTTCCACCGGTTGACTAACAGATATCACAGTCTATTTGAGTGTATGAACGTTACGCACGAAAATATTGTGGTCTGTATAGTATTTTCTTAATCGGTGGAGTCTTTTTCACTAACTTCAAAACTATGTATTGTGCTCATTGTTATTTTCGCTGGATTTTACTCATGCATCGATTTTTTTTTTTTAATCAATTTTAACAAAAGTTAGCAAGAGTTCAATTTTAAAGCTTATACTTTCCATTCCACACATAATCTCGCCCCCACGACCCCTAAAACGACCCTATAGCTTCTCATCCTTCCTCCTTATTAGGCTTTCTCCGATCTCCGCGCTCCTCTCAAATCGTCAAATCCGACAACGTCGATCATCGCGCTGTAGGGGTAGTTAACGGCTGTTTCCTGAACTTCGCGCTGCAACGCGTAACGTGCCACGTCGCAGAACTAATCAGTGAAGCCGGTTTTCCGATTCGACTCCAATATTTTATACACTCGCCTTACTTAAGTCGTCATGCAGTGCTGCCGGATGTAGAAAAAAAAATACACATTTTTCATTAAGTCTCATGGAAACTTTGTATACTTTTCGACGAAACTGGCAGCACTGCCGTCATGCTACGCCGTGCCATGCCTCTAGCAGTGTTGTCAAATGATAGTAGTATTTCCTCAGTCACCTTTGCGCCCCTATAAGCATGGGCGAATTCAGAAATTTGGCAACTATGAATTCTTCTCACTTGAACGTATGTGCGAGAAACGATCGATTCTTGAGATTTTCCTTTCATTAATCGATTATTTATCATTTAGTCAAATGGGAAGAATGCACATTTGCCGGGTTGTCGTATCCGCTTGGCTCGAAATAGGGGACCCTAGAAGATCCCCCTTTCATTCAAACGCTCTAAAAATTTTGCTTTTGAACGGTGGGCGTCTCAAATGAGCAGATTGCAAACCTGCCCCAGAATATAGCATTTGAAGAAAAAAAAACCGACTTATTACTGTATATTAGGTTTCTTATATAGGTTGTAATTGATCAATTGACTTGTTCTGTGGCTTGTTGGACATAGATAATATTACAACATCTCAGAAGCGTTGTTTTTTGTTTTTTTTTCTTTTTTTTTTGCTCTGTAATTGGAAGTATTTTTTTCCTTATTTTTTATTTCAGGTTCAGTTTTGAATAATTACATAGCTAAGAATCAATGTAGAAAGACCTGATCAATAAATCAAAAATCCCGTTTATAGTTTTGGAGCCTGGATAATTCTGTATTCTTCCCTTTTTTAATGAAGTTTCTTGCGAATATTGAATCTGAGCTCATTTTATAATAAGTTTGGAAAAATTCGAAATAGCGGAGTCTTGCAAAAGAGAAATAGAAAAAGATTACAAATTAAATCACAAAATTATTGCTAAAATGTTTTGGCCATACATCTTCCAACTAATTTTTCAAACTATGTAGACTCCTCCAAAAAATTTCCAAAGTCAACATCGTAAAAAGAAAGAGGTTCCCTATGAAAACTAAAAATAAATCCGAATTTTTGCCTTAGGTACCCCCATAACCCGTTCGGTCACCTCAGGATCCACGGCCGGGTCTTTTAAGACCCCCATTATCTTCAAAGCAACTCCAAGAACTCACATAATTATTAACTGAACGAACGATATTGAGTTACAGCGTTTCTTTTAAGGCTCATTCATTACTCAATACTCATTATCTTAAGTACCATTAATTAAACTTATTTGTTTCCTCAAAAATTTCAAAAAATCAGCTAAGAGCTAGAGAACTTAATGTCAGAATATTTATTCCCCTCCCCTCTCAAAATGTCCTCTTAAATGACTGTACGGGTCATGGATAAGAGACATTCGAAACGGCAACACTGGTGGAATGAACCTCAGATTCGAAACTTTTCTCCTCCGACCCGTCAGATTCGAGGTTAAAATCCGTTTCTTTTTCATTTAATCTTATGGTGGAATATATGCTTATTATGGACTTAAACCTCTTTATATCTGGCAACACTGCAGCCGATCGACTTCTTTGCTCGCGCACGCCCTGTATCATAGTCGATTATGAGTGTGTGACCGCGTGTGTCTGCGCCTGCGCACCTCTGTTCGAAGTCGAAGTCGAATCCAAATCGGCATCGGCTTTGGATTAATCGGAAACCAGTTTCCGAGACTCAAAGAGTCACCATAACCCCTCCCCCCTTTCTACCTCTCTCTCCTCTCTAATACTCTTCAAATCTCGTCACCCTCTTTCTTTTCCTCCTTCGCCGCCCTCCGCTGTGGAGGAGAGAATTTCGATGTTAAAGATAATCTGTTGCCGGCGATGCGCGCGCAGGGTGCGCGGTGGTGCGGCGCGAGATCCAAAGTTGGTATGAAGAGACCCAAAGTCCCGAGATTTATTGGTCTCTAATTGGGTCAGCGATCACTAATCATACGCAGCTGGACCGGTCGCACTATGGTCTGAGTTCGTCAACAAACCAAAACAAAAAACAAAATCAAAGAACAAAAAAACAAAAAAAAAACAAAAAAAAACAAAAAAATCAGAAAATCGAAAAAAAAAAAAAAAAAAAAAAAATCATCAAAAATTAGATAGCAAATTTTATATTAGTGTATCATTTATAATCTTTCAAGATCAATATTTTAATCACGGATTATACACGTTTAAGAAGTAATTTAAATCTAAAAATGTTACCCGAAAGTTTAATTTGAACTTGAAATGTCATAAACGATGATTTTTGCGATGATTTTTTTCATTGATTTTTAGCTTAAAAAAAAAATCGCTGAATTAATTAAAAGTATGGACACCACTAAAAAAATTGTTAGTTTAACTCTTTAAAATAGTTAAAAAATAGTTAAATTAACACAGCATGGCATTAATTTAACTAATTTGAATAGTCGAACTAACAGTTTTTAAGTTATGTCCATACTTTTAAGTAGAAATTAGTTTAATCTAGCACAATTTTTTTTTTCAGCGTTTGGCTTTTTTTCAATATCAGACCATACTGCGTCGCACAATAGGTCGAATGGAATCAGAGCTTCCCGGGAATAATTTCACGAGTAAAAATCGAGATCATGAAAAATAAAAGACCAAAGTATAAATCAAAAGAAATGTGAAAGCAATCATTTTTGAGCTTAATGCGTCAGATTACATTGCTCTTGTAAGTATGAATATCAGCTGTAACATGTTTATAAAACGCAAGAACAACGTGGATTTTTCGTGTCCGGAAAAAATCGGTTATTTGATGCAGTGTGCGTCGCTCCGTCCGTCCTCGCGTCGCGCGTGGGCCGAGTTTGCCGAGTCCCTCATTCATTATCGTTGCACCGAAAAATGATGTTAATCAAGAAAATTTTCATCTTAATGATGCGGTGCTTCCATCGTTGGAACGAGCTTTTGGTGAGATTGGAAAGGAACACTGAGGAACCGGTTATCTCTTTAAAATTCTAGCCACTGGAGAAAACTAATCGATTAAACGATCAACGATCAGGTCGCTAATCTGATGCCCGATTTGCCTTCAACCTCTTTTTTTCTGTGCAGTAAATAAAAGTATGATTTACTCGACTTTTAATACTTAATATTTGATATTGTGTCGGGGAATTGTGGGAGGGGGGGGCAAAGCTAGCTCGTTTATAGAAGAAAATTCAGTTTTTCTTCTATCTTTTTGTAGAAGTATCGCGTGAAGTTTGGCAAAATCAAATCATCGATTGAAATCTGTAAAAAAAAAAAAAAAAGTCGAATCATCGACCGACAGCCAATTCAAACATCATTAAAAAAAAAAAAATCAACATCAATAAATTTCATCAATGTCTACATCAATTTAAAGGAAAAAAAACTCTGTTGCCTTATTCACGAGGCAGGACTTGCGACTTCTATATTTCCAGGCAGCGTCACGTGCAATCTGGCAACTCTGCATTTCGTCCATTTTAAATGCATGAACAAGGCGCGCACTCTTTCGAATCAATATTTTACACGGGTTTAATTAGAAGAAAACGCAGCGTTGCTAGGTTGCACCTTAATCTGACCGAGTTCTGCTGAAGGGAACCAACTACCATATTATGAAACCCATAGCAGAGTCGGTTCTCTTTTGCAAAAGTCAGACCAATTAGTAATTATTCCTCACACGTATTTAAAAATTTGAAGCATTCTACTGATTTTAATATTTTTATCCTCCCCCCCCCCCCCAACCCATTTGTTTCATTATCCACGACTTTGGAAGGGGGAAACTAACTAATTAATCTGAATGAGATCTTTTGGTTCTTCTTTTGACTATTGTAAACAGCTACTGCTAGAAACATTGAAATCCAAGCAGAGTTGATATGAAATTAGGGATTAAATGAACGGTTAATAGATAATTGGTCGAATTCGGATTAGAAAGGTGAACAGAGTAGGGATGAGTGAAAATCTAAGCAGGAACGCGAACGGCGCGCGGCGGACTTGAGCTTATACCATTGCCGTACCGGGAACATTGCACAACAGAGGATTGGAAAGGGTTTGGGACGGGATCTAACGAAGGAACGGAACGCAGGGAGGAACCGAACGAACAGACAGACAAACGAACGAACTGTGTGTAGAGCCAGGCGAGGCGCCGAGCAGGCAGGCAAGCAGAGGAACGAACGCTTATAATCTGAGGCTGGGGATGGTTTAAATCCGCTAGATGAGCCAAGGGAGCTTGCTCGCTCTCATCAATCATGTGCAGATAATCCGCTTTGCTCAGTCCTAATCCACCCCGATACTCTACCCTCTCTAAATATATCTTTCAGCGCAGTCACTCAGTCTCAAAAATATTTCGCATCAAAGTTGTGTTTCTCCTCTTTGTTTCATTTTGATTCGTGTAGAATCCGCACAGCGCTGCCGTTTAGTGGATCTTAAAAGAGGATTTTTTTTTCTTCTTTTAATTAATTTATGATTCTACCGGATGACGAAAAGATTACACAATCTAGGGCAGCAGTGTGACTATTTCCCACGTAAATATTCTGATCGATAATCTTTTAGGCCATCATTGGAAACATGGGATGTATGATCACACTGCTGCTCAGCAGTGTGACTGTATCCCATGATAATCGTTTCGGCCACCAATGGAAACATCGTTGACTTAAAATATGGAATTTCTTAATTCACCGATGCACTATGGTAGGCCTGTGCGATATCCAGTTTTGTGCATCGAATGTCCAAAAAACGTCGACATTTTATCGATGCATCGAAACATATTTTATCGAAAAAAAAAGAAAGAAACTATCGAAAATCAAGATACTTTTGTATGCTTTTGAGATGGTTTAAGAGGAGAAAACGACTCTTTGGTCTGTTTTTAGTCAATTGATCGATAAATAACGAGTTTCGATGCTTCGATTGACATCAATTTTAGCATCGAATCCATTCGATGACACCGGAAAACATCGAAACTTTGATCGATGCATCGAACATAGCACAGGCCTACACTATGGTCCGAGATTGAGAAAATATTGACCGAAGATGAAAGGAAAAGTCATCAAAAATCATCGTTTTCACCCTTTAAATCTTAATTGAAAACTTTCGAGTGACATTTCTCGGTTTAAATTGTTTGTTATAAAAACGTTTGGTTTAGAAAGTTCATAAAAATGATTCATTGATGATAAATTTATTTTCTAATTTTTGACCCCCTTTTTGATGATCTCAGATCATAGTGCGATGATTCCATCGGTTGAAGAAAGATTGCAAATAAATTCATTTTCGTGAGTTACAGTCTTATACCCGCTTAACTGATTTGACAATATTTATGTAAACCGGTGGAATCATCGGTGAATTTTAAAATTCATTTTAAGATCCATAGAATGGTAGCCGTGACTCGTGGTTCAAAAGGTTCTTGAAACATAAAGCCCTCTTCACACTTGTTATGAAATTAAATAAATTGTTTCTAGATTCCAGCCTAAAGTCACCTATCGATTCGACAGCAGGGACAGTTCAATGTTCTCAATAAAGAACGTATCATGGAGAAAAAATTTATGAGGGAAGGAATTAGTGAATGGAACCTATCGTGATTTTAAATCGTTGGAGAGAGAGAGGAGATTTATAAGAGGAGTTAACGAGATGAAGAATTATGAACCGGTCGACGACCCAGAACAACGTGGCTCAAAGAGCTCTTGCTCGTAATACATGACTTGCATTTTCCTCTTCGTCGTCTCCCCGAAATAAGATGTGACAGTCACACTCCTTAGTATACGAAGGACCGAAGGACCCCTCCTTTCTGGACGATATGAAAATTAGGTATATTCAAAAGCATTCGAAGATTCCTAATTATGGTGTGTGCATGTCACCCCGATGAAATTCACTTATTTAGACAGGATAATCTCTTTCGTCCCGCGACAGTCGCAGGAATTTCTCTGCCGTCCAGAATGAAGATTTTTGGCATTTTTCCACTTCCGGCAGTACACTGTCCGATAAGCCGAATTTTATCGCGATCAGGGCAGATCAGAAGTGTCGCGTGCAATTTGGCAATATCGCATTTCGTTTATTTAAATCTGAGAAAAAGGTTGAACCACCCTGGGTGAAAAAAGCCTTTACGTTTGTTCAGATGGGAGAAATGCAGAGTTGCTATGGATTGTTCGAGTGCACGAGTGCACGCCGAGTGGGACAGAAGGAACAGGATTGCCATTTTGCGGATCTAGAAAGGATTTTTTTAATTAATCGATGATTTTACCGGTTGACAAAAATGTTCCACAGTCCAGGTTATAGCAGTGTGATGATAACCAAATATACTCTGATCTGTAATTGTTTTAGCAACCTATAAAAACGTCGTTGACTCTAAAAAATAATTTGTTTTTGATTCACCAATGATTCCAACGGTTGAAAAAGATTACATAGCCCAGTCTAACATTATAACTATTACGCATGAAGACATTCTGATCTGTACTATGTTTGTAATCTATTTTCAACCGTTGGAATCATTGCGGTGACTTATAAAAATCCACCGAAAGTCCGCAAAACCGCAGCTGTGATGCATCTTGAATGTCACGTCAATCTATGTCCTTGATGATTTGAATATTTGTGTCGGAGAAGAGATCCCCTCACTGGATTTCAGGTCTGTTTAGTTGTAAATCATATTCTCCTCTTCATGATGTGGGGATTTTATAAATCCGTTTAATTAAATCGATTAAATTTGCGATTTTGAACGATCTGAAAAACAAAACTTAGTGATGCAACTCTTCCTACACGTCGTGTTGTGCTATTTGCGTTTGTCAAATGAAGGCGATTCGCAAAAAATGTGCAAAGCAAGGATACGTATACATAATCCAACTGCCACATTTTTGAAGTTATTGACAAGATATTTTGCAGAGGCATTCTTCAGTTGGTTAGCTATAGTTACTGACTTTCGATTTTCTTGAATATAAACTACTTTCGGCTTGTAATTTAGGACTCCCCAATTGTCACACGCTCATTTGACCGCCAAATTTGAATTTTGTTGAACACATCTATATAGAGTTTGTGAGTCAATTTTGGAACTTTTACGGTGCTCTCGACGTCATTTTCAAGCTGTTTCAAACAAGCCCAGAGACCCATTCTATTGCTGCAGCAAAATTTTGCAACAGACCCACCAAGCATATCCTAAAGATCGAAGCAGCGATTCGGGACAGTGATATGTACCAGCAGAGACTAAGATACCTGGCCAGGGTATGCAATACGCAATGCGCAGTATACCATTCAGCACATGTATTACGTGCGTTGCGAATTGCATAATCTGGCTAGGTTCTTTGTCTCCGCTTGGAGCCTGTTGAACGTGCTTAATCAATTTTCTGTCCTCTGGTGGAAGAAATCGGTACTAAACGCTGAAGATTCACTTTTATGGCTCCCACAGATGTCTCTGTAGGAATGGTAACGCTTCTTTCGACCAGTAACAGGAAAGACTAAACGGATAGAGAAGAGAGAGAGAGAGAAGAGAGAGAGAGAGAGAGAGGAGAGAGAGAGAGAGAGAGAGAGAGAGAGAGAGAGAGAGAGAGAGAGAGAGAGAGAGAGAGAGAGAGAGTGTGCAAGAGAGAGAGGAGGTGATAGGCAGAAGGCAGAAGAAGGTGAGCAAGAGAGGAGCGGTTTGCGGGGTAGGTGAAAAGAAAAAAAAGGCGCTACCTATTTGCCGATCCTAATAGTCTTTGAACTGAATAATTATGATGATCGCGGACGCCACCACCACGACGCGACGCGACGCTCAATTGGCGTTCTATAACGGACACCACCGACTATATTCTTCGGAGAGAGGAGATGGGCACACAAAAGAACTCGAGTAATCGCACAATTGTTTAACCATTTTCGATACCAATGTGAATGGGTATATATAACAAGCCGATATTTTTTTCCGCTTGCTATCCGATGCTACGCGACGAAGCAGCGAGCGCATCAACGTCAGCGAACATCGAATCTCTTATCCGGCTCCGTCTTATTTTTCTCCTATTTCTTTTTTATTTCTTCTGCTTCTTCTTCCATAGCAGCAACGAACCAATAGAATCACGGACAGTATCATTATGCTCGGTTGGCCAATTACAGTGCAAGATTCGCTGTACCTATAATTTGATTTAAGAAGAATAAGAAGTCGGAAAGAAAAAAGAGAAAAAATAAAAAACCGGACGGAGCTGGAGGAGTCATAATACGAGTCGAATAAAAGGTAGATAAATAAATGCAGGCGAAAAAAAGGTGATAACGCTGTTTTTCAGATTATCGATACTTTACCTTCTCTCGCTCGCACTCGCTCGCCTAGACACAATTATTTATGAATACAAGAGTGCCCGAGGTAAAATAAGAATAAGAAGAAGAAAGTGGGGGGGGGGGAGGAGTGAGAAGCGAAAAGGAAAATGTATCCGGTGCGCATGCGCGCCGCGGTTGCCTTGCATTGCGTTGCGTTGCGTTTTGCCGCTCCGCGACCGCCTCCATTGCCACCGTGTCGCAGAATCAGTCCATTAACCTCTTATAATTTCGTCAAATACATTTTGATCCTAATTCCGTCTCGTTCCGCTGTAATCTCTGCCTTACCTGAAACGTTCTCACAGGTTTTTTTCTCCTCCCCCCCCCCCCCCCCCCCGTACGGCGTACCCCTCTCCATGGGCTGTCTCCTCCTCTACTCTCCGCCAATGATACTTTTTCCAATTTTTATCTATCAATTGCGCTCCTCTATCGCCCCCCCCCCACCCGCCCTTCTGCGGCCCCTTTTTCTTTCTTGCGTTCTTTTTTCCGCCGCTGTTTTGCTCCTCCGGCGAGGTGTTTAAAGTATTTGTCTGCGTTTATTTATCTAGTATCATTTTCTTTTTCCTCCTAATTTGCGTGGAAAAACTCATTTTAAATCCGGACAATGACTCAACTGGATTCGACTCAACAACTCGACAAGTGGTGTCAAGAAGTAGGGGTCGGTTTTTTTTTTTTTTTTTTTTTTTTTGAAAGCGGTGCAATAATAATTGAGGAGCAGCTTAAGAAGAACCGCAGTGGGCTGTTTTAATTTAATAGATAGCCCCCCCCCCCGCAAAGTAAAGTCTTTTTTTTTTTTTAGAAATTTCTGCCGCCCTACTGCTCAAGCCTACATCTCCTTTGCGTCCCCTTCTTTTACCCTCAGCCCCCTTTTTAAATCGACAACGGGATGAAACTTAAGTTTTTTGATATTGCGATAAAACGAGAATGGATATAGGTGCACCTATATAGGTACATATGCTCTTCTCTCTTCTTGATCATTTAAATACAGTGTTGGAAAATTTCGTTAGGGTAAAACATTGATTTGCGAGAGTTCCTCTCGAAGCAAAGACATCTCAGAAGTGCTCAGAGTTGTTCTCTGGACACCACCCGGGGGAGGGGGGGGGGTACATAAAGCATACTTGAAAGATATTTTAAAACGAGATTCCGCACAGGAGTTGGAAATACTCCAGTCACCTGGTCTACACTCAACAGTGATCTTATCCTAAGTTCGATATTTACCATACTCTCTGGCAGGCGCCGAAAGCTCCTTTGTGTATGGTTTCCATGAGGTAAACATTCAAGAAAAATTAGTTGGACCGCCGACAACCCCCCCCCCCCCTTCCTGACTGGAGACTGTCCCTTCAGAACCCCCACCATGGGTCATCAAGATGACTTTTAGCATCCCCCCCAAACACCTTGAGTCTCGTTGTTTGTAACTGATCAGTAGCGCAACGAGAGTTTCTTCATCTCTCTCTTTCCTCCATTAAGAAACATACGTTAGACAAGGATGGACAAGGGGATAAAACCCCATCTTTCTTTCATTTTCCTACTTGTACATTCAAATGGGAAATGAGAGAGATGGTAGAGATCCTGGTTGCGGCAGTGTAACTGATTCCATCATAAAATCTGAAGATTGTCTTTAAAATCGGTGTTTCTTGGTTCACTGTACTACGATTCCTAGTGGCGGAGGTACGTGGTTTTGGGAATGGAATCGGAATCGGCATCGGCAACGTCAATGGCAATAGGAATGGCAATTGGCAAAGCAGAGCAGAGCAGGAGCAGGAACCGGGACTGAGGACTGAGAGTGAGGGACTGAGGGCTGGATTCAGCTCAGCTCAGCTCGGCTCAGGCTCAGCTCTCTCAGCTTGGCTTCGGGTGGTGGCTGGTGTCGGCTCATCGTTGAGCGTTCACCGCTGAGCTCTTGATGGATCGGGAACTTGAAAATCCCGCAGAATAAAGTAATCCCCTCGATTCAAGTTTCTGTGCTTTATAATTTCGAATGCACATTAATGCTAAGTCTCCGCCGAGCTCTTTGCCCCCTCGTCCTCCTCCTCATCGCCCATCGCACTCTCTCTAATCCGGATTAAGTTCCGCCGTGCAGGGCTAATCCCTGAGATATACGCGTCACCGGAGACTGATAACTCCTTCCCCCCTCCCTTCCCCCCTCCCCCCCCCTCTCTCTCTCTCTCTCTCTCTTAACCCCCTCCCCCCCTCCCGTCCTTTTCTCTCTCCTCCGCCTCCTTCGTTCTCGTGCCGTTTCTGCTTTTGCCCGAGGAGATAAGAGCGTTCGTTCGTACGTTCGTTGGCAACCCACTTCAAACTTTTCAACGCTCCAAGACACAACGACTCAGTTTTTCCGACTCCTTCTTCGCCCCCCCCCCCTCCTCCCCCCTCCTCCCCCTCCTTCCCTCCTCCCCCTCCTTCACGAACCTCCTCCTCCAACCACCCTCACACCCTTTAATCCCCTCCGCGACTCTCAGTCTAGGCGGGAGGAAGAGAGTGTGTCTGCTATCCCCTTGACGTTGCGGGCTCATAACTAGCGCCTCTCCCGGTCTCCCCCCCCTCCTGTATCTTTCACGCCGTGTCAACAATTAGCGCTGAAAACGCGCATGGATATCAGAAACGAATGTTCAAGCCATGCACAAACACAAACACACCTCTCGAAATTAAGGATATATCATTGTTGCCGAACTAATAACTACTTCTGTAAATTACATCGGTTCAATTTTTTAAAAAAAAAAAAAAATACTTTGTCTGAAAAGCCGATCGGAGGAAGTTTTTGTTTTATTATTTATTATTAATTTTGTTTTAAAACTTCCAATCTTTTTACCGGATAAAAAAAGATGAGCGATCAAATGTAATGTATTCTTGAGTATCAGAGGTAACACTGCATGACTCATAAAATATTATTTTATGATTCCCGAGATCTCGCTTTATAATTTAGAATTATAAATAGCTAAAATCCAATCTTTATTAATAAATTATCAGTGCTGCCGTTTTTGTGGATCTTAATATGATTTTTTTAATTCACTGATGATTCTATTGATATATACGAAAGAAGTGCACAGTTTTATCAGCAGTGAGACTTAAAACCCAGGATTATACTCTGACCTGCAATGCTTCCGTCCGCCCCTGGAAACATCGTCAACTTTAAAATTGTATAGAATTTTGATAAGCACCTATGATTACATGAGGGGGGGAGATTGCAGAACAAGGTATTTTCGTGCATTATTGTCATACTGTTAACCTGCAGGCTGATTCTGCTCATTTGGACGAGACGAGACGAGATAGCAAGAAACGAGCAATCCCATTGGTTTAAATGGCGTCACGTGACAGATTTGAAGTCATTGAATCTCCGCGAGAACGAGCTCCGAGTCATTCATTTCAAATTCATGACTCGGAGCTCCTTCTCGCGGAGCTTCAATGACTTCAAATCTGTCACGTGACGCCATTTAAACCAATGGGATTGCTCGTTTCTTGCTATCTCGTCTCGTCTCGTCCAAATGAGCAGAATCAGCCTGCTGGACTGAATAAGTGAGGGAGAAAGAATCCAAACTCATCATGTTTGAAGCTAGTAAGGGAGATTAGAAGCGGACGATTTCTCGCGATTTTGTGCGGCCATTTTCATTTCGAATGTCGCAAACATTGGAGTAGATTTTCATACATAGAGTGCCAAGGATAGGTACTGCTGACGTATCTTATTAGTAAGAGAACCGCGAATCAAAAAATAACAAAAAGCCTTGCCGGCCTCCGCGGTCTAGTGATCAGCGCATGACTGCCCACTAACTAACCCAGAGGTCCTTGCTTCGAATCCCTCTTTGACAGTCTTAGATTTGGTCATTTCGGAAGGACGCGAATGCAATATTCTTCTCTCTTTCATCTGTCGTCCTTCACTCTGCCGTTGGGCCCTAGTTGGCGAACCGACTAAAAGAAGATGAAAGAAGATGAAGAAAAAAAAAATCCTTCGAGTGAAAATTTAAGGGCTGCATCGATAAACGCAAGATCTGACATCTATGAACGCTACGGGATATGAAAGTGCCGCGAACTTTGAATATGGCACAAGACGATGTGGAATATGGCGAATCTCGTGGCTGAAAGCCTGTTGATGCTAACTTCAGCTTTAGCTCATTCTTAGGAGCAAGGAGATTTGCAAGTTCATTAGAGGAGGATTAGAGGCAAAACGAGCGGGGAAACCCCCGTGCGAAATGCAAGTTCAGATCTCTCTGGAAGAAGGTTTTTTTTTTTACGTTGGATTCGTTGAGCTGTCGGCCGCCACCTCCCTCCCCCCATCGCCACTTCCACCCCCACCCCCACCCCCGCCGCTCCTTGGGCTGTTCAACCTGTATATCGCCATCTATGTACCGGTGTGCCGCGCCGGTGGCATCGGTGACCGCCACAGTAGTAGCCCATATTCACCACCCCCTCCCTCTCTCTTACTCCCCTCCCCCTCCCTCTCTCTCTCTCTCGCTCTCTCGCTCTCTCTCTCTCTCTCTCTCTCTCTCTCTCTCTCTCTCTCTCCTCTCTCTCTCTCTCTCTCTCTCTCTCTCTCTCTCTCTCTCTCTCTCTCTCTCTCTCTCTCTCTCTCTCTCTCTCTCTCTCTCTCTCTCTCTCTCTCTCTCTCTCTCTCTCTCTCTCTCTCTCTCTCTCTCTCTCTCTTCATTTGACTCGTTTCGTTATGCAAGATAAATATGAGATTATTCTCTCTTTCAACCGTTTGAGTTATGTAATCACCTTTTTCTTGCACCTTTATCCTACTAGTTTTACTCTAGGCAAATCCTTTCGCACTTACCTTTCCTGCTTTAACCTCGATTTATGCCCCCTCCCACTTTCTCCCCCCCCCCCCCCACCCTTTCTTTCATCGTGCCCACCGTAGAGGAGTATCGCCCGCCTGCCACCCACTTTTCACCACCCTTCCCCGCCCTCCCTACCATTTCAAACACTCGTATACAAGACTTCATTAGTTGCTTTGACTCGGGAACTGTCAATAAATACCTAGCTCAGACAAATCGGTACCGCAAATCCCCTGCTACTGTCTCACATTTGAAAAGATGGAATCTTACCAAGGTGACTTTGAAGGGGACTTTTAGGATGTTTCCAAATGATTTAATGCGTTAGAGCCCGGTGAAAAGTCTGTGCTGCTTAGCGTATGATAAAAGCTTCTCACTAGAGTCAAACACTCTGTAAAAACTATCGAACGAAAGCCTTGAATGATTTGACATGACGTTGTAAATTTTACTATGTCTAATCTCATCGGACCCTTCCCAAAACCGGTGATTTGTGCGGATGATAATGCAGATCCAACATTCTGAAACTACCGCAAAATTGAGTTAGAAATGTTGGCATACTATGTCTGTTGCAAACTTTTGCTACAGCGTTATGGAAGGTTGATTCCTATGTATAATCACTTGGAAATAACGTTAGGAGCTTTACATAGATACACTGTTAAAAATAATTCACTCCAAGAAGGACTTAATACGGGAACTAGGCCAAATTTAACACCAGCGTTAGAGTGAACTCAAATATGAACTCGATTTGACGAGTCATGCAACACGCGTTAGATTAGTTTCACTCTAATTGACATAAGTTTGGATTGATTAATAGAAGAAACGTTGGAATCATTTTATGCGAAAATGGGTAATTTGACGCTAGCTAAGAGTTAAAAAGTGATCCATGTTCTCGAATGATTGATTCCAAATTGGACTATCCATAAACCGGGAGTGGAGGTAGGGGAGGGGGTGGTGAGTGGAGGGGGCGGGGAGGGATGGGACGGGGGAGGACGGGGGAGGAGGGGCGGGGGAGGGGCGGGGGAGGAGGGTTAGGGAGGGCATGGGGGGCTGTTGGGGTGAGGTGGCGAGGGGAGGGAGGGATGGTGAGGGAGGGGCTGGGGAGGGTAATGGTTGGGTGGGTGCTGCGGGGAGGGAAGGGCGGGCGTGATTGTGTGAAGATGGGTGAAAAACGGGAGGGGAGGGGAGAGGAACAATATTAGGGATTGATAAAGCCTACAAAAATATAGTGTTGTGTCTACGGGGTCCACTGACCAATTGTCCGGCCTACACCGATTACAAATTTTTACTGTCACCGCCGGGATTCGAACGCGCAACCTACCTATTCCTAGCCTAACATCCTATCCGATACACTAACCTATCAGTTGACATAACGCGACGAAATTACGGTAATTAAGTTTGCAGACGGTATAGAAACGAACTCCAAGAACTTTAAAATGACTCTATGACAAGAGTTCATTCACTCGAGCATCAGATTTAACTGAATCTAAGTCTTTTGCTGATTTAACTCTAAGTTCAGTTCCTTAAACTTCTTTTTCAAGTGAAGTAATTCTTGTGAGTGTGTTTTGACTCCGTTTCTGTGTGATATAAAAATTAACCTGACGTGAGTTCATTTACCAGAGCGCAAGATTCAATTGAATCAAAGCCTCGCTGATTTGACGACAAGTTTAGTTCCTTTCAGTCTCTTTTGTAGATGGATTGACTCTTTATGTGTAGTCATTTTGGAGTGGAAAAAAAACAAACTATTCTAAGTTTTTAGTCCTTTCACTAAGCATGGAGTCAATTCAATTCTCAGACATTATTTAACTCGATAAAGATCAATATGTCTAATGTTTGGGTAAATGCAACTGTCAATAATGTAATTTTTTAATCCATTTTAACTAAAATGAACCGTAATTCCTCGAATGATTCCAAAAAGGAGTTACCGACTCCAATTTAGGGTGCATTTGGATCCGAAAAAAATGACTCCAAGTCACAAAAAGTCACTCCAGTGTTACTTTTTTTTTACAGTGTATCAACCCTCCCTAACGCAGTAGTAAAAGTTTGTAACAGACCCATTGCGTTCTTTGCACCTTTGATATGGCACAGTGGGTGACTCTTGCAATGTTGCAACAAATCAACAATGCATTCCCTCCATTTAAACGTATGTTATGAATAAACAATTTATTGGTGAGGTTCGCCAAGAATCGATATTTTTCATAGGTTTTAAGGGTAAAAGAGCACGGTTGCTAGATTACACGAGCCACTGGCGCTGCTGGTACGGGAGTGCATAAATATGTAGAAACCATGTGAGTCGTGTTTGTCGCCAATTAAATGGTATGTTCTGTAGATAGGTATGTCTCAGTGCATCGGATCTTCAACTATACAATATACTGTTTGCTTCCTCAAAGAAATTCTCCCCTGATCAACAGTTAATCAAGCCAACCTATGGTTAAATTAATAGAAATTCGGCTGTAGCTTTATTTTCGATAAATGAAAAATCACCGTAATTTGCGGAAGGCCTTCATTAAGGGGCTTTTAAACTTGTGATGTCGGTAATTTTCACCGAATTAAAATTGACACGCAGATGCAGTCAATATATCCAGTGGTACTGCTCGTTCTTAATTTTCACCATTAGTGGAAACACTCAGTTCTACAGGTATACAGTATACTCAAAGTTAGAAAAATAATCGAAGCACTAGAATAGTTTACTACAATGCATTGGATTATTTCGGCAGTCCCAATTGATATGGACCAGTACCACGCTGATTGGACGAAAGTTACGATATTATAGACTTCTACTTCAATTTTTAACCAGCACTATCAAATTCGAACTTCCGATAAAATCCTTTGGCGTATATACAGCTGAAAATGTCCACTCTTAACGCACAACGCTATACTGCAAGAGGAAGAATGTATAGCAGAGATCAGGAGCGCCTTTTTATCGTTGGGTATGCAATTTCCAAGCTTGCATTCACCATACCTGAATAATTTATTCACTATGTATAGAAAATCAAAGTGGTTGCCAAAGCATTATTTTTCTATTTGCTTTGTTTACTAAATTATTTTTAAATTGTTTATTAATTTTTTTTTTTTTTTTTTTTTTTTTTTTTTTTTTTAATAATGGAGGTTTTTGTTTAATTATTGTCGAGGAGTGGAAACAATAATTTAAGTGAAAAGAGCGTATTCACTGATTTCAGTTTCATGGTTTATTTAAGTGTTATGGTTCACCAATTTAAAGGTTTATGATGATTTAAAGTGGCAACTTGTGCGTCCAATGTGGCGCGGGATTCAAAACTTCACGGTTATGAAAGCTGAATTTGAGAAATGAATTTTAGGTATAGGGGGACGATCGAAGATGGAAAGCAAAGGAGAGAGGTTCAAGATACTGTGTATAATGAAGGACAGGAAGTTGACACGAAAGATATGGGAAACCGGAAACGAGATAAGCCAAGCGGGATTACTAACTGTCGTCCCCTGGATCTCTCGATTTTCTTGTTTGTCCCGAACCTCCTCTCCACCTCCCTCAACCCCCCCCCCTCTCCCCCGCACTTCTCCCAACGCTTCGTCTCTCATCCCTCCAGTCGCCAAGGTCCAAGACGCCATATTCTAAACTTAGACAAATGACAGCTTAATACTCGAGTCGTCATTCTAAGCTACTGACCGTAGCTACTGTTCTTAAACCCCTGTGTAATACGCGGGGGCTCCCGAGCTTTCGGGGGATGGTCCTGGTCCACCACATCCTTGCTTATTAATTTCTTATTCCGAGTCTTGCCGAACGCGGAACGGAGGAGAACCCCGCAGAACCAACCGATAGTAATCTCCGAAACCTCCTTGTGAGCCCTCGAAGTTGTCTCCTAGCTGAGCTCGCACGAAGGAATTCCCCCAGAATTCCTCCGCTAATCGTCTAAGTCGACGTAGCCCTGACTCCGTGAAAACGCTTTTCTTGTCCGAAAGGCGGGTGATACACCGGCTCAAATTACGATAATGCTTTCCGCGACCCCCCAAACCCTTCAGCCTTCTCTCAATGGTCAAGTCAGAGAAATCCCGAGTCTCGGTCACTCGTGTTGCATCCTCCTCGTTTGAAGGGGTAGATGGCCCCGTTTTGACTCTGGCTATGTAGTTTCCTTTAGTACTAGCATCTTCTCGTTGCTTCCCTCTGTTCTGTATAGCTCTAATATCGGCACTTTTACACTCCATTAATTCCTACCGATATTTCCCTTTGAGCTCAGTCTGTTTTGCTCTTCAGGGATTCGGTATTAATTATTTTAAACGATTTTAATCCTGTACCCGTCATAATAATAAAATCAGGGGCGTCATTTCGAGTTCGGCTTGGGGAGGGGGGGGCAAACATTTGTTGACCCTTTTGTTTTTTGTTTTTGTTTTTCTTTGTTTTGTTCATCAGTATAATTTTGTAGTCCAACAGCCCTGAGCCCTGTATACCCTATATTCACGGCCCTACATTCCAACAAAACTTGTTGGTGACCACCAAATTTTCATTCGAAACTTTTTTCCTCTACAAAAAAAAAAAAAAAAAAAAAAAAAAGGTCAATACTCTTTTACTTTTAGCCGATCCGTGGGGAGGCAGTTTCCCCCTGCCACCTGCCCCCCCACAAATAACGCCACTGAATAAAATTACCCTAGGCGGTCCGAGGGCTCATAGAAGCAGGAGCTTCAGGGGCTCAAAATGCTTCCTCACCACCCCCCCGCCCCCAACTTTTTTTGTAAATGGGCTCAAAAAGATGGAAAAATAAAGGTTGTAACTCCTCGAGACCATCTTCTTTTATATGAGGTGCTAAAAAAAGGGAGCCTTACTTTGACTAAAGGTCTTGCCCACTTTTGAGCCCTCGGACTGCTCATGATAAATATACTGTCACATTGTAATCGATAGTCAGTAACATTCGCATTTCAGTATTCGCATTTCAATATTATATTTTGGCCGCTATCTCATATAAAATTAACGTTATTATACCAAAGGCGGATCCAGTAATGTGGCAACTGTGTATTTTAGTCCCATTTGAATGCATGAAAACTATCGATTAGTATAAGGTCATGGCCTTCTCAAGAATCGATTTTTCCTCATACGTTCAAATGGGATTAACTCATGGTTGCCAAGTAACTAGATCCGCCAACGTAATATACTCATTTAAAACTGCTGCCTAATTTTACCTAATTTTTCAAAACTTTTAATCATAGTTGTTGTGATATCGCCACATAGGTTTCAATTCAGAGGCTTTACTTCAGATCTACTTGACTGACTTGGCATCAGTGGTGGCTCGTGAAATTTGGCAACAGTGTCCTCCTCTCGTTTAACCAATGTAAAACATATATTCTCCCGGTGGCTGTTAGCTTCCTCAAGAATCGATTCTTTGACGTAAGGTTGTATGGAAAAATTGCACGGTTGCCGAATCGCACGAGCCGCCACTGCTTGGCTTGGATTGCGAAATACATAAGTCGAGTCCAGCCGAATGAGAAAAAAACAATTATTGCAATTCAGACTTGAGACGCTCGCCGTAAACCAGTCAATCTTGAGAAATCCTTAGTTAGGTAGGTAGTAGCTTCTCCCCCCCCCCTCCTCCTCTTTAATAACCTATTTACGCTAGAAGCTACATCTTCTGCACAATGGGGCAGTTGCAAGGGTCTGAAATTTGGTGTTTTGTATAGTTAAAATTATAGTACTTGATGAGCTAAGAACAGTGGTGCCTTTGGTTTTTTTCATAAGCGTCCAGGTTTTGGAGATACACGCGTGTAAAATTGTTAGAAATTGTGGGCGTAGTGACGTCACTACGCGAAATTCCCATTTAAAACAATGTATTTTGGGCCAGAATCTCATCTCCGGAACGATGGGAAATAATTAGAAACCAAAGGCATGCATCTTTGTGCTCAGCTCATCAAGTACTTTTATTTTCTTTATTAAAACACTTATCATTTCAGACCCTTGCGACTGCCCCATTATTGAAAATATTCCAGATCATCTCATTTATTTGGAAGAGGAGAGACTAGGATATTTATATACTTCTGATTGATTTCATTCATAAACTTGAGAATGACTCGATACTTGCAGAACGAAACACGCGATAGCATGTTTTTCTTCTCATAAATTGGATGTCCTCCTTACTTCTTAAGGCGAGTCTAACTTTTTCCCCCTTTTTTCTTAAGTCAGTTCGTCTTTGTCCTGGATTCCTCAAAGCAAAGAGATTATGCTTGAAAAGGAGCCTCGTTTATGATTCAATGAAAAACTTAAGTTATAATCGGTTATTTCTTTAATTATTGAATAAATGAAAAGGTAAGAAAATGGAATCATTTGATACTCTGTATTGTCTGCGAAGACTTTTCGCTTCTTTTTAAAATACATTTAAGAGGATAAAAAGTGGCCTTTTGGGTATTAACATCGTCAAAAGATTCGACTCTGAATGTTGCGTGGCTTCCTCCGCTCACAGTGAATGCACGGATGCCGATTTGTGTTTAAATATTTGCATTTTTCCCCATTCAACTCAATACGAAAATTTTGAATTTCCCGCCAAATTTTGCTCCACTGCGCCAATGATTTTTCCTCATTTTTCCCCTCCTCGCCTCTCCTTTTTATCCCTTGTCGAATTATTCCGATCCTTTGTTTCATTTGGGAGCTTTTATCATACTCTTTTAGCCTACCGTGAATAAGCACGCACTTTTAAACGCAGCTTCGTTTGGGGTACCTTACTTTCGCTGCCTAGTGCCTCCTCATCTACGTCATATTTTCCTCTAATTCTATTTCTTAGTTTACTCTCATTTTTGTAATCATTTGCTTCTTGCATTAATTTATTTTCCACGCTTCCTCTGATTTGATCCCGAATATTTCCTCCATTTCATTATCCTTTCTTGTCATTTATCTTTTCATTACTTATTTATTCCTTCATTTCCGTTCATCTTACCAAACCTCTGAATCGTACTAAACAATGAGTGTGGAAATAAAGCTCTTGCAATATTTTGCTGTAGGCAAATAGACTATCAGTTTCAATAAACACTCACTGAGAGAATTCTTTTTTTAATCCAAGGCGTATTTCGTATGGGTTAAAGAAATTTCACAGTGAAATATTGACTAACAATAAGGGAAATTCCTTTAACCCGAGGAAAATGTCTGCTGCTACAAGTAAAAGAGTCCTTGTTGTGACAGTGATTCTCCTTTATGCCATCAGAACTTTACTTCGCGCAAGGGAAACTGTCACAAGTAAACGTATTTCCCTGTTTTTAAAGAAGTGATTTCTCTCAGTGCTGAAAAAAACAAAACAAAAAAAACTCGATACATTAAAAACCTCTCAGGAGTATGAGGAGTGAACTTTTTTCATGGACTCAACGTTATTTTCTTATTCTTAGCAGTTTATCGCACATCAGAACCACGCAGAAAAAACGCATTGGCAGCAGCGCTGACTAAACCTTTTTTTGAAAACGACCCAGTAAAAGACTTTATTTAGTAGAGCTAACCAAAAATTGTGTACCCCAAACTGTGCGATTTTGCGCTTCGTTATTTTTATACCAAAGGTTTTGTCAGCGCTACCAAAGTGTTTTACCAAAGTGTTTTCTCCCCTGATTTTACTGTAACTGATAGTCTATTTGCCTATAAAAAATCTTTGCAAGAGCTCCTTTGCACCAAACTGTTCCAATAATGTTTTCCTTGATCGTTGAGAAATCATCAATTTCCCATATCCCTCCATGTTTGTTTTTCCTCGTGTGAAATAAATAATTTTTACACTATTCGCCATAAAATGTATAATAAGTACCTACCTCGAATGATTAAATTATATACGCATTATCCCATACATATGTGTCGGTACTTGTACATTAGCTGCAACAACTAGCCGTCCAATAGTGTTTTAATTTAGCCGCGCAGTAGTAATTAACAGAGATAAGCCATAAACAGATCTCCAGAATGACTTCATGTTTCGGCTCTTTTCCTGCAGTTTGCTGACAGCCAACACTGATCGCTCTTCTTTTGCAAATAAAAGCTAAAGTTTTGTTTTAGAAGTGGAAACGGAGCTCGACTGATAGTTTTTGGCAAATTTTCAATTTTACTATCGTTAAATCGAAACAAAAGTGGTATGAGACTCTGAAATTGTGCTTTTAAAGTGCATCATAGTAGTCAGCCAAGCTTACAACTTTATTTTCATTTAATTCTATTATGACGTAATGGAGAAACATTATAACGTTAGCAAAAATTCCAAAGATTATCAGTTAAGCCGACCACCTCTCATGAAAGGTGGTCTAAAAGAAGATGAGTGAATTACAGCAAAAATCAAACAAAATTCGTCAATATAGACTGAAATGTATCGAAGAAATAACTAAAGAGCGATTCAAGTTTGTATAGTAACTTTAATCCCTCTGAGTCCAGGGACCAATAAATGTACGGTACAGAAGCGGTCCCCGAAAGACGTCGGATGGTGAGCGTTTACGTGTGCTTTTAAATGGCCGTAGGTGCACACCGCACACCAATCATCTGAGTGCAGGACCGTCTCTACCGAACATTTATTGGTCCCTGGTCGCAATAATCGCAAGTTTTTTTGTTTTTTTGTTTTTTTTTAAAGTCATTGATGACCCCACTCTTTGAGAAAAGATTGCAGATCAGAGTATTTTCGTGATTTAATAGTCATGAGCTGAACTGAGCTGTGTGATCTTTTCTCATCCGGTGGAATCATTGGTGAATTAAAAATACCATTCAAAACTTGAAAGTGTTAAAATGAAAAATGTCGATGTTTAAATGTCATGAAGTGTCAAAACGGCAGCTCTGATGCGTGAGGATACGAAACGGATATCAGCAAGGACAGAGGATATCTTTGAGTTTGCACTAAGCCCGAAGGGTTTTAAGAGCCGCCTGAGAGAGTTTTATAGATGTTGTGATTGCAGCTAGCAGCATGGCTATCCTCAACCGCACCAGTCATGCATCGATGTGTGTTCTTCAGTCAATAGAGGGAGGATGATTATACGACTAAACGTATTTTATTGGATTTGTTTGACCCATTAATGGGGTGGACGGGTAGTGGAAAGAGGGTGATATTAAGAGATGGGGGTGAAGGGGGGTCCGGACTTCGAAACTCGATGACAGGAAAAGCGGCAGAGTTTAGCAGCAGAATTTTTTTTTCGCGTGTCGAGCCAGAGGGATAATTTGATCAGCGATCACGCGAACCCAGTGATCCAAACCCACCTACCCCACAACAAAGAGCCCTCGACCCTGACTTGCAAGCACAAGCCAGGCGTTGAGAGTCGCGCCCGTCAACGGCTGGATCTGCAATCCGCTCGGCTCATCCCGTTCATGTTCCAAGCTCATGTTGCCCGTCTCTCGCGACGGTGGTGGCCATGCCATGGTTTTATTCCTAAGCACCCACCAGTAGTAGTAGGTTATCGTTGTATCGATAGGGCTTTTGTCTCTCGACTTTTCTGCTTACGTTTTCTCTCCCCATATTCCAATCCCTCCACTGCAATGATGCCACGTCGCACGGATCCAGATTAGTTCTCTATATATGCTCTATACATGCAGGTCGCGCTGAAAATATTCTTGGTTCGTTCAGAACTTTAAAATAAAGTCAGTAGCGTCGCTTCTGGGGAAAGGGGCACCCGCCCCCTCCCCCCCCCCCCACCTTGAGATTTGGCACGTTCCGAAATTTTGGCTCACACTGAAAATGCATGGCGCCAAAAGAAAAGAAAACAAAAAAAAATGGTTGTCAAATTTAATAAGTCTAGGTTAAGAAAGCTCCCAAAATTTCCCCGGATTTTAAAAGGAAAAAATACATTAGGGTCATCAATGACCTTGAAGGTCAGAGTTTCAGGGACTAAATGCATGAGGAGCAAGAAATAGGGATCATATTTCTTGGCAGAGATCCTGAGAAGACCTTAAATGATGCCACGTGTTTAAAGTGCGTTCTCGAATAAAACTTACCGAGCTAATGAAATTCTTATCATTTCAAAAAAAATATCTGGTGATTTTAAGGAGAATTCTTCCCGTGGAAAAATTCTTTCTTTTTGGACCTGAGTTCGACCAAAGAGTTGTAGCCAGAAGATTCGTAAACGAGAGATTTCTATCTTCTCCTCACTTCACCCTTCAAAATTATCAAAGTGGCTGCAGCTGTATTGGTATACTTTCAACGTATTTAACCGACTCGTTTTATTTTGTATTTTTTTTTTTTTTTTTTTTTTTTTTTTTTTTTTTTTTTTTTAAATATTGACTGCCTTGGACCCGCGAAATACGAAAGGGTAGAAATATGAGGTCAAATAAGAAAGTATTTAGGAAACGCATATTTTTATCTTCTGACAGTGCATTCAACGAATGAGACATAGAAATTTCCGCATAGAAAGTTCAAAAAACTACATCAGCGCCCGTCTAAGGATGTGTCTAAGGATGTGTCATCTTGTAATCAGTATGTGTGAGAATCGCGCGAATCTAAACAGCTGTCATTTCGCAAAGTTAAAAAAAAAAAAAAAAATTGATTCGAATTTGAAAAGGAGGGGATGGGGTTAAGGAAGCTGAATGCTCTTGAATCGTTTGAGGATTTTAACGAAAGGGGAAGTCGACAGTCGTCGGTGAAAATTCATCGTCGGTGGAAGGATGAGGAAGAGGAAGAGAGAAAGAGAGGAAGAAGCACGAACGCCACGCCACGCCGCGGTCTAGGGAACCCTGACGAAGAGAACGAATAGAGTCAAGTTGGGAACCGGGACCGTATGAACTGAAGATTAGACATCGGGAAGAGATACAGGGCGCTCGCTTTATGGCCTCTACTAAACAAAGCTTGTGGGAACTTTCCTTTGGAAATCTGAATTGGAAATAAAAACGAATACCAGGTTTAACACCGTGCTCAAGTGCTTTGAGAAGGGGCTGTGCTAAGTACTCCCCGATCCGCCGCCACGCCAGAGCTGAGAGTCCCGTGATCCAGAAAATACACAGCAAGAGAGCGGGATTAGCAGCTTCTCGGGATGGGAGGGTATGTCGGGGGAGACGGGAATAATACCTTTTGTTAAAGGCCAGAAGATTTCCATGCTATAGAACAAGAGGAATTAAATATACACATACACTCCGCATTATACGTATTCGCGCTAGTTGCACTTTCTTCCACCCACTCCCATCCCACCCCCTTTTTCTCTCTCTCTCCGACCCCCTAACACCGCAACTCCCCCATCAAACGAGAAAAACGTTTCTCGATTTCCTCCTCACAGTCATCTCTCTCTTCTTCGCAATTCTCTTCCTCGACCCAGCTCCAGTTCGCACATCCCTCATCCTAATACCTGTTTTATTCGCCGTTTTCAATTCCGCGCTAATTTACAGGGGAGGAAGTTTTTACCGAGATTCCCTTAGCTCTTATCCTTCCTTTAAGCCAGCCAGCAAGTGAAAGCTTTTTTTGGATTACCCTAGCGCCCCGGAATGCCCCGCCCAAATCATCGGGAACAATGGCTCTCGAACGGCGCACGGCGGCTCAAAACTCCATGCTTCAGGAGCCTCGGTCAGGTACCCTCAATCCGCTTAATTCTTTCGACGAGATATTCCGGATCTCGAAGAAAAGCCTCGGCGCGGCGCCGTGCACGCCGCGCTGATGGCCTAGCCTACCAACAACACCCTCTGCAACCCTGAATAATGGCTCTTTATTTTCATCTCATCCAGTGCTTACAGGGCGGGCGGCAGAATCACGATTGGAGCTATATAGTACACTATTCTGAAATCCCCTCACCCTATCCCTCCTCCTTAATGCCAACGAATCAAGTGGATTGCAATTGCAACGACCCCCCCTTTTTTTTGCACCATAAATTTCTTCTCGTTGAACCGAGATTTGAAGGTAAGTAAGGATAGAGTGAAAACTCTCACAGGAGTCGTGAAACAGCGTTTTTAAGGGGTCTCTCCACCTGCGAATTTAAAAGCGCGAATTGACTGCTTGAGCCAATGGGCTTCTTTGTTGTCAATACATCAGACTCGACCTATCGACTGCAAGGCAGCTCATTGGCTCAATCAGTTTATTCGTGCTTTTAAATTCGCAGGTGGAGAGACTCCTTTAGTCAGGGCGCCACTCAGTAGGTAGCGCTGACTGTTCATGTGCATTAAGCAAAAATACTCTGGGCAGATTTGAGGCACACTTCATTTTTGCCGATTTGAGAAAACAACAGTCAACACCTGCCTGATTTAGCCTGGTGTCAAATGGTCACGAGAAAAACAAATGAAAGGGGGGAGATAGTCAGGAGATGAAAAGGAGAGTTCCTCCTCCATTCACAACTAGGCTTAATCGGAGCTGTTGGTCGTTGCACTGTTGAATCCGCGAGAGTAAAGTGAGCCTCTGCTGCAGCCAGTGTTGCCAGATCGAGGGTAAAAAGCCGTATCGTCCCCATTTAAATCAATGTAAAACGTACGGCTTTTTCACCTCAAATTGGCAACACTAGCTGCAGCCGTTAGTGCACCGTTCCTACAAGTTGTCTCTTTAGTTCTTGGACGAAAAAGCTCGGTCGGTGAATGTTGTGGATGACATTCGCTCGCGCTCATACACTTTCATGCGGAGCACTCTAGCACTACCGGCCACTTGCTTGTTCGTGCAGCTTAAATTGCATAGCTTAATTTTCGTCGGGCACCTGCTTCAGTTAGTTAGGACTAGAGTCCCTATATATGAAAGAGTCTCGCCATACGAGGTTTCATCTCTGATTGGCTGCTGGAAAGTGAAGAAGAAGAAGGGGTCTATGAAGCCTGGAGGCGCGCCTCTTGTTTACATCTTCATGGAACCATCTTCACTGCTGTCCAGCTTTGAGGAAACTTTCGGCATTTTTAGCTCGTACTGATGAAATTTGAATTAGAAATTGATGAAAATGTATTTAGAACAGAATAAAATTCACGCATAACTTTTAAAACAGGTAGTGAAGCTAACGGGTATTGGAGGTTCCTGACAAAGATTACTTCCACACGAATACATGTATAAGCAATCTTTGTCGGGAAGATCGTTGGATAAAAATGTAAGCAAGAGGCGCGCCTCCAGGCTCCTCAGACACCTTCTTCTTCTTCACTTCTGTTCACGTGTCTTGACTCTTGCATATACAGGGACTCTAGTTAGGACGACCACCGTCGACCCTTTCCGAACGCTAGTAAGCAAACGCTGTTTCGATCCTATGCATTGAGTTTTTTTCTCCATCTCCACTTACTTTATGACTCGGATCAATCTTGAGAATCTACTTCGTCGTGTTTTTTTTCATCATACTTCTAGACCAAATTCATCATCTTGTAGACTAGGCGTTTCCATCCCTTTGCTCTCCTCGAAGTATCCATCAATGGATTAATATAACTGCATAGTTTTAAACAACCAAGGTTTGAAAAATTCTCAAAACGTGTATTTTTATGTGGATCCTACAGCGGTGGCAAGTCTTGCAGTCGTACGCAGTTATGAGTTTTCCCATTTAAACTTTCATGAAGTATCGATTTAAGTAGGCGCAGATTGTCTCCCCTAAGAATCGATTCATTCATGTAGATTTAAATGGATGACGAGTCGCCACTGGCACTGCTCTAGGGTTAGCGAAATTATGTTTGAAGTCTATGCCTTTACTTTAAATTGGGTTAATGCCACTCTTTTTTCTTTTCATCCTATCGTACATTTTCCCAGCCCACTGTGAGAGTAAATGGCTCTTTTAAGCCTATTTTTATGGAAGGGCAGTCATCAATTTGACAAAGCTATTATCGAAGTGTGGTGTGCTCAGGAAAACAGATTGCACCATGCTACAAACATATCAGAAAGTTAGAAGTTTGACGGACCGCAAAGTCTAGACCCTGTCTTTTGAATTCAAACAAAAATTTGGGCTCAAAAGGGTTGAAATTCAAAAATCTGAAACAAAAAATGTCTGAGTCTTGCTACTATGTCATCGAGTACCACTCATCAATTTTTGTTCACGAAAATACGTTTCATCTCACAAAATTAACAAGTGTCCCGTTTTTTGCCCATGCACCCCATAGTGCGGCGGCGGGCAACGCACGCGCTGGTCGGCCGGACTACTGATTTTAACACACATTTCCCATAGACATTCTATACATTTTCGTCAATAAAATCTAAACGTGCAAACTTGTGCAGCTGATTGTGGACTCATTTTAAAGCTAAAGATGTGTAGAATAACATGGTGTAAATAGTTTTGCCGCCATTTTGAGCCATTTATTTAAAAGTCTATCTGAAAATAAAATTTTAGATTTAACATTGGTGCGTACTTCCGAATCTTATTTAATGCATAAATAAAATAATTTAATCGAGTTTTTAACTTTTATTGTTAGTTTTAGTCATATAGTAACTGATGAAAAAGAGGAAAGAGAATTTGAATCGATTCTGATTATTTTTGAGCATTATTTAGTTAGAGTCAAAAATTTCAGATTTTGGCCTTCTCGTTGCATACCATGATTTTGAGGTGGTTTTGGCGAGGATGTAAGATTTTAAATTATCTTAAAATGATTCATTATGATTCATATACATCCTTTAGAGTCCCCTTAGGCCAAAAAAAACATGAAAAAGTCGAAATCCATAATTACGTCCTATGTCCCATTTTTAGCCCGGTCGTCCCATAGTGCGCCGCGCTGATGGCCTAGCCTACCAACAACACCCTCTGCAACCCTGAATAATGGCTCTTTATTTTCATCTCATCCAGTGCTTACAGGGTGGGCGGCAGAATCGCGATTGGAGCTATATAGTACACTATTCTGAAATCCTCTCACCCTATCCCTCCTCCTTAATGCCAACGAATCAAGTGGATTGCAATTGCAACGACCCCCCCCCCCCTCTTTTTTTGCACCATTACTTTCTTCTCGGTGAACCGAGATTTGAAGGTAAGTAAGGATAGAGTGAAAACTCTCACAGGAGTCCTGAAACAGCGTTTTTAAGGGGTCTCTTCACCTGCGAAGAATTTAAAAGCGCGAATTGACTGCTTGAGCCAATGGGCTTCTTTGTTGTCAATACATCAGACTCGACCTATCAACTGCAAGGTAGCTCATCATCAATGGATTAATATAACTGCATAATTTTAAACAACCAAGGTTTGAAAAATTATCAAAACGTGTATTTTTATGTGGATCCTACAGCGGTGGCAAGTTTTGCAGTCGTACAGTTATGAGTTTTCCCATTTAAACTTTCATGAAGTATCGATTTAAGTAGGCGCAGATTGTCTCCCCTAAGAATCGATTCATTCATGTAGATTTAAATGGATGACGAGTCGCTACTGGCATTGCTCTAGGGTTAGCGAAATTATGTTTGAAGTCTATGCCTTTACTTTAAATTGGGTTAATGCCACTCTTTAAGAAGTGAATCACTGGTCATCCCGTCGTCCATAGCCGATGCTAGGAATTTGTCTCTCTTTTTTTTTGTCTATTTTAGCGCATGTGTTAGAATAGGATGGAAGGAGGGTCTGTCACATGACTTCAGCCCCTGATCCTGTTCTATTGTAACACATGCTGTCGAATGAGCAAAGAGAGAGAAAAACAAGATTCTGGATATGCTTTTGCTTTCGTCAAAATTATTATCTCGCGTTATTCTATTCCGTTTCGCAGATGCTAGCACCGTATCAGTTGCGTCGCGTTCAATCTTGCAACACTACATTTCGTCCATTTAAAGCCGTGAAAAAAAAACCTCGATTGGAGGGAACACAAGTGGCAAGTGGCCTGCCAAATAGTTCGAACTTTTTCACGGGTTTAATCGGACAAAGAAACAATTCTGCCAAATCACACACGACGAAGCTGCTTTCACCAAGTTAGAACTATCCCTTTTGTTATCTTTGAATTCAAAATTTTTCGGAATATTTTGCGTGTATTTCACACGAATTTTTCTCACTAAATAGTTAAATTATGATTCATTGTTTAAGGTTGTTGTTTCAACTTTTCTACCATCCTTTGCAGGAAGCGTATACTTTCATAACATTTACTCATCTAAATGTGTTCACTGTAAGAATCGATAACTTAGGCTCATAGTCGGATCGTCCATTGTTTCCCTTCATTCGTGTGTTCCTCGTAACTCCATTTATTCCGCTATTCAATTCCAACACCCTTTTTCCAATAGCAAGCAAATACCCAAGGTGATCCGATGATGTCTGAGACCTCACGCCTGCTTAGTCTTCGTCGACCCGGGTGGAGGATGGAGGAATTGTTAGACGGTGAGTCTCAGCATCAGCTTCAGCGACGATGCTTTGGACGAAGGTGGGGGTAGGCAGGTGTGAACAGGTGGGTATTGTAATGGGAGTCTCAGTTAAAGCGCCGCGTCTGAGCGCAGAGAGAAGAAAATGAGAGATGAGTGGAGAGAGGAAGATGGAGGTGGGAAGAGAGTGTGTGCGTGTATGAGAGAGAGGGGGCATAGAGTCAGAGAGAGTGAGAGAAACTGTAAGTAATGCGCAGATTTTCCGGAAATGCGTAGCAGAATTCGGTTGAGAGAATAATTGATGAAGACGTGGCGTGGGAGACCGAGAGTCCCTCCCCATCCAAAAGTGGGCGGAAAGGTTATAGGTGTTTTGCTGGAGGGGGGAGGCTGGATGAAGGTGGATGGAAGTTGGATCCATCGTCGTCGTCGGATAGTGAGAGAGGAGAGGAAGGGAGGGAGAAGAAGAAAAGAGAGTGGGAAAGCAAAGCAGGGGCCGTAGCAAGTGCAGGAGGCTGGAGGAGTATGACGAGTCGAGAAAGATTCGCCTAAGCCCTGCCTGGAGAGAACAATCAGGTGTGAAAAATCTTGTAAGAGGAGCAAAGGAAAGGTGTCGCTCATGTCTTAGCAAGTTCATATTCATCAGAAGATTTATCCTGTTGGGCCCCGCGCCGCGCCCGCCCGCTTCTTCGTGAAAAGTTCGCATGATGTAGAACTACTTATATTCTCCGGTGCTTGGGCTGTATGGGGGGTAGGTAGACTGGGTAGAGGAACAGAGGAACATAGGAGCAGAGCAAAGGAGAGAATCCAGGAGCAGGAGCGCTCTCTTCCTCACGCTGACGCTGACGCTCACTCACGGCTTTGATTAGGTTGAGTAATTCAAGGGGCCATGAGCAAGAACCAAACGAAGTAATGCGATTTTCTGCTGGATTTGTGATAAGATTCCCGTGCTCGGTGCTCCCGCTCTCTCGTCGCTCACTCGCAACAACTCTGACGTTATATTTGACAGACGCTACGCCAAGCGCGAGATGACGTTGTCTACCGTCATCGCTGCTCCGCCGTGCCGCGCCGTTCGTTCACTGTCTTCTTCTTCGTATGGTCCTCCTCTTCCCTGTAGTCGCTCCTGTAGCCTTCGTAGTCGCTCGCTCGAAGGGAAAAGATTAAAATCGGGGGAAACAAAAGAAGAGCTAAGCTTTTTACTAGGTCGCATTCTTGCGGGGTATTATAAACAAGACACAAGTAGGGGCCATTGTTTTTTCTTAATCGGCTGAAAAGTTTTGATTATTCTAAATTAAGCTAACATTCACCTCCTCTCTTTTTCTTACAAGAATACCAAATAATCGGCTTAAGTATTGTTCAGCTTGTTTTAAGTTGTAAGCGGAGTTAATGGAAACGTACCTCTCCCTCTCCCCCGAGTCCCTTTCCTTTCTCTCTCTTTCTCCATTCGTCTCCACGGTTCTTTCTCCTGCACTTTTTCTCGCAGACCCCGCCCCCTGACCTCCTGCTCGCCTCCTCCCTCCAACTCTATCTGGATTGCGGCCGTTATGAAAAACCCAACTTTCTTATTTTGCAACTCAACTTTTGTGCCCGAACTGGGATCGGCAAATTAGCGCTTTGAAAATATATATGTTTGTATATACTTTGGCTCATTTTGTATATACATACATTTTTTCCCTCTCTCCCTCTCTCCTTTTACGCTGAAAAACGTCCCCTTGGTTTTCTTCTCCTGATCTAAGCCTGGCTTAGGTATAATCAAGCCCTCGCTTGCGCACGCTACTTTTCACTGAGCTTAAATACTTGATATCTGCGAAATTTCTCGAATGTCATTAGGTAATACAAAATTAATTTTATTTTGTCGTTTCCTGCCTCTCCACCATGATTTTCATGTAGCTTTCGGGTATTATCTATTTTCTGTTGTTGATTTTGTATGACTTATTTTTGACAGACTTGGATGGATTGTTTCGATGGGAGTAAAATTAGGCTCGAGTATAATGTAAAAGAAAGTGTATACTTTGTTCATCGTTTATTTGTTCTCTGCTTCGGTGAAATTAGTATGAAACTAATTTTTCATAACTTTTTGAATTGATCACCGGATGGTGATAGTACATTTTGTACTAGGGTATTTTTCCTCGCAGCGAACAAGATTGATTCAGTTAAAAACGCCATGGCTTAACTCATTCAATCGAAATAATTTTCGCTTTTCTAAAAATAAACTTTGTCGAACAATTCAACTGTGGCTGCTGTCTGTGGAAAACTTCTTCGAATGCTCAAGAATGAAGCAAACCGAGCACGAGCTCTTCTTTTGTTTATTTATACGTTACACGCCCAAAACCTAATCGATGTAGAAGTCTGTTGTGAGTTGAAAGTTGGAAATCAAGGCACTTTAAGCTTAATTTGGGGAGTCCCATTTTTGTTTTTTGTTTGGTTTTTTGTTTTTTGTTTTTTTTTTTTTATTTTAAGCATCAACAAAAATATCATTAACTGCCCAAGTCAATCTGCATTTAAGGTCTTTTTGTTAATTTGTACAGTTTTTCCATAAAACCATTTGCAATCAGTAATGATATAATGGGTGTGATTTCAAAGAAACAATAAGTGACTTGAGGCACCTCCGCACCTCTAAGATTTCGAGTTTTCAACTTTTTTCTTTTTCAGATGTTCTAAGTCATCATTCACTCCAACAACCTAGAAAAATATTTTAGATCGACACTCACTCCGATTGCCAAAATGAATGACCTCTGTTGAACTTTCTACAGTCGCTTCTCTGAACTCGACTTTGTTTCAGATATTTGCTCAACTGTGTATTTCAGCAAGTTTTTTTTTTCAAAGGGGTCGAGAGCATCTTAGACAGACATCCTCAACTGACTCTGAAGTGTGGGTGGAGGTTAAAAAAATCTTTCAGAAATTCTGACATTTACCCATAAAGGCGGTTCCTTTAGTTCTCCCAGAATCGCCTTTCAACGTACTCGTAAAGTAGCTGTGTGGCTAGCTGGGGCACAGTAGTCTTTCTATCGCGGGCCAAGCGCGAAAATCAATCTCACGATTATTGATCGAAAAATGAAAATGTATTAAGGCAAACCAAGCCGAAGAAAGTGTACATTAAACATTTGAGAAAGCATTGGCTGAGAGCAGTGGGAGAAAGAGAGTGAGAGGGAGGGGAGGGGATTTCTGAAAGGGGGAATGAAGTCGGATGGCCGGGACTCGGAGCAAAGGAGGATTTGCGAGGTTATTAAAGGAATATCTGTAAAGCGGCTTGGCCGGACCAAGAGGTTAGCGAGAGCTAAGTCCAGTTAATGCCCGGCAAGTCTCCGCTGACCACAACGGAGGCTACATCCAGAATGGCGGTAGTTTTAATCCAGGTGTTAAGCTCAGCGTCGATTCTAATAAAATCCGGGTTCTCGCCGCCGACGCCGCGCAGCGCTGATGAACGGTGAACGCTAAAGCGTTGAGCATAGGAGAAAGATCCTTGGTCTCGGTCGTCGCGTTGCGTCGCGTCTGTGCTGCTTGCTTTGCGCCCAACGTGGGGCGTAGTAGCGTCCATCGTGGACGCGGACTATGTGGTGGTGGTTGCAGCTTGGGCTTTCCAACCCCTTGATCCAGTGTTTGTTTATATCGGTGGGTAGTCTTAGCTGAAAGGTTTCTAACTTATTATTACGTATGCAAGGAATATTCGCTAAGTTTAATCTTGTTAGGTAAGGATTTTAGAAGAAGCCATTCACCCAATCTTATTTAGCTCTTTGATTCTGTGCAACCGTATTTCCGTCTTTCTACGCTAAGACGGATTTCCCTTTCCCCGCACCCCCTAAATACCCTGTGACGACCTTGTTGGATTCCCATTTCTCAGCGCTCGCCTGTGAATACTCCTGTTTCTTTTTTCTCCTCCTTGGTTAGCCCCCGTTTCCCTCGTTGACCTCCTTTTCCATCGCGCCGCAACCCGCAACTCGCCACTCTCTGGCTTAATGAGATTCCTCGTTTTCTGGTCCTCTCCGCCCAATCCACCCTCCCGCAAACCCCATCTCACCCCCTCGCTAGTTTCACTACCCGTGGACAGGCCCGCGCTCTACTCTTCCTCTTCCGGCCCTCAAATCTTAGGTTAAGTCGATTCCTGCTATCTCGGCTAAACTAGATAACCGTGATCTTGTTAAAAGACTTCGGCCCGCTCATCAGCCTTTATTGAGGTGTTGACGTATTTTCCTCCATCGCAATGACGTCATCACGATCTATCAGTCAAATGAATACTTTTTAAAATGAAACTCTCAAAGGAGAGGGGCTCAATACGCTTGCGTAAGGTAATCACCCCAGTAGCCGGCACCCATTTTTACAGTGTGAAATGTTTTAGCTTTGTGGCAATACTGGTGTTTTGTGTGGTTTTTTCTGCGACCTCAGTGTGAAACATTCTAAAAGAAATACGCATAACACCAAAATTGCCACTTTGCAAATTTTCACATTGTGAAAAATAGTTGCTGGATACTGGTGCTTTTAGGGGCGCCCACTACCGGGGTTTTTACCTTATTTAGTTTTTTTTTTTTTCCCCCCTTTTCTTTCCTTGGCAGCAGTATAATTTTTCCGTAATTTTTCAAAAATGTTACAGTGCTTGAGAAAATAGAGGCTAGAGTGAGCTTAATAGTACGTTTCGACCCTACAGTGCACGTAAAACCAGGGGTTTTCTCTTCTATAGCTGTCGCATTATCAGAATTTAGGTAGGTGGAGAGAACGATATTTTCTCTTAAATTCGGTGTCGCGGCGTAGTGGCAGCTCGTGTAATTTGGCATCCTTATAATTTGTCTGTTGAAACTTAGGTAAAATAATCGATTCCTGAGGAGGCTGACAGTCTTCTGAAAATCGACTGTTTTATCTAGGTTTGAACGATCGCTGCCAAATTTCACGAGCCACTACCAAGCTAGTTGTGGTAAAGATAAAAAAAATATATATCTCTTTGGCGAAAAATGACGTGCAACAATTTTGAGCTTGACTGAACCTCGGAATTATGCGGAGCGAGTGACCTTGAAATTTCAATGCTCGGATTCAGAACTTGAAATTTCGTGTTTCCGCTGCGCTGTAAGATCATTTTACTCCCGCTAAAAGTTTTTCAGTCAACCTCAATTTTTTCATGTGGAAAGGCTTACAAATATATGCAAAAGTCATGCAGAGGAACGTGACCAACGCAAATTTTAACTCCCCCCCCCTTTACCTCTTCAAATCAATCAAAATTACCAGGAATCTGCACGAAAAAGGGATTGCGTTTTTGTGTTCCCCGCCGTTTTAGGTCTATATTTCTTCATGATTACAGGTTTGTGTGGACGGGATGACTCAAGTCTTAATAGCACCATTCGTTGACCCTTAAATTTTTTTATCAAAATCGTCGGAATTTTTTGCCTCTCGGGCGATATATGTTTGAACTTGGATATTATTGGATAGTGATTAGCGTGAAAGGATCGTGAAAACTTGTAGTAGCTGAGACCTTTAGCAAAGACAACGTCTCATAAAAAATGATGCTGTTTATCGCATTTCTCATAATTTCAAAATTTAATTTTCGCTCAACCTCAATATCTCAACTTCAACTTTGTCAACTCTGCACTGTCAAAATTGGATATTTCAGTTGTTATCTCACTTTATTTTCTTTCAGTTCGAGACATGGAGTATTAATGATGAGTTAACATAAGTTAAAATCAAGTTTTGTCGGAGCGTGTCAGGAAGCTGAAAAAACTTCGGCGCGAAACGAAACTTGAAGCTTCCAGCTCCTTATCACCCTGACGTTTTCTTCACGAGATAGCCATGTAGAAAAGTATTGAAGATAATTACAGTCAGACTTTGATTCAAACGGTGTTGCTAGATCTTTTGTTTTAATCCATATATTTTGCACTGATCTAAGGGAGAAATATTCGTGTGAAATCTTAAGTCTGACAACACTGGATTCAAAGCAAGAGCTATTATTAGGAAGCAAATGTCGGGGTTGGCAACTCTGAATCGCTCGAAGGGAAGTAGCGGTTGCAGATGCAGCAGATTGGTTGTGTACATAACATTGAAAAATGTAGGGAAGAGTGTGAAAACCGAGAAGTGGGAGTGAGTGGTAGATGTGGATTGTAGTAATCAGCCGTGAAAGAGTCTTGCAAGAATTTCTCTTCACAATAATATTGTGATTAGGTTGAACGCGAATATTATTAGGGTGGGGATGCTATTATACCGTTGGATTCCACGCGGTGGCGGCGGCGGGCGAGTTGTGCAGTGGGAGTCGAACTGAAGTGACTGTCACCCTGATAAAAGGCGCAGCCACCACTGACACTATCTGCTTATTAAAAGTTAGCAATGAGTGTCTCATTTTTGTTAAACTTGTGACAAAGCCCGAGCGTTATCGGCCCTCCGCGTCGCTCTTGCGCTAAAGTGTGACAAGCTGCAGGAAATGAAGAAGCTCTCCTGTCACAGTTGTACCGCGGTGATCGTCTTCGATAACTGCAGCTTTATTTGCTTAAATACATTTCTTCTTCGGCGAAGCTCTCTTTGACAACCGAATTCTGGCTTCTGCCCGCAGTTTTTCATCGTTCTCTCCGTCTCTTATTCGCCACCGAGCTGACTCCTCCTATCCCTTCTCTTCCTCCTTTTCCATCTCGCCATTTCTCTTACTCTTCCTCTATCTTCTTTTTCTCTAACTCCTAGCCGAATGTTGAAGATTTTCCTCGACAACATTAAATTCAATGAAATCGTTCCGATAACTCCATTTCCTCTCGAAACGATGTTTTGCTCCTCTTATCTCTCGATTCGGTCCTTTTCCATTTTTCTTTGCACTCCGTACTTTTTTAGTATCAGTAGGCGCGTTCGCAAAAGCCTCTTAAATAAACTCATTTCCTAATGATGTGAGCTCCCCTTTCCCCATTCGTTTCCTTTCTCATTCCTGATTCTTGGCTCACCCTCGACTTGGCAATAAAAATCAGGTAGCTTTCCTTATCTGAATTACCATCGATCTTCCACTTTTTTGCGTTCTTCTCTGATTAACATTACTTTTCATTTAACTCCCTACCTCCCATATGCTATTCATAAAGCATCTATGTCATTTTTCCTCTTTCTGATACTTCGTAAATTCTATTGCCAACGCATTCCTGCATGAGAGTTTACACCTTTACTGAAATAAACCTCAAATCAGCCATTTTCCGGATGAAAATTGGTTTGACCTGAATCAACAGAAAAAACTACAACTTTGTTGAATTAAAAAATTGCATAAATTTTTGTTGTCTTAGGGAATACGTTTTTGTTGCTTATGAAAACCTGACCCTACTTCAAAAAACTTGCTTTATGTTGTCTTAAAATAAACACTAATACTCTTTCGGTGTAGTGAGTATCTCGCCAAATATTTTGGAGCTAGGAATTTTCTTCAGTTGTGCTTCATTAGCCGCGTGACTTTTTCCAATGAACTCTGAAAGGCAAAACTGAAACCTTGGGCAGTAGTGTCGGACATTTCTTGAATACTATATTAATTTTATCCGTCTAACTTTTTTCTGATTATAATCGAACGATTTCTGACAGTTTTGTTTATATGTTTATTTCAGGAAAGTCCCTACCCGTCCACTGTGTTGTCGAAATAATCAATACTCTTCAGTCATGGAAAACAGAGGGTCAAGTTGAAACTGACAGTTACGTCATAATTCCCGCCAATACGGTGTTCTGTGATTTAGTCCAAGTGGCATTGCATAGGTTAGGTTACTCTAGAGAAAATGCAGCAGCAGCCAAAGGTAAACATTTCTTACCTGATTCAAAAGTAGCACCAAAAGAGCCTTGAATTTTTAAGTGGCATTTGGAAATTTTACGATTGACAAGTATTTTTTTATCTTGGAAATAACCTAATAAAATGGTATTTTTTTTTATATTTATATCACACCCAGCAGTGGCAGATCCACGGGGGCACGTGCCCCCCCCCCCCCAGAAGCCTCAAATTTTGCCTTTTTTCTATAGAAAATAGCCCAAAATCGCTTCCACCAACGCTTCAAATTTCAAAATTTCACAGGCGTGCCCCCCCAGAAAAATTTTCTGGATCTGCCTCTGACACCAGGTACCACCCTTCAACCAAGTGTAGCATGTTTAGCATTTTATCTTCGAGTTTTTTCTAATATTATATTTTTTACAATTTTTTGACAACTTCAGATAAGACACCTATTGAGAGCTTTAAAGAAAAAATAATCTTCAAGTAATTGCATTTTCAAAGCTCTGCTTCCACGAGGAAACAGTTACGTTGAAAGTTAAATTTAAAAGAAAAGTTAAATTAAAGTTATTTTTGGAAGTTAAATTTTGCTGGTCCCCTCTCTGAAAAGAAGTTTGAAAAAATCGAAATTTCCTCAATCCAATTTTAACTATTATACTCTTTTGTTGTGTTTACAGGATCGATTGTGATTAAAAATTGGAAATCATTAAGTTTCGACAAAATATCAGACAATCCACAAGTCACTGTCGGTGATATTTTGGGGGAGCTTACAACCGTAGCCACTCTCAAAATTCAAATTTTCCGGTAAATATTAACTCTGCATTGTTTAATCAATTTTAAATAATTTTTCTTGTGGATCCTTGATTTGACAACTTATACTTGTGCGATGTCTTGAGCAATCTCTTGAGCGATGTGCAGCTTATGACCTTTCATTCAAGTAAATAATCAGAGCTGCCGTCGTTTGTTAATTTACTGGCAATTTTTAATTCGTCGATGTTTCAACCAGTTTAACGAAAGGTTACACTGTTCATTTCCGTATTTAACAGTGTAATGAGCGAAAAATCTTGGATCTGTTACTTTCTCTAAATCAGTGGACTCACTTTTAATGATAAGAATAGCAGCAATTTTTTTAAAGTCAGTGTCGACTCCTTCGGTTGAGAGGAGATTGGAGGACAGAATATTGTCGTGCATTACAGTTTTACGCTGATATGGATTTTATAAGTTTTCTATCTACCAAAATTCCGGTAGATGAAGAATGGGGTAGTGATCAACGGATCTTTTCTATGATTACTCGTGGTTTTGCCCAAGCTTTTTTTTTTTTTTTAAATTTTAGTAGAAAAATGTGGTAAAATAAATGAAAAAAAAACATCGTTTTATGCTTCCCTCATTAAATGTCATATCATTTTATTTCTTCTAGATCTCGACCGGACGTTATCACAGAAATGAAAGACAAACTCTTGAGGTTACTTTTAATGCAGTCTCATAATCATCTCATCCTGTCTGGCTGTCCCCTCGATGAGGTAAGATTATATTTTGTGAATCTCTCTCTTGTATTATTTATATTTTGTCATTTTCATACTGAATGCTGACCCAGCATTAGGAAAAGCGCCACTATTTCTCCTATGGAGTTCATTTCTGAAAAGAAATGTATCATGATTCTAAATTAAAATGTATCAATATTCTTGAAAATCTGCATGCTGTACCTTAGAAATAGCTTATCGAAGCGTGATCAAGTTATTTGATCACAAGAGTATGAGGTCTTACAGATGGCCTACCTTCAGTTCCAGGAACTCTCTCGAAACCGTCTTTTCGTCGACGCGGCGCGGCGGATAAGTAGACATAAAAAACGACTGGCGGCACCTATGAGGCTCTCTTAAAATTTACCCCCAGCCACTAAGTGATCCATCAATATTTATAAGAATTTCTAATCCATACTTGTTCTTGATTTTAAAATTACTGATAATAATGTATCATTGATTTTCTCTTATTTTAATTCGTAGCTGACTTTGTCACAGTTGGTCCGAACCCAGTGCAGCCCTTTGGCTTTGGGCGAGCCTTCGGAAGAAATTCGGCGAAAATTTGATGCGTGGTGGTACATGCAAATACCGAAACCTCCCAAAATGCCAGTTTTTCATCAGTCACCACCTACCTTTGAAAAACCCATCGACAAAACTCCAGACGAACGAGTCCATCCAGTTCTTCAGGTAAATTACTCTCCACGCTGTTAATGTTAATTATTTTACCCTTAAAATTTTTCGAAAAATAATTGGTATCTTTTTATCTTCCATTTTAGTCATCTTGATGTATCGACCATTAACAGCTTTAGTTCAAAAATATCCTGGTTCAATGTGTTTGTCACCAACTAAAATTTCCAAGTAGAACAACTGAAATTCAAACGACATGGAAACTATTGCAACTTTTCTGCAGTAATTGAGTTTTTGACTTTAAATAATTATTTCAGAACAAAATTAAGGGCAGAAACTTGATTAAACAATTTAATCAATTTCCCGATAGATTTCGAGGTTATCGTTTTTCTTATTTTCTACGAGACCTTCAATTTTCACACACATATGTTGGGTCCTAAACGCATCATTATAGATCATAATCGTGCTTATATTTGTAAAATCGCATGCCAAGGTAAAGATCTTAATCTTTGTAAGGTTGATAACTGGTGTGTCACCCCAGAATTTACCATCCGCAACAGTTTAACTTTTTTTTACTCAAATTCGGAACCGTCATTTTTTAGCGATGAGAGGTGGGTAAGAGATGTTTAACACCTTACCCTTCCCATCGCAAAAAACTTTTGGGGGGGGGGAATTAAAGTTTTGTATGAAAAATCTAGTTTGAAAATATGTTCCGTTGGAGACAGTCACGGTGGAATGCCCTTTGTATAATCCAACCTAAGTATGTGCCAGTAAATTTCCAATGTGTGATTCTTATTGCTTTTACGAATTTAAACTCATTCCCAAAAAGTATCTAAAAGTCCAGTCACCACTATCGTAAAGGTTGCATGGAACTGTTCCTACTCGTTGAACAGAAATCAATTGTCTTCATTCTCCACGTAGGCATTGCTGTCAGGTTTTTGTTGACCCAATAATATCATGGCTACGACGTTTTAAGTCATTCAGTGGTTCTCAACAAGTTATTAATTAACTTTTGTTTTTGTCTTTTTTATGTTGTTGTAGACTGTCGAAAGCCAATATCGAACACAGAAAACCAGGATGAGGACGAGTTTTGACCCTGAATTAGAACTACCAAAATTGCAAAGATGGTTCATTGAGAACCAACATCCAAGTCGACAACAGGTATGAACCGTTTACTTTTAATTTGAAATAATATGTTTTTATCTCATATAGCATCTGTTGTGCGGCTCTATTAATAGTCTACTGAAGAGAGCAAAAGCTTGCTTCTTTGTCTATTCAGTACCCACATCTCATGTATCCACTTAATCTTTTCTCATATTGCATAAATACTAGAAACATTCATCTACATTAATTGAAAGAAGAAAATTCTTACGTTGTCTTTTTTATCATTCCTGTTGATATTTATCTTTCAAATTTTTAGTGAATTATTGATTGAACAATTAATTGAAAGGATACAGTGCGTTGCTTCCAAAAATTTTTGGACGAATCGATCCGTTATCATGCAAAGCAAAAATTCCAACTGGCTCTATGATATCCTTTTTACTATCTTCGTGCAGTCGAAGATCTAAATTGACGAAAAATATGTTTGAGAGGACCGAAATTTGCCAGTCGCACATCTGATCTGCGGGAAAAGCATGCTCTGTGCCCTTTTTTAACTTCCTCTATATCACTTACTGAGCTCGTTTAGCTAACAGTGGCATGAACTGAGTTCAAAATTGAAAACTGGGCAGAAGCTTCCTGTCGAGGAAAGATGAAAGAGCGCATTTGTGACTGGCTCAATTCAATACTTTCAAACCCTTTTTTTCGTCAAATTTTCTCCTTAGCTACGCGATAATAGCACTGAGCATCTCCAAGGGCCTGGTAGAACTTTTACTCAGCATGATGAGAAAAAGATCGATCTCAACATAAAGAAACTGCAAAAAAGTCTGCAGTTTATGTGGCATTCAATGTCAGGACTCAGCTTATGAGGCATTCAATGTCAGGACTGTCCCTAAAGTAAGGAGTGAGACTTATTAAATGTGTGTTTTCCGAGTTCTTTTCAATTTTTAATGCTCCGAAAGCAACATTTGAAATCTGCATCTTTGCCTGGTAAAAAAGTATTCAAACTTTCAAATTAAGACAGGGTTTTTTTTTTGTTTTGTTTTGTAGATTCAACAATATGTTATGGAACTCAATAGTTTAGATTCAAGACGAGGACGTAAACCCTTGGATATAAACAATGTTGTGTATTGGTTTAAAAATGCTAGAGCGGCCCAGAAGCGAGCAGAAGTTCGCAACTTGTCTTCAGGTATGATCACTCGTGTTTTTTTAAGGTAACTCAGGTCAATGAGTTAGGTGCAATCCCATATGTTTTAAATCAACTTATTTTTATTAATTTTTTATTTTTATATCGATCCACAGATTAAGGTTTTATTCATCATTTTAGTCAAATCATTTATTTGCTTTTGAAAATTTGCACAAAAGTTGAATGATATTACCTAGCTTGTTGTAAGCGTGTTACTCTTATTCTCGTATTTCTGTCGATGTTTATTTTAAGTTCAGCTGGTGATAGATCCCCTTTTTTAAAGTATTTCTCGCCTTGGTAATAATTGTTTTCGATCTAAGTAAAATCCTGACTATCTGGACTTCATCGCTTGGTATCTTTCTCCTATATGTAATAAAATTATACTTTGAAAACTAGAATCCCAAAAATGGGTCAGTTTTTGTGTAAAATTCTTTCGCTACAAAATTTGAAACAAGATGTCAAACTTTAAGTACCATTGTTAAAATGTCTGAACTGACGTAACAAATATTAGAATGCAAACATATGTAGCATTGTGTCATTATTATGAAGGGTCGGTAGGATCTATTTTTGTCGGGATATAAACGTGTAGGTTTACAAGACTGCCAATCAAAAGAAAATAAAATGAAAGTGGGCTTCTGTTTCATTCTAGCCCCTCCCATCTTTTTCACATGTCTTCGTCTGCAATTATAATCTATTCATAATGAACAGAACTATCTACCTGATAGTTTTTACCACTTTATTTAGAAAATAGTGTGTTACTGCAAAACCTCTTTCTCCTATTTAATACTCACATTTGCTAACAAGCCCGTCCCTATAATTTCTTACTGCGGTTTGCAGACTAAGGTGTGGAAGCTTTTGAATTTAGAGCCCTTTTGATGTGAGTACCGTGGCTCCATCCTGACATGTAGTCAAAATATCAGTCAGTCGGCCCCGGCCCAGTTTAAGACCAATGGTCCTTCTTCTTTAACATCAGGTTGAGTCTGGACTAATTAGATGCGAGGATTCGCAACTTCGGGCTGAGAACAAGGGACCGTCCGTCCTGAACATTTGTTTGGCCCAGGCCAATATTCCAAAGTTTTTACTGTGAAACGAAGGAATTTCTATTATTGTTTTGGTTTCTACCTATTGCTGTGGGGCCAATATTCTGTCCTAAGAATATTTCTCAAAAAGAACTCCCGACCACCCTCCCCATAAAAACCAGTTGGCAAACTAAACTTTGTATTATTTTTGCCAGGTGTCAGAATAGTAACCGAATTTTGCTCTATGTAGCCTTATGCCCGGCCATACATAATGTACACGTATTTGATCTACGTTGTTTGTATTTTAGGTCTGCATTGCCATTTCCCCATAAATGGATATCATAGCAACAGTCAAAGCCCAAGTGATACGGGAATGATGAATAAAGCGGTGACAAGTCCAGATAGTCGGGATGAGGATGAAGAGAGTCGCCTTTCGTCTCAATCGGCTCCCCTTTCGCTGACTGTAAAGCAGGAGAGGAATTCAAATGGTCAACGTATCCACGCGTCTTCGCCCCACGAGTCGGCTCGCTCGAGATCGCGCTCTCGCTCCCGTTCTCCGGTAAGTTTCGGCTTCTGAACTTCCAAGTTCAACTCTGCGTGGCAACGTGCCCTCTTCAAATAGGTGATGAAAAACTTAGTCAAATGTAAATGTCATTTATTTGCAAACAATACAAATTTTCAAAAAAGTATCTATATCCTGTTCTCAGAATGCATAAGTACCTCTGTCTTCAAAAAGAAGAGAAAAAACTGAAATGAAACCATGGATCACTTCTCCCCCTTTCATAATTACGCTTTAGACTGTTCCCGCTCTGATGTATAATTTTTTACCAAAAATGAACTTTAATGGAGTGTATACCTTTTCAGTTTTTATTAGAAAGGCACAGTAAAATTCTTTAAAGTTGAATGGTTAGCAAAAATAGAGGGCTACCATTAGGTTATCTGAACGCATTCAATTACTTTTTATCTCTGTCTAATGTCAGTAGAGAATGTTTAATTTAAAACTTTACTTCAAGAGAGTAGAATGTGAAAAAAAATCTAAAGATGAGAACTTAAGATCAAAGTCTCTGAATCTCTCTGATATCCAGTTACGGCCTCTGTTTGTCTCTAACGGACCATTTCTTGTAAAATTCCCCTAAAAAATTAGTGGTAGTAGATCTCCCCTCCCCATATATTGCCAAAAATATGACTTATTTTTACTGATTCCTCATTTGATACCGACAGCTAATTTATGTATTTTTCTTGTAAAATAAAAAATATAAAATGAGCATTAATTGAATGCACGGTATACTGAACATTAATTTTTGGACTATCAGATCTTAAAACTCTCTCTTGGAATCACCTTTATAATTTTTGATCTGGGCATCTTACTTTTCTGTCAATTGAAATGCATGAATATTTTCTTTTTTCCCCACACACACCAGAGCAAGCTTTTTAGATGAACGGATTCTATCTTTAAAATGTATCTTTACTCTCATTATGTGTTTGTTACTTGCTAACCAGAACTTTGCAACCAATTCAACTTTTTACGCTTGTGACTTTTCGTAAAAATATAGATACTTGCGATCATCTACATATTAATCATCAACTTTTTTGGAACAAATTACTTTATCATGATGCACCGCTCTAATTGTAATAACCTGCATTGAAATTATAATGCTGACTTATTATGGATATTACACCCACCCATTTTCAATGTGTCAGAAACGCTTCTGTCCTCAACCAGTGTACCCTCTCTCTAATGTTTAGTATCTACGTATTTGTTGGATTTTTAACTTTCCCCTGTACTACAAACGTGGTTTATTTTTATTGCTCTTTAAATTACCGAAGAAATTTAAAGTTTTTCGAACAATCAGTTTGGATCCATGTAAGTTTGTTAATCAAGGAGGCACAATGAAATAAACTGTGAGCATTTGTTCTTTTATAATCTATTTTAATTTTTGTAATCTAGCTCGCCAAATGTTCCGTCTGAATTGATTTTTTTTTTAGTTTTTCATTCAACCCTGTAAATCCGAAATGTACACACACATGTTTTAACAGTTTAAGTTTCATCTGTGCCGCGTAAAATATTCCTTATTAACAGATCTTGATGAATTTCTATGATGAATCAAAATACTATAAACAATGGATTTTTTATACCATAATGAATATTAATGACCCGAGAATCGTCAAGACAGTCTAATGATGTTAGGTGCTGATTGTTCTGAACAGTCAGAAGTGTAATACAGAAAGACTGATTTTTTGGATAAGAGCAAGAGCTTCACAATGTCATTTTACTCCAAAAAATAATGTACTCTCTCAAAGAATGCTACTTTCAAGAATAATGTTTCCAACTGCCAGGGACAAGGTAAATTTCATATCCATGCAACCCTCTGTGTGACGATCTACTGCTAACTGAGAAGAATATGAAATATCCAAGTAGCCTCCACTACCGCTCTACATTTTAATGTGGTAATACTCTCTGATAATAAATAATCGTCAATTTGTGGAGTTTAGTTTCTTTTTCTTTTCTCACCCTCTGAATGAAGACTGATTAAGCTAGAATTGGTACTCCTGTTTTTCTTCATTAAAAGTTTAAAAGTTTAAAATCAGTAATGATTTTAATCAATTTATTCTGAATGTATGATAGCTCATTTATTTTAATTTTCTATCTTGTATCATTCATTCATTCATTCATCAATCAATTAATTTATTTGTTTATTTATTTAATAATTTATTTATTCATATAAGTACATTTATGTGTTTAAATTTTGTCGTATGAAATCATCTATTTGTAGAATCGAAGTTCTTGTGAAGTGAAAGATCAAGTAACGTTCCAGCAGTATTTATCGATACATAGTTAGGCTCTTTCATTTAATTAATCTTACTGATTATAGATCGGTGCCCTTTTCCATAGTTTTAGCATTGTTAGCAACCACATCACCTTTTCTTAAATTCATCGTTTGATTCCTCTGTCTTTCAGATTTCCCTTTGAACTACTAAGTCAGAATTGTGTATTTGAGCTAAATGACGCGACATTAGTCATTTTAGAATAGTCATTCTATTTAAATTTTCAAAACTTTATTTATTGATTATCCCCACTAGCTTTAATGTTGTGATGAGATTTCATTTGTATCTGTACAGTAGCGGAATTTAAAAAAAAATATAATGTAAATAGCATATACATCTAATATTCATATACGCATTATATGGTATTCAAATATTCTTTGTAAAGCACCAAATATTTGGAAACAAGTGTTGGATATTTGCTGTCATCTTGGCTAGCTTTTTAATTTTTCAAGCATAGGGCATGCTTCAATTTCTTCCTTTTTTCACTCTTTTCTATTTTTAATGAATAATATTTAATCTGAGAATATTCTAATTTTCATCCAACTTACGAAAACGAACAGGAACAAGTAAAGAAATAGGTGCTAGCCGAATGTCCAGCAACTTTTCATTCAGGATCTCATCTCTGTTATTTTATGTTAATTGTATGGTTGTTCTATGTTCCTGTAATAAACAATATTTTTATTAATTAATTTTTGTATCATAATGTTATTTTGTTGTTCCCTTTCTTTGTTAGAATAAATAAAACTGTGTTGAAACTATAATCGTACCAAAGAGTTTATCTATTTCTTTTAAAAACAACTACCCTTCACAAATTCATTCCGGGAATAAAAATGAATTTATATTTTTGTCCTATTTATCGTTTAAATGTGACCTTAAAGAGAAGTATGGTCCTTTACCTGCCCGACAGTGAGTGCCGGATTTTGAGATGGAAGCAATAACAATCGATAGCTACATTCAACTCATTTATCTTTGATAAATTCCCCTCGGGCGAGTTACTCCGTCATCAGATTCCAATTCTGATTGTTTATTCCAATGACAAATGTCAAGAAAATTACAATGATTGAGATACGTTCAGTATCAGTTGAGATACAAGTGTTTGAAGTAGCGACTATTTTTCAAGTAACACAGCTTCTCTCTCTTTGCCCCACGCCCCACGCATTCAATGATTCTTCGGAAATTGTAAAAATTAAATAATGTCTTTTTTATGAAAGAGTGGATTGACGTTTATTTTGATTTATTATTTGGCTATTGCAATTGGAACTGCAAAAAAAAAAAAAAAAAAAAAAAAATCTAATGAAGATTAATGGATACGGTTTGAGACGGTCTCAGGGATTCCGGAGGCGCTATCAGCGATGGAATTTTCAATAACCTCCGAACCCTGGAGGTTCAAAGTTGAGGATCAACTCAATCTTTTCAAGTAGCAACTTCTATTTTGTGATACTTGGTCCAAAAGAACGTAAGAAACCCGGCAATTTGACACAAACCACGGTTCATTGCCGTCTTTTGTTATCACTGTACCACACCACCGCGGCACCGTGGCGACGGTAAAAGTTTGATTCCGAACCTTTATACAAAATCTGTATATCCACTCTAAGAGGTCAAAACCCAGAGGCCTTCGGGGAAAAGACTTATTTTTTACGGGGTCAGCAGGTTTAAGCTAAGCACACTCTGATTCCCATAGAGTAGTCTAAAGTTATTTTTAGGCCACCAAACATATTTTTATATTTTTAAAAGTTTTAAACTTTCAGTGGCAGGAAATTATCTTTGCAGAGGCGCAGTTTACCATTTTGCAACGTTGCATTTGTGTATCGAAACCAAAGTAAAGGTTGAGTTTGAAAGTATTTACCAAACACCCAAAATCTCGACCTTTTTTTTCAGTTGGTTGAAATGCCCAAAGTTGAATGTTAAACCATATTGTATGCATACGCGATGATCATTTCCAGTCGCAATGAAAGCTCACAAGCTCTCAGAAGCCTGTCTCTATAACTATAAGAACCCATGAAAATGCGATGAATTCATTCGTATCTCCCTCTCCTATCTCGACCCATGTTTGAAAGAGGGGGTCATCACGTTACTTCGGCCCCCATTTTCGCAATTTTCTAAAACATTACTCGTCCAAATGGGAGAAGAGAGAGGCAGAAAAATTCCTGTGTCCTCTGATGTCATCAAACAAACGTAGTGTTGTCCTGTTGCCTTGCTATATTTTTAAGCTGAATTATTACTGGTCATTTTGAGGCTTTTGAGAGCTCATGAGCTGACATTAGGACTGGATGATAGATTTTTCTCCCCCATTTTGGAAAGTTATACCCTTTTCCAGGGAAAAAAATATTTTACCAGTTTTTCAATTATTGCGAATTTGGTGATCTAAAAATCAGATTTTGACCAATTCGTGGGGTTTAAAAGTTTGCTTGCGTAACCACAACCAGCTCAGTAGCATATTTTTCATCCAAAGTGTTTTGATTTTCGACCGTTTAAAGAGAATATGCAACCTATTGAAAATGGGTTGGAATCATACCGATATACCGTCCGTCGCTGTGTCGAAAATAGAAAACGATATCGACCTGCGGTTTTCGTCAGAATTCTGGGGTTCTTGCACACTTCTTAATCATTATCACAAAATAGAGGTTGTCATGCAAAAAGATTGTGTTGGCACCTGACCTCACATCCCCTGAGGGCTGTGTCCCTATATTTATAAGAGAATATATCCGAATTTTCCCATTTAAATCAATGGACAAATAAGTGGTCTTTCTTCAATGAATGGAAACACTGCCCGAGGGTGGAAGGTCATTGAAAATAACATCCTCAAATAGTGCCTCCAGAATAACTATGAGAAAAGCGTAAACCACACCGTTTTATTTCAACCACGGTACATTAACAGGATGTGGTGGAATTTTCTTTTGACATAAACGGCTTCGATTAAAATAGTCTCCGCTCAAATTTTCTGGGCTACAGTCGTGAGCTCCTAAAAATATTTTAATACGAGTTGAATTTTATGAGAGGGACATCTCAGAGGGTTCCCAATTTCCGAATCTGATGGAGAGGAGGGAGGGAAACTGAGAAATAAATTAAATAGCAACTCATGTTTTTATACTACATCGTCATACATCGTCAGAAAGATCCATATCACTCCAAGAATTTTCCAGAAGGTGATTTCTCTTTTTGTGTTCGAGGTATTGAAGATGAAACTGTTTCAATCAACATACTGTGTAGTTTCACGTTGCTTTCTTCTCAATGTCTTTCAAACATTAATCTATCAATCTACCAATTTTCATCTCAATCATTCGACAAAAACATTTCTGATTGGCTGCAAGTATCTTTTTTTTCATAAAATAATTTATTTATAATTATAAAGTTTGAGTCTCCTGTATGCTTCTGAGCATTACATTTATTTTGATTTAATGTATACTCGATATTTTCATTTCTCAAGTCTTAGTAATCTTTAGGTTCTTCCTCTTATTTCCTATTAAATCCGAAATACAAGCGTGCACCTGATGAATCGAGACTTGTTGATTGATCTTTGAAGCGCAATTAATTCATTTTGTCTAGTGTTTGGGCCCCCTACGAAAAAATCTTCTACTTAGTTTATGTAGTCATGACAACGTTCAGTTTTCCTTATGCTTTTCCTCTCTTTTCATTTTGTCTCAGTCCGGATCTGTCCTAATACGATCCCCCTTTTGTTTTTCCCCGTTATCCTCAAAGAAAAAGTCCTTGTTTCCCTGAAAAAAGTGTCTTGTGTCTCCTTCCCATTCCTTGGATTACCCTTTTCTTCCCATCCTCACGTAAGTCAAAACATTTGGTCCCTCGCTGGCGGATTCATTAGAAAACTTGCAATTGTTGTTCACCGGTCTCATCTCCTCTCCCTCGCAAGTCTCTAATCTGATCCAGTCCTATTCATTCCTTTTCCATTGCTTTTGTGTGCCCATCCTCCTGTTCAACTTTCACAGGTCTCATCATTGTTGAAAAATATCGCTCTCCTTCTCATCAGAACTAATCTCAATTTTGAATTATTTGGTTTTATTGGCTATTTCATAACCTCATTTGCAAAAAATAGCGATAAATAGGCTATTTCTCAGAGACGCAAGATTTCCATCATCCATCTCCTTAATTCCGAATAAACCGTTGGGTGGTGTCTTTCTCCATAGATGTTCACGCTCATCAGCTGTTTCTAAAGTTTTAGCAGTCTAACTCAACTAACCTCATTACGCCATAGGTAGGATGTTATTGTGTCAGGTCATTCACACCGATCAGCTGATGTTTTCGCAAATCGTAACCCTCCGCCGTTGCGCCTCCTAAACGCGCTCGTGAATTTTCTCCCCAACCCGCGTGCCCAAGTCTTCAAATATGTTTAGCAGGTCACCCTCTCCCCCCTCCCCTCAGGATCTGCAGACGGTTCGCGCATTGGAAGCGGATCGACAGCGGATTTATGATTCGGTCAGAATAATTCGGAACCGCTTTGAAAACCTCACACCAGAAAATATTCTTTACTTTAAGTCCTCAATGAAAAGGTTAGAGGACTTGCAGAGAGATTTCGACAAAGTCCAAAAACAAATCCATATGGCAAATGCGCGATTATTGGAAGCGGAACGCGTTCCAACTTTCGAGCCCGATCAGGAATTTGATGAATACATAACCACTACTCAAGCTATGTACTGGATAAAGGTGGAGGAAAATACAAGGGCAACTGTAGCCCGCTCCTCCCCCGCACCTCCCTCTCCCCCTCCCTCGTCTCAAGCCCTCACTCATGTCAGAATTCCAAAGCTGGAACTACCTAAGTTTTCTGGAAAACTGTCGGAATGGTCAAACTTCTTCAACTTGTTCAAGGTCACAATCCATGAATCGGCCCTGAATGAGATAGAGAAGTTTCAGTATTTGCTGGCGCAACTTGAAGGTGAGCCGTTAAGTTTGGTAAAAAACCTAGAATTTTCCGTGGCCAATTACTCAGTGGCCTGGAATTTGTTGACTGAACAATATCAGAATGAAAGGAGGCACGTTTCATATCATTTGAACTGTCTTCTTGACTTACCGGATTTAACCTCCAGTAATTTAACCCTTTTCCTCTCAAAAATCCAGGAGCACACGCAAGCGCTCACGGGTTTGAATCATCCTTTGGATACGTATGCCTTAATGTTAGCAACAGTGATTTTTAACAGGTTCTCCAATTATCATCGGCGTAGGTTCGAGGATTCTCGCTCTGATAAGAATAAAGTACCCAATTTAGAGGAAATCCTGAAATATTTGAAGTCAGAGGTCTCCCAGATTTCTGATAATGAGCCAAAATCAGCTCGTCAAAAACCGGCTCAGAGGCCCATCACGACGGCTGCGGCGAGGGTTCTTCATGCAGAAGGAAGTGCCCCGCCCTCGAATCAAAAAGGGAAAAAGTCTGGTCATTTTTCTGCTCTTTCCCCCGGGGGGAATTCGCGTCCCTCCTCCCATATGTGCATTTCGTGTGACGATGAGCATTTGATTTTTCAATGTAAAAAATTCATGCAAAAATCACCGGAAGAGCGCCGTGAGTTCGTCAAGCAGCAAAATCGGTGCTTCAATTGTTTATCTAATTCGCATCTCGCGAAAGATTGTCCCAGTGATAGGGGCTGTAAAATTTGTTCAAGACGACATAATTCGACCCTTCATATATCAACTCCTAAAGCTATGTTGGTTCAAGAAGCGTCGTCTACCGCCCCCCCTGAAGATGAAGAGTTTCTGGATACCGAAGTTCCACAGTTTCCTCCCGCCCCTCCCTCCAATGTGCTGCTCGAAAATACTGAGCATAAAGGAACTCAGGAAAAAGTAACCATATTGCCTACAGCCCGCGTGTTGCTTACGTCACCGCGCGGTCGCCAAGTGGTTGCGCGCGCCGTGCTAGACTGTGGCGCGGAACGCTCATTTTTAACAACGGAAATGGCCCAATTGCTTCAGCTGCCCGTCTCCTCCCCCCCCTCTAAGGTTCAAGGTCTCTCCGGGTCGTTAGTCGCCACATATGGAAGTGTCTCTCTAGAACTCGCGAGTCGGTCGGGAAAATTCAAATTACCGGAAATGACACTCGAAGTTATTCAAAAAATCACAGGAACCCTGCCCTCCGCGCGCGTTGATAAGTCAATCAGAGCTCTTCTGCAAAACTATCCTCTCGCAGATGAAGCCTTTGACATCCCTCAAGGAATAGAAGTTCTCCTGGGAATGGATGTCTACGCGTGTTTGGTCACGAGTATGCCCTTCGCTTTAGGTCCCTCTCTACCCTATGTTCTGTCGACTGTGTTTGGTTACGTCGTCCTAGGCCCCGCCCCCATTCAACCCGCCTCCTTCCTCGCTCCCCCACCCTCCGCATCTACCTCTCAGGACTCTGTGACTTTATTGGTTAGCGGTCAGGCCCTTCAAAATCAGGTTGAGGAATTTTGGAGGTTAGAAGAACTGTCCCCCCCTCCCAAAAATAGCCCTGAAGATGTCTACGCGGAGCAATTTTATGCAGAAACGACGGTTCAACAACCAAATAAACGGTATCAGGTGCGATTACCATTCAAAGCCAATGCCCCCCCTCTTGGTGACTCTTATGCAGCCGCTGAGAGGCGGTTCCTTCGCCTAGAAACTAAACTAGCAGCAAATCCAAAAATGAAAGACATGTATTTCGATTATATCGAGGGATATTTAAAGAATGGTTATATGCGAGCCATGGACCCCCCATCTCCAGGTACACCCCATTATTATATTCCTCATACAGGTGTGCTTAATGAATCAAGCACCACCACCAAATTGCGCGTCGTTGTTGACGCAAGTGCTAAAACAACCAATGGCCGCTCTCTCAATGATATTTTATTAGCAGGGCCGAAATTGCAAAATGACATTCCTCAGGTACTGATGAATTTCCGTCGGTATCCCATAGTCTTTACTGGTGATATTAGACAGATGTATCTTCAAATAGATCTTCACCCCGATGATCATCCGTTTCAATTAATACTTTGGCGCACCGCTCCTCACCTCCCTCTTCAAACTTATGCCCTAACTACTGTTACCTTTGGTGTTAACAGTTCGCCTTTTCTTGCTATACGCACAATCCAACAATTGTGCAAAGATTATGGCCGTCTCTACCCTCGGGCCGCGCACGTGTTGATGAATGATATTTACGTAGACGACGGAATCTCGGGGGAAGAAACCGCCGGGCGCGCAAAATCTTTGTTAAAAGAAATTAATGCTTTGCTCGCACTTGGGGGATTCTTTATGAGAAAATGGACCTCGAATGATCCATCCTTCTTGTCCGAGTTCCCTCAAGATCATCTTGAGAAGCCATTTGATCCAGAGAATCCAAGTTTCAAAATATTAGGCTTACATTGGTTGGCAAATGAAGATGCGTTCACTTATATTGTTACGCTTCCGCCCTCACCTCCAAACACGAAAAGAGGAATTTTAGCCTTAATAGCTTCTATTTATGATCCATGCGGATGGATTGCTCCGGTTACGTTCAAAGCCAAATGTTTCATTCAAGAACTTTGGCTTCTCAAAATTCCGTGGGATCAGCCCCTTCCATCTGACATCTTAGAGCGATGGCGAAAATTTTTCTTCCTCCTTCCCTCTCTTAATAAACTTAGAATCCCGCGTCGCGTCAACGCCGGGGGGAAAAGCGTAGAAATTCATGGTTTCTGCGACGCTAGTCAGCTCGGATACGCCGCTAGTCTCTACCTCCGCACCCCTCCTCCAATAGATTCACCCTCCTCCCCCGCCGCCGTCACTCTCCTCCTCGCAAAAACTCGTGTAGCCCCCCTCCGGACGGTGTCTCTCCCAAGACTAGAATTATGTGCTGCAACTCTGCTCGCCAAAATACTCTCGTGCTTTTTACTGCGTTTACGGGAAACGTATGAAATCAAAAGAGTATACGCGTGGTCGGATTCAACGGTCACATTAACGTGGATTCAGACCCCCCCCCATCACTTGAAGACTTTCATCGCTAATAGGGTGTCACTCATCCAAGAGCTAAAGGATGAAGTTTTATGGCAGCACGTTAGAACCATAGACAATAGCGCCGACTGTGCCTCCCGAGGCACGCCACCAAATGAGTTGGCACGACTGACACTCTGGTGGAAAGGACCTAATTGGCTCCAAACACCGACGTCCGATTGGCCCACTCCCACTCCGGTATTGCCCTCGTCAAAACCTATTCCTGAGTCACGTGTTGTTCCTACAGCTCTCCTCGTTGAAGAAGAAAAAGAAGAGTCGGCCCTTCCGCTACTATCTTCATGGAACAAAACCGTTCGCGTACTAGCGTATGTATTGAGATTCGGGGTCAGAGACAAGACCCAATCACAAATAAACCCCTCCCCCATGCGTTTCCAGCCAATCAAAAAAGGCTCACTACAAGCCCAAGAGTTGGAAAATGCTGAAACGCGTATGTTTAAAGTTATTCAAAAGGAGCGTTTTTCAAATGAATTAAAGTCCATAAAAAAAGGTCTGCCCCCTCCCCCTCTCGTTCAGCGTCTCACTCCTCACCTCGATGAGAATGGTTTGATAAGGGTAGGTGGGAGGATCCAACATGCCGCGTTACCACTGACAGCGCGCCATCAAATACTGTTACCGTTACGACATAAATTGGTAAGGTTACTGGTGGAGAAATACCACGTTGAACATCTGCATGCTCCCCCTCAACTCCTTCAATCACAATTAGCCCAAAAGTTCTGGATATTGTCTGCTCGGAAATTGGTCAGATCTGTGGTACATAAGTGCGTTAGATGCTTCAGAGCAAGTCCTAGGAATCAACCCCCCTTAATGGGAAATTTGCCTCCCCCCCGCGTCTTACCCAGCCCCCCCTTCTCGTCCTCCGGTATGGATTTTTTAGGCCCTCTTAAAGCCAAGATCCATCTCTCTCGCTTCGCGCGAATAATTCCGGTATATGTGTGTATTTTTGTATGCTTTAGTACCAAGGCTGCACACGTCGAACTGGTGCATGAGCTGACCACCCAATCCTTTATAGCCGCCCTCCAACGTCTCTCGGCACGGCGCGGCGCCCCCTCTCATCTATACAGTGATCAGGGGAGAAACTTCATCGGTGCGGCCTCTCACTTCAAGAAAATACTGAATGAAGAAAACGAAGAGCTTGTGCGATTTGGAGTGAGAAATAAGATTGAGTTTCACTTCAACCCCCCTGCCGCCCCTCATCAAGGTGGTTTGTGGGAAGCGGCTGTGAAAAGCCTAAAGACACACCTAAATCGTGTTATGGGCACGTCGGTTCTCACTCTAGAGGAATTAAACACCTTGCTGACTCGGATTGAAGCTATCCTCAATTCGCGACCCCTCACCCCCCTCTCCTCGGACCCTAATGATCTTCAACCCCTCACCCCCGCGCACTTCTTGATAGGGCGACCCCTCACCTCCCTCCCTGAAACACAACACCCAACGGATAGAATGCCTATTTTAAGAAGATGGAAATTTGTGGAGGCGCTCGCGCAGCAAGTGTGGAAACAGTGGCACTTGCACTATTTGCATACCTTGCAGGCGCGACAGAAATGGTCAAAAGAAATTGAACCAATCAAAGTCGGTGACCTTGTTTTACTGCACGACCCGCACTCTTCCCCCTTAGCATGGAAATTAGCTCGAGTCGTGAAGACTTTCCCAGGTCAAGATGATCCAGTCCGTGTTGCTGAAATTAAAACCGCAAGCGGTGTCTTTCGGAGACCCGTGGTCAAATTATATCCTCTCCCTCAATCTTCACAAAATTTTTAGTACTTATGTTTCTCTCTCTTTAACAGATTTTCGATCATGAATTGCTATTGTTTGTATTGCGGCAATGATGACCGTGCTCCGTCTCGACGACCCCCTGCTTCAGATAGGAACCCCTCCCCCCCTCCGAAATCACCCATCAAAACGTCCGATGAACAGAAAGTAAACAATCGCGAACCCCCCTCCAACTCTTCGCAGGAATCGTCGACTGAGAAGAAAGAAGTCCCCCCTCCACCTAGTGTAGGAATTCAAGTTCTTCCTCCTAAAGATCGGCCGGTGGATCCCGAATCCATCTCAGATCTCATTCGGTATTATTATGGCCCATGAATCAAGCTTGCAAACGGTCAATCAATTCAGGAAAATTCTTAAAATGTTCATCTCTAAATTCTGGTAAAAGTCGTTTTCAACCCTTTGTGTGTCCACAGCATGAATCCCGCTCCAGTCCCCTCCCCTTCCACCCGTTCCTCCATCATCCAGCATCGACCCCCTTCCGCCGCCGCAAAGAAATTAGAAGAAACACACCTGGCGATCATCGAGGCTATGGAATGCCCAGTCTGTCGGGAGGTCCCCCCTCCTCCGTACTACGTTTGCTCTGAAGAGGGGCATTTAGTATGCGCCGTATGCCGAAGGAGTGTTCGGCACTGCCCAATTTGTCGCGGCCCGAATTTCACGAAACTCCCGCAGTTCCATCCCTTTCGGGCCCTTCTTGAAATAGCGAAATTCTCCTGCCGCTATGCAGATAGGGGGTGCCCAGCCCTCCTGCTGCACCGACATAAGTTGAATCATGAAAGGCTGTGCCTGTTCCGCCCACTCATCTTCACGGCCACCGAAATTATTGAGCCAGGTCTCCCAGAGGCCACCTACTCCAGAACCCCTTCCCCACCCCCTCTTCCTAGGTGCATCCCCGCCGGAATGGAGCTGGAGGACGAACCGGAAGAAGATGAATTCGAGAGATACCTTCGCCTGATGGGAATCGCCGATTTCTACTAGCATTCTCGTCTTTCGTTCCCCTCTCAAGACCGCCGGGGGGATGTTTGGGCCCCCTACGAAAAAATCTTCTACTTAGTTTATGTAGTCATGACAACGTTCAGTTTTCCTTATGCTTTTCCTCTCTTTTCATTTTGTCTCAGTCCGGATCTGTCCTAATACGATCCCCCTTTTGTTTTTCCCCGTTATCCTCAAAGAAAAAGTCCTTGTTTCCCTGAAAAAAGTGTCTTGTGTCTCCTTCCCATTCCTTGGATTACCCTTTTCTTCCCATCCTCACGTAAGTCAAAACATCTAGCAAACCCTCATTCATGGTATTTGGACCCGAGCATAAGGCGTGACACTTGAAAATAAGTGGGTATTATTTTATGAGAATTGATCTCAACAAAATATATTTTCTCGAATTCAATCGTGCTGTCGTGACTTCTTAATGCGCTGCAGTTTCCCGTAAAGAACGGGCTTCAACTCCAAAGCAAAGAAGGACCTCTGCAGTCTGATGCGGGAGTCAAAAGATTATAACTAAGCATTAAAAGTGCCCTTACGAATTGTTGACTGGAAGATATTTTTAATTGGAAAAATCGGATTCACTTCATCATCCTTAAACACTGTCTATTTTCTTGTGACATTGCCATTTCTGGAGTCACTGATTCTCTCGGTTGTGAAGATTTCTTAGCGAAAATTTTCCAATTTGATGAGTCTTTACTTTGCTCAATCCTCTCACCCTCATTTCTCTGACCCTTGCAAAGTTTGTTCATCGTGGTAATGATTGCGATTTTAATGAGAGCTTCTTCTTCAGTGAGATGTGTTAAAAGGATTGAAAGAGCATCATTTTATATTTCCCTCCTCCTTCTTCATTCTTCAAGGAAAATTCAAGTATTTTGACTTACAAGCGTCAAATATAATCAGAACTTAATTTCAAGATTCTCTCCAATCGGTAGGTAACTTCTTCTTTTTTTGTGCTGCTGTTTAATTCTCAAAGTCGATCATTGCATGCTGTCATAAAATGGTTCATTTAAAAACGAGAAGGAAAATGATGTAGTTCTATCCTCAAAAATCCGATGGGTCAAGAATTTATGGAGCGTGTGTGCAATCATAAAATCCCGTTCTGCGTTTATTTCGTGACGCTTGCATACAAAGGTTTGATTTTTGGTCAGCCAGCTAAACGATGCAACTTTAGGTCAAATTAAGTATCTCAAAACGTATCTTATTTCTGGTTGCTTTTTTTTTATTCATAATTTTCTCTCGAAAGGAGAGATTCTAATTCCTTCAGGCTCAGTAGGCAATCTGCTTCTTAAACGTCCAAAATTGTGAGTTTGCTGTTAGAGCGGTCGTTAATTCTACAAAACTATAAGATTTGCAATGGTTCACCTTGGCTGCATTTAAACCTATGTAAAATATCGATTCGAGGGAGTGCATTGTGCACCCCCAATATTTCGACCATTTTCATAACTTTAAATGGATTAAATGCCACGTTGTCAGATTGCACTGCTCCTGCTCCTCCATCTCCCCTCATTTTACGTTTGAACGTACTTTAATGTTTGCAACGACGCAACGTCCTCTAGCTGTTGTTAATAAAAAATCAAATTTATCTAATCGCCTTTGACTCATTCCGAATCAAATATTAAGGAATAATTGCCAATTGAAAATTGAATCTATGTACAGTCGGGGACAAAAAGAATGTCAGACAACTCCTGGATGTAGGCTACCCGCAATACTCATCTCAGTGGATTAAAGCATTGCAGGGGGCCTACCTATGCCAAAATCTAAGGAGTTGTCTGACATTCTTGTCCTTGACTGTAACACATAAGGGGCAGGGAATTAGGTTTTGTGAGGTGACATGGGGGGGGGGGTGATGCGAGGGGGTCAGAAATGGAGCCCTATAAATTTCTTTTACCAAAGAGAAGAGATTAAGCGATCTGAACCGATTAATTCAGGGTTAAAGTAAAATTAATCTTCACTCGTAAAATAAGTGACCGCGATTTGATAGTTCACTCTACGTAGTCGAAGACGAAACACGCGAGGGAAAGACTTAGTTCACTGAGTATACTTGCACCATTTACTTTGAGATAAGAGAGCGAATCCTTCGACCATTTTTGGATCACGTTCTCTTAAGACGGTATTTTTTGATCCGATTAACTCGAAATTCCTTGCTCTGTCGATAGAGATAGTGGACGTAGGGGAGTCGTGAGGTAAGGTTTAAAAAAAAAAAAAAAAAAAAAAAAAAAAAATCCCTCATGCTCGTTGATCCAGATATCTCCTCGCCATTTTTCACTTCATTAAATTAATTCTCTCGATATTGATAAGTAATTATCTCCGTTGCCTAGCGGCAAATCCTTGGTTTGAATCTGATTCTGGAGGGGCACAGCTCCAATCAAGCTTATGCTTCCGTTAATCAATGAAAAGGCGACCTACCATTGTTGCCAAGAAAACAAGTATTGAAGAAAATATAATTAAAAGGAAACCAAGGAAGGATCTTGAGTTAATGGTTGATGGATTTCCAACATGAAAAAAATATAAAATAAAACGGTGTCAACACGCGTTGCTTTCATCAAACATGATTCTCGTCAGGGCCCATAAAATGTTGGTCCCCCTTTCATGAGCGTTAAAGCTCGATCAACATTAAAAACATTACCATTCACCAACAAACGAATGGAGCATTTTGTGAACGGCACGAAACCGCGTTGTATAGGTATAGTATTCGTTGCTCTTTTCAGACAAAATTAAAATTATTGTTGTTCTATATCGTTGAGGTCGCTGATTTGTCGAGAAAGCATGTTGAGTGTTGACTGACTATAGATGACAGATTTGTACCGTTGAGAACTACCCAAGGGATCCAGAACACCCAGCGCGCAGCGTACACTCGCGCAAACATTGGTGTTAGGTTGCAACCCGCTCTAGAGATATACCGGATATCAGGGATACTGGAACATTTTACCTGCGTGATATTCAGAATTTTGGTTCTGGGACGATTTTTGTTTAAAAATTGGAACTCCTTCAGCTCTATCTTGCTCTTGTTGCTCGGTGTTTCGATAATTTGTTTATCTAAACCATGTATGAAAGTATTGAATTTTTTTCAGCATTCAGTTTTGTTTTGTTTACAATTCAGTCAATCGACTCCTCTGTTTCAATCATAACTACTAGATTCCAGGCAATTGTAGCTGTTTCAGATGTAGGTGAATACTCCCAGAAACGCAAATCCCGTAGAAAAAGTTTAACTTGCATTTTTTACCCTTTTATCGCAACTAACTGCACGGACCCCCTTCCACTCCCCCCTTCCTATCTTCGTGGTATTTAAAAGGTTAAACTAAAAATCTAACCAGTAAAACTGCTTGGTTCTCTCTCTCTAATATATTTCCATTGTATGAGACTCATGAGAGAATTAGTAGGTATGTGCACTGATTGGATAAAGGAAGTGGATTCCACTTAGATAAGAATCAAGAAGATAAAGAAAAGGAGAAAATTGGGGGAAGGTGGCAGCATATGATCGGAAGTAGGTATCATGGAGAAGTATTGGAGGGGAGATAAGATTCTATTCTTGCAAATTAAATGAAAGACGTCAAGGAGAGGGTAACTCATAGAAATCGAATCAAGATGAAATGTTTTAGGTGTCATTCGGGTTTTGTCTAAGCTTCAAGCTTCTCTCCAAACAGGAATTACTTGTGACGACCGAAGATAAGCTTCCTCGTAGCCAGTTCTTGAAATCAATCTAAAACGCAGAAGTGACGCCCGCAAGTGTCAATAGGATTTCCCTGCCGACTCAAATTCAAGAGTGGTTGCTGAATCACTCGAAAGTTCGAATACATTCTGAAAGCGTTGACTTTTTTTTTATTATTTCCATTAGATATGAGTCTTATCTGCTTCCACTAATGTATCTTCGTCTTCCTCTGCATGAAAAAGAGGAGTAAAAAAGTACCGTTAAAATAATCGATGTTCAATTCATCTACACCGACAATGTTTTTGTTTATTTCTCATTTTCCAAACCCTTTTGCTGTTTACGATAGAATTTAGCCAGCACTATATATTGTGGACAGAGAAAGCCTCCATTACACACATTTACCTACAGCAAAGGTTGTAAAAAAGAAAGCCATTAAAGGAAGGCATGTCGGTCTAAAAGAAAATAAGTACCATTTTGAATCGTTGGTTTCTCACCCTTCCCTGGTAAAAATGGTCCTTGAAAATCCTTGCTCAAATTTCCATGCAACAAGGATTTTCGTGAGAATGTATGAAAATCATCAAGAATTTATGAGGATTTCCGTTCAATTACATCAGGATCCTTATGATTTCATGGAAATCCTTATTGCCTACAGATTTGGACAAGGATTTTCAAGGACCATTTTTACCAGGGTTGATTACAAAGAAAAGTAAATATTTTTGTAGAAGAAAAAACAAAACAAAACAAAAAACATGAACCATGTGTTAATGAATAACCTTGGGAATCTGAAATTTTTTATGAATTGGCAGTTATCATTTAAGTTAAGAGGTTATTTTTACTCATTGGAGAATATTACGCCAAATGAAATGATATCAGTATTGGCGGCTCGTTGACGTCGAGTGAAGCAAGTGAGGTAGTTCCTCACCTGCAACAGGGGAGGGAATGAAGGTATAACCAGGGGTGTGCCGTGGTTTCCAGAGAGGAGGGGCAAGAATGCAACTTGCCGCCCTCCACGAACAAAATTATAAATTTGATGACCTTTTTTTTTCTTCTTCTTTTTTCTTGTCACACACTGATTTTGCCGCCCTTTCATTCATTTTGAAATTTGATAACCTTTCTTTTTTTTTGTTGTTCACCCTGATGTGGCCGCCCGGGGCAAGGGCACCCACATGCCCCCCCCCCCCCCCCCCCCCCTCGGCACGCTCCTAGGAATAACGTGAACCATACCTGAAATCATATTGGAAACTCTCAAGAATTGCAAGGGTTGAGCTTCAGCTTTTCTAAAATTGCTCGCATATAGGAAACCCCTTTCTTTGGGGTATTGTAGTGGCGTGCGTTACTAGCAAGGAAGGCAGACATTTCCTGCCAAAGATTTTCTGAATTATTCAAAACTACCTGATAAATCTAGTAACTTTCAAAAATTTCTTTTCCATTAGACCAAATTCTGCACTTAAGAAGTAGAGCATGAAGATTTTTCCAAGAGAAGTCTCTGAATACACATTTTTCCTGTACGAATTTTACCTACCTTAATTTTATATCCACCGCACGCTACTGAGGTATTCCGATACCCCTTCCCAGGCCAACAACCCCCCCCCCCCCCCCACGTCGTTGTTCTTTTTTGTTGCCTTACCATCAATGCTGATATGCTGATGTTTAAGAGCCGCCACAGGATGCTGCATTGATGCAACCATACCTGATGATTTTTTGAGGATGTTTTGCTCAACGTAATTATTTGCAATGGTTTATACTTTTGCATAATATGGGTGGCAGAGAAATACGATTCTTGAAAACAGTGAATAAGGGTAATGCTAAATTTCAAAAAATCATAAATAATTTGAGTCCCGTGTCACACAAACTCGTGAGTTCTATTTATTAAAATCGCAATCTCATCTAAAACGACTTCCTAATTGCCTCTTCCTAAACTCTGCCGGTGTGGCCTTAGCAAGGTAAGTGAATCTGTTTCACTCCTCCCAAGTCACTGATAAAATACTTCGTAAGAACTAATTTGATCCAGATGATGAGCCGAAGAGGCAAAAGGGTTTCATGATCGCATATGCTCGGAAGACGTTGTATGTATAAACAGGCTTAATATCGATGATTCGAACAGATGAGACTGTAGTATTTAGTGTTGGGACCGTGATAGAGACGCGAAAGCGACACAAACGTGACACCGAACCGGGCGTCAAGAAATAGGTACTTAAGACGGAGGATGGGTGATGGGGTAGTGGGGTGTGGGTTGTGGGGTGTGGGGTGTGTGAGGGGAGAGGGAAGAAACTGCAGCATCATTGGAATGGACGGGCACATGAACTATGAAGGAAGGGCGAAATCAATAAATTGGTTAAGTAGGTGTTCTCGAAAGACGACAAGTTAATGCCGACTGGAAGGCGCAAGAAGTCTCAGCCCGCGCAATAAATAAAATCTTGGTACGTTACTACCTTCAAGGGGGTGAAACAACCTCGGCGTTGCTCAGCCTCAGCGTACCAAGTTGGCTCTCTGCTCAAGTTGTAAGAAGTCGCCTTTATTTATGTCTTATTGAAGATTATCGGTAACAAATAGCGGCGCTTCGCTATACTCTAGGTTGTTGTTGCCCCTGCCAGCTATGATACCCTACCACCATACAGTCTCACCACCATACCACCGCCATGCCAGGGAGTACCGAAACACAAACGCCTGGGCCTTGGACTAAGTTCTCTATTAGTTGGCTCGTAATAAGGCTTAAGACGAAGGAGGAGGAGCGGCAACTCTATTAGCGATGTGAAAGACTCTGCTGACTATATTTCATAATCACCCGTTTCCCTTCCAACTATCTTGTCTCAACACCCGTAAAATATCATCTGCTCCTGGCTCTTTTAATGGTTTTTCATAATAGGTTTAAGGAAAATATCAACTTTTCTTATTAATTGCTTGGTATAATCTGCTTCGCAGTTATACCTACCTATCTACCACCACCTTGCAATGTCCAAATAATGCTTTTCCAACCTTCCTCAATGTTCGCTCACTCGGAAAATTAAGCTTTTTCTCACTTTCGTATAATAATCATACCAGATTTATTTCGGAAGCTAAGTTGTATGCCATTGCTCCTTGAGTTGTTTCCGTGCGAGCACTCACTTGCACGTGATCCGAGAGCCTGATACGAGTATTACCTGGTCAACGCCACCACCCATCTCGCGGTCAGCTTCCCCTTAAGTTACTGAGTTTAGTGTGTTTATAACAGAAAGAAGTGGAGCTCGCCCAAGAAACTCAAGCCACGTCCTGCCTTAGAAGCAGCTTCAAGCGTTTTGCCTTTCGTTCTTATTCGTTTAGGCGTCTTCAGACAATCAATTTGGATCCTGTAGCACGTATGTAGGTATATTGTATAGCTTTCAAGTGGGAATTTGGTGGTCGATCGATGCGCATGATGCATCATTTTTGAATATTCACAAATAACTGGACATTTGACATTAAAACTTTCAAAATGTTGCGTATCTTGATGGGAAATGAACCACATATGTTGCATGGCTGTTCTTGGTCTCATCCAACGTAGCTGATCGTCAAAAGTTTTCGGGCTGCTAAACTATGAAAGTGGATGATGCGCATCACTCATAAGATGTTCGTGTGGAAGCTTTTTTATAGAGATCCAATTTAATCGTTAGAAGAGACCTTTTGTACGCTGGTGTTTCTTTTGGGTTTTTAAGCTTAACACCCACCCCTTCTGCACGGAAAAAAAAAAAAAAAAAAAAAAAAAAAAAAAAAAAAAAAAAACACTTGTCAAGATCAAAACCTAATACAACTAAATTATTGGATATCCAAGAGTTTTCTCTGTTAAAATGAGCTTGACGCAAACTACTGGTGGTTTTATAAAATCTCGCCTTATTTTAAATACTTATTTCTTTTGTAGGTGGTTTACGTATGCCTTTCATCCGTACCCACACTGAAACAAATATCTGGTAGGGATTAACCATCATGATACTAGATTTTGATTCCTTCTCGCGAATATGGAAAACTTGACCAGACCTCGCGGGTTTAATCGAACAAAGTAAGGCTGACTATCAATCTGTTTCGTTCACTTCGATGTCTTATCAAATCTACCATTTTCGCATGTGGGGCGTGGGCGCCACAATCTAGTTTCATGATGGTAAATCCTACCAAAATTTATTTCCATGTGGGGATATTAGACATCCCCATACATAATATCCTTTACTTTTACAACAATTTGCACTTTTCAGTCTCTAGTTTTGAGGGATATTTGACATGAGGGATAAAATACTCATGCCAAATTGTCAAAGTCTGTATACCTCCTCTTCGTCAAATACGACGTTCCTGTTTGAATCGGAAGGTTTACTCACCGTAACAAAATCAGCATAGATCATTACTTTAAAGGTTATGTTGAGGTTTGATGAGCATTTTGTTCCTCGTCATATTAAGGTTCTCACTGTCAAATTAGTTTTGACGAATCAAACTCCTCTTTGAGTTCTGCATGAGTTGAAAGGTCGATGTTTTAATCGAAATCGTGACGGAGGAAAATCTAACTTTGTATCCGCAGCAGCTTCATTTTTATTAAATTTACCATTTTTTTGACATTTGTTTTTTGAAAAATCCAACTGAAATAAAAAAAATAAAAATAAAAAAAAAAAAAAAAAAGGAAAAATTGTTCTTTCCCTTCGGTAGGCCTGTGCTACCGTCGATCGATCGCTTGAAATTTCTAAAAAATGTCAATCGATCGTAAACTTTCAATTTTGTCATCATAAAATCAAAATTTCAGAAAATCAACAAAGTTTCGATGCATCTTTATTACAAAAGTAGCGCGATTTCGATTAATCAAACCCTCGAAATTTCGATATTACGAGAAATGTTGGTTAAATTGCGGTCTTAAATTGGATTCAGTCGATTGTATGTACCCAACAATGGTGTTGCACGTGTAGAAAAAGAGGGAAACCTGAAAATAAGAGTTGTGACCGGGTTTTTTTTTTTTTTTTTTTTTTTACATATATATGTGACGTTTTTCTCATACATACAATTGGCAACCTAGTGAATTGAAAAATCCATACTTTTATGAATAAAAAAAAAGGAAAATCCATCCAGAGAAGGGTTTAGAGAAGTGCGAGCGTTGAAGTTCAAAGATTTAAAGTCCTAATGTTCCGTCTTGGGATACTGAAGCCGCGCGTCTATCGAGATTGGAGGAGGAGCGGTTTGAAGTCGGCCAAGATTCCACGCTGATCTCAGCTGGTGAATTAAATGAATGAAATTTGCAAGTGACTCTAAGTCTCTAACGTGAGGGAGTGCGAGCGAAAAGATGAGAGGGGTGGATATACATACAGGCACCTCTATTGATGGGGCGAGGAAGAGAGAGAGAGAGAGAGAGGGGGGAGAAGGAGAGGAAAAGTGAGTTGACGGTGAGCGAGGGTGAATGCGGTGTGAGGCTATATAAGAGCTGCTTGTTGCATGAGAATTAAAAAGGAGAGCGCGGTAAACGGCCGTGACGCGGTATACGATAGAAGAGTGGTGGCGCTTACATTGACGATGGTGAAGACGCCGCAACGCAACGTAACAGAGCGCAATACAACGCAAGGCAACGTTACGCGGCGTAGCGATGGCATGGTCGCAAAACTGAGAGCAGGAGCTTTCATAAAAACATTTTGAGTTGGTTATGTGTCAGGGAGGTGGCGTTTAAGCAAAAGCAGGCACGGCACGGGAGCCGCACCGCGCCGCGTCGACGGTCGACGGTCGACTTTCTATCTCCCTCTTTCTCTCTCTCATGGTGAAGAACCTAAGTCTAGGGGGGGTGGGGGGCGCCACCGTGACCGGGGGGTGGAAAAGGGGGGCCTGGAGAGCCCCTGGAGCCGCTGAAGGCGAGACGTGGTCCCAAATAATAATATAAAGCTGGGAAGTAATAATTCACAACGGAGCAACATTAAGATTGCTAATCTTTAATCCTACAGAACCCCTTCGTCTAAAAGTTAAGATTTACGATGTTCTTGGAATTATACTCTAACCAAGGTGGAGAATTATTATGATAGAAGACTCAGCAATCGTTATTATATGAAAACAGGCTTATCTCCCGCTCTCTGTATATAAAGCTTTATACACCCTCACAGTCCTCCCCCCTCCCCCTCCACTACCCCCCTCCTCGCCGTGGTGCTCTCCTTTTTTTTCTTCTTCTTTTTTCGGGTGGCAAGAGAATAAAATATGGCTCTAGTTTTCTCGCGGTTTTCATGAATCTTATTACGAGTCAACGTGTTTCACTCCAAAATTGATATGATAAAAAGCGAAACCCGCTGTGTAACATTTAATCCGTGCCCGAAGAAAATCCTCCCGGTCTTACCAACTTAAAACTTATTACGCGCTCACCGCCCGCCGGCGCCTCCGCCACACCTTTCGGTGCTGCCAACATTAACGCCACAATGCCGCCCGCACCGCACCGCGCCTCATCCTGTGCCTGCCTGCACAGCGCTGCAGCGCCGTATACACACTATAGCAACGGCTTCATTGCCATTAACATCGCCTCGAAAATTTGAATTCACCACTTCGAGTTTTTGACCGGGTAAAAGGGAAATCTTCACTGCGCCAGCCAGCTTTTGTTTACAGTTCCCGAATGCCTCGCTCAAAGAGTGAAATGAATAAAAATATACACACATTGACTTATGCTATTATTATTTCGAGCCCATTGATCATTTCGACTTTTATCACCAAGGCGGCTCCAAAGAGATTATTTTCCGAGTGAAACAAAATACGGAGGTGTAATCAGTATTTAGTCACTGCTATTACTTCGCCGCTGTTCTTCTCATGGAAAATGCCAAAAAGAGAGCAGTGGCGTAGTGTGCAATTTGGCAACGTTGCATTGTGCCGATTTAAACCCGTGTAAAAGTTCGAATGCGGAGGTATTCACCAAACTTCCAACAGCTCGATACTTTTCATGGGTTTTAAAGGAAGAATTGCAACGTTGCCAAATTGCACGCTACGCCACTGAAAGAGAGGCTATCAAGCGCTTTTACCTCTAGAGGTAAAAGCTTTTGCAGTAAGCAACCTCATCATTTTATTCAAGGTCAGAACTTTAGCTCTAATATCCAAGCTCAAGGGCGTATCCAGAAATATTCCAGGGGTGGGGGGGGGGGGGTAAATTTTTTGCAAACGCGTTAACTCTTTAGACAGTTTACCGCCCTTTCCCCTCTTATTTTGACGTTTTACAGGACTCCAGTGAGGGGGAGGGGGTGTTAGTCGGGAGGGGGGGGGGGGGGAACGACAAGATTAGATGTAGTGAATGATTATATGATTGAGGTTTTCCACCTCTATCATTAACGTGTCGAAAATGTTAACCATGCTTGAGACTTTCAAGAGTTACATAGTAGACTTCAAGTCTCCGTTGCAAGACCCTAAATATTTAACTCGAATAATTTAGAGAAGAGGAACACTTACAGAAACTCCGAACAACAGAATTCCCGGAAGTGGAGTTATGGAATGCAAAAAGGCTGAAATATTGACCAAGGGGAGCCGATTTGGAGGAGGATAAAATTTCCTTCGAGGAAGCTCATTAAACTTCTTGATAGAATTTCTTCCTCCCTTTCCAACATGGAAGTACCTACTGGGGGCAGGAGGGACCTAACTCCCTCCCCTGCCCTCCGTCCCTCAGAAAATCTAAAAAAAAAGAGAGAAAGAAAAAAAGGAGCAAAGAAAAGGAAAGAAAGGATAGAAAGCCCATGATTTTGAGAAAAAGATAACTTCATCTTATTCGTGATGTGACCGATGCCTCCCCTTTAGAAAACTCTCCTTTCTACGCCCGTTGCCCCTGCCTTCCAAATGCACTACATTATATACGCAGAGCTTTTGCGAGCTACCACACGGGAAAGAAAGGCTGGTAGAATTTACCATCTGCATAGCTGATTTTGGAGCCTGCAGTCAAAGATGGCAAATTTTACCATCATATGATAAATGCAAAGTACCTCCTATAAAGGTAAATTAAGGCAACCTGTTGGTACATTTCACCACAAGGTACGTCGCATTTACCATATGATGATAAAATTTACCATACTTGATAGATAGCAGACTCAAAAATCAGCTTTGCAGTTGGTAAATCCTACCAGTTTTTTTTCCGTGGCAGTGTCAGCATATCCCCAAGAAAGAAATCAAAACGATAACGCAGGGTTGCAATTTCAAAAATATCCGGCGTCCAAAGTAAATTTCTAAAGTGAACTCTCTTTATTTCAATTTTCCTTGATAACAAATCCTCTCATGAGGAAAACGTAGGGAGATGCGGGAAGCGAATCTTGATGATCATGGTGCGTGTAGAAAGCACGGCACTATGCAGAGCAAGACGCGTCGCGTCGCGGCGGCCGTGGCACTCACATTCGAAGCTTTAAGCTTTACGCTCTAATATACTTCGTGCGCTTCTCCTCTCTCCCTCCCTCCTATCAACCCTCTCTCCCTTTCTCTCTCTCTCTCTCTCTCTCTCTCTCTCTCTCTCTCTCTCTCTCTCTCTCTCTCTCACCCTGTCTCTATCTCTCCACCCTCTCTCTCTCTCACACACACTCACACTCTCTCACTCTCCCTCTCTCCCTCTCTCGTCTCAATCCCTCCTCACCAAGAATGTAAGTGTGCACGGGAGAGGCTTGGACGTGAATTGATGCTATAAGTAAATTTGACTCCATTCTTTTCAACTCTTCCCTTCTCCTAGAATTTGTCACTTCCACTATGGGCATAAATCATTACAATCGGGTTCAACCCGCGTCACACTAAAATTACCTATGCTGGCTTGTTTTACCGACTTTTTCTCTGGTGATAGTGTCCCGGTTACCAATGAAAATTTTTGGACATATTTTTATAACACTGACGGAAAATTGTCCTTGACATTATATGAAAATGTTTCCGAAATATTTTCAAAATGATGTTTCGTGAAAGTTGTTCCACTCAAAAAAAAAAAAAAAAAAAAAAAAAAAAAAGTTCTTTAATGTATGAAAATATTTAGAGAATATTTATAAAAACATCTTAAAAATATTCGGAATAGAAAGTTTGTTTATCATAGTATTGCATCTTTCACGTAACGCAATATATGGTAAAAAAATAAATTGTAAAATTTTCATAACATTTTCATGATAATTTCGTATGTATTATTTTCACAGCTGAACCTCATGGTAAAAGTGGGGGTCCCTGTTAAATGGGCCCCCCATTTAACACCCCTCGGTTGACCCCCTAATGTTGCCTTACTGACATACCCACCCCAATCTCTTGACACCGTGACACTACTTCCTCTCCCGGTAATTAAACCAATCCACTAAACTGTTGAGGGTCAGACACTTACCTTACTCTCCCATTGATGGAGAAAAATAAAGTCCTTCAACAAACCCAAGATTTGATATTTCCACCCTCCTCCCACCCACAACCCACCACCTTTCATCCTCTCTCCCTCCACCCGTCACCCACCGGCCTCCAACCTACACCCTCCACCCTCTCTACACCACGATTCCACCCCCACCCTCCCTCCACTCCCACCCTCCCTCCACCCATCCCCACCCACCATACTTCCCGGTTCCTCTTCTCACCCCTCTCTCCTTCTGAATTCTGGATGTTTGTCCCTCGCCCATTCACGCACTTCAGACTTCCTCAAAGTTCCTTATTAGTTACGCTAAGATCACATTCAACTTGGGTTGCTGTCTTTCACCAACTCACTTCGGGATTAGTTCTTTCCATTCTGCTTTGCTCGTGGCAGCTCATACAATTATTCTCCGACTAGCCTCCCCCCCCCCCCCACAAAGCGAGGCATTTCCTACCAACTAATGTACTAGCGGGGACAAAGATACCTGGTCAGAGTAGGCAACACGCAACACACCTAATACAGGTGTTGAATGGGATGCTGTGTATTGCTTATTGCATACCATAGCTAGGTATGTTTGTTCCCGCTAGTATAGTGTCTAAAATTTGTCTAATCATATCTCAACCTACTACTCACTTAGGTTATTCCAGCTTGCCAAGTTGTGACCGACAAAGTCGCTATTTCCGTTCATTGAGCATCGTTTAACTAACTAAAATAATAAAATTTGAGTCAGTAATTTACCCTTTTAATCTCAATTGGGTTAGCAAATGTCCATCGCTCTAGGAATTTAACTTCAAAACCCTAGAAGATACAGGGCGTGTACATATCTGGGTGCTCAAGAATCTAACTACTACTCAGCAACTGTTTCGAATCTCGAAAAACTCAAAAAACGTGGGTCCAACTATTTTGGGGAGAACAACTTTATCAGAGATCCCTAAATTTTGGGCCTCCACACTCCCCCCCTTCCAATTCAATATTTCAAAACAGGACCAATTTTTATTTCATTTTTCTTCTAATGGTGAGAAAGAACATAAGAAGATATATGTAAGCATTTTGGCGCTAACCGAGGGTCGGTAATGCTTTTCTTGTTCAATACATGATGAGGGTCAAAATTTGGTTCTAACCTAGCTTTAACAGTTCATAAGTTGCACTAAAATCGTCAGAACGTGGAAAACTGAAAGCTCAAAGTGGAAAGTGCTCTAAACAGAACAAGAACTTTTCAGGAAAAAATAAGTTTACTTGTCCATTAAAATTTACCAAACCTTCATTTGTTGGCCTCGAAAATGTTAAAATTATTAAATTGGTTTTCTACAAATTAAAATTACATTGACGTTTGAACGAAAAGGATCACACAATAGCGGTTGCTACTTGAGAAGGGGTGTGCCGACTGCCCTCGTCTCCTTCAACACAAACACGAAGTTTGCCCTTCAAAATAATGAATGGCGCAAACCGCAACTTTTTATCTGCAATACTAGGGGAAAAGCTCTGAGGGGTGTGTACATTACATAAGTACTTTTTAATTTATAAGACCCAATTTTTTGACCGAATACAACATTAACTGGCCTCTCGCCCTCCCTTCAAGAGGATAATGTATATCTGGTTAACATCTACAAGTATTGAGTCTATTGTTGCTGCAATTAAAGTAATGAGACCGACACTTCGTTTATGATTTACCATAAGAAGATATGAAAACAGTTCCACTCACATTCGGGTTAGAATAAAGACGATTTAAATGAAGTTAATTGTTGGTTCATAGTTAACGATAGTAAACCAAATTTAAGATAGTCTTCTCTGTTTTATTTTAGTTATGATATGTAAAGTCAAGTTTAACAATTTATTTTAGGGGCGAGTAAATTTGCATGAAAGTGACACTCAAAAGGCTACCCGTCCTGAAAATAAAGAGAAATTTTGGATAAGAATTAAAACCAGTATGGATATGGATGCATCCTTAATAGCCTTAGGATGCTACCGTAGAAAACAAGTTGACATTAATAGCGCTGTGTTTTGTTTGAAATGACACAATAATGAAGATAGCATTCACAAACGCGACAAGACACCTTTTAAATAGATGCTTGAAAGTTTGATTTAGTATCAAATATAAGGGATTCCTCCTCAAAAGAAACTGCGGAAATACTCGCACCTTTGAGGCACCAGGATGGAAGTAAAGAGAAATCGCCGAATTGAGCGTTAAAAAGTGCCTTACTTGTTAGTTAACTTATCCCGCGTTGAAGCAATACAAATAGTCAACCTTTCAAATTGAAGGCGCATCTTATGATGATTCACATCCCATAACAAAAATTGTCTTGGCCGATACTTCTCAAGTTTATCTCACCAGAAGCAGAAATGCGCCTGTGTCAGATTTCATGAATTTCACGAAGTTAGTTTCGGCTTTCTTAACCTAATTTTCCCCTCTTTCCGAAATCAAACAAAAAGGGTTTTTTTGCAGGCTGACTTTTTTTAATCGTGAACTTATTGTCATCTTCTATTTCAGTCGCAACGTCAAAGTGTTGCTTCGCGCAGTGGTGTAGTTTTAGGGAAGGGGTGACCCCTCCAATATTTGAGACGGGGGCCAAAGTATCGTCTCCCGCCCTTCTATAAATGAGTATTAAAAAGAGGGAGAAAAAATAATAAGGAAGAAAAGAAAACGGAGACAGGAAAAAACAAAAAACAAAAAAGAAAGAAGGCTATATTTACAGAAATAAAGAAGGAAAAAATGGAAATCGCGTTAATTTACCCTTAAACCGCTAAAGAGTAAAGAAAGTCTTAGAAGAAATGTCCCTCTTTTGTCGATGAAATAAAGAAACTATACAATAAATACTTTATTTTGTGTCTGTAAATTTTGTGCTATTTATATGTATCATGAAATTGCTTAAAATATCGTCTGAAAGAACCTGAATTTTTAAATTTTGCCTGGGGCGCGGACCTCAGACCCTCGACCGCACTTTTACTAGAGGCTGTCTACAAGGCGCCCCATAGTGCATCGTTACCCAGAGGTTGTTTTGCTCCCCCCCCCCCCCCCCCGTATAAAAATGTCAAGTTTACGCTACGAGTGATTCGCGTCAGATCTGGCACATTTAATGACTTTTCTCAATTCACCAATGATTCCACCGGTTGGCCAAAAGATTATACACAGTCCAGTTCAGTGCATGACTGTAATCTAGTCTGAACCGTTTGAGTCACCGCTGACTTTGAGAAAAATTCCGATAGTTGAATAATTTAATGGTGATTCCAAGAGAAAAGATTATGATCCGAGTATTTTGGAGCGTTGAAGTGATAAACTGAACTGAACTGTGTAATATTTTGGTCAACCGGTGAATAGAATCATTGGAGAATTGAAAAATGCCTTTAATTATACACAATCTCTGAGGTGGAGAGAAACTTGTTGACATAGGTTCACAAACATGTTTAGCTAATAGTTGAGCCAATTTCAATTCCTTCCCCTTTTTTTTTTTTTTTTTTTTTTTTTTTTTTTTTTTTTTTTGTCAGAATATACCGGTTCAAATAATTTTCTTCGTTTGTTTTTGTTTTTTGTTTTTTTGATTCATTCTATCTTAATTAGAGACTGAGGAAAAAAAGGGAGCCTGACTTTCCGAATGAAACCAGACCCCTTTATATATCTGACTATGAGATATTTTCAAGAAAACCACTTGGACGCTAAATACAGGTTAATCTTACCCCTTATAATAGATACCAAAATATTCTTATAGTAGATTTTACACAGATGGTTAAATTTTTGCCTTATCGGTCTTAGCCAATTTTTTGTTCTCCTAAAATTGTTGCCTCATTATCCTGTGTTCCATCACATACACATCTAGATAAACAGCAGCGCAAGCAGAAAGTTCTCTACGGGGCGTCCCAAAAATATTCCCAACTTAATCTATATCGAGAGAGATAAAAACCTCCAATTTTAGAGGCTCTGCCCCATTCAACACACTGGTTGCGCTCCTATGTCGTAGCTTCCATTTTTGCTCTCGATCGATTGACAAATATTCAAACGTTCAAAGCGTTGCCCACATTATCGGCTTCCGCGATGAACTTTGACCGCGACGAAAGAGGTCATCTCGAGCCTACCCACCATAACAAAACAACTATACCGTTTCACTCAAGCCCACTTTATATACTATTTTCAAAAGATATTGACGCTTCTTTATTCTCGGAAGGAACCACCTCCAAAACCAATTCAGGTGCTACCCAGTGTGATAAAAAATTGTCCACAGACAAGTAGTGTGTTCTTTCCCAGAATTCAGCTTTGCGGTTACAGCAGGATCCATTCGGACGAGCACGCCTAGTGTTTTGCTCTTAAGAACCCTATTTCCGGAGAACGCCTCAATTCCCTCTCATGAAAGTTCCTGAGCCCATTACACCCAGGCACCGCGTACGGCCACGCTGAGGCTGAGCTACGCGCAGGGCTGCCACCTTATAGACCTTAAATGGTATTTTTTTTTAATTCAACGAATTACGAAAAGATTGCCGAATTCCAGTTCAGCAGTATGACTTTATCCCACGAAAATACTCCGATCTGTAATATTTTCATCCATCGATGGAAATGTCGCTTGGCTTTAAAATTTGATGACATTTTGATATTCAATGATGCCATCGGTTGAAAAAAATATTGAAGATTAGAGTATTTTCATTTTTCATGTGTTGTAGTCATACTGCCGAAATAAAGTGGGTAGTATTTTTGTCAACCGGTGGAATCACTGGTGGAATGAAAAATTCTGCTTCGGGTAACTCCAGTTTTGATTACTTTCAACCATATAACCACTACGTCGCGTTGCTAAGAAAGTCAACAACTTTCGGCTAAAATTGATGGATGTATGCGCAAAAACTACAATTTTTAGGAACGTTGGCCCTTGCGAGCATACTCGAGGAAGATTCCATGAAATTTGCAAGCTGAAGCACTCAAAAATAAAGCCAAGATATTGGATAAGAGAAAATTCCCACGAGCCCCAATGAGCGCAAGACAGACAGGTGGAGATGGGTATAAAGTGTCGCTCACACTCACTCGCATACTCACTATTTGAGAGGGAATTTATTTCCAATAATACGGCTTCAATTCTGAAACAACTTACAATGGGGCTCTAAACCCATGACAATATTTCGCAAGTGGCCAAAGTGCCGACGTTCCTGGATTTCGCAGATTTTTTTTTTTTTTTTTAAATAAAATTGCCAATGCCACGACTTTCTACCCATAGGATTGATATCTGGTAAAAGTTTCTCCTGGAATCACCGTGAGATTTCGCAAAACGGCAGCCCTGGCTACGCTTGTCCTTGTCGTGGGCGCCACTCCGCTACTCCTTGACCAAGGGCTAGAACCGTATTTCAGGATATGGAGATGTGCGTTTGCAGGTTAGAGATAAAAAGGCGGCGTCTGTACGGCGATAGATAGACTAATGACTCAAACCAAGGAACACGGAGGAGGCTATACGGACGCGGAGGACTCCCAAACATAACACCGCGCCCTAGCTCTAGCCCTGGCTAGCCACCACCACCCGGCCGCTGCACCGCATTATAAGCACCTTAATTGCCGCTCGCGTCAGCTCTAGCCGTACAGATGGCGTATTTGTGTAAATCGTCGTTCGTCGCTGTGAATTTATTTTATTCCGCTCAGCCGCGGCCCTCGCATTTCATCATTAGAACCCCCCCCCCCCTCCCCCTCACCCCTCATTCTTCTCCTCTTCCTCAGCTCCAGATTTCACAGGCTCCCGGAATTGAGTTCCGGGTCCAGTCTCTGCTCTGGTCCAGTCTTTCGCTCCCAATTCCTCCGAACGGGATCCTCCGTGAGATAGGACACTCCGTTACTTATCGATAACAACTTTTAAACGGGCGCGGCGCGGTGTAGGAACCGATCATCACTCATTGTGGGAACGTAAAAGTCTTCTTTATACCGCCACTTTTTCATCGGATCAAGCCGCAAATATATTTGGCTGCGCACACTTGACTCTTGAGGCTCTCGCTCCGACTTACCTTATCTATATGCAGTCCATCCGGGGTCCTGTGTAGCGGCCTTGATGATGAGTCAAATGATGAGCCAAGGGTGTTATTTGGGGAAGAGGGTGGGGCAATTACCCCCAAGGATTTGATACGTCTCGAATTTTCAACAACAAAAAAATGAGGTTGTTTTATTTATCACTTATAGGTAAGCAACCTCGAAATGTATTTTTGCCCAAAAGTTTCCTAGACTTGAAGTGAAAGCAGTGGCGGCTCGCCAGCAGGCTGATTCTGCTAGTTTGGACGAGACGAGACGAGATAGCAAAAATCGACCAATCCCATTGGTTTAAATGGTGTCACGTGACAGAGTTGAAGTCATTCAGCGGATTAAAGAGTCATTTGTTTCAAATTCATGACTCTTTAGCCCGTTGAATGACTTCAAATCTGTCACGTGACACCATTTAAACCAATGGGATTGGTCGATTCTTGCTATCTCGTCTCTTCTCGTCCAAACGAGCAGAATCAGCCTGCAGGTGAGGCAAGTGAGGCGACAGGGGGCTATCGCCTCACTTTTTTTGATGGAGGAGAAAGAAAAAAATTACAAAAATAACGTAAAAAGGTTGAAATGGTTACTATTTCATCTGTATTTGTTTAAATCGACCAAAATAAGTGAATGAAACATACAATTTACAAAAAAGTGTAGGTGAAAAGCGTTTCAAAAAAAATCCTGTGCACCTCCTATTTTCGTCGCCTCACCTCTACGAGCCGCCAATGAGTGAAAGTGGAAATTAGAGCCACCGAGGACCAAGATGGCCCGAGTTTGCATGGGTCAAGCGCGTAAGTAGCCAAAAAAAGGGTCATTAATAATTGCCCCTCCCCCTCTCAAGCAAAAGTTGAAATGAGTTCCTGTGATGAACTTGCGTGCGCAGATTTTTTTTTTGTTGGGGGCTAGCTTGCACTGATACGGTTGCGTTTGACTGAATATTATTCCCATCTTCCCCTCCGCCCCTAAAAATCGGAGGTCTCGGGAGGGAGGGGGGCTTAAGCATGGGTAGGTATATTTACGACTGGAATACTTTGATATTTTCTTCACTTCTCCCTCGTTCTTCTGGGTGTTTCCGGTTTAGCGTCAGGAATTTCTTGAACCAATTTCTGAAGTTAATATAATACATTTTTTTTGGTCAGTGGGTCTTAATTTGCTTTCCCTCTCTGATTAATATTTTTTTTTATATTTACTTACCTTTTATCAGAGGAAAAATATTTTTGAAACCTCTGCCATCCAACTGACTTTTCAGGTCTACAAATCACGTCCTTAAAAAAATACGACAAAATTGAGTCACTATAGCGTTCATATGTCCAAACTTTGGTAGTTTTTGTGAACAACTATGTTTGGCGTCTTGGTTTGCCTGAAAGGCTGCATTTGGGTAAGCTTATATTCGTCTTAAATTAATTGGGGAGACTTAAGTTTGCTTGAGAAATTTCAGTTAAAACTATGTAAGTATGTGCTATAAATAAACATACATTTGCTTGAGAACTTTCAAACAGGCTTATGATTGTATGGATTATTTTCGGTAAACCTAGGATCTTCAATCAACTTTTTTTTGCAAACCTAGGTAAGTTTGCCGAAAAATTTTGGTCAATCCTTGGTTTGCCTGGAAATCGAGGTCTGCAATTATACTGATATTAAACGAGCGACTCCGTTGTTTCCTTCTACTTTTTATTTTTCTCCTTCTCTTTTCTCATCAACGTCTTCCTCGATGCATTTTTCAACTAAAGAATACATTCTTTAAGCTAGAATATTATAAAATTAAAAGTTTAATGAATGTCAACTTGGACCGAGAGAGAGTTAAATGGGACTGCAAATCTAGTATATAGGAATGCTCTTAAACGAAAAAAAAACAACAAAAAAAACAACAAAAAAAACCACAACAACATCAACAACAAGAACAACAATCAAATTAATTTAAGAAAAACCAAGATACAAAAAAGTAATGTGCATGTGGCAACATCGTCGCGTAGAGCGAACCCAACTTACTTCACGAATCGAACACTAAATGAGGGTGGACAGAATGCAAAGGAAAAGAAGAGGGCGAGGTTTACGTAAGTAGCAAAGCGTTTATGTGGCAAGTATAAGTTTGGCGCCAAGCTCAAAAGCGTCTTCTTATTTGCCGAAGATGCTGCTAACTTATTACTCAATCTGTCCTCCTAATTGGTCATTAAAATTGACTTATTCTAATTCTTGAAATCTCCTTTGATATTAAATTTTACTAGCGCTCGGCTGGGCTTCGGCTGCCGATTGTAAAGTCTTGACTAGTTACCGTGCGCCGAAACACAAATCACTAATAATCAAGGTTTTCTCGGGGCGTCTTTAATGTTGTTCCAAAGGGCCGAATTCAAACATCCCTCCCCGCTCCTATCGCCTCCTTCGTCGATACAAGACCAATTTCCGTGGTTTATGCCACTTATTTACTTGGTAATTTTCGTAAGTTTCTATGTTTATCATCTACGAAGTAAATATTGCGGCGCGGTGGAGTCACCGCTCAAAGCATCTTCGAACTTTATAGTTTAGTTCTGATCAGTCAAGCTCTCCGTGAGTTGAGTACTGTTGCATCGATACGATGTAGGTATGCAACGCGCAATGCATGGCTATAGGGCATAATTTTATATCGTTCAAAATTATAGTTTCACCATTGGCGCAGCCCAGCAGAAATGGACATATTTTCATAAAGCTTCCAGACATCGTTCACACCATAAACACTCATAGAAGCTCTTCGACCTATCGTAGCATGCCTCACACACGAGAGCAACTTCTTCAGAATGACATTTTTGAAGAAAATGGGCTGAAAGTCTTGAATGCTTTAAAGTGGCTCCGTAGCGTTTAGTTCCAAATTTTGCCTCCGGTCCGATACGTAGGTACTAGCGGGGACAAAGATACCTGGCCAGAGTATGCAACACGCAACACACCTAATACCCGCGTTGAATGGGATGCTGTGTATTGCTTATTGCATATCCTGGCTATGTATCATTGTCTCCGCTAGGACGTCATTCATCAGACAAGTAGCCGTAAGTCAATTTTTGCAACTTTCCAGGAGACCGAAAACAGAATTGACCATATCTCCTTGGCTTTAATGACTTATACTTACACGTTTTTCGTGATGGCATGAAAACTATTAAGAATTTTGCATGCTTTACATGACAGATCGAAAGAGCGTAAATTTTACAAATAGGAGCTGATGATAGTGTAAATTTGTCGAATTTCCAATCAACTTACACCTATGCATGCGTTAGATTGACGACTATACTTATGATTAAAATGAAGAGGATTTCCAAAAAATCAAGTCAGTCTTTAAGACGCGAGGAGCTGGATTCAAGCAAGCGTTGTGTTACATTTTATCCGGAATAAGTCAAAAATAAGAAAAATTGGGTTGCATAAATTTAATATCACGGATTGATACAGCAGCAAAGTGATCCGCGATGAATTTTAATTTACTCAAAGTATCCTTGCAACTCTCTCGTGACCCAAAAGCTCGATTTTTTCAAAATTTTGATTTATACTTACTATAGTTCATGAGACCGGCGGCGAAACGATAAACAGTTCTGCTGATAATTATTTGTTTATCACCGAGATCACATTTTACACGTAATTTAAACGTATAGAAATGCCACCGAAAAGTTTTAAATTAAGCTTGAAAGGTCGCCGGAAACGATTATTTTTTTTTTTTACTGATTTTCGGAAAGTTGTTTCAATCTTACAATTATACTATAGTGCGGCGTTGTGTGGTGTGCTGAGCATTTGAAGAGAAAAACAGTCATTGCTCCAAACAAACAAACAAACAAAAAAAACAAAAAAATCACAAAAATCAAATTAAGGTTTTCAAGTTCATCTGAAAGGATACAAAGGACAAATTGAAACAGAATCTAATCTTGGTGAACGGGAGAGCTATTTTTAGAAGTGTATGCGCACCTATACCATAATCTTTGGCGACTTTTCAATTTTCATTCCTTCAAATCCATACTGCAAAACTTGCCTCCGACTTCAAACTTTTGATTTTAAAACGTTCCTCAATGAAAAGCAAACGCTCATGATCATTTTCAATTAATTTTCTTTTTGTAATATGAAAAATAATTATGAAAAATCCCAAAGATCATCGATCTCGGCGTGCCTACACTTCTGGAAGGACCTCTAATACATAGATTTTTATGAGCAAAAATATCAGTTTAACGTCATATCTCCTTTTCCTTCTGCTGAAAAGCAAAAACAAAAACTGGAGTTTTTGTGAAATTTATCGTTCTGCCTCTGGACTCTTCATTTGCGAAAGCGAAGCTCCGGATTAAGAAAATTCAAGCTCCTCTTTGGAGCAACTTTCATCAAATAATCTTAATTTCTTGAGATAGTTTTAATACGAGCCACATGTAAAATTCGAAAGAAAGATAAGGGGAAGAACGGGTGATTAGGTATTCAAACAGGATACAATTTTATTGAGTCCGTTTAATACATATTTATGCTTAGCTGCTTGGGTTGGTCGGTTCACGAATGGATTCAAACATCTTTATTGACATGGAAAGTTTCTGATAAGAGAGTTTGTATTTATTACGATTGAAAGGAGGTTCCAAGGAAGTTTTCATTCCCTGAATAGTAAGGTGCGGGCTTTTCTCAAGGAAAAAGATACATATAAAAAGAATCTTTCGAGGTATTTTTTTTTTTTTTTTTTTTTTTTTTTAATAGAAAGACCAATTGTCCTGAGAGGATTATCTAGGAAGTAAGATGATGATGTTTTCCGGGGATGGAGAAAAAGTCGACGGAGGAGTGTAAATCCGTGCTGCCAAATTTGGCGGGAAATTAAAAAAAAATACGTTGGGTTAAATTTGGCGGGAAATTCAAAACTTTTACAATTAGTTAAATTTAGCAGGAAACTAAAAAAAAAAAAAAATAGCAATGAGTTAAATGTGATGGCAGATTCAACAAATTTACATTGAGTTAAATTTGGCGTGAAATTGAAGTAAAAAAATTATACATTCAGTTAAATGGGAAAATGAGAATAATTATATGCAAAACGGCAGCTCTGGAAGAGATCTGCTAGTCATGCAAATAAAGATCCATTGTTTCATATCTCGATGACCGCGAGCCACGAGCGAAGCCAAGGCTCACAGTGGGTAGAAATATGGAATTTTCTGGACATGAAAAGTATTCGTTGCTCGCATCAGAAACCATCTAAGAGTTCATAATTTTCTTGCAAAAACCAACTCACTTTTTCCATTTGAAGCTGTATAATTGATAGAATGAACTCATTTTTAGTTATTCTGCTACACTGAGAGAAATCACACTTCTTTGCTTCTTTAAAAATAAAGGAAACCCGTTTACTTGTGGTAGTTTTCCTTGCATGAAGTAAGTTCTGATTGCATGAAGGAGAATCACTGTCACAACAAGGAATCTTTTAATTACTTGTCGCAGCAGACATTTTCCTTGAGTTAAAGGAATTTCCTCTTAGTCAATATTTTACGAGGCATTTTTTTTTTTTAACACAAATGAAATACACCTTGGATTAAAAAAAGAATTCTCTCAGTGTATATTAAATTTATTCAAACACTTACAAACTAAAAGGCCAAAAAAACCATCACAGACAAACTAAGGATTAAAATGGGAACTAGACCAACAATAGAATAAAAGTTGAGTGTTTTATACCTCCAGTTTTTCCAAACTATACGTTAACTACTGATTGAGGCTCTGTTTGCGTTTTGTTTATCTAACCGATGTTGCGGTATTTTGTTAATCATGCGATTAACAAAATACCTACAACACTGAAAAAACAAAGTTTAGGTACAACCGCAGCAGCTTTTTAAAGTAGCTTCGCAAAGCAAAAGTTCTAGCTCTACCGGAGAAAGTTGCGGTTGTACCATAGCACTACCTCGGTAGCGCAACAGCCTTTCTGCTTGATTTTGCTCTATCGAGGGAGTGCTTTGGTACAACCGCAACTTTCTCCGGTAGAGCTAGAACTTTTGCTTTGCGAAGCTATTTTAAAAAGCTGCTTCGGTTGTACTTAAACTTTGTTTTTTCAGTGAATAGGGACTGCAGTCCATCTCTCAACGTGAGCGGAGTGTGCTCCTCGTTCTGAGTATTTTGTTTTTATTTTTATAATTTTCCGATTGATAATGGTGCAAACGTCTCGGAAGTTTTTTTTTATTGTTGATAGCTAGTTCCCATTTTAATCCTTAGTTTGTCTGTGATGTATATTTATTGTTAATACTCTTGATTTTAATGCATAAATCGATGTCCGAAAAATTCCATACTTGGCTCCACTGTGCGGCCTAATCCCTTTTCAGAAGATTTAGACAATACTCGAACGGACAGTGTCTTTGCCCATCCAGAGCTTCAGAGTCCTGGCTCCAACCGACTTCTACTTCTCCGCTTCTTCTCTCTCCCAGTCGCAGTCGCCCTCATCCCTTTCCAAGCGAGAGATTACATTAAGAGTATCATTATCCGCCGTGTCTTCCTTCCTTGAGTTGGCCCTCCATCCCTTCTTCTTCTTATCTGTTTTTTTTTTTTACTCTCTCTTTTAATTTTTTTATTTTTTCATTTTTTTAGTCATCTCGCAAAAACTCTATCCTTTCCGCATCATCGTCCAGTTTTTCCACCGTACCAATGCGATCTTATACCGATGATGTCCGATGTCAATTGTCAAGCCGCACTTCAGATCAACGGAGTTTAGTTACGTCCCTCATGCCCAGCGTTTCCTGCAGGGCTGCCGTTTTGCGGTTCTTAAACAGAACTTTTTAATCGACTGCATTTAATTTTAACGGTTGCTTGCACACTTAAGTAGCAATTAACCACGATTTTTCTAAATCTAACCAATAAAATAAATTGACTCTTAAGAGACTTTAACCAGGTGACAAAGAATCGATCAATCCATCGTAAAGTTTTCGCTTTTGTCGCTTTTGCGGGCTCTTCAACTGTATTTTTTTAAAACTTTTGAAAAAAAAAAAAAAAAACTCTAATGAAAGGGCCCCACAGAGGATCGGGTTCAAAAGCTCCACTTCCCTTGCTTCCCCAGTCGTTGCGCCACTGGTTGTGACTATAGAATGGATTAACACCGTCAATCACGTTGTTCATTTATTCTTTTTCACAATATATGTGGTTTCTAAATTTGAATCGCGCGGTCAGAAATATGGTGGCGGAGTCGCGTTTTTCTCAACCAATCAGAGCCAACCTCAGAGTGTTGTCCATACCTGTTCTCAATCTACCTTGAGTGTAATTATAACGCACGAAAAAACTCTGATCCGTCATCTTTTCATCCTTCGATGGAAATACCGTTGACTTTAAATTTGTGGCATTTTGATAAGCATCGATGATTCCATTGTTTGAAGAAAGATTACATACAGATCACAGTATAGATGCCGTGTTAACAGACGGCTACAGTAATAATGCCATTCGGAAAAAAAAGTTCGTTGGGCGTTCCAAACTTGAAGCTATCTCGCTCTTGCTCTCAGGTGACCATCGTTAACTACTATCTCACTCTCATCGCTAAAATCGTAGCTACACTGATTGTGAGATATTCTTCGCGAATTCTTTGGCAGAAAGGAATATCTCAAGTCAATTTAATGCGATTTTGAGAAGAAAATGTCGTGAAATCAGACTCCGCGTACACGAAATGCGACACTAGAAAGAGATGGCTTTTCACGAGGGTCACGTGAGAGTGAGATAGACATTTTAGAACGCTTCGCGAGTTTTTGCCTCAGCTGATTTGCAACCGATGAAGATGAAGGCTAACCTCACTTGGCTAACCGTTGCGTTGACCTATGCGTAACGCCGTCGCACCAATGAAACCGTATGTTGCCATATTGCTGAATTAATTGAACTGTGTAATCTTTTCGTCAATTGATGGAATCATCAATTCTGAGCTGTTCAATGTGAGCTGACAATTTATTTCAAAAGCTGAGAAATGGCATCCCTGCTTTGCGAGCAGGCAAAAATTCACGTAGCGTCACTGATAGCGGGGCAACGCGAATAAATCTCTCTCTCTCTCTCTCTCTCTCTCTCTCTCTCTCTCTCTCTCTCTCTCTATCGCGCGCTCTCTCTCTCCCTCTCTCTCTCTCTCTCAATCTCTCTCAATCTCTCTCTCTCTCTCTCTCTCTCTCTCTCTCTCTCTCTCTCTCTCTCTCTCTCTCTCTCTCTCTCTCTCTCTCTCTCTCTCTCTCTCTCTCTCTCTCTCTCTCTCTCTCTCTCTCTCTCTCTCTCTCTCTCTCTCTCTCTCTCTCTCTCTCTCTCTCTCTCACTATCGCTTTCGGTTGATCCTCAGAAGCAATATCCAAATTTACACCAAAAAGAGAAAAAAAATCTGATCCATTCAACCCCTCACTTTTTAACGTTAAGCTGATTGCGACTTGCGAGAGATATTTGAATAGATCAAACCATATGTTCAGCGATGGATATTTGGTGGCCTTTAGAATCAACCGCAATAATATAAAACACCAGAAAAACACTCAAAGCTGTCGCATCGGACGCAGCAAAAAGGCAGACAACATGTATAATTTATATAACAATTTAGATTATATCTGTTTGGAATTATATTTCCCCTGCGTTTTTCCCTCCTCCACTTTTTCTCGTTTTCTTTTTCATGTTCTAAACCTAGTCGGATTAGAGGCCACGAAACAACGCCGGAGTTTAAGCTCAAGAAAAGAAGCTTTTTTTAAAAAATAAAAAATAAAATAAAATAAATACCCGCTTAAGACAATATTTATCATTACTCGCCCTTTTCCACTCTCATTCACTGGCGAGCTAACTTTTAATTGTGTCCTTGCTTCCTTTTTTGAAACTTTTTGTGATGGGTACCTTTGTTATTTATTGTTCTCTGACCTCTTATTCCTCCTGAGAAAGTTTTGTCAAAAATGCCCTTTCAAAAAATGAAAGACAAGACTTTAATCTGTAGAGTATATCGCAGCGGTTTTTCTAAGAGGATATGCTCGAAGTGATAGTTAAAAACTTGAGCTTTAAAAAAGCTCATCAAAATTGTCACGGTTTTTTACTCTTTTAACTTTATTTCCATTCATTTGCCTTCCTAAGGTCATGGTACCTACACCAGACCCCTGTCCGGTTGCGCTATAATCTTTGCTCTCAAATTGTAACTATACGTGTATTTAGATCATATGGGGGTCGATATTCCTCCCCCACCCCGATTTGAGAGTGTTTAGTATCGGATAAATGGAACTTATAGCTTACTTAGCATATATTACACAGGGCCATTTATTGTTTATAGACCTTGTTAGCTTCCATCCGTGTATTCCAAAGCTTTCCTCAGTGCTGCAGTTATAGAAAGACAGATTATTAGATAAAAATTATTGATGATGGTCAAAATAATTTCATTTAAAGTGCTCGTGAGCGAGAAGATTGTGATTCAAAAGGCAAAAATGCAGCGTGTACTTATACATGGTTTAATAATGGTCACATGGTTTAATTTAAATAATTTAATAAAATATTTGAAATTGTATAGCTTTTGAGGAGTCATAACAAGCGGAACGACCTAGCACGAGTGATCTTTTGACTCCTTATAAAAGTAGTGTGATTTCAATGGATCATTACTTTAACGGGGTTTTTTGTTTTTTTTTTTTTGTTTTTTGTTTTTTGTTTTTTTTTGTTTTTTTGAACTTGCTGAAAGAAACATTTTTGACGGAAATATTCATTCGTTTGGTAGATTTAAACAAAATTGTCAAAATTTATGCAATTTCTATGACAATTATATCGGCGTCAGCGAGAAGTCTTGTTACCGTGGCATTTCCTCTATACGGACTAAAGATGTATGATTCAAGGGCAGTTTTGCATCAGGGATCTCAAATGGCCTGCACACCGCAAGCATATATTAGCAGAAACAAAAAAACAAAAAAAGAATCTGAAGTAAGGCTTATTGGATTTTTCTCGGCAAAAAACGCCTTCGGAAACATCGATAGGCAATATGAGACACTACTTGTCAGTATTGCCTTGCGGTAAAATTGAAGGATGAGATTTACAACTAGCTCATAACGATAAATAGATCCATCGAAAATATCTAAAGCAATCCTGAAATGTTTGCGCTTTTTGTTTCCACTCCATCAATGGATTTTGGACAGTTTAAAGAAAAAGAAAAAAAAATAAGAAAATTGCAATTATAGAAGCGCAGTAATGAAGGATCTGTAACATGAAAGTCTGTCTTTGTTATGAATTCAGCGACCATGTTTTTTGAAATGAAGGTGTTTTTCTTAACAACCTCCTCCTGCTGGATATAACGTTAATGCCAACACACACTGGATCGAAACATTGATATTTCCGGACAAGAAAATAATATTGTTTTTTTGCGTGGTGAAATTTTTTTAGAGTTAATTTTTATAGAGCTTGTTTTCAGGTAAAAGTCATGTTATTTGACTCATAAAGTGAAAGACAGTCTACTTTTCACAATCTATAGTTATGTTATCTTGCTATACCTATGTAATATGTATATTCGTTCATAATCTAGATTTTTATTCGTAAAATTATGTCCGGGAAATGTTAGGTTTCGCTCCATTGTACGACTCTCAGATCATCAGAAGCTGAAGATCGCAAACCTTGTTGGACAACATAATGGTCAATGGAGCTCTTGCAAACTTTTGCTATAGGGGATTGAAGTGTTGATTCTTGCGTAAAAACCTGTAAAAATTACGATGAGTACACTATATAAAATCACGAAATTCACTCTCAGAATCGGGCTTAATGGCGAAGAGACGCAGGTATGATGGGAGATTCCTATCCAAATTGAGACATATCTCTGTGTTTCCGTAGAGAAAGTGACATAATAGACAGGAATCTCCCATGATACCTGCGTTGAACCGCCATTAAGGTCTTGCCGTTATAGCAGTTATGTGAGTTTATTACTAAATTTTAGACTTCCTCAGTGTGATTTTCGTGATTTTCACTGGTCTTTACATCAGATTGGAATATTTTCAATAATAATATAATAATAATAATTTTTTTATTGGATTTTTTTTTTTTTTTTAATATTTATTTTTTTTTTGCTCGTAGCAAAAGTTTGCAAGAGCCCCATTGAGGAAAGCGCGGTACCTAGGAATCGTAAGTAGGTACTCACCTAGCTTAAAGCTCTTTCTTTGGTAAACTTATCAACTTATCCCGGACTTTCTGAATACCATCTATACTTTTGAGTAAGCTGAATCCTTTCATTTGACTCTGAATGCAAACCCACTCACCCACTCTAGTTGTGCCTACGTAAGTTGTTCTATGTAAGTACGATTGAAAATTGGCGTGATTATTTTGCATCGGTCTCAAATGTCAGTCGGCTATTAGGTGCCCGTTTATTATCTTGTTGCGAGAGCTATAGCTCCATGTTTACACCTACAAAACGCTGTTCCTCGAATGAACTCAGTGCGCTAGGCGAGTCACACTTGGAACGTCGCACAATCCCTCCAACACAACGAACAATATCTATGAAGAGCAGTGGCGTAGCGTGCAATTTGGCAACGTGGTATTTCGTGCATTTAAACCCATGAAAAAGGTCGAATGCGGAGCTGTTCACCCAACACCCAATATTTCGATCTTTCTTATGGGTTTAAATGGACAAGGGGTTTTCTGGGACGTGCTTATGAGGCAACCATGATGGAAATCTCTTGTGAACATTTTCACCCAGCCTCGGTTGTTTTTTCTCTTTAATTTTAGCCATAAAAGTTGGGGAAGGAGGGGGGGTTAGAGTTGTGACAAATATTTTTTGAATTGGTTTGAATTGAAGGGGAAGTTGCTTTAGAGTGGCTATCTAGACACAGAAATCGATATAACTGTTTCTGTTGGACGCATTTGCATGATGAAGAAAGTGACTCGCGCAAAAAAAAAAAATCTCGCCTGTATAGTTGTTGTATTAGAATAAAATCATTAGTCTAGATACAGCCACTCTGAAACACTTGCACTTTCGTGTAAAATCAATTTCCACTGAATGAAATAACATTTTTGCTCTAAGGTTAAAAAATAAGAGGCAAACCACTCAGAATCAAATCCCTCACGCTGCTTCTTTTTGGGATAGAACTAATGGATTTTTACGCTTTAACGACCTATATATGTTCGCCCCCTATAAACTCAAAACAAGGATCCCTAGACACAAACATGGAGTTTTTTTCTTATAATTGGACCTGTAATCGCGTAAATAGCATGTCTTCCGACGTAAATTGACCTGCCGAGTTCGCATTTGGCCTTAGTTTTTTTTTTTTTTTTTTTTTTTTTTTTTTTTTTTATCGAAATAATCTAGTTTTTCCACAATATAAACTTTATCGCGAAAAATGCTTAAAAGTAGATTATGCGTAAAATCAGGACGAGTTACGTAGAAAATGATATCATTTTTGACATCAGCGTCACAAATACTATGAAGTTGCACAATTTTCATGAATTAACAAGAAAATTCATTGAAATACATTAAAATTTGGTTAAAAAGAACACTGATGTTTGGTGCTTGTCGCGGACAGTTATGTCGCTAAAGAGGCCTACTTGAACTAATGAGAACATAACATAACCCTTCAATATAGTTGTTGCTCGTTGATCCAACCTTGGCAACACGGTCCAGATTCTCCGTCTGTGTTTTGAAGCGTTTTTACATGTATATATCCTTAAAAAAAACTCAGACACCACACCTTTCAACCATGATATCATGATATCATAATCTATGATTTCTATCAGCGGAGCAAGCTTCCGCCACAATTTAATAAGGTGAATCTTCAGTGTTTAGTGCCGATTTATGTCACTGGAGTGCTATCGTTCGATAAATGTCGAATTAAAACCCATTCAACTGAATGAAGTTCCACCGGTTTGGAACAAATTTCTTCCACGCTAATTTTGTAAAATAATTTTGACTAATGGCTTGGGATTCGCTGAACGCGAGGAAAGTTATACTTTCGAAAACTCAAAAAAAAAAAAAAATTTGGGTTTTAAAGTAAACATCATGCAGTGATGGTCGGTGATCCAAATCATCTCAAGGGCCGCAAAATTTTCCCCCCGTATCCAAACCCCCACTTTCCGTTTTTTTATAATTTCCGGCTTCTTTTTAAAATTTCCTTAAAAATTTAAATTTATAAAGATTCCTTTTTTCTTTTTTTATGGTCCTTATTCCTTCCTCAGTAACTAAAAAACTCCTTTTGACCCTCCTCATTCTTCTTTTTCCTTTTTTCCCATGTATTTCACCTTCCTAATACATTGACAATCCCCATTTGCTTGATATATTTCTTAATTCATGCTGGGTTAAGAGCCAAAAACAAAATTCATATCTCAGAAAATGAAACGTCAGATAGGCGCAGTGGTGGCTCGTGAAATATGGTAACAACGTATTCTCTTCGCACTTAAATCTTTGTAAAATAATCGATCTAAGGGTTGGGATTCGCTGAATCTCGAGAAATTTATACTTTCGCAAAAGTTCAAATGAAAAAAAAACATGGTTGCCAAGTAGCACGAGCCGCTACTGATGCCACTGATGGTCAGACACTAGATACCAAATCGTCTCAAGAATATATCCGCAAAATATCTGTCCACTTCTCCTTCTCCACCTCCATCTCTTCCGTCTTCTTCGTATTCCTTTTCTTCTTCTTTTCTTATTCTTTTTCTTATTTTTATTCTTTCTCTTCTCTTTATTCTTTTTCTTCTTTTTATTCTTTATCTTCTTTTTCTTTTTCGTTTTCTCCTCCTCCTCCTCCTCCTCCTCCTCCTCCTCCTCCTCCTCCTCCTCCTCCTTCGTTTCCTTCTCCTTCTTCTTCCTCTTCATTTCTTCCTCATTTTCTTCTTCTTCTTCTTCTCCTTCTCCTTCATATCCATTTCCTCCTCCTTTCTGGTGCTGCTCCTCCAACTCCTGCTCCTCATCATCCTCCCCCTTCTTCTTCTTATTCTTTTTCTCCTGCTTCTCCCTCTCCTTCTTCTTTAAGGTACAACTCTGTATCTCTATACAGGGTGTGGCAGACCACCCGTCCACTATCTTTATCTCAAAAACGGCCGAAAATTGAGCTTCGGGGGCAAAACTTTCATAGGGTATATCGTCCGCAAGGAATCCAATGAAAATATTTTCAGCCCCCCAAAGCCACCCCTTGGGGGTTATTTAGGGGGGTGAGTACCCGTATCTCGAAAAAATCAAATGGAAAGGGTATGTTTTGACATTGGAATCAAATACGGCATAAAAAAATAAAACTTTTTTATCCCCAAGTTTTTTTTCTAAAAACCACCCTTTTTTGAGTTAGGGGTGGTTTTCAAAGAATTTAGGGGTAATCTTTGATTGACCGCTGTGACCCTCCAAATCATTGGATTTCAAAAAACTAAGAAGTTTCTGAAAGGGCAGACCAAGGGCTTTCTTTTGATGTATTACATGCCTATTTTATCCAAAGTTACGGCCGATTGAAATTTAGGGGTGCCTTTTTGGGAAACCCAACTACCCCTAAATTTCAATCGGCCGTAACTTTGGATTGAGAAGTCGGTTTGACTCGCGGTTTGAACCATTATTTTTCTCTTTTTAAGACCCTTTTAGCCATGTATCGTTCAATTTTGGATCATTTTTCTGAAGGTCCCCCCTTGAGCCCCCTAACCTTAAAACGGCCGCCATTTTGGAAGGGGGTTGTTTTGACGACTTTTGGGGGGTATCACTTTTTTCGTCTCTGAAAGACCTTTAAAATGATGTATCACAAGCCATACCTTTACATTTGAAAATTTTTACGTAGGGCCCCCCGAAGCCCCAAAATTTTGGGGTGAGGGGGCCGTGTACCCTTTTTCACAAAAAATAGGCATGTAATACATCAAAAGAAAGCCCTTGGTCTGCCCTTTCAGAAACTTCTTAGTTTTTTGAAATCCAATGATTTGGAGGGTCACAGCGGTCAATCAAAGATTACCCCTAAATTCTTTGAAAACCACCCCTAACTCAAAAAAGGGTGGTTTTTAGAAAAAAAACTTGGGGATAAAAAAGTTTTATTTTTTTATGCCGTATTTGATTCCAATGTCAAAACATACCCTTTCCATTTGATTTTTTCGAGATACGGGTACTCACCCCCCCTAAATAACCCCCAAGGGGTGGCTTTGGGGGGCTGAAAATATTTTCATTGGATTCCTTGCGGACGATATACCCTATGAAAGTTTTGCCCCCGAAGCTCAATTTTCGGCCGTTTTTGAGATAAAGATAGTGGACGGGTGGTCTGCCACACCTTGTATATTCACGAATTGTGACCTATGAAGAGTGGGTTTTCTTATGGGATACGCATGGGGTCCTCTCGATGGAACACGCCGTAATTGAGAATAGCTTGACCTGAGCCAAATGACCACACAAACCTGACCTACGGTTGCGGGCGTCTTCGTCTTGTTTATATACGCTTTGCTTTGTGGTTGAGACATCCTCCACCTGGAGGAGGGCAAATGTCATGCAGTGCCAGCAGCGCTGGACGAGAAAAAACAGAGCTGCTTTTTTTGTGGATCTTCGATGGCATTCTTCGATCCATTGGTGAATCAACCGGTTGAAGCAAAGATTATTTTGATTTGAATGTGTCTATAAGCCATCGTTATACTTCTCGCAGCAGATATGAATGGAGTTTTTGCTTCAAACGGTGCGGGTAAAATCACCGATGTGTGTATTTTTATAAGACATTGTCATACTTCTAAATATATTAGCTTTGGGAATAATAATGGAAATTGGTGGTCTGACTAGGAAGGAGAATCGTGAAGAATTGTCGCGCACAAAAAATAGAAGATACGCTGATAAAACCTTTGGTAGAAAAATTACCCAGCAAAATAAATTGGTAGAGAGCTCACCAAAGGTTTTATACGCCTAATTACACGGAAAAAAACTACGGTGAAAATAACCATGCGGATACCTGATTTTGGCACCTGCTAGATGTTATGGTAATGTTAACCGGAAGTATACTATGTTTTGACTAGGTACTAGGTGATATTACCTGATTGCATGTCGAATTTTCTCAAAGTATCGGTAAATGTACCAAACTTCTGGTCAAGTTTACCATAAAATCTAGCAGGTGCCAAAATCAGGTATCTATAAGGTTATTTTCACTAATCTTTTTTTTCCGTGTATATAGAAATATTGCATGAGGGCGAATCAAAGATTTGGTCGGTTCAATTGAAGTCTTTTGCAGGATTATTTTTCTACCGAAGGTTTTGTCAGCGCTACCATAGTGGGGGTTTGTGCCCCTGTGCATTTGCGAACGCGCGTATTGTTTTCTACGTATATTATAGAAGTGTTCTGTCAAGGTGAGACAAATAGCAGAGCTATAATATATCTACTTTTCAGCTAAAGCAGCTGTACCATTATATGTATACTTACTTTAATAAAGATATAGCGCATACACACAAAAAACCGCTTCGGTAGCGCTAACAAAAGATTTGGTAGAGAAATGACACAGTGAAAGACTTTGGTAGTGCTAACCGAAGATTTTGTTCGTCTTGATAAAGATATTTTGCCAGGTGAACCGAAATATTTGGTTGGTTCAACTAAAGTCTTTTGCTGGATCATTTTCTATAAAAGATTCTATCAGCGCTACCAAAAAGTTTTTTTTCTCCACTGATTTTTGTTTTGTTTTTGTTTTAGTTCTTGTTTTTGTTTTTGTTTTTTTTGTTTTTGTTTTTTTTTTTGTCCTATTTGAGCGGTTTATGTGTAGGTAATCATTCCTCCAACCGGTTGAGTATAACCGATGGATTTTAGAACGCCGCATTGAAGATCCGCGAAACGGCATCAGGCAGCACTGAGAGAGGGACATTTGCACAATGTAAAAGACGTTTTAGAAAATTGTGAAAGATTCTAAAAACAAAATACAGATAGACTGAAAGAGAAAATAGGCGGGTAGAGGGGGGGGGGGGGTGTCGAGACGGGACGTATTAGACATAAAAGGATAAAAACGTGTATGGAGATGAGACGATGGACGGTGGACGGCGACAACGGATTTGCCGTGGATTGGTGCCATCCGCGGATCCGCCACCGTTTTAAGCTATGCCTCATCATGCCATACCGCCATTCTCGTACCCATGCGGCATTGCGGCCGCGTGTCGTTATTCGTTATACAGACACGACGCGAGGCAAATTGAGCCTCTGGTAACCTACGAGCCATCCTTGTTTTTTTATTTTTTTATGCCCATTGTCACCATAAGCATCGCTGCTCCCTCGCTCGTTTTATCCTAGGCCGTGTACCAGGCCCAGGCCTTCCCGGTGTCTCATTTCCTAATCCAGTTGCATTGTTGCCGATGTGATAAGACCACAGTATACTCATCTACACAGTAGCGAAACTCTATAGGAGCGCTTTGGCGAATGTCGTTTTTCAATGTAATCAAATGGGGAAATTGAGTTGTTTACCATCCACCACCAGGGGCGCCACCGTGCGTCTAATGCAAATCAAATGGAAGATGTTAGTGTTTACCACCCCCCAAAGAGGTAAAAAAGAGTTTTGGAATTGAAGGAAGGCCCGGGTGGTTCAACCGGTTTTTTGATAAAAGGGATCCGAAAACCGGGTGGGGGCCTGGGTGGTCGATTGGCTGCAAGGGTGGGGAAAAATGATCTTGGGGCATTTTAAAAGTAAAAAGTGTATTAATGCTGGCGGTGCGGCAGGTTTGGTAATCCATTGTCGACTTTTAAACTGAAAAAAGCTTTTTTTAAATTTCTAAAGGGCATTGCCTATCAAAATTGTTCGGGAAAACGCGGGAAAAGACCCCGGGATAAATTTTTTTTAAATTTTTTTAGGTTTCAATAAAGCCGGCGTCCCGTGTTTTTTCCCTTACCCCCAGGCCTTTTTCTTTTCCAACCCGTTGCAGGGCCAATAAAGGCCCAGCCCACCAAACCCGGGGGTTTGGAATTTTTTCCCTTAAACTAAAGGGTTTTTAACCACCCCAGGCCCCCTTCAATTTCAAAAAAATGGAAATTTTGGTTTACCATCCACCACCAGGGGGCATTTGCCGTTTTTCTAACATTGAGTTTCGGTACTGTGTAAGAAAGTATACTGTGGATAAGACTCTACTTAATCCGGTTTTATCCTGATAAACATGGACCCGATCAGAAAATTTTCCGGCGATGGGCGCAGAAAGAAAGTTGAAGGCATGGGTAGATCCAGCAATTTGGCAACTATGAATTCATCCCATTTGAGCTTATGAGAAACAATCGATTCTTGAGGGGCCATGGCCCTTTTACTAATCGACTTTTTCTCATGTATTCAAATGGGAATAATACACAGTTGCCAGATTGCTGGATCCGCCATTGGTTGCAGGCAAACCAAATTGAATCACGGATTGTGAGAAAAAATTCCTGTTAAGTAATGTAACAAAAAACGGGGCTCTTGCAAACTTTTGCTATTGCTGATTGAAGAGAGTTTGATTCTTGCATACAAACCTGTAAAAATGACGGTGAGTATACACAGCTAAAAAATAACAAAAATTCATACTCAGAATCGGGCTTAGTATCGCGGAGCTACGCAGGATTCACGAGAGATTATTATCTAATGTCATACACATCTGTGCGTTTTCATTGAGAAAGTGAAAAATCAGATAGGAATCTCTCACGGTAACTGCCAGTGGCGGATCAAGACAACTTTCCTGGGTTGGTGGGGGGGGACCTATGAATTCTTTGACGCGTTATAGGAAGAAATGTTAGGCAATTTTCTCTTGAGAAAAAGGCAAAATTTGGGCCTTCTGGGGGGAGAGGGTGTTTTCGCCCCCCCCCCCCTCTGAATCCGCAACTGAAGCTGCATAGCTCCACCATGATGGTCTTGCCTTTACAGCTGTTTTCTGGGTATATTACTAAATTTTAGACTTTTTTAGGGTAATTTCCGTGATTTTCACTGGGTTTTAAATCAGCTTTTACTTTTCTTTGTACCTTACAGCAAACGTGTGCAAGGACCCCATATTCTGTTCAAAACCAGAGTTGGGTAATATTTCAGTCCCAATATTCGGGGTTTGTAATTTTTTTGAATTGCATTCCAACGGTAATCAGAGTAGAATTTTAACGAATCAATGATCATGACAGTTCAGTTTCATTATTTTAGACACGGGATCATCCTTGCACGGAAAAAAAAACTGTATGGGTGTGACAACCATCCACGCCGGTTCATGTACTAACCGTGAAAAGACAGCTAGGGTAGCCGTGGTTCACAGGTGCCATAGCCAGAAAATCACGGTCGGAGTGCCCGTGATAATTATGGTCGTGACACCCGTAACTTCACGGTGGCACAACCCGTGAATCACGGTTACTCGAGTGCTTCGGCGCGATCACCACCTCGCAACATCTGCTACTTTATGTACTGGAGTTTCGTCGCCACTCGCCATGCGGTCGGCGCGGTGTAGTGGATAAGACACCGGTCTGCGAAACGGAAGGTTGCGGGATCGAATCCTGGTTGGACCATCTTACCTTTTTCCGCCACGGCGCGGCGGCGCCCGTGAATGTACGGTTCAGGCGCCCGTGAATGTACGGTTTCGCTCTGAACCGTACATTCACGGGTGTCGTAACCGTGTCTGGACGGCGTCCAACTATTACCCGTGATTCACGGTTCCCGCGCCCGCTTTTCATAGTAACCGTACCCGTGAATTTTTTTCTGTGTGATTTGTTTGCACGAATTTCGAATACTACGGGACTCGAATACTACCCCACCGTTCATGCCCAACTCAATAATACTTTCCGATCAGAGCTCCGGTATGTGTCATCAGAATTCCAATAAATATAACCTATAAATTTCGATTACCATTCCGGAAGAATTCCGATTAGGAAAGAATTGAACAGAATTTTGGATACGGTTACCAGAAATTTTTCTCAGCAAGTGGAGAGAAAACTCCTCCCTATAAAGGGCATTATCGTATATGTTTATGATTATACGGAAGCTCCTCCTCTCAAACAAGCGTGCATTTATCCAAAAATCACGGATCATTTATCACGGATCCAGCAATCATGGCAATTGTTTATCATTCCCATTTGAATGCATGAGAAACAATCGATTAGTAAAAGGGCAATGGCCCCCTCAAGACTCGATTGTTTCTCACACGTTCAAATGGGATGAATTCATGGTTGCCAAATTGTTAGATCCGCCCATGGACTTTATCCACTTCTGATCCTATGACTTGTACCCAATGGCGTACGCAGGAATAAGTCTCTCTCGCTCTTTTCCCGTTTGAGTGTATGCACTAGAAAAGGAAAGAGATAGGGGCTGAAGACACGTTCGAGCCCCTGTTTCTGTCCTTTCCCTACTCACGTGTTCAAATGGGGATAGAGAGAGAAAGACAAATTCCTGTGTACGCTACTGCTTGTACCTAACCACTTTAAAGACGTGAATTTTATCCAGTTTGATCCGAATTGAAAATATTGTGGGATAGAGCGGAAACGAACAAACGATTCAGCAATATCTAACCATTAACTCAAATCTGTCAAAAAGTGGACTGGCCATATTTTTGATCCTAAATGCCTGGATAAAGTTTTCCGTACAAGTGACCGTCCTATGCAATTTATACATTGGCAGATGTGATGAGCCATAGATCGATAGCTATGCAATTCGTGACGGATCAGTGGTTTAGGATATTGTTTTGAATTTTGCCATGTTTCTGCAAAATTAATTTGGTTTTAATTTAGAACCTTTGGAACCGGTGTGTATTTGTTATACTGGGGGGAAAAAATCTGATTTAACATATAAAATGTTAAAAAAAAGTGTCCGACATGTTCTTAATGCTGATTTTTACATTATGAAAATGCTGATTCAACATTTAAAAATGCTTATTTAACTACGTACATGGTTAAGTCAGTATTTTCATAATGTAAAACTGGCATTTAGAACATGTCGGACACTTTTTTAACATTTTAAATGTTAAATCAGCATGTTTTTTCAGTATAGACCGTTTTCAACTCATTCTCTTTCTGTCTTGGAATTTTAAATTCAAATGCTAGCCCCGCACCCTTTTACCACCTGATTATCTGCATATGTAAGTAGACAAATTGTACGAAGAGAGAGGTATGACTGAGGAACAGGAAGCTGTTGTTTGGACGTTGATTCATTCATCTTCTCATTTCCTCGGTAAATAAAGTCTCTAAGGCTAAGGGGTGGACTGTGGAGTTTTGCGTTTCATTCGGATTATCGTCAATAGATGGCGGTACGTCCTATGTCACCCCTTCCAATCCTACGAGACGACTCCGATAGAGAGCGCCACAGTATTGAACGCTGTACATACTAATGTAGTCTACATCTCCGTTCCGTTACTTAGTTTTCCTCTGGTTTTCCTCCAACTGTATCTATTTTCTTGTGCATGTCTTTGTTTACACACGCGGATGGGGGGGGGGATATATATTCCGAGTCTTGTTGTGCGGACTTGTGGGACGATTTTCTTTTACGTCACATACTCGATTGCTCGATTCTCATGGATAGAGCTGTTTGGAATAAACGATTCTGCAAAAAGCAGCACCAGAATTTTCCCCCCTACTCTCTGTAGCTAAAAATGGTGAAGAGGAAGTTAAATTCGAAAAACAAATGAAAAAATAAAATAAAAATAAAAAATAAAAATAAATTGAAATATTACAAAAAATTAAGAAAAAGGAAGATCCTAGGCTCCGAATTTTGTAATTCAGCAATCAGCAGCTGCCCTAAACTGGAAAGTGAAGCTTGAAGCATACAGAGATAGCAGATGAAAGAGCATATATTCTGTCGGAAATTTCGAAGCAAACCTCATGCGAGCAATGATGCGGTGGTTCATGCGCCTCTACAACAATGTTTTTTTCTCTATGACCTTGAGGTTCTCTATGAAATAGAGTCAATTTCATTATATGTAAAACGATCCATTCGATTGTGAATTGGGCATGGGTAGGCCACCTGCAATACTTAACTTCATTGCGGTAAGTATTGTGAGTAGCACATATCCAAGCGACAGTGGCGTAGCGTGCAATTTGGCAACGTCGTAATGTGTCCATTTAAACTCACGTGAAAGGTCGAATGCGAAGGTGTTCGCCGAACACTCAATAGTTCGATCTATTTCATAGTTTTCAATGGACACATTACAACGCTGCCAAATTGCACGCTACGCCACTGCTATATGCGAGTCATCTGACATTCTTTTTGTCCCTGACTGTATAAAGTACCTACTTTGCACAAAAGCTCTAAAAATGATAGAACTTAGTTTCTCAGGAAGCCTACCAAATTTATCTCTAAATAAATTATGCTCTGGGTGGTTCTTTGGTCGAAGAGAAGCATTAAAATTGACTTTTACCAATTTTTTTTCTTCCTCTTTTTGGCGGATCTAAGTTGGTTTCTCACCACTTTGTAGAGAGATAACGATCTGCCAGATAGCGCAACCAGTCTCGTTTACAGATTTGGACCATTTAGACTCTACTGATAAAAAAATAAAACAAAAACAAAAAATAAAATAAAAAATAATAATAATAAAAAAAAAGTGATTGAACAAAAATATCCATAACTTTAAGGCTTTTCAAATGCGTTCAATTCATTGCCTAGACTTTTTCCAAATTTTTGTTCAACCACGACGTCCTTAAATCGCAACCAATTTTGTTTAGATTAAGGTAAGACGAAAAAAGCGAAAAATTGCGCGTGCTCTATGGACAAGATTTTTTCGATTTTTCTCCTAAAAAAAAAGTATAAGGCATCCAAACGCCAAACGCTGAAAAAAAGAAGAAAAAAAGACTGGTGGCGCTATCTAAAATATTAAAGGCTCACAACGGGTGGTATACGTATCGTGGAATTTGCAACTTCATGTACCCTGTACCCAAACATCCAATGCCAAAGACATTATAGAAGAAGATTGGCCCCTAGCGGCGAGATTTGAAGCCGTATAATGTCACAGGCAGGGCTTCCCCGCTCGGGGGTATGAGCCAAATTAACATTGCGGGCTGCGGCTAAAGGATCCGAGATATAAAACTGTTTCAAAAGAATTTTAATCACTGTTAGTTTTCAAAATATCTCAGATATGATAAGCAGCTTATGCCAAAGTTGAAATCGACGAACTTAAACGGAAGTTTCGGTCAATTTATCCGCTAGATACTTACGATTGAAAGTACGGCAGAGAGGTTATGGGTGCTAAAGTAAACAATGACCGACCGATCGTTAACTTCGATTACTTATTAAAGAACGGACGCCTTGAGTTGATCCAAATTTTCGGTTTAAATGTATGTTATACTATATTGTACAACATATGTAAGACTCGGCACTGATATTCGTAAAAATAATGGACTAAAATAGGTTTGAAGAGCGAGGCTCCATAAGAGCTAATGTTAAATTGGTTCACACCCCCGCGCGGGGAAGTGCCCAGCCCATCAGCCCGTGCCAAGACCGGCTTCACTTTTCCTCCGTGCAAAGAGATAGCAGGGGCCAGTCTTCTTCTATAATGTCTTTGTCCAATGCCAAGCATGCATCGATCACTTCCATGATTAAACTGAAAGTATCGAAACTAGGCCAACTAGGGATACAATCGATGTACCATCGGATGTGAGGAGTCACAACCAAAATGTCAAGTTTTAATTATTCCAAGACATTATTTTCTCCCTCAAAAAGTAAATTATCTCAGTTGTGGACCGAGGGGGGGGGGGCTGAGAGGTGGTCATCCCGTTACGTAATCATCGGAACCATTCGTTGAAGCACTCTTCGAAGAGTGATTTATTTTAGAAACCAAGAAGACTGTAAAGCTTGGATCTTGGATCGAAAAAGTCACTTGAGAAATACGTTAGTATATGTAGATTGTAGGTACACTGTACAGCCGATCCCTTTTCACGGGTTGCTTCTGATGAACGACTCTCGCGAGGGTTACTATTTCATCTACTCCTTGGGAATAGTGTCTCTTAGTTTGTCGACGAAGATATCTCGAATTTTAAAATTATAACTCTTCGCGCCTATCAACTAAACCACAGGCACGAATGTTAAGCTGTCTTCGGTACGATTTCGACATAATCTACGCTATTACCTCGTCGTGATGTCTTTTCTCGATCAAAACAGGATCCTCGAACGACCTATGTGATTAATTCGAACGACAAAAAAATTTGGCCGTTGCCGGAAAGACGCTGAAGAGTGAGGACTGGCTGTAAAATATGTGAGGGACCGAAAGGGGAAAAATTAAAGCAGCTTTGACATAAACGAATTAACCAAACGTCCAAACCACCGAAGAATAAGCCATGAACATTGTACAGCCAACCTCTGTGAAATGAGGACAGGGATTAAAGAACGTAAATCTTTTCCTCCATTTCTGACAAGCTTTTTCATTCATAACTGGAGATCTATGATCTGCGCAGACGGGTGCATTGCGGCTTGCGGCTCGATGAAATGCCTTCAGGGAAAAAAAAGGGATGACCTGTCTTAAAAATAGATTAAATAAATTAGTTCGTTTGAGGAAAGAATGTTGCCAGGTTTGATTGCTGTTTAAATTTTTCTTATTTCTAATTAGTTGGTTGCAGTGTGGCGGAGCGTGCAATTTGACAACGTTGCAGCTCGTTCATTTAATCCCATGAAAAAGATCGAATTCGGCCATTCTGTGAACACCTTTGCATTCGACCTGTTACATGGGTTTAAATTTACACAGTACAACATTGCCAAATGGCACGCTACGCCACTATAGTTGGTTGCAAACTTTTGCTACTGCGTTATGGAAGGTCGATCTCGATCCCCATGCACGTCAAATCACTTGAAAATATAACGTTGAGAGCGTCAGAAAATTCCTAATTCTACTAAATTACAAACTCAATCAATGCGTTTCACAAATGACAAGTAGCGATCGAATGAAGGCGGGTCACAATGGTGGAGACTGGAGTCCCATCTTTCTCTCAGCTTTCTATGCTAAGAAAAGTGATCATCATAAAGAAAGCTGCAAATAGACGGAACTCGCCCACTATCGCACACAGTGGCGTCACTAAGTGGGGGGGGGGGGGGGGGGTGAACGTGACTGCTACCCCCCTCGCCCCTCCCAACGGTAAAGAGAGAAAACGTGTGAAAAAGTAAAGGAAAGTAAAAGAAAAGAAGCGAAGAGAAAGAAAACGAAAGAAAAAGAGAGAAAGAGAGAAAAAATTGAAGGAGTCAAAGGAGGAGAAAATTAAAGGGGAAAGGGGAAAGAAAAGATATTGACTGTATTTGACTAAATAAATAAATACCTATTAGAGGATCTCGAAGGTTAAGACTCCGTTTATTGTTTTTTTCTGTTTTTTGTTTTTTTTTTTTTACAACCTCAGAGTATAGGATTTTAAATCCAATCAAACTTTAATCGTGACCGATCTCTAAATAAACCAAAACATTAACCGTAGATACTGACCTGAATTCTGATGAATTGATTTTTTGCATTGTTCCAAGTGGAAACAAGGAGATTATTTCGTAATTTTTGTCAGTGATTAAGAGTAAAATTCAGAATAGTGTGAAATTTTGCTCAGTAAAACCTCAATTTTTCATAATTTTCTGGGGGTGGACAACCGGAGCCCCGCTAACCGGGGGGGGGGGGGGGATCTCACCCCCTCCCCCCTCCCCTCCCCTCTCAAATGCAATAGTCTAGAGACGCCACTCGCCCGCTAATTTGACCGTCATCCTGTAATTTTGTTAATCGCGTTTGTTGAGTTTGTGAGTGGATTTTGGAACTTTCTGTTGCTCTCAACGTCACTTTCAAGTGATTGTACGTAAGATACAGCTCTATATAACTATACAGCAAAAGTTTGCAATAGACCCGCATTGAGGAGTATCTACTTCGGTAAAAGAGCTGGTAAAACAGAGGGTGTGCTCATGCGCAAAGATCCCGAGTCCGAAGTGTATACATATATTGCATGAGATTCTGATGAGAAAAACTATGGGCTCTCAAATACCGCATCGCAAACTGTTTTAGACGCAATGGTTTTTATGACCCCTGCGATGTTTTTGTCGTGAGAAATTTTGACTTTTTTTTTAGATTCCTACCTGGCAACCATATGCTGATTATACAGAGCCATCGGCTGAAAGTAGTGCATCAGCATCATGGAATTGGGATCAGTGATCAGTGGCGCCAGCAATCTGGCAACATTGCATTTCGTTTCGGTTGAATGGGTCTGTTGCAAACTTTTGCTACAGCGATAAAAAGTGTTTACTCCAATGTAAAATCGCCTGAAAAGTCCATTGGTGGCATCATAAAGTCAATAAATACAATATTAAACTCATCAAGAGGCGTTTATCGAAATCCAAGATGGCGGCAAAATATCGAGGAATCTGAATGTATGCACCGTGATCATCCAAGGATTGCCAACTTTGACAACCTCACTGCAGGTAGAGGTTATGTGTTTATTTACGTTGTGATTGGTTGTGATGGATATTGTGAGGTTGGCTATCCTTGGATGTTCGTGGTGCATGCATACAGATTGCTCGATATTTTGCCGCCATGTTGGATTTCATTGAACGCAATTTGTGAGTTTATTGTTGCATTTCATTGCTTTCTGATGCCGTCATTGGACTTTTCAGGCGATTTTACATTAGATTGCACACTCTATAGCGCTGTAGCAAAAGTTTGCAACAGACCCATTCGAAGCTGTTCACTGCACAGCGAAATAGTTCGATCTTTCATGTGGAATTGAATGGAAAAAAAATGCGACATTATCAGATTGCACGCGCTGTGTGACTCTGATTGGAAAAAATAAATTAAATTCCTGATGGATGAAGGTATACAAAATGAACTGAGATCAACTATGCGCTGTGGTAATGGGAAAATGAGTAAATTGAGTAAAAAATGTCGGCGAAAATGTAAACCAATTTCTGTGAGTCTTCGTAGAAACAAAATAAAGGGAATATGTCAGTTGGTACGACAGCGCATTACGAGACTCAGAATGTGAGTCCTCGAAAGATGTCAACCAGAGAAAGGATTAATACTTTAATAAAAAAATAAAAAGAATATAATGCATTCATCACTTTTGTGGAAGAGAGCCTCCATTCGGCTATCTCAAAGCCATGTTATACTTTTTACCTTACCACATAAATCTCTCCATCGTCCATTGATGAATATAATTGTGTTTGGTGTGATTCATAAGAATTAGTATCCTCGGTTAAGCTTAATCAGGTAGGTACCTATATGCTTAATGATCAAGAGTTCTTCTCTCTCCCTTCTTCTCTCTCTCTTCTCTCTCGCTATCTCTCTCTCCCCCCCTCACTCTCTCCCTCTCTCTCCCCCCTCACTCTCTCCCTCCTCCTCCCCTCTCTCTCTCTCTCTCTCTTCTTCTCTCCCCTCTCTCTCTCTCTCTCTCTCTCTCTCTCTCTCTCTCGCTTATTTTATCTTGAGAAATACTGCTTTGATGTCAAATTGAGTCGTGCATTGACTTTATTTCTATGGCACAGAGGCCGCAGAGCGCGGCTTACAACCGATACCGTATTTATTCATTAAAATATACAGGGTATATTCTAATGTAAATACTAAGCAATGCACATACTTCCACTAAATAGCGCCATATTTTTTTAAAAGCTTTTGGCCTGACCCCGAGATTTTACAAAAAGATTTTACTGGAACCTAAATATATGTTGAACCCTTCTGACTGAAAAGGACGGATTGTCACACAGAACTATGGTCTGATATCGTCTGATATGGTCTCTTAAAAAATATCAGAATACCCCCACTCTTATGTACCTGTCTAAGAGATCCATCAGTGGCGCAGCCAGAAATTCAGTGAGATTCCGGGGACTGGGCCTGAAAGTATAGTCAAGAAAAGGGGACCAACACACGTCATTTTCAAAGTTCCACAGAAAAGTCGATAAAATAACTTTTTTAGAGAAAATTATTAAGTCAAGGGGAGGTAGGTGGCAAACCCCCAGAACTCCCTCATCTTATACGCCATTGAGTAGGTCATTCAACTCCTTGAGACAGCGGCGTGAGATAATACCTAACGCCAGTAGCGTATACACAGGAATTTGTCTTTCTCTCTGTTTCCCCATTTGAACACATGTGTAAGAAAAGGACAGGAACAGGGGCTCAAACGTGATTTCAGCCCCTATCTCTTTCCTTTTCTAGTACATACACTCAAAAGGGAGAAGAGCGAGAGAGACTAATTCCTGCGTACGTCATTGCCTAACGCCTCTCAAAAAATGAAGATAGGCGCAATGCGCCCCATAATTTTAATTTTAGACTTTTCATTTTTTTTTTTTTTTTTTTTTTTTTTTTTTTTTTTTTTACCATGCTCAGAGAGAGCCATTGAAATCAACCTTGCACGGTTCGTGCAAGGTTGATCCTAAATTTGAATTGAATCTACGTAAAACAATTGATTGTTGATGAAGCAGCGCTTCACTATCAAATCGATTGTTTGACGCAGAATCAAATGGGGGAAAATATTGTAGCCAAATAGTACAAGCTGCTACAGGAGAGAACATCTCTTGAAGTCTCAGAGTCGAGATGAGCCCTTCTGCCAATAACGGCTCTTAAAATTTGATTAATCGATTTCATCTATCCATGTACAGATGCGAATCTAACTCGCAAGGGTTTTTTTTTTAAACTCCCAAATAATCGATATACTCTTGCATCAGTGGCGTAGCGTGTCGTTTGGCAACGTTATGTACTTCGTTCGTTGAAACTCCCTGTAAAAGGTCGAATGAAAAGGAGGACCTGGTCACCGAACACCCAATTTTTCGATCTTTTTCATGGGTTTAAATGGACGAACTGCAACGTTGCCAAATTGCATGCTACGCCACTGTCTTGCATAGGTTCCAATGGGAGAAAAAAAATCGATGAAAATTTCAGTAGGTATCTTGTAAAATACGATAGTTTTTCAAATAACTATAAACAGATGCTAAATAAGGCAACGCACTTTCAAATGGACCAACTGACACATCTCTGGTTATTGCCCCCTGGAATTATCAATGGGCTTTCAGAGGTGTCCTTTCAAGTAGATAGTAGCTCAGCCACGCCTGATAATTCAAAATATCAACGTCATTTATTAGAAACAGGTACTTAACTCCTCCATTAAGGGATTTAAAAAGATGTTGGAAACTATAAGAGGGGTCTATACACTCATGTAAGATTATTTACTAATAACATATATGTATAAAGAAGAGGGCATCAGACTCATTCATTTATTGATCATAGTAGGTAAGTACATTCATACGACACTATTGAGCCATGGGCGGAAACAGGAATTTGTTTTTCTATCTCTCCTTCTATCTGAACGCACATGTTATAAAGAAGGATCGCAAGGGGGGAGGGGGGGAGGGTATCATGTGACTTTAGCCCCTAATTCCGACCTTTTCCACCGCACGCGTTCAAGTAAAAAAAGAAAGAGAAGGACAAATTCCTGTATCCGTCCATGTATTGAGCCTCGCGAAGGGGCAACTCAAGCATTTTTGATACCTATAGAGTAATCCTGAGAGATGGTGCCCGTAAACTGCATCGGATACTACTGAAGGGGAAACAATCAAAATTGTCTTACCAGCCTTAGGAACCCCCCTCCAAATCTGCATCGAAGAAGTTGGCCACTCAAATATAATGGTCATAGCTGATTTGTCCATATTCGGTCATAGCTGCGTTGCAACGTTGCCAGATTTTCCTATAAATTACCAATTTTTACACATTAAGTCATAAATGGGAAAAATTGGATAGTTACCCAAAAAAAATTGGCAGCACTGTTCCGTGATGCCCGTTGTTTCTACCACTAGAAAATTATCGTCTGCAGGATTTCATAGCAAAGAACTTAAAGGAGAAGAAGACGACGGAGACGATTTCTAATTTATAGTAAAAAAGTTCGATCAGAAAATCATATTTTCATTGTTCAAGATTTTATTTTACTTGCTTTTCTCATCAAAGATGCGATTAAACTGGAGTGCACCTTCAATCGATTAATACAAGTGAAAAGGAAGTAGGGGTTGACTCGTTTTAACTTACCCTTTTTTTTAGCATTAGTGGCCTGAATGTAAAACATAACGATGAACGGAATTTTATTGGGATTTCAGTATGACTATCAAACCACGGCATGGCCCTAAGAGTCAGGACAATTGAACCACTACAAGAACGAAAACAAGAATTAGTCCACAATACAGAATTTCGTACGAGGAACAAAGAAAACCTGTTTTAAAGCCATAGGTTGTTTTATAGAGGTCAAGCAATTTTTTTTTCTGTGTTAACGGTGCCAGTGGTCTCAAAAAATAGAAAAAGTTTTTTTTCGAAATTTTTAAAACGACACAATTGGCTTTAAATTTTTCTTTTGATTCTCCTGAAAAATTCAGTATTGAGGATACGTTGGTTTTTGCAAATGAATAGGACACTGAGCGAGCGTCAAACTGGACTCCAGTATAGCGAGGCGTGAAATTTGACAACGATGTACTTTCTCCATTTAAACTCACTGAAAGAATCGAATGCTTCGGTCATGCGATGACCAGATGTTTCGACCTTTCTATTGTGTTTAAAGGGGGGGAGAAACGTTGCCAAATTGCACGCCTCGCCACTGCTGGACTCATCAATTATTTTTGATATGTCACCGGGTACATTGTCATTGGCAACGGCAAAGCAAGCGTCCAGTCTGGTTACGTAGAATTTATCCATTTGAAAGAAAGGCAAAAGGTCAACTCCGAAAGTAATCATAGATTCCTGAATAGTTTGATATTTTACAACGGCTCCATGTTAATGGGCCAAATGCAACGTTTTTCAGAATGAACGCTTCGTCACTGATCATTGACGTCTCGTCAAAAATAGCTGGAGGAAGCGTGCGATTACAATAAGAGGTTCGTTTAACGGCTAGTTTGGTCATGCAGAGACGACTCAAGGTTTTCAAAGAACTGCAGCCCATTGCGATACATAAATATTCCCTCTGTATAACTTCGCCTCTTTCTAGGAATCCTGCATAAACCTCGGTCAATTGCAACTCAACGGGACAGTGATTAATATTAGGATGATACTTTCATCTCAACCAACTTTTAAAAGAGGTGCAGCCCCCCCCCGCCCCCGCGGGGCCTTCCTTTAAAAGTTTTCCGATGGAAAATATTTATGGTGTATACCTACTTGCATTATGAGAAACAGTTCTCATGGTCAGTTTTTACTCACATAAAACAATGGGATTGATAGGCTTGGAGTAACGTTGGTTGTAAGTACTATCAACGAATTAAAGATTGTCGCGAGATTTTCACACATTTTCAGCTATGGGTGTGAGTGTGGGACTGATCTGCAACGGCTTTCCCGCCCCACCAATGTACCCGCAATGGTATCTTATACCTGCAAGGTGCGTGAAGAGTATGAAGAGTGATCCCTTGAAGGCGAAACTTGGCTCGTGAAAATCTCGCGGCAATCTTTAATTCGTCAATAGTACGATGACTTTCAAAAGAAAGAGCCCTGATCAAAATTTTTACCATTTTAAATCTCGGCAGCCTTTATACAATTTTGCTGCTTTCAAGTGTTTAAGAACCACACAGAATGACTCTCTACAGTACGTCATGAAAAATCGAAAATTCTATTGAAAAGAACAGAACACTTTAACAATAAGAATTTCAATCCGGGTGCTTTCTTTTGAAAGTCATAGTACAAAATAAACTGATCCAAAATAAGGCCAAAATAAGGAATGAAAAAGAAATAAACTCGAAAGAAGGAGTCTCTTGGTAACTATTATATCTTATTAAAAACTGAAAAAATGAGTCTTAAACTAGTAGAAAACTAAAAATCAAATTTGAAGAAACAACTTTAAAAAATTATTCAATGATAACATAGCTACAATTTTAAAAATACTGTACAAATAATATTTCACTTATGAACGTAGTTATGAAAGTAATTCATAAAAATACGACTTATTTTATTCACAGATTCGCTATGGTACACATTAATGCTACAGAAAGGTTTCTTAGCATGAAATTTTGATCTCACAAAAATGAATTCAATATTACAAAGTTATCGTAAAATATTGATAGTTTTAAAGGTGTAGAATAAAATCTGTACAAAACAATAATTTTACAAAAAATAATAAATGATTTACAAAGGCAATTTTACAAAAATAACTTTTTCAAATGAGCTTTCCAAAGGTAAAGGTACGGTACTCACTTATTTTTCAGTGATTATGTCTTATAAAATTTGCTAAAAATAAATGCTAATTAGAAAGACAAAATCACTTGTAATAAAATTTTTCTAAGGAAATTTACACTTAAAACTGCAATTTTTCATTCAAATATGTTGGGAGGAAAGAAAATAAATAATTTTAAAACCAACAGATGATGGAGAATGAGTACTAAAATGTTAACGATGTGCGCAGTGAACAATTCAATACTTATAATTTCTCTTTGCCGCCACACTCTTGACTCTGTGGTTCCAAAGCAGCTTTAAAGTTTTGTCTCGACCACATTTCAAAATTGTTACCTGTTACAATGAGTCAGATGCAAAGTCTTGTAACAGCTGCAGGGAGGGGGAGGGTCCATTAAAAAGTGAAATTGCTTGAAAATAACTTTGGAAGCACCAGAAAGTTCCAACAAACTCAAAAACTCAATGAATACTTTAACAAAAATTCCAAGATGGTGGTGAAATGAGCAGGTCACAATATGGGAGTCCCATCTAAACGCAATTTTCTATGTTCAATAAAGTGATTCATCATGGAGAAAGTTGCAAATTAGATGGGATTACTCCATTAGGACCCGCTCATTTGACCAATTTTGGATTTCTATTATGCCTTTTTAAAGTTTATGAGTGGGTTTTGAGACTTGTTGGCGCTTACAGTGTGATTTTCACGCGATATCATACGTTAATAGACCCTCCGTCCCTCCATGACATTCAAGCAAAAAATTTGCAAAACACCCATTGAGAAGAAACAACCAACATTCTTTCATACAAGAGCAAGACGAGTCCAATAATTCAAAAGCTACCTACATCTAATCAACAATGTTGTTCTTGAGCGCAGTAAAAATTAATCAAATCACGCAATTTCACTAAAGAGGTACATCTAAGGAGACATTGAAACATATAAGATAACTTGGATACATTTCAGTTGACTGTTTGTTGTTTTTTTTCAGTATTAATCCATTAACAATCAGATTATATTGACTGATCATTAATATTTACAGATAGAAAAAATAAAAACTTCCTTAGCAGATTTTAAGTGCCTACTAAAGTTTATATTTTAATAGTAGACTAATTGTTAACTTCTGAAGCGAAAATTAAAATGTAAAATTTGAATTTTTTCCCCAGGGCCAATGATATTTAAAACTGATTCCTTTTTCCCTGTGACTGGCAGAAACCGAAAAAAGATTAGTAAGCCATTATGAAAACGGAGAAAGAATAAAGAGATTAGGATGATTCGCTGAATCATAAAGTTAAAATATCCAGAGAGAAATTGATCTGGTGGAAGTAAACAAGGATGGAAAATGACAGTTCATTCCAAATAACAAGATACTTGATTGTCTTTCTATACATTTAAAGGACTAGGAGTGAATTGTGCTCAAATGACGCGGAGGATTCGAAATTTGCATTTTTGGTTTTGTATCGCTAGAAAAATCATGACACTGTGCGGTGTCCAACATTCGTCAAAGATCCCCTTGGAGCATAATTCGTAATTATTTTCGAGTTGTTTTTCATATTTACGAAAACTAAAAATATCCTTAAAGGTCACTGTGTTGTGTACGTGAGAGACACCACAGGGCAGAATTTCCCCAATGCATGTATGTATTTTTTTTCTTCAACTGAGTGAAATTAAACATTCCGGCAACAGGAAAAAAGGACATACATTATTCAGGAAATGGTTAGAAAATCCTCTGCGCAAAATTAAACATTTTGAGCTTAAACAGTCTTCACTTTTTACAAGAACTATAATAACTACAGGCGAAGCGATTCTACTTATTTTAAAACAATAGGAGTAAACGCCTACAATGAACACTATTGAGATCATTTTTTTTTCTTGATTGACAACTTCCGTAATTCACCGACAGGAATGACTTTTAACGGAGCTCAGTGATTGTTCAGTCACCTCCGATTTAATTTTTTTCCGATTTGCATGCACCGGATTCTACGTAACTAATTCGGCGCAGTTGCAGATCTTTGAGAATCACAAGTAATGTGAAACGATCGACAGCGACACGCTACGATATCAATTCCGTTCCATTTCACTCGTTCCCATTCAACTGTTGTCATTGTCGTACTTTCTGTGAACAAATACAGGCGTCTTGGGTACAGAGTCAGGTAACATCATAACTTTTACCTTCGTCAATTCTATTGGTGGATTCACTCCATCGTCGAAGAATTGCGAGCCTCTGTCTATCATGGATGGCATCGAGCCGGGACTTTCTGCTTTACCTGATGTGCCGTTACAATTTTTACCATTCACTTTACTACCTTTTGGCCACAACCCATTGTTGTTACTGTTATTGACATCAACGTCACCATTCAGAGGAATCACAGTTCCATTAACACCTTTTTCTTCACCGTTTGAGAGCAAGTTCATGGTGTCTTTAGAAGGTTTTTCATTAGGGTATTTACTGCTGTAAATCTTTGAGCCGTTCGTGAGTGATGTTGGGATCAACGAAGTGATTTCTTGCAACTCAGTTCCACCGTTCATCTCAGAGTCAAACTTTGTATCCCGTCGCTTTTTAGAAGGTGCTTTTCGGCATCTGGTCAAAGCGATGAGCAATAGCACAGCTAGGAGCAAAACAATACCACCAACAACGAGGTAAGGACCTAGGTTATCTTTGAACTCACTCATCACACTACTGTAATTGATTATTGGCTCTTGTTGCTGATCAGGCGCTACAATTGAAGTGAGATTTGCGTCATTACTTTCGGCATTGTCACCTGAAACAATAACCGGTGTTGATGACGGACTGTCAATAGTTGAGGATACTGTATCACTGATACTTTTACTTAAAGTAGTGCTTTCCGGAGTACTGGAAGAAGGCTCGGGTGAGGAACCAACAATGTTAATTCCCAGATTACTTTCAGTTGTGCTCGAAGAGACAATCTCTTCGACTAAAGTCGTTGTTTCTAAGGATGAAGGGTAAACACCTGTTGCTTCTAAATTGGTTTCTGGGGTACTTGACACCACATTGGTTGTTTCAGGTGAACTTGAGCTAGAGAGTTCTGCGTTACTTGTTGAAATGGGAGTGGTCTCTGGTAGCGCAGATGAAGGACTTGATGACAGTTCTACGTCCAAAATTGCAGGTGTGGTTTCTTCCGAAGCAACTGAGCTAGTTAAGGGAGGATTCTCAGAACTAGATACAATCGAATCGCTGATTGTTGTCGCATAGCTGGACTCTGGTACATTTTCTACGGTGGTAGCAGCGTCAGTTGAGGATTCTGGATGAGATGAGGCCCGAGCCTCTTCAAGTCCAGGTACAGTTTCAGCAGCTAATATTGAGCTTTCAGTTGTTGATGAAGAGGAAGGCTGACTGTTCTCCAAGTCGCTTGCATTTTCTAGCTTTATAGGTGTAGTAACCTCTACAGCCTCAGGTTCTGCAGAGGTTTCCGAGCTTGCTGAAGAAGTCTCAACAATAACGGCGGCGGGAATCGTTGAAAGAACTTGATTTTCATCAACAGGAGAATCGGTTGCTGATACAGGCAGACTTCGGCCCTCAGGTGTTCTTTCGGTGGTTTCTATTGCAGACTCATCAGCTTTATTAACCACCTCCTCATTCGGTGCAGTAGTTGTTAATTCCGCGTTGTCTCCTATTTTAGATTCAGATGCGACCCCTGAAGCATTTGCTACTTCAGTCTCAACATGTTGTTCGTCAGCAAGTGGTGTGCTATTCTCAGATATTTTTTCGTCAGATAAAGTCAAGCCTGCTTCGCTTATTTCCTTTGCTGATCCTTCTTCTTCTTTTTCTTCTTCAGATTTAGTTTCTCCGTTCTCTTCGCTCAACTTTTCTTCAGTGACATCAACAACATCTTTAGTGTCTTGGTCAGACGATTTCTTTTCTTCTTCTTCAGTCTCCTCGGTTTTGGTGGCTTCGTCATCCGCGGTATCTTGAGATACCTCGGTGTCGGATTTATCTTCCTCTAGTTTTTTTGCTTCGTCCTCTCCTTCTACTTCTTTGCCAGAATTTTCCTCTTCTGCAGTTTCCTTTGGTTCTGACTCATCAGTTGCACTTTCAGTTCCTCCAGGGTTACCATTCTCGGCAGGTTCATCATTTGGCGTTAACTCATTTTCATTGTCTTTCTCAGTATCTTGTTTTGCTTGCGGCTGATCAGCCTGCAAGATCTCACCCAAATCATCACATGAAGCCTTCATTTCATCACAGTCTGCGTCGACAGATGAAGATTCACCGGATTGGTAGACTTGATTATCGATACCGTTGGTCATCCTTATTTCTTTATTACAAATCTCATCTTCATTCACGGTGTTCCAACTTTTGCCGTTGTATTTTGGGGGTGCTGCACAAAGAACGTCGTTTTCAAAGATAATCCCTCTTCCAGACAACCAATCTTGCAAGCCCATTAACTTGCAAGAGCAGTTGATTGAGTTTTCACTTAGATCTAAAATTCTGATTCGATTCAAGTTATAAATAACCTCCGTGGGTACATTCACTAAACGATTTTTTGCAAGATTTAATCTCTTCAGACCTCTAGGAAGCGTATGAGCAGGTATTGTTTCTAAGCTATTGCCGTACAGTGATAAACTTTTAAGTTTTGGTAAACCTTTGAAAGCTGCGACTGGGATGTGCTGAATTGAGCAAGATTCTAACCTCAATTCTTGCAGAGATCTGGAGGTTATGAATGAATCTGTGATCTCAATTGGATTATTATTTAAATTTAGTAATGAAAGTTTCGGCGTACTACTGAAACTCGAGCGATGGAAATGCGTTATATGGTTATGTGATAAATCTAGCTCTTGAAGAAATTTCAAGCCTTTGAATGCAGCTGGGTGGATGTAGCCTATAGAGCAATTTGACAGCTCTATAATAGTCACTCCTGAAAAAGCTTTAAACATATCGTCCTTTAATGAAATAGGGACAAGCATATCCGAGTTATTGAAACTCAGGACTTGAATGGAGAAGAAATCCTCGTCAGGATCGATAGCAAATGTGTTCAATGAACATTTTGCGGTTAGTAACCCTACTTTATCCTCTGAACAATCGCATCCTGTTGGGCAGGGGACCGAGGGCGCTGTGACAGCCATGTGACCGACTATGAATATGATGACCACGAGCGGAGTGCTCAGAAGCGCCGCTGTTGTCGTCGCGGGTACCCAGGAAGACATGATTCACAGCTGAGTTCTGCAACAAAGAAACAGAATAGTATGTGTGGTTAGCAAACTATATTCCTCCTTGTTAAAAGGGAACATTTTCAAAGAAGAAAATTGGTGAAATAAAACAAATTACCTACTCGATTTTAAGTCATAGTGGTAGCGAATATTCTAATGCAAGCATACGAGGAAAATAATAAAAATAGAAAAACCAAAAGAGATAACGTAGGTCAGCAAACTGTTTTTCAATAATGAAAATCAAGAATAAGAATTGTGATTCAAAATTGCATCAAAACTTCACGAGTTTAGGGCCAAACCGTCAATTCCAACAGAAAGGCAATGTGGTCGCACTGGCTGCACTGGTCACGCCCTGCGTTTTAATGAGAGAAAGTACCCACCTGAAAATAAGAATTTCACTTTCATCTCGAAATCAGTAATGTCCAAAAATGCAAATCTAAAATTTGCCTCAATCCAAGTTTTTCACGCTATTCGGCTGCAGCGTCTAATTTTTATGATAGGGGGTATACATTGAAAATTAGTTCAAATGTATTGATGATCACTCACTTAAAATTTCCCTTTTAGACTGAAGCGAGCCCTCTAGAAAAACTGCAATATTTATACAGTTTTAAATTCCTCATGTACAAAAAAAACTAGGAGTCCCCAAAAACGGTCATTTATTTAAGGATAGGTACATAACAGCGTTTTTTTCCCCCTCCCCAACTTAAATGATTTCTTTTTAGTTCATTTGCCAAAGAATGCTTCAAATTGCTTTTTTGATCAGTTAAAATGTCAAAAAATTTCCGGACTTCAAGTCCTTACAATGTATGCGGGAAGGGACCCCTCCCCCCCTCTATGGGACATACAGCTTTAAAGGGGGTAGGCTCAGACTTTTCAGTGAGGGGTCCGTACACTGTACGCCTAAAATTCGGCACTGTTGGCCGGCAATGAACTCTTTCGATTTAATTCGATTAAAAATAATAGAGACTATCACTACAAATGATGTGCGCACGTGAGTGGACCCTTATTTGAAATTTCCCGGGTGATGTAGAAGTGCATCCAAACGCCACGCACCGAGGCACTGTGGATAAAACATAATTTTTTGGGAAAAAAATGTGTTTCGTTACTTTCAAACAGTTTATGTTGACATTTCTTGCATTAGCCATGCAAATAAAATTGACTCATTCAAGCACAAAAAAAATTAAATTTTTCCCTAGTTTCTATAAGTTAATTGTTTATATAGTTCATAATCTTAATTTTGATCGTAAATTATGTCCGGTAAATTCCAATTCCGATTGAACCACTGTGCGGTACGGCTTACCCGCTACCTATGACCCCCAACATAACAACAAGTCCTGGTGAGAAATTTTAAATATAATCAATGGAACGAAAGGAATTATGTTATACAGTGTTTCGCCTTCTGCGCTGCCTTAGAAAGGGGGAAAATGTGATGCTGAAAAACCAAATTACGTCTGCTCCAAGTTCTACCAGTGGCGGTTCCAGCCCTCACGAACGGGGGGGGGGGCGGACTTGGATTTTTGCTACTTCGTGACCCCCTTTTTATTTTTTCGCACTTACTTTACCCCTCCCTCCATCCCCTTTTCCCATTTTTGGGCCGAAAAAAAGGGCGATCGCCCCCTTTGCCACCCCTTGTATCCGCCAATGAATCCTACTCAAGGTCCTTATAAAAAATTTTTATAATTTAAACTATTGCATATTTTGTACCCTCGCCAAATTTCCCTTACATACATTAAAACAATTACATATTCTGTACCAGTGGCGTAGCATGCAATTCGGCAACGTTGAATTTGTCCATTTAAACTCATGTAAAAGCTATCGAACTGTTGGGTGTTCGGTGAACACTTTCGTATTCGACCTTTTACATGAATTTAAATAGACACAGTACAACGTTGCCAAATGCACGCTACGCCATGTTCTGTACCCCCCTCCATTCCACAAGAAGACATTTAAAAAAAAATGCGCCTTTTAAAATCCTATGCTCTACGTTATACAAGCGATCCAGCATCCTATTGGTCGAGAAGGCACCAGTTCTTAAAATACCGCTATTTGGGAAAAAACAATATTTTTGTGCCAAGTTTAACTTTTTTTCTTACAGGGCTCTGTAGAAAAAATCAGCAGATGTATGTGTCTCTCATCAAGCTCTCCGAGTATAGTATCCCATCTGTTCTAACGAGCGCGAATCGAAATCTCAATCGAGTTACTTCAGGGTCAGAGCGATTAGTAATTCGGAACTGACCACTTTTTGGGGCCATAATTATGACTAAAATAAATTATTGTTGATTCATTTCAAGCAACTCACTGGTTTTAATCAAGGCAAGACGTCGATTTGCCGAAACAAAAACCCAAACCGGAATGATATCTCCTTTCTTAAAAGTAGCCTCGCTATTAGGTAGACGAATAATAAAAATAGGGCTATTTTGCCATTGTTCAAAAGGAATAAAGATAAACCGCGAATTCCTATTATGTCAGCGAAGCGCATACGAACAAATATACGTACTTAACGGTAAAATAAACTTTGATTTTTTTATTTTTAAAATTAACTAAGACTCTGAGGCTTATACCTGAATTCATCTAAATTCAAAAAAACCGACCCCCAAAAAAGCGTTTCATCTCAAAATAAAAAAGAACCTAACAAATAGATAAAAAATAAATGAAAATAATCAAAGATAAAACTGATACAAAGAAAAATATGTATAGTGTTAATTGTATCGTAAAAAGAGCCTAGAGTTACTTTGGGTTAGGTCATGAAATCAAAATAAAGACATCCCATTGCACTATATGATCCTTTTTTTTAAGATTGCAAACCATAGGGCATTGAGATGAAGATATGATGTTTCAAAAGTAACGCAATATTTTAGTTTCCTGGAGAAGACAAATTTTAAAAGAAATCCCTCCTTGTAGTGGGTAGTTTAGTGTTCCTACTCCGCGATGTTAATTTTGCCTATTCATCTAATCGAAGGCGATCGACGAAACGTTAATTATAGAAAATGTTAAACATTTGGGGTTACCTCTGACCGAAAAAGTTTACTTGTTACTGAATGAAATATCCAGAAAAAGACCGTAGTAGATAGATTTGATGATACAAACGCGGGAAATTACCGACACCACATCGCGTCGCACATTATGCGGAAGTATGGAATTTCTTGGATGGAATCATTTCATGAACGAAAAGAAAATTTTAAGAGCTAACAGTGGCAAGATAAATAAAAAATGTGTTTAAAAAACAACGATTTTACAGCTGAAAATGATTAAAGTCGTGTATGGTTTCTGCAAAAGAAATATTATCACTTAAAACTTTTCTCAAGCGAAGAACGATAAATATTTAAATCCGGAAAAATCCACATTTCGATCAAACGTGCGCTGCGTCTGATGGGGGCTGATCGTCACAGACTCACGGCCGCGAAGCGCAGATAAATTTTCGGGTGAACGATTAAAAAGCGCTCGCAATTATTACACAAGCCGATCCATCCGGACGCGCAATGGTTCAATAATCGAGGTGTGGTTTTATAATGATGGATGATGACGATTGATTGATAGCGAGCTCGCCATTCTTTTACGTGTTTATAGCTTTCTCTCTACAGAATAATTTCGCGGAAAAAAAAAAAAATATCTCTGTGACGATCATTTATGCGATAAAACGATTCCCTATTTGTAAATTTTGAGTTGGTATGGCGCAATTTTTACAAAATAATTTTAATTGCAAAATGGATTGACTACACTCATTGTTCTTAAAAATATAGTTCGGATTGGTGCCAGTGGCGTCGCGTGCTATCTGGCAACAATGTAACTGCTCCATTTAAGCTCATTAAATATATCGAATTTTCCTTGCGCACTGTGCACCCCCTGAATTCGATCTTTTATATGAGTTTAAATTGATAAAATACGGTGTTGCCAAATTGCACGCGACGCCACTGATTGGTGCAGTGGTATTGATGGAGGGCTATTGGGCTGTATTAAACAGCCGGATTATATGAAAAAAAAAAATCGAGTAAATGTCAGTAGTCTCGTGATTCGATCAAAGTTCCCGGCTTGGTGCAGCGATGTACACTTTACAGTTGTATACACATACACTGGCAATGAGCAATGCTGCAGTGGATTGCAGTCTGTTAAAATCGCATGTTTGAACTTTTTCTAGAAGCATAGGGCAGTTTTCACTGTCAAAAAGAAGTTGAAGGCATACTCCCAAAAATTGGCAAAAAAACACACATTTTACTTAAAATTTATATGAAAAATGGTATTTTAAAATTCCCAAACTGGCAGCACTGTTAAAGGGGGAAAATGATCGTTTGACATTTATTCCTGCGCGGTGGTGGCGTCACACAGTTGGTCGAAGTAGGGTATCCTGGACAACATTTCTTGAATAAAAAATCAAGATTATGAGCAATAAATAGAAACATTTTTAAATAAAAATTTAAAAGTCTCAGTCTTTTTATAGCTCTAATTTAGTAAGATTTCTTTTTTTTGCAAGAAAAAAACCACAAGATTAAGAAACAAAAACAAAAGAAAAAAACAGAAACCTTTTTCGTCCACGAGAATCCATTTCTCGGTTAGGTGTGCGGAGCACTATGGTCAGAGATCGAAAAAAAATCGGCCAAAATCAGTGAAAAAAAAGTAATCAAAAATCGTCGTTTTCGCCCTTTCCATGCTTAATTTAAAATTTTCCAGTGACACCCTATATTACATAGTTCTAAATACTCATTTATATGATTTATTGTAATTTAAAGTGCGTCATTGAAAGTTCAAAAACGATAAAAATTGATGAGAAATTGACATTCTAATTTTTTGCCACTTTTTGAGGATATGAAAGCAATGTGCGGTGGCGGCGAGCGGCACAGTGGTTCAAAACTTTAATTTTGCCGGACAGGAAAGTTTTGGGTTTTTTTGTTTTAAAAAACATTTAGATGTGACATTTTTTTGGGAAAAAATCATGCTTTTTGATCTTTTTAAGCTTAAAATGAATGATTTCACACTTTTTTAGGTTACTTTGCTTTTAATGTTCAGAATCTTCATTTTTTTCGTAAAATTATGTCCAGGTAATTCCCTTTATTTGAACCACTGTGCGGGGGGGCGCGCGAAACCCCTACCCTGTCTTGTTTCAGTGAACGTCACAGAGTATTTTTATACCATTCTTTTATGTGGGTCATTGGGCCACTGTTTCGAGCGAACATGACGTATTCGGTTACTGCGGCGCGGCGAGCTTACATTTTTTGAAACTACCGGCCACAACATGACGAGACGAGACGGAAAGGGAAAAAGTGGGGACTATTAAAGGCGGGAAAGGGCCCTTTTGTCACCCCCACAGAGCCGGAGTGTTTGACTTCACGTCGAGATAAATATCGCCGCTAAGCAGAGAGAGAAGTATGAGGTATGAGGTTATGCTCTTTTTTTATAGCCGTTGCAATTTTTAAACAAAGGGAAAAAAGAAAGAGCTTTTGAGGGAAGGAACAGAAACAAAAAGTAAGTACACTGAGAGAAGCTTTTTTTTAAACCAAGGTGTATTTCGTTTTTGTTTAAAAAATATGCACAGCATGGGCGCCCGCAGAAGAATTACCAAGAGAGGGGGGGGGGCAACACTTTTGAACCACAACGGAAGGTCTAGGAGGGACCCCCCACCCCCCCCCCCCCCCCCCGTGGAAAAAGGGAATACTTTTTTTCACCCAAATAGTGCACAATTATTAACCCATTTTAGGTGTATCAAATAATAAGAACAATTTTGACGTGTTTGATATAATGGATAAAGGGACGACAGATGATAACGATAGTAAGAAAAATACATAATTCATTATTCCTTGCAAAAAAATGAGTTAAAAGTATAAAATAAACTATTAATGAAGTTTGTCGACTATTACTCATTTGATTAACATTTCATTTTCTTTTTCCCTTTCATTTTTCATCGTGAAATTTTGACTTTTTTTAATTCCAGGGGGGGGGGGGGGGGGTGGCAAGTGCCCCCTCTTGCCCCCCCGCTCCGGGCGCCCATGTTGCACAGTGAAATATTGACTCAGGAGAAATTCTTTTAACCCAAAGAAAATGTCTGCTGCCACAAGTAAAAGATTCCTTGTAGTAGGTCTGGACTAACCTTGAGATTCCTCAATTTCAAAGTTCCCATAGAAAAATATCAATTCCATTTCTAACTATGCAACCATTTTCCAGGCATTCCATCAATGCCATAATCCAATACTTCACAATTTCCTATTAATAGCATTATTCCGAATTCTTTTCTTCTCTCCAAATCCGCAAAATTTAACAGCAACTATATGCCGAAACGCAACGCGCAAAGCTTCAGAGAGTTCAGTAGCCTCGCGTTCACGAACACTCATCAATGTCGGATCCAAGAAATTGTCCATCCCTCTCTTTTCCTATTGAAACGCATGAGTTAGAAAATGATGGAAGAGGATGCGAAAAATTCACGTGACTACTCATTATCTGTCCTTTACTAACGCGCGAGTTCTGATGGGAGAAGAGAGAGAGAAAGACAGATTTCAGGATCCGCCGATGCGAACACTGGCCATTTTTGTACTATAATATCTGGATCAGAGCAGTAAACAATACACATCTATGGAGCATCTAAAGGCACAAATCTGGAGCAGGTATAATACGAATCTCAAGTCTACGAACGATCAAATCATATTAATGAAAGAAAACGAGGTATTTTTTTTCTCCTTTTTTAAGCCAAGTATGGCTATGCAAGAGATATGCCCTGACCTGACCTAAACTGCGTTGGACGGTTAAAAATAGGCACACATGGAACCGTCGTCGCTGCCACTGTCACTTCTTCGTTCATGGGTATAGAGAGGACTATGAATACAACATTGTCAGATTTACTATTTCTCCCTCTCTCCTGGAGAATTCAGGGCGTCCCCCCCTTCAATAAAGTAATGTTAGTATTGTTAGTATTGAATCCAATGCTTGATTACATAGAGCCCCCCCCCCGGCAAAAAATTCAAATGAATGGGGCTCTTGCAAACTTTTGCTATAAGCAAATAAATAGTCCTATCTTATGTAAAGACCAGCAAAAATCTCACTAAGAAAGTCTAAAATTCAGTAATAAACGCACATAACTACTATAATGGCAAGATGGTAATGTCGGTTCGACGAAGGTATCATGGGAGATTCCTATCTAAATTGAGACATATCTCTGTGTTTCCGTAGAGAAAGTGCGACATAATAGCCTGCGTCTCTTCGTCACTAAGCTCGATTCTGAGAGTGAATTTTGTGATTTTTTAGTGTAATCATCGTCATTTTTACAGGTTTTTATGCAAGAATCAACTCTTCAATCCCCTATAGCAAAAGTTTGCATCAAGAGCACCATTCAATGGTGTAATATTTTCTCCAGCGCGCTATGATTAGTGTAAGTGTAGGTGGAGAGGCTCACTGTCAGATCTCGCGATCTCATAGGGCTGCCGTTTTGCGGATCTTAAATAGAGTTTTTTAATTCGCCTATGATTCCACCGGTTGACAAAAAGACTGTGTGTAATCTTTGTATCATCCGGTGGATCATCAGTGAATTAAAAAAGCCCACTCAAGGTTCGCAAAAAGGCAGCTTTGTCCATTCACCGATGATTCCACCGGTTGAAAAAAATATTACGCATAGTCCAGTTCAGCAATCTACGGCAACCCATGACGCACGAAAATATTCTGATCTGTAATATTTTTTCAAACAGTGAAATCATCGTTGAATAAATCAAAATCTCTTCAATTGTTTTAAGATTATAACTGTGTTTATCGTCCTTCGTTGGTCGAAAATCAGAGCTGCCGTTTTGCGTATAATTAATCGCATTTTTCAATTCACCGATGATTCCACCGGTTGAGAAAAGATTACACAGTTCAATTCAGTGTATGACTGTAATGCACGACAATGCTCGCATCTGTAATATTTTCTCCACCGGTAGAGTTGTCGATGACTTTAAAAAAGTTGCGATTATTTTAATTATAATTAACAGAGTTTCTACCGATTGAGAAAAGATTACAAATCAGAGTATTTTCCTGCATTTCAGTCATGCATTGAATTGAACTTTGTAATCTTTTCTCAACCGGTGGAATCATCAGTGAATTGAAAATGCGATTAATTATATGCAAAACGGCAGCCATATGTATTTATAACAAATGTATTTTTGTAACAAAAATACCGCATATCAGAGTATTTTTGTGGGTTATATGTATGTAGTTAAACAGCCGAACTGTGCTATGTAATCTTTTTGTCAAGCGGTGAAATCATCGCGATCGGTAAGTTAAAACATTCTAGGTAAGGTCTGCCTAAAACGGCAGCCCTGCGCGATCTGTTTATTGTCAAGTTACCAATTGAGTAATGGAAGCATCCGCTGGATCTTAATTGATTTGATTCTAGGATAAATCTTAGTTATCGCGCGCCTATAAAGTCGCACTTTCTTTTAGATGCAATGCTTTGATACACGTGTGAAGCTGCTTTCAAACTGTGCTCCAGAAAATACTCCAGGTTGAGCACGGTACTGTAAGTTGTAACCGGAAAACCTTCTGTAAGGGGGGGGGGGGGGGGGGTTAATCTACCCCAGCAGCTCCTATAATTTCACCAACACAACCTAATGAGGAGAAAGGGGTCAGTATAGCCAGAAATTAACCAATTTTCTGCAAAAAGAAAAACACCAACAAATTAGGGGTGTTCACTGATCAGAAAAAAAAAACAAAAACAAAAAAAAAACAAAAAAACAAAGACAGACACAAAAACAAACAAGAAAAAAAAACAAAAAAACAGACAAAAATACTTTGGTAGCGCTGACAACACCTTCACTGGTACATATAGAAAAATGACCCAGCAAAAAGTTTTTTCAGTTTAGCCGACCAAAGTCAACTAAATTCTTTTGCTCGGTCATTTTTCTACCAAAAAAGGTTTTGTAAGCGCTACAGAAGTGGTTTTTTTCTATTTTCTTCTCTCTTAAACATATTAGTTTCGTTACAGGAGTGGTGAAGAATCTAAAGGGAGGCATGATTCGCTCAGATTTTGCTTTTTTTTTTTTTTCAAGAGAAGCTTTCGAACAAAAAAATGTGAATAGTGACGCCGCAAAAGACATGCGGAGGCCCCCTCCCTCCCCACCCCGTCTGATGTTGATGACCGATAAACACTCGAAGATAATTATGTAGCATTTTCGCGATCTAAGGTTGCAGTCGAGTCATCATGATCCATCAATCGGATAGTCGCAAAGATAAAAACTTTTTGCTACAGCGAAATGGAGTGTTACATCTTAAATAAAATCACGTGAAAAGTCCATTGGTGGTATATCAGAAAGTCATAAAATGCAGTATTAAACTCCCAAGAGGCGTTTAACTGAAACTAAAGCTGGCGGTAAAATATCGAGCAACCTGTGTTGCTGCACGCACCGTGAACATCCATGATGACCGACGTTAATAACCTCACACCATATCGGACGTTATGAGTTTGTTTGCGTTGTGATTGGTTGTGATCGAACTTGTGAGGTTGGCCATCTTGGATGTTCATGGTGCTTGCATACGGGTAGCTCGATATTTTACCGCCATCTTGGATTCCAGTTAAATGCCTCTTGTGAGTTTTAAACTGCATTTTCAGACTTTCTGAAACCTCCAATGGACTTTTCACGCGATTTTACAACACATTGAACACTCTATAGCGCTGGAGCAAAAGTTTGCAACAGACCCATTGAGTAGCATTTTCGCGATCTAAGGTTGCAGTCGAGTCATCATGATCCATCAAACGGGTAGTAGTCGCAAAAATAAAAAAAAAAAAAAACAATGAATAAAAAAAAACAGCTTTCATCGTAATTTGTACAATAGACAGAGGCAGGAGAGCCGTTGCGTTAGACAAAAGACACCAGGAAGTGAAATCGGACACCGAACACTCTTTTAAATAAAGTGCGCGATCGCGTCGATCGTGATGACAAGGAAAGTTCAGTCGAGCGCGAGAGTAAGGGGCGTGGATGCGTGAAAGAGGATACGATCAAGACTCTTGAAATCACTTGAACGGATTAAAAATTAAAATCCGATGGATGGATGGATGTATCGATCGATTGACGCAAGCGAGCGGAAAAAGCTGGAACTATAGGGCGGGGTGGATGCTCCAAAGTCCAACTGTGTACCGGGATGGAGCACATGTTGTTACTTACCACTTACAAAGCATCGATCTCAGTGCATGGTCTATAATCCATCTCAAAGCTGAAAGCTCTTTAAAAGCTATCTAGCATTGTATTGTGTCAAGGTCGGAACAGTTTGCACCATGCCAACTGGCCTAGACACTTTAGACAGTGGGCAAAGCAAGCGTCGCGTCATCAGCCGAACGCCGAACCCCGCGCAGCGTCGCGTCGCGTCGCGGTTGCTGTCGTGACTCTGAACTTTCGAACGAAAATAGCGCAGGTAAGTACTTATTTATTACGAACAATAGGCAGATTCGGGGGATTGGGGGGGAGCAATTGCCATCTCCATTCGTCTAGAAAATGCTCTTCGAATCAAAGAAAAATATCTTGATTCAATGAAAGTTTAAATTAACGTTTTGATTGGCTTTCAATTATAAGAATTAAATTTTGTTAGGCTTTATATTAAAGAGGGTGACTCATCATGGGCGCCCGAACGGAGGGCACGGGGGGCACTTTGACCCCTCCTGGAATGGGGCTCTTGCGAACTTTTGCTATACACTGAAAAAACAAAGTTTAAGTAGATCCGAAGCAGCTTTTTAAAATAGCTTCGCAGAGCAAAATTCCTAGCTCTACCAGGGCAAGTTGCGGTTGTCTTGAAGCACTACTTCGTTAGAGCCAAAGCAAGAAAAGAGGCTGTAACTCTAAAATAAGTAGTGCTTTGGTACACCTGCAACTTTCTCCGGTACAGCTTGAACTTTTGCTCTGCGAAGCTATTTTAAAAGGCTGCTTCGGCTGAACATAAACTTTGTTTTTTCAGTGTAGGGGATTGAAGTGTTGGTTCTTCTTGCATAAAAACCTGTAAAAATGACGATGAGTACACTAAAAAATTACGAAATTTACTCTCAGAATCGGGCTTAGTGGCGGAGAGACGCAGGTATCATGGGAGATTCCTATCTAAATTGAGACATATCTCTGTGTTTCCGTAGAGAGAGTGACATAATAGACAGGAATCTCCCATGATACCTGCGTTGAACCGCCATTACGATCTTGCCGTTATAGCAGTTATGTGAGTTTATTACTGAATTTTAGCCTTCCTCAGTGTGATTTTCGTGATTTTCGCTGGTCTATACATCAGATCGGACTATTTTTTTGTCGCAGCAAAAGTTTTGCAAGAGACCATTCAGAACCATCAAAACTTCACGACTAAAAATGAAAGGAACGAAAAAAGATTCTAGGAACGTTCAAAAGGCAGACGGTCAAATATTTAAAAGTAAACTCGTTTCAAAAAAATCATAATTTCACGATAAAAGGTCCAGGAGTATAATTTTTTATCCTCTTATCGTCGAGGATAAATAAAATTGTCATTGCACCAAAAATAAAGGGTACATAAAATCTTTTGACCGCAGTTTATCGCGCGACTAGAATCAACTTCCAGCAGCCTCCCAATTATATTTATCATTTATAATTGCACGGAAGTCACTCGTCATTGTTTTTATGGACATAACGATCACATGCCTTTCTCTTCTCCCTCTTTATGAACTCATAAAATGCCAAGATCTGGACTTACTTCTACAGAGCTCCCATCGGGGGTCGCACACTGGGTGGAAAATGACCAATTTGGTTGTCAAACATAAAAAAAATTGCCGGAACTTTAATAACTTTTAAGCTTTCAGATAATTCGGAAGATGCGATTTTGATCCGAAATACATAGTTTTAAATAGGAATTTCGAGTTGTAATGTCATAACGCTCACAATTTTTGCAACTGTATACACGAGTGTATATCTCTGATGAAACCGGGAAATTAAAGAAATAACCAAAGGCTTAATTGTTATCAGTTCACCAAGAAAGTAATTTCCTTTTCTTTAGGAAGAACACAAAATCTCAGACCTTTGCAACGGCCATCAATATTGCCCACTGAGCACTATGATCTGAGATCGAAAAAAATTGTAAAAAATCAGGAAGTATTTATATCAATCAATTTTTCATTTATAAACTTTTAAAATCAGTTATCAGTTTTAATCACAGAGAACACTTGAACCCTTTGCATACCACGCCTGAGTATTTTCGTTTTTCTGATTAGAAATGCCTTTTCACAATTTCAGTAGGTACATAATAATTCACAATATTGCGGCTCCAAATTGTTAAAATGTTGTGAACAATATTTCCTCGAGCACCTTCAATCAAGTGTGTATGCAACATCAGTAACGCAGTGTAGGAATATTTAACTACCTACTTAATTTGAGCGGGAGAACATTGATTTGTCTTTTTATAACATATGGTCGTAAAAGGGTTAAAGAAATTTTTAACCTGGATAATAGATATGTCACTGGAACGTTTTAAATTATAACCATAAACGGTCGAAAACAATGATTTTTAATAAATTTTTTTCACTGATTTTATGGCCTCTTTTTCTTGACCGAAGACCTTAGTGCTGAGGGCCTAAATGAAACAAATAATTCAAAATCAACAAATCAGAAATGCTCAGTAACTCTGAAGGAGCATATTGACTGTTTTAGTGAGAAGCTGGAAATTCCAAATCGATCAATCCATCAGAGGTTGGCTTCAAGTTTAAAAAACACATCTAAGCCAATCAGATTATTTGATTTTAAATTTCCCGCTCGTCACTAAAATAGTCTATTCCATCTCTTGGCTTCTTTCCGAGCTCGATGCCATGAATGCGGATTTCTCCTTCGTGACGTCATCATCATCATCATCGATTGTTGATACACCTCGACCCGGATGGCTATACCGCGAGAGATTCATCCAGCAACAGAGAACGCGCAAAAAAGAAAGAATGAAAGTGCGCGCCGCCGAACGGAAAAACAAGGGAAATAACGTAACGTTCACGGTTAGATAGACGAGAGTCAATGAACCAATAGGTAATTTCAGGCGTCACTTTTGATTCTGTCGCGAAGTGCCTTCGCGGAATCTCACTCCTCTGTGTTGACTTAATTATGCAACGAATTTAAGGGAAAATAGTATAATCGCGCTAATGAATTTAATACATCTAAATTAAAGCGTTACAGATGGATAAGTGGCCCATGAAACAAATGGCGGGTCTGCTCTTAAATTGAATTTTCAATACATAACCTTAATGTTAATTTCTCGGAGAGAGAACACCCGGAGTTTTCGGAGACCTGTTTCCAGCGACCTCTTCAATTACGAGGCACCGAAGAAATGCGGTCGTGATGTCGGACGACAATGGACCACGCGACCGACGCGACGCCCGACTCACAATGGTCAAAAATCGTCAAAAAAAGGCCAAACATCATATTGTTAATTTTTGATCAATATTTGTCATTTATAAACTTTCAAGATCAATTTTAATCCTAGAAAACACTTTTAACAAGTAATGCAAACCTAAACATGTCACTAGATTATTTTAATTCAAGCTTAAAAGGTCAAAAACAATGACTTTTGATGATTTTTTTTTTTCCAATTGATTTTTTCCCACTTTTTATCGATCTTAAACCTTAGTGCGGCGACGATTGCGTATATATAACAACACCTAGCTCATCCTGATGGCGAGCTTTAACGATCTCCATCGAAAAGCGACTCCTCCAGGCTCAAAGCGATGGATAATTAAACGTTTTGTTTTGACTCCGTATATACGCAAAAGCGGAAGTAGGTGGTATAGTGTAGGAGTATAATCTATGTATAGGAGTAGTGGAGAATAGTAAGTACAGCCATACTCTCTGGAGTTAGTTATTTTAATTAACCCTTCGTTAGTAGCTTCATTCATTCAGGTCAAATTAATCGCGATAGAAACACGAAATTACAGTGGACTCTCTCAATAGGGTTGCAGCACACTTTTTTGCGACAGGCAATTGAAGGGTCAGTTCGGATGTAATAGCCACTAAAAATAACTATGATATCCCTAACAATTTAGGAAATCCACTCCTACACTCTTGCTGTATCTGTAACCCTTTCTAATTTGACTTTTGCACAGATACCATTCATAGTCAGCCAATTCTCGGTATTGCTTCTTCCAAAATGATGGTCCAGTCTGACAAAGCTTCGCCAAGTCACTTCTTATCCTGAACAGAGTATAAACTCATAAAATTATTTTAAATGCGCGACCGTAATGGCTGCGTTGAGCACTAATAATGGAGGGGGATTAAGATCGTTAGTCCTTACTTTCTGATGTGATGCAGGCTTAAAAGAATTGTGTCTTTAGCTCAGAATAAATTCTTAAGATTGCTGAAAAGAACTTGGAATAAGCATTCACTTGGATGACGGTGCGACTAATATGGACCAAAATTAGAGCACCACCGCCAACCGTCATGGCGTTGAGTATCCGACGTTGATTACTAAAATGCTGAGTACCACAAAAATCCCACAGAATTCTATCAGTGACGGCGATAATTTCCGAACGTGTAAGAACCGAATCAACTTCAAGTCGGAGTGCAACAGAAGCAAGGTCAGTTTTCATGTTACAGATCACAGATGAGTAAAAGAGTAAATCGTAGGATGTGGGGAGGGGAAGTGGTAGTTCTGTCAATTTCAATACCACGCCCGCATATATAATTGGTTTGTGTGACTCAAATTACTTCGTATAATTCTCATTTGGTTTTTACGTTTATTATTACCATTTTTTGTTTACCTATTTCTTATCCCCAGAATTATCTCCAGCAAATAAAAACCGTTATAGGCAAGCTACGCAGAGGATCATTTGGGGGGGGGGGGGGGGGGGGGTTAAATCGTAGCCTCAGACAAAGTGTGGTATTTTTCCGTCCGATACTCCTACGGATCTCAGAGGATCACGGTGTAAGTAAACAAATATGGTTGAAATTGTTGTTTCTCCAGTATTGACCACAAGCTACCTCTCTTTTCGAATACTTCCGTGAAAAGTAAAATTTAATTTTAAAAATACTAAACAAATATTCCATTCTAGCAGTGGCGTAGCATGCAATTCGGTAACGTCGCAGTTCGTCCATTTAAACCCATAACAAAGATCGAACTACAGGATGTTCAGTGAACAGCTTCGCATTCGACTTTTTACGAGTGTTTAAATGAACAAAAGCCAAGCTGCCAAATTGCACAACACACCACTGCATTCGAGAGAAGACGATCAATTGAATTATAACTGAATAATACTCTCCGCAGCGTCACTTTAACGGAAAGACATCAAAAATGAGCGAAAGGGGTGAGATAAATAATAAAGCCATTCACGATAAATGACTTTCTCACGACAGCTTCTAATACTGCGGAGAAACGGTGTCATGTCACACGTTACACACGTTATAAACCGCGGGGTACGTAAGAAGCAAGAATCGTTGGGATTATTGACACTTTTATGTTCATGAAGGTACCAACCGTGAATGGTGTTGATACTAAGATGCGTATCATAAATACAAATATAACCGCGCTAATAAAATGGAAGCGTAAATAATAAATAGAAACGGCATCGGATACAGCATCTCGCGGTAGAGCGCGATGCCGAATTGATGAAACTACTTGAATTTTGTTGTTTGATGGATATCAAAGTTTAATTTCATTTTCAAAAATACTTGGCAACACTGATCTTACTCTTACTGCATCATATGGAGGCTATAAATCTCGGATTCTTCAATCCTCAGTATTCGGACCCGACCGCGCGGCATTGCGCGCATGCAATGCAATACGCATGCGCGTTTCACTTGCGCTTCATCGTGGACGAGATTTTATGTTTTTATGAATGGAGAATTGTATTTGTATTAATTTGCGCATGCGTGTTCAACACGCCTGTTACAAACGAGTTGCCAGACATATTGCGGATCTGACATTTAGAGAACATCACTTTTTATAGGAAATCAATAAAGGCTATAAAGAGCAGAAATTAAAGCAGTTGCGAAGGAGGGGGAGGGGGGTTGTCTGGAATCCCCTCTTCCCTCCTTGATACCGAACTTTGCCGTAGAAAAATGGTCATGAGTCCTGAGCTATCGGCGAATTTCCGCAAAGATGGAAGGGGTTTTTTTTTCTATCGTAATGAAACCTAATCGGAATGACACCACCCATAAATACAATCCACTCAATCATCGACTCGATTACTATCGTTCATAATCAGCCAGCAGGCGTGAAAATTCATCCCCCCTACCCCCCCCCCCCCATCATGACACAAGGGTTCAAATTTTATGGGATTTTGCGATACTCACCGATAAATTAATCGATTAAGTAAGGTACACATCGGGGTATTTTCGGGGATCATACTCACAATTAGTCATAAACTGCTGAAGTAATCATTTTGTCAAACGGTGGAATCATCGGTGAATCAAAAGATTTTCCTTAAAATCTGGAAAACGGCATCCCTCACGGCAGTGGCGGCTCGTGCAATTTGGCAACAACTTTTTCCTCCATTTGAATCTATGTGTAATAATCGAATGCTGGTGAAGCACTGCTTCATTGTCGAATCGATTGTTTTGAATAGAATTAAATTGAGGAAAACCATTGTTGCCAAATAGCACGAGCCGCCACCGCAGCTGCTCTGCTCTGATCCTTGGAGATGGATTGCATAGGTCGCTACATATCGGTGAGAGAATGAAATGCATACCCCCCCCCCCTCCGGCCAAAACCCCACATGAAATATACCCACAGATCCGGGACTATAATTATACCTGATTAACCTGTATCAATTTGAACTCCTTCCGTGCACTTATTCACGCATTTTATGATGCATGCGGAAAGTTTAGCAGCAGAATTTTTGACATAAAACACTCAAAACACTTCAAATGCAAGTTACGGAGCTAATTACACCTTTCTGTAAAACAAATCCATCCGCAAAATTACTTGGGCTGCTGTTTGGCGGCTCTTCGCCCTTCGGCAGAGTTTTTTAATTCACCGTTCCTTAAAAGATTACGCAGTCCAGTTCAGCAGTGTGTAACAACATACAACGAAAATACTTTGATCTGTAATATTACCCTCCACCGATTGAAACACCGTTGACTTTAAAGTTCGACGGAATTTGGATAACCGCACCGAAGCCGATGATTCCATCGATTGAAAGAATATCACTTATATCAGTGCGTTGTAATCATTCAGCAGGATTGGACTAGGTATAATCTTTTTGTCAACCGCGTGTCATTGGTGAATTTAAAAAAAAAAAAAAAAAAAACTTTTACTCGAGATCCGCAAAATGGCAGCCCTGTGGCCAGCAATATAAAGCGATGCTACGTAAGATTTCAGACCAACAAGAGTTATAGAAATGAAGCATTGCCGAAAAAAAAGAGCCCAAAAAACAAAGGGTGTGCTCTTTCAGAACGATGAGCGAGGTGATTGAATAGGGATTTTTGTCTGAAGAGCGCACCTTGTCTTTTTAGGGTCCTTTTTCCGGAAACGGCCTCAATTATACTTTCAAAGCAGCAAGGTGCCTGTTTTGCATATGTTTCGGGTGAGTGTGGCAGGGGCGCTGGTATGGGAGAAATAAATAAAATGCACAGAGGATTACAAAGTTTGCGTTGTGAGAAATAGAGATAGTTTGGCAAAGGCGGTCACACTAAGTGTCGGCGGCAACTAGATGTATGTGTGGATGTATGCATACATATAGAGGCTCATTCGGGACGTGATCAAGCACCCCCCCCCTTGCGTCGTACCCGTTAATTAAGTCATAAAAAAGTCGTTAACAAATCTTATTCTTCATTTAGAAGGGCGCGATCGAGCGAGCCCGGCTCACTTGTGTCCTATCACATGGATACGCAATTTTTTTCTTGGTATACCTAAAAGGACGCGAGTGTGTTCAATGTTACAGGCAAATTAAATTATTCTCTAATTGAAGATTGCAATGTTGCCAAATTAATTATGTAGGAAAAGATATTTGAAGAGTCCGGGGTAAGGACGATAAATGTCACAAAAACCCATTTTTGTTTTTAAGCAGAAGGTATGCGTCATTTGGTGTTGCAAAGATTGTGCAGTTGTTTCTTTGTCAAAAAGATTACCCAAGACATCCATTGAAACGGAATTTTCAAATTTAATTTCTTCTTAAATTAATGCCCCCCCCCCTAGAAAAATACCAATTTGGTAAACACATTCAGTATTGTGGAAAATCAAAAAGATGATGCACAATCTTTAGAACAACTGATGGTGCATACCTCATTATTTATTTCAACGCTTCAAATGATGTTTAAAGGTTAGTTTTTCTCATGCGAATCAATGTGTTTCCATAAACCAAAATTGTCTTGCGCTTCTGTAGATCTCTATTTTATTTGTACTATTGCATCCCTTTGGATGACCATGAAAACATTTTGATTTATTTGACATTTATTTATCGTTTTTCCCCCTCTGGACTCTTCATTTGAGAAAACGAGAGGGGTAAGGAAAAATATATACGTTTCTCTCTAAGAGGAGAGCCACATCAGTGATGACCCGTGCAACGTGGCAACGTTGCATTTCGTTCGTTTATACATTAATTTCCACCTGCTCACCGGTCCAATAAATTGGGCTGTTGCATTTTGCTACAGGCGGTTTAACCCTTTATGGGCCAAGCCCGAGTATACTCGTTTTTCTCCTCTAGTCTTTCGGGCGCCTTCAATTCACTGTATAGGCAGTGCCAACTCCTCCGAGTACGAACAGTTAACTACCTTCCCTATTTGAACGAAAAAGTGGCGTTCTTTTGAACTAACCTGGTCATTAAAGGGGGTCGTTACCTATGCAAAAATCTCCAAAACTAACGATTGTAGCACTAAAAATCACAAAATCCATCCATAAACTCAAAAATAAAATACTTTTGTACGCACGATTATAATAACGGCGCCGGCGTTACCCGCTAATCATTGGAGATTCCTATCTTAATTCTGTCACTCTTTCTATGCTAGAAAGGAAGATTCACAGAGTATCAAGCCACCAGAGTATAGTGATTCATAACCGATTAATGATGCCGCGCAACACAGGTGCCAGAGGAAAAACGTCTCTTATTGGCCACTCTCCTTCATGGAGTGACAATATTTTCAGATAGGGATATCCCATGATTATAGAGCACGCAACGCCGAGCCGGCGCCGCGCCGCCATTACGACCGTGAGTTAAAAAACATTTTTCTGAGTTTAGGAGAGGATTTAGTGAGTTGGTAGTGCAACTAGAGTTCTTCTTGCAGATTTTTACTTCTAAATTAAGCTTTCCACGAAGCAAATAAAGTTTGCTACAGGCTCATTCTAGAACGCTTTCAACGCGCTGAAACAACACCCATAAGTTACGTCTGGCGTGGTTATATACAGTTTTGTGCAGGCATTTTCCATGGAGTCCAGCCTCCCCCCTCCCTCCCCCAGGACGTTAAAAAACAGAAAGAGATGGCTTTAAAACTAACGAACGAACGATCAACGTTGACTCGTTGACTCCTTCGTTTACTTTACCAACACCGTGACGAGTTTGTTAACAAATTGAACAGCGGACAAGCGCACTGCTTTGGGAAATAAAAATACACGTGAGAGCGGAGGGAGGGGGGAGCGTGCCACAACATTGGCTTGTGCCTGTCGAACTATGGTCTGAGATTGTCTAAAATTTGGCCAAAAATCGCCTCTTCAATTTAACATTTATAAACCTTCAAAACCGATTTTAATTGCAGAGGACACTTTTAACAAGTAAAGTAAACCAAGGAATGTCGCGGAGAAGATTTAAAATAAGCTTACAAGGTAGAAAACTATGATTTTTCATGGTTTCATTCACGGATTTTGGACCACTGTTCAGTGGCGGCTCGTGCTATTTGGCAACAATGTCTTCGCTTCATTTGAATGTATGTTTAAAATCGATTGTTGGTGAAACGCTCCTTCACTTTCGAATCGATTGTTTTACATGCAATCAAATGGAGGGATGACATGGTTGCCAAATTGCACGAGCCACCCCTGCCACTGTTTTTTACGATCTCGAACCATAGTGCGTCGCTGCATCGCAACAACTGAAACTAATCTCTTGTATGGCTGCAGGGAACATCAATTCTATTGGACTCGACGACGGTGAAACTCGGAGCGTCACACAGTGTCTAAATGAATGTAAAGTAAGACGTAAGCAGTGTCGTAGAGTGCAATATTGCAACGTTGCAGTTTTTCCATTAAACCCATGAAAAAGATCGAACTATAGAGGGTGTTCGGTGAACACCTTCGCATTCGACCTTTGACATAGGTTTAAATGGACACAATGCAACGGTGCAAAATTGCACGCTACACCACTGGATGTAAGTAAAATGTAGCTAATACTTGAGCTATAGTGTTATTCTTTGGAAAATAATATTTTCTCCAGCGCTTTCAATAAACTGAGTATGCAAAATCAGCACCGCGGTGGAAGAATATTTAACTACCAACTTAATTTGAGCGAGTGAACATTGATTCATCGCGTTGTTTCCAAAGGGGGTAGTAATCGATTACACGATTATACCGGGGTTTTTACGGAGGGTGATTTTATGGTAATCGGCGCTGTTTTTTTACAATCCACCCATCATATTAGTTGCAGAAGAATTAAATCTCATCGAAAAGACCTTAAAGTTCAGTATTCATCTGCGTAAAATACATGTAATTATCATCCAGAGGTTTGGCGATTACCGATTACCCAGTAATCGTGTAATCGATTTCACCTTATTTGCCCAACTTTGGTCGTTACCTGGTCATTTCTATAGAAGGGTTAAGATTCCATTTACTTACAGCAAAGCAACGACCTTTCATGATAGTTTCATTTTTTTGAACTTTACTGATCAGATAGTAGATACCATTGAGCGCCGTCCGATGCGGTGAGGAAGCAGTCCGCCTGGCTTCATTTGCAACAAGCTGCACCAGCAATGAGCTATGTAGTCGCGGCTCGGTGACATGACCCGCCGAAACCGGTGTCATCCTGGCCGGCCGGTGCAGGTGGTCCGCATTTTGACAATCGCCATTCATAGGTAACAAATACTATTTACTCTTATCCAAATTAAGCACGGGATACAGGAATCTGCGATGACAGTCAAGTCAGCGGCGGCGTAGCGTTAAATCTGCCAACGCCGTATTTTTTTAACCCTTTCAAACCCACGAAAGAGGTCGAGCTATTAGATTTTGACCTTTGAAATTGGGTTATTTTAATTTGACGTCTTGCTTGGGTTTGAATAGATACTTTTTTATGCTGCTGAATCACAAGCTACGTCGCATTATACGCTAAGTAACGGTAGGTATATTTTTAAGAGGCCCTCATTTTATTATTGATACGCTTAAAATTTAAATATAAGGAAAAATAAAAGTACAAAAAAAACAAGAGAAGAATATTGGCCAAACTTACTAAGCAAATTTTAGCGATCGAATATCATTCACTTCAAGAATTGATGATTGCTGACTGATGCCGCTGATCGATGAAAATCTAGCCAACGAGAGTCGAAAATGAACTTCTGAATGATATCCTCATTAAAATGAAAACTGCTATAACAATATTCCATAACATAACCTCTAAATTATCTCTGAATGGCACGGCCATTGAAAACAAAAAAAAAACTAGCGTTTTCGAAGCGAAAATTATGTTTGTCTTATAGGAAAATGACTTCTACGCATGGTCTGTACAATAAACTTAACTCGAAAAATTCGTCATTTCCGAAATTATCGTGGCGAAAGGAGCCAAAAAAGATAGAAGATGAGATTTCTGACACCGGTTGCAACAATTTGAAATCGAATCTACCTCCGAGGGTGATTTCGAAATTTCAAATTTTAGAATTCAACGGTCTCCGGTGACGAAACAATCGAATATCATCAAAAATAAATTCAAATCCATCGAATATCATACGACGGTTACTGATATTCAATTGCGAAAATTCGCTTATTCTATGTCGGAAGCACAATAATTATACTATAGAGTGGTTAGTCAATGAGGACATGAACCAAACTACAACCCCCTTCAAATTGGAGGAATACCACACCAATAACGGCCGGCGCGTCGGAATAGTTACCTAATGGGCCAGTTTTACTAAAAAAAATTTAAACTTATAAAATGAAAATTTATAATAAATTAAGGGCTCTTCTTCTTTTCTTCTTTACAACGCTCGTGATCGAGGTCTGAAAAGACGATTTTTTATTAGGTTTGAAACGACCCGTTTGGCGGGAAACCAGCGGCGCAACCGGTTTGACGTCATTACTACCCTAGCGAGAGGCCATTCAGGCCAGCTGCGGCCGCATTGCTTCTTTGCGGTGTACTTGCGCGGTGACCGAACCCATCCCTCATCTCACGCGATTACCTCGAAAGCCATCGGTCTCGCATAGAAAATGCGAACGACCAAATCGGAGGAGCATGAAGTTTCCATAAAAACCCATGAAGTTTGAAACTTGGCTTCGTTGAACGGAAATGGCAACAATAATTTCCGAAAAAGGCAGATTAGCGCATGAATTGTCCGATGCCCTGTTTACATAAATAGTATTCTACCTGAAAAGTCAAAAGGTACAGACCAATTTGAATGAAATAAAAAGATGGGAAATTTTATGATCTTCAAAATTATTTATAAACGCATTTTTTCAAGAGGATTCGGTATATTTCGACTCAATAGCTGATAGATTGAGCTCATGTATGGAGATTGAGCACACCATTTTAAAGATCATAATCAAAGACATACGTGGAATTAACAATTACCATTCAATTATGTTTTTTCTTGGAATACCGTGCATCAAAACGATGCCTAACGCCGACCGAGTATAATATCACCGTCACGCGACGTGTTAATAATTGTTGATTGCCGTAATTTATGCCATTCACTTTGTCATATGTATAAAGGGTTAAATTTATCGGCTTATTGTGAAAAAAAAAGACACTACTTTGAAAAATGACCTCTCTTTCTCAAGGGTGATCATTCATACAGATTTCACGAGCTGCCTAAATAATTCACTTTTTTTTCTTACCACACTTTTTACAAACCTATATATTTATTTATAATCATTATGCTTGTTTTGTTCCGCTCACAGAATTCCCTCTTATTGCTGTTATCAGTTTTTAAACTCCAGAGCCGCTTGTTCTTTTATCCAGGTTTTTTAATTAAAAAAAACAAAACAAAACAAAAATTAGTGGCGACCTCTGGTAGGAGAGGAAGTTCATATTTTTCTTTATTTGAAAAGTATACGTTTAATTGTGAGTAAAGAATTGGTATAAATTATAATTTAAAGAAAGTGTTAAAAATAATTTGAAAAATTCAGTGAAAATCAGACATTTTCTTTCAATATTTTACCTGTCACTTTGTCAATTTCAGCTAAATTACATTTTTCCGAAGATTTCATTTATTTTCATGATTCTTGTAAGTATTCCATTGAAAATACTGTACAAAATTATTTGAAAAATTCAGTAGAAAATAAAATAAGTATTTTTTCGTACTAATACATCAGAATGCTTCAGAAATCATATATCAATCTTCAGATGCATATTTTTGAGGATAAAATAAAACCTTCATTTTCATTTAAAATAAGAGTTGTACAGAAAATACAAATTCAATCATCAAATAAAATAAGCACGTAATTTAAATGGGAACTATGCCGACACGAAAAAATAACACCTCCGGGAAGGTAATTTTGTCATTTTGCTCCGTAATTTTTTATATGTACTGTGTTTTGGACCATTTACTTTGATTCATACTATTAAACCTTCGATCATTTCTGGTGGATTAAGCGCGGACCAAATTCGACCCTATGAGAAATTTTTTCCGGGCAGCCTAATTTGGTGGTTTTTTTTTTTTTCGCATACTGGTGTTCTGACTTTGTAGTTCCTAATCTACCGTTTACATATTAATATGTTTCGCTTTTAGTTTGTTGACCGACCAACGAGCGAATGTTTTACACATGAATTAGATTGGGTCTGAACAAGCCAAGTTACATCATTTTTTCACTGCCGTCTAGTACAGCACAGTCATACAGGATTTCATCGAAAGTGTTTTCCACGACTGGCTCCGATGTGAGAAAAGTGCATTGTGCTTGTTTACAAAAGCTATCTCCCAAGAGAGGACTGATAATACGGTTCAAAAGGTGAATATGATAGGGTGACGAATGATAACGCGCAGGTATATCATGCAAACGAGTCTTCGTTTCAATTTCTAACGGAATTCCTCGTTTTACTCAAACTATTTGAGCGAATCTTGTTTGTGCGTGAAAATGGTAATGAGTTTTGTGCAGAGGTATTGTTCTTGAAATCTTAACTTGTATTTGAACTTTGGTCAGGTTTTGAGTACAGAAAGAAATGTATCTATGAATATATATAATTTACAGCGAATTGAATACTCTGAAACTGTAGTGTTCATATAACAGGAAGCACAGCACTGTCTTCAGAGTAATTATTGTAACCACTCTCTGAAAAAGTATACTTTCAAGGGAAACAGCTGGGAATTTAACCAATTTTGCCAGATTTTTATATAAATTAATAACTTCAATTCAACATTAATTCAAATCGGAATACTTATATAAAAAATGTCAACACTGCATTACTATTTCTTTAAAGACTTTCTGGCATTTGTACCTAGACAAAATTTTGTTTTGAGAATTTATAAAAAGTGTTTTGAAAAGTACCAGGATTTTATTCCGATTGAAGTTTTTAACAACTGAATTTTGGGAAATAGCAACCTCTTTTCGGAAGAACTGCTATTCGCAGAGGTCAACCATTTAAAGCGATAATAATAATAAAGCTCATCATAAAGACTGGAAAAATCTTCCGTTTTCCTAAGGCACCTGCGATCGAAAGTTTCACTGTACCTGTACCTAGACTTATTTACAAGTCATCTGAGTTTACGATGTAGGAAATCTTGAATCGTATGTTTTGTGATGTCATCATTGTTACCGGAAACTTTCATCAACTCGAGTATCCCAAGTCCTCATCACCTTCAGATTTCACAGCAATCTTAAATGTCACGCCATCTCGTTTAACGATTGAACGAGCTAATCTTATTCAGCGAATCGTGATTCTGGTTTGTATGTTATTTTGTACCTCAACAACTTCATCAACTCAATCAAACAAATGAACAGAAGCGTTATTTTAGAGCATGAACATACTTTGAAGGTCGTGAGCTCGCGTAATGGTTTTTAAAGATCCCATGAATACTTAATTGAAATTATTCAAATGTGTATCCGGCCCGAGTAGGGTCATACATCGAGAAAAAAAACCAATATAGGACACTTTCAGAGTGCGCGGGGCCGATAGAAAGGGTCAACTGTGAGTACAAAAAGCTTGTTTCGCTTTAAGACCCAGATTTTTACTTATGTGACAAACTTACGACGGCTCAATTTATTCCTCGAAATTATAGGTCTATATGGAAATGAAATATAGGTTTTATTGACGCTCTCCTCAAAAGTTTGCGATGTTAAGCAAACTCGAGAGTCAATTCTGGTTTAAAGTTCCTTGGAAGTTACGTTGGAAGCAACAGACATTTCCAAAATTTTATTGATTCACAAACTCAATAAATGCATTTAAACAAAATTTCAAGATGATGGATTCCATATAGTGCGGGTTATTCACGATGGAAAAGATTTCCTGAGTTATGAATTTTTAAACTTCTTAATGTGCACATTGCGGAATTTAGGTATACGAATCAATGAACCGTATTACTGTAGCAAAAGAACGCAATTATCAGGCTCAGTTCTATGACCAACTTCGGTATCGACGTCAATGAAAAGTCCTGTTACCATCAAATCACTCTCAAAATTCGCAAAACGGCAGCCCTCGCCAAATCATCCTTTTGATGAATCCGGATTCAATTAGTCGATTCAAATTAGACTCGCTCCTTGTTAAAAGAGTTGCTCATTAAAACAGTCAATTGGAAGAGAAAGGCGAGCTTTTCAGTCTTAATGTTAACGAATGTGCCGTATATGTATGTCTACACCCCTCACGGCTCTCACAGGTTGTTGACAGACGATTCGTCACTTGATCGGTCCAACGGAACAGGATACTCTGCAGTCAAAAAACGTTTCTCAGCGGAGGAGGAGGAGAAGGATGAGGTGGGCCCCAAAAAAAAAGTGCCGGCACGTTCAGAGAGTGAAAAGTTCATAGAACCCTTCTGAAGGCACTTGCCAATGGATGATTGGTGCTTTCCGACGGAGAAGACAATGCGGGATTAGATTTGAAAGTCAAGAGTCATGCCCGAAAATTATCGGCAGCGCTCAACGGAATACCAAATGAGTGCGAAGCGATGCGCGCGTATAGATGAGAGAGCGTTGAGCAGAAACGCTGCGCTGGAGCGCGCGTCATTTCGAAAATTACAATCACTGACCGCGTCTAGGATTGGTGCGTCTTTTGCTGATTGGTGGATAGCGGGGTCTGATGCCGATGGATAGAAAAGGGGCGGCTCTCGGCCTCTGCTCTTGCTGTCATGACAACACACTGAGGATCGAAACGTACGATTTTCAGGACATTGATACGGAGACAAACATATCGAGATCAGGGATCAAAGCTAATTCGAGTCGGAAGGTCCTCGCGCCCAGTGGTGGCTCGTGAAATGCGATAAATCGATGCCTACTCCATTTAAAACTATAGAAAAGTATCGATCGTCAGGAGGTGCAATTGAACCCCCGAGAAATCGATACGTTTTTATAGTTTTAAATGGAGTTGACATCGACATATCGCATTTCGCGAGCCGCCACGGGGCGTGAGTCGCGCCTCATGACGTTGAGGACTTACGTCTGATTAGAATGTTCCGGAAAAGCGACGTAAGCCTTCAACATCAATCAGGCGAAAGAACATTCCGTTCGGTGCTCTATTCGACCCCTCAGATCCTAAATTTTGTTTTGGTCTCGAAGGTACTTAGGGCGCGCGTAAAATGACTAAAATGGAAAGCCTAACCTCACTTTTGACTAACGTAAGCCATCGGAGGCATCGGCTGAGGCCTTGGCTTACGTTTTTTTAGAGCTGATCTAGACACATCCTATGGCTCTAACCTAATTCAAGATGGTTGTCGTTTTCAATTCTCGCCCTCATAAGAGAAGGGGGGGGGGGGGAAGGAAGGAAGCAACAGATGTGCTAACCGTCTTCAAGATTTCCTTTATTCATAACATTGGATAACATTGGTTGGTATGTATATTTTGTATATCTTTGGGTTGGTCACACTTTGGCCCGAAACAGAGAAAGATAGACGGTTTTAGTGCGAAGTCAACGGTTAGCCAACAACCACAACAATGCGCTCATCGGTCGCAATCGGTTGTTATAAAACTCGCGTAGCGTTCCAAACCATCTCTCTCACTCTCCCGTGACCCCTGTGTATATCCATCTCTTTCTAGTTTCGAAATTCGTATACAAGGCCTTGTCTTACGACATATTATTATCAAAATCGCATTATACATTGCCTCGAGGAATTGATTTCTGCCAGAAAATTTCACAAAATAAGTCTCTATATACGATTTTTGAAATTAGAGTGAGATGGCAGTATACGCTGAATTCATTCTCGCGGATTCAACAAAACAACAGTCAACAGTTCAACACCCTTCTGATGTCACAGGGTGTTGAATCGTTGAATGGTGAGCACTCTCCTCTTCACAATTCCTTGCCCATCCCCCCTATGTGTTTTCCGAATGTCACCGTTCAACACCTTGCGACATCAAAGGGGTGTTGACGTTGACTGCTGTTTAGTTGAATCCGCGAGAATTTGTGCGCGCCACAAGTTACGTTTTTGTATCTTTAATATTGGCCTTATATCATTTACGGAGCTTTGAGTTGGTCGTTTCTGATTTGGACAGTTAAAAGCCTATTGGACATTTTCTCATTTGGAGTATGTTGAAATTAATTGGAATCAATGGATTGTTGACGTTGGGGGGCGTTTGTTGAATCGGAGATTCCTTTGCTGCCCCAAAAGTACGTTTTGTATTTTCGATTTTGGGCCCATATCATTACGGAGCTTTTTTTGTTGGCCGCTTGTTTGCAGTTAAAACCTTTTGGAATTTTCTTATTCGAGAGGCAATCCGGCACCCAAAGCCTTTTTGGCATTTTCGCGCTTTAAATTTCTTCTACAAAGCAGCCGTGAGACCAAGAAAACTCTTCATTCTCGCGTACCGCTGCCCATCGCAAAGGGAGAAAGTCCTTCCAAAAAAACCCCGACGCATCCAAAGCCTATCCTTTTCCCCCATTTTTTATCGAGGGGTAAAAGTAGCTCTTTTAAACCCCCAATCGGAAACCTGCTCCGGAGCGGCAAGCCTTCAAATCCCATTCAGTATGCACGACTGTGTAGGGAGTCCTATATGCCTCATTGTAAACTTAATCACGGCGACCGCAGCCACGGGGTGCGGGTGTCTATTGTCCTTGTTTCTGTTAAGAAGGGCTGAAAAAATAATCATAATCAAGTAACTCCAAAGCCAAGAGCATTAAAGCTCGTTTCAGAAGTGTGTAGGCGCACCTAAACCGATAATTTTTGGAAACGTTATTGCTCACATTACAAAATAAAAATAAATGAAAATGAATTATTTGAGCGTTATGGGCTTTTTGTCAACCATCAGGTTATGAAGACAACTCAATCTCTGCTCGCTCAAATTAAGTTGGTAGTTAAATATTCCTACACCGCCGTGATGATTTTGCATACACCGTAAATTGAAGGCGCCCTAGGCAAAATTGCAATCTCTGCACACTCAAATTAAGTGGGTAGTTAAATATTCCTACACCGTCGTGATGATTTTGCATACACCGTAAATTGAAGGTGCCCTGGGAAAAATTGTTTTCCAAATGAACAGTTTGGAGCCGAATTATTGTGATTATAGAACTGAACTTACCGCAGAAACGAGTATACTAGGGCGTAATATTGAAAGGGTTAAGGAACGCTTTAGAATCAAAAGTACGAAGTCGGACGGCAAGTTTTGTTTTGATGGAAGGAATGGAAATTGTAAATTCGACAAGATTATTATCGGTGAGCTGCGCCTATACACTCATGAAACGAACTTTAACTGATCAGTCTCTTGACAGTCTCTCAAACACGACAAAAAACCTGCATCACAAAATAAAGAGACGAAAGCTTCATACTTCGGTCGAACTTCTGCAAGAAATTTCGAAGATTTATTGTATCCACCTGTCCCATGTTCCCTTCGAAAAAGTCTTGGGGCAGTCTTCTTTTTTTTTTTCCGACAGGCTAAAAATCGACGTCAGTGGCGCACCCAGGATTTGGGGGGGGGGGGGGGGGGGGCTCAAAATCAAAACTTTTCGAGCAATTTTTTTAGTATCACAAAATTCAGAGTGCGGAATTTAGTTGTGGACCAGCCCCGGTTAAGCCAGATAGCCCCCCCCCCCTTTGGTGCGCCACTGGTCTACGTACTAGCGGGGACAAAAATACCTGTCCAGATCATGCAACACGCAACACACCTAATACACGTGTTGAATGGGATGCTGTGTATTGCTTATTGCATACCCCGGCTGGGTATCTTTGTCTCCGCTAGCACATCAAGTTCTAGGTATAAAGGTTTACAATAAAAACATGTCTATTGTTGAAAAAGCTACCGGTTAAAATATCAATTGCCAGGAAGAGCTGGCCCAGTCCATGCGTGACATGAAATCACGTCAAAGTAAGTCAATGAGGAGAACCGCGCTATCGAAAGTCAGATGACGCAACTGATTTGAGCGAGAGCAAAGAAAGGAGAGATATATTTTCGAGACAGGACTCAGGAGTCCTGATTAATGCTTGTTTCTGAGCCTCTTCTGGGAGGCCCTGCCCCTCGGCCCTGTGTGTCTAAGGCGACTACAAAGGCACTCTGAGAAGAGACAACTAAAACACACATTGAAAGGATGGCCAACACAGAGACAAGTTTCTTGCTTAATGCTTATAGTGCTCAGTCACAGTGTTGCCAGATCTTGCAATTTTTACTATGTGTTCTTACGGGAAAAATCTCATGGGGAAAAGTCTCATACACGGAAAAAAAAGATCAGTGAAAATAACCGTACGGATACCTGATTTTGGCACCTGCTAGATGCTATGGTAAACTTGACCAGAAGTATGGTACATTTACCAATACTTTGAGTAAATTCGACATACAATCAGGTAACATCACCTAGTACCTAGTCAAAACATAGTATACTTCTGGCCAAGTTTACCATAACATCTAGCAGGTGCCAAAATCAGGTATCCGTATGGTTATTTTCACTGATCTTTTTTTTCCGTGTAATGCTTAAAATCTGGCAACACTGCTCAGTTAGCAAATCCTTGGGTCTACAAGCAAGACATCGAACATCGAGCTTTCCAGGGGCATGAATAATACATTCAAATCATTCCCTTTGACAAACAAGAGGAAGAAGAAAGACCCGAAGCCGAGGGAGAACAAAAAGGCTGTCTGAAAAGAAACAAAGGTAAAAACGACCATCGGCATGATCAGATGAGCCGGTGATGGTGAATGGGCTCTGATCCCGTCCAAAACCAGCAACCGGGAACTCGCGACCGGGCGGAATTGCTCCCAACGGGACGCGACGCTAAGCGACGTCTAGACGTCTAGACTGAGGAGTGAGGATGGCAAAACACAGACCATACAGGGTGACTATAAAAAAAGGACCCCCTCAGAATTTCTCAAAATTAGACAGTTTTTATGGCAAACAAAGGACAAACTATACTCTGTTCACGATAAGAAGGCGGGTGAGAATTCAGGTAGTAACGCACTATTTAGCAACAGTGCGGCTATACCGGCTACTCCAACCCTTCGCAGTGGCCGTTGTTCTTCCGACTTCTCTCTTGGCACGGAGGATTTCCAAGAACTGACAGACTCAAACATTTACACACTTCCAGTAAAAATTGCGAACGGTCAAAAATACGAAAAAACGGACGAAATTTTCGCCCTAAAGGGCCAAAACTCGGCAAAAATAGTCGACTTTGAATATTGATGACGCTCATAAATTCGATATTAGACAAAATATCCTGAATTTAATTCGGACGGAAAAATACGAATTTCTGAGAGGCATCAATATTCAAAGTCGACTACTTTTGCCGAGTTTTGGCCCTTTAGGGCGAAAATTTTGTCCGTTTTTTCGTATTTTTGACAGTTCGCAATTTTTACTAGACGTGTGTAAATGTTTGAGTCTGTCGGTTCTTGGAAATCCTCCGTGCCAAGAGAGAGTTCGGGAGAACAAGGGCCACTGCGAAGGGTTTGAGTAGCCAGTATAGCCGCACTGTTGCTAAATAGTGCATTACTGCCTGAATTCTCACCCGCCTTCTTATCGTGAACAGAGTATAACTATGCCTAATTCCCCGTCTCTAAAAACCGTGGTTACAATTTGTCACTCTTCGGTGTGAAGTAAACCAGTGGCGTACAGCGTGCAATTTGGCAACGTTTTTTTTTCCATTTAAACGCTTAAAAAAGCAGAATGAGCAGGGGTGTTCACCGAACAGCGAACACCCAATAATTCGATCTTTTTCATGTATGTAAGTAAACGAACTACAACGTTGCAAAATTGCACGCTACGCCACTGAAGTAAACATCCTTAAGAATTCCAGATGAAAAAATTATGAATTTTAAAAAAATGGGTCTGGTTCCTTTGGTGGGTCATTTTCAGCATGAATGTTTACGTGCGAAATTTTAAGGATAATTCATTTAACCCTCTTCATATAAAGTGGGTCTGTTTGCAATGTCGGTAGTTCGTTACAACAGTAAGTCACGGAGTTGCATGAGCCGGTTAGAATGGGCTAATCAAACTTCAGAAAATATTGAATGCACCTCAGGTTTTCTCATTCTAGGCGCAAAACCGGCAACATTGTTCGACTGCGCGCATAGGATCGAAATATGGATATTTTTCGGACATTAAACGCATAGTGGCGTAGCGTGCAATTTGGCAACGTTGCATGCCTCCATTTGAACCCATGAAAACCCATACATTTTTATTTGAAAAATTGAGGCGGTAGCTGGCCGAATAAGGGCCCAAGACGTATGGGCCCTTTATGCGGAGAACACGTAAATCGATTTGTCATACCCTCAAGTAGTCATCCTCAAAATTTCGTGAAAAAATGTGAAGTTTTGAGGGCATGCAGGAGAGCAATCTGAAGATATAAAGAGTATTGGATCATTTACATTGGTAATGAAAACTTTAAAGCTGTTTTTCTCAAAACTTGATTTTTGCTTATGGGCCCTTATTCCAGCTACCGCTTCAATTATGTCCGGGAAATTCCATGTTTCGAGTCAGAGTGCTGCACTACGCCTCGTCACTTCACCATCAATCGTCAAAACCGCGGTATTTGAAACCAGTTTCATACACGGAAATTTTATACCGCAATCGTGTGCAAAAGAAAGGGGAAAAAATCAAAGTATAATATCACGAATGGAGTTTCTAGCATTACGACGCTCAATTCGTCCGACTCTGGGTGCGGGGGCAGGGAGGTCAGCTGAAGATGTAATCCGAACAAAAGCCCCCCAAAATCCAACATTTACCCCAATGCCCCAAGGCCCGGAGCTCCCAGATTTTACTGAGCAGCTCTGCAACAATCCTTAAAAAGATAATGTTTTCAGGCGGACTTATAGTGGGAAGAGATCATTGGAGTAGCGTGCAATTCGGCAACGTTGCAGTTCGTCCATTGCATTCCATGAAAAACATCGAACTGTTGGTTGTTCGGTGAACACCTTCGCATTCGACCTTTTACATGGTTTAAAAGGACACAATACAGCGCTGCCAAATTGCACGCTTCGCCACTGGAAGAGATGCAGGCAACGATTTTACGGACGGTTTCGGTGGTGACGTTATCCGTAGAAAAAAAAAAGAAATCGTTGAGCATTTCAAATCAGGTCTCTATTTTTCAAGTAGATTATTTCCCCTGTACATCGATCTATCTCGGTCCTCGTCGCTAAAATCGAAGACAGACATTTTTTGTGAATTTTCTTTGCAGTTATGAATTTTTTAAGTCATTTGAATGCTTCAGCTGTTACACTGTGGTGGAACAAGGCCTGGAAACGAATTTCGATTTTTGGAAAATATGACAATGCATGAGGGTCACGGGAGAGGGAGTGAGACAGTTTGGACCTTTACACTCGAGTTTTGTCGCAGCTGATCGCGACTGATGAGTGCATTGATGTGATCAGTGGCGCACCGAAGGGGGTGGTTTTAGGGTCAAACCCCCCCCCCTAAGCATCAAGATTTTGCCCTAAAAAAGGTCATATTCGGCCAAAATTGCTTTCAAAACCCCCTAAGGCCTCAGAAAATGGAAAATTTGCGGTGAAACCCCCACCAAACTAAAGTTCTCGGTGCGCCACTGTATGTGATTGTTGCGGCTAACCATTGACTTCGGACTAAAGCCGTTCATAGAAGTGTCCCTGCCATAAGGCTCGCTGTAAACTCCATCCCAAGACCTTACTCAAATAAGCCGCCTCGCGAAGATTCAACATAAGCCTGTAGAGTGTGAAAGCAAGGAAGCGGATTGAAGCCCGCAGTATACTGCGCGGAGGTTGATGAATGAAAAGGTTACAGGAGTTGAGACATCCATCAGAATAAAATATTTTCTAGACCATCCAAGGTCAACAAATGCCGCCAAAAAAAAAAAAAAAAAAAAAAAAAAAAAAACGGCGACTGTGATACTGAAACCCTCGATTCTAAAGAGCCTTTAGTTATGAATGAGGCGTATTAGGACAAATCATTTTGTTTTGTTTCATTTTTGTATTTTACCTTTTTCCAAAGGAGCAGTGAAGAGAGCTCAATTTTGTCGGTCGTTTTTTTTCTTTTTAGGGAAATGTTGGCAAACAGCCAAATTTGTGGGTGGGGCGGGGGAGGCTCAATCTCAATACTATAGCCCTCAACAAAGCGTGTTCTGTTAGATACAATTAAACACGTGTCAGACCGGTTTTGAAAAAAATGTTTGAACACCCTGAAAAATCACTGTTATTATTTCGACTTCAATAAAAATTTTGCAACAGACCCAATGTTCCATCGCATTGGTAACCTTCATATTTGTTTTAGGATTTTTTCACCGATCAAAACTCTCAGTTTTGTGTCTCAGTGTTTTAGAGTCTGAACTACTCGAACGAGATATCTACGTGCGATAGTGACTAATACTAATACAGTGTTACCAAAGTTTTGGCCAAAATGACTAAATTCGTCTATCCATTTCAATGGCGACTCTATCACTTTTTTTTCGGATCCCCTAAGGATCAGTGGCGCCTCGTGCAATCTGGTAATGATGCATTTGGTCCATTTAACTCTATGCAAAATATCGGTTCAAGGGAGTGCACTGTGCACCTTCAACAGATCGACTTTTTCCATGCGTTTCAATTGACAAAATGATTATTAGGCAACAATGAACTTTCATCAAAATCCTAATTATATTCGACTCATGTCACCGCAGTCAACATTCACCGACAAAACTTCCTTTGTGTCACTCACCAGTCAACACTCGACATCGACTATATTTATTTGTCGGGAGAGATCCAATGACCTCTGTTTCCATGCATTTTAAAGGGTTAAACAACCCATTGTTTTCGGTTTTGTAGCGATGCGACGGAAGGAATCTTAAGGGTGCAGTGAATATTAATTCTGGACTCACGCGAAGGAATTGACTATAGGTTTCTTCGGTCGGAGGGTGTATCGAATCGCCTGTGGATATGATATTAAGGCAGTCTGGAGTTCGTTTCAGATGTGTATATATATAGGCACACCTAAACCGACTATCTTTGGCGAGTTTTCAAAATTCATTCTTTTGAATCAAAACAAAACTTGCCTTTGACGTTTTTAATCTTTGAGCGTTTTTCATTGAAAAGCCAACTCTCACAAATTCATATTCATTCATTTTCATGTAATAATATGAGACGTTGGGAAATTCCTAAGATATATTTTCGGTGTAATAGCAATGTCTATACATCTGAAACGACTTCCATAAAGACGTATTGATTGCAACGAGTCTTAAATGGCTCCTTTCAGACAAAGATGCTCTCTACTTCCTAAGCGCAGAATTTAGTCAAACTATAGAAAATGACTGAACATTAATAGGTTTATATGATAATAAAGGCTAGTGGCAGCTTCTTATGATCTGTTTTTGTGAATAGTTAAATTATAATTTATTAAAAAAAAAAATGCATTTTTGTGTGTGATAAATTTAGACATTTTTGGGCCATTCAGGACCTGTCTTGTTTGCTGGTATCGCACATGCACCACTGTTACCTTACGACAAGAGATAAGACTTACCTCGAAGTTTACGAAAAATATATTTCTGGATTTCTGAATTCCTGGCTGGTCTATCTAATACTCCCGAAAAGACATGGTTTGGTCCTAAGCTGCAACACACACAATTTCACGATTAGAGATTGATGTCTACTATTGTAATCCGTAGAAAATGAGAAAGATGACAAAATGTTAGATTAAGATAATGATCGAGAGGAAAAATTCCGACACAAGTAAGATGGGCGATGAAGTATTCAAAATGTGTCGTCATACTTGTCTTTCAACCCTTCAGGTATGCCACAACACTGCGCGATTTTGATTACTTGATTTCAATTGCCAGAAGAAACTAAGGAAAAAAACACGCCCAGTTTTACCAGAAAAATGCCCGAAGCTTAGAATGTGTTTGAATAAACTTGACCTCCCTCAAAATAGATTAGTTTAAGAATGGAGAAGTTCAATATGTTGACGTAATCAGCAAATCATCACTCATCAGAGCTCCTGATTGAACGTTTGCATTCGGAGCTGCGAGGTCATCAACCAGACTGAGAGATAAAACGAATCAATTCAAGATCGCCTTCCCTTTGAAACAAGTAAGTAAACCTAGATTAATTTAAATTCAGCCCTTTTGCGGAAGGAGAGAAACTAGTTTTTCCACAGCTGCCTGAGGACTTCAATATTACTGCAACGAAAAGGTGAAAGGGCACTTATTGTTAGAAAGTCTCAAAAATCACTGAAGAAAAGAGGCTCACAAAAATGTCATCAATACTTGATGTTAGAATTCTGGTGCACTATGGTCAGATATCGTCTAAAAGACGTCAAAAATCGGAAAAGAAATTTCTCGTCAAATTATCAATTATAATCTTTCAGGAACAATTATTGCCATCACAGAGAATACTTTTAACAAGTAATTTAAACCTATATATGCCACTAGAAAGTTTCAAATTAAGCTTGAAAGGTCCAACACGATGATAAATGATGACCCTTGCGGCCTTGCAACTACCCCCACTATGTGATAAGGGAGCAACAGGTAGTTTCAAAATATGTGCGCAAATAATTAAAGGGGTTTTTTATCATTTTTTGATTTTGAGTATAAAACGACTGAAAATGTCAAAGTTTGAAGTATAGTTGGACTTTTCATAGGAGCATTTACAATAAGAATTAAAAAGCTAAGTGCATTACAGAACCTTCATACATGCATTTTCAACCCAAGTAGGAAATTAAAAATGAATATAAAAGGAGAAAAAAAGAAGAAAATATTAATAATTTATTAATTTCAAAAGTTAGTTAATCCTTTTACCCAATTCAATGGGGCAGTTGCAAGGGTCTGAAATGTTGTGTTTTTTATACAGAAAATGATAGTACTTGATAAGCTGAGAACATTGGTGCCTTTGGTTTTTTCCTAAGTGTCTTGGTTTTGGAGATAAACACGTGTAAAGTTACAAAAATTCGTGTGTGTAGTGACGTCACTACGCGGAATTCCCATTTAAAACAATGTATTTTGGGCCAAAAACTCATCTCCGGAAAAATGGGACTTAATTAGAAACCAAAGGCATCTTTGTTGTCAGCTCATCAAGTACTTCCATTTTCTTCATAAAAAACACAACATTTCGGACCCTTGCAACTGCCCCATTGTGATGCATCAAAAAAAAACAAAAAAACAAAACAAAACAAAAAAATAATAATTACTAGAAGCGCCAGTGATAGTAATACAAAAGGAACAATACCCATGATTTGCCGATATAATAACAATTTAAATTCATCATCGCGGCTCGCAAAACGATAATGGGGGGGGGGGGGGGGGCGGGGAGGGGGGATCATGTGAAAGGCGTTCATTTTGTTACCAAACTGGAAGCAAGGCGGCGCCAGGCGAAGGTTGGCCAATGCCGATGGTCTACATCTATCTTTTTTCTCGTTTTATCGGTAATCAAAACATTAATTTTTACGTGGATTAGCCGAAACTCTCACAACTCCATAATATTGATTGATTGACAAATTTTCTCGTCAGCAGTTTACACTTGAATCTCACATTTAGAACGGCTGGCTACTAAGGCAAACTGGTCGGTCGGTTTGAAGGTTAAAGCTGATAACTCGTGCAGCACGCATGATTGCAGTTTATTAGGATAAATTCTTCAATATGCATATGTATGTGGCCGCCAGGCCGTGCTTGAGCACAAGCCGAACTTAAATTAAAAAGAAAGTGATATTGGAGAGTAAGGGTTGTTCAGAGATGCCAGATTTGAGATTAAAAGCAGTATAATTTATATTGGTTCTTAAGGGAAATATATACAACCTAAAACCATGCTCGTACATCCGTCAAAACTGTAATAAAGCTTTGCTGCCGGATTTGAGGTTAAAAGCAGTGTAATTTACATTGATTCTTAAGGGAAATATATACAACCTAAAACCATACTCTTACATCCATCAAAACTGTATTAAAGCATTGTTACCAGATTTGAGGTTAAAAACAATGTAAGTTACGTTGATTCTTATGGTGATTTTTCATTGTTTAGAGCCGATTTCTGCCTCCAGAGCACTACCGTTCGATTAATGTCAAATTACAGGCCGAAAATAATTTATATTTGAGAAAACGGAATGTCAGTTACTAGATAATCATCTGAAGAACGTCTCTGCAAAATATTTCGTCAATAACTTCAAAAACAAGGCTGAAAGGACCAAACAAAGAAATATCGCATTTCGATACAAGAATATATTTGCGATATTCCATTTTTTGGTACTTTCAGCCTTGTTTTTGAAGTTATTGACGAGATATTTCGCAGAGACGTTCTTCGATCAGACGATTATCACGACGACGATTATCACGATGACGATTATCACGATGACGATTTTCACGACGACGATTAGCGATTAGAGCAGACGCATCTTGAGTGTTGGCCGGGTTTTGACAAGTATACCAGTACCTCCTCCGTCCGACTTTATCGCAGTGGAGGCTCGTGCATTTTTACAACAACGTTTTCTCTCCATTTGATTTTATGTAAAACTATCGATTCGATAGAGACTCGCTACTTTACAAACAATCGATTGATTTGCATAGCTTCAAACTGAAAAAAATATCGTTGCCAAATCGCACGGGCCGCCACTTCTTTATCGTCGGCTTCGGAACAGTTTTCCTCTGAACTAACATCAAAAAAAAAAAATCAGAATGCACGCAAAATAGTTACTCTAACTATTTCACACGATCAGTCCGAGAGAGCGAAGCCGATTCAATAGAATCATCGATGAGAATCGTTCGACGATCAAGACAACAGCGATGACTTTTACGGTGGTCTTTACTCCCGAGAACACTTTAAATTCTTGTGGCATAAACAAGAAATTTCTCCTCTATTCAAAATTACTAAAACGGTAGCAAGACAATCTCTAGCCAGGTTACATCAGGAAAAAGATCCAGTCATAATATTTTCAGCTTCGCCTCCATCGATTTCGAATCTTATCCCTCATGTATTCTTGATCGAATTTGTCTTAAATCACAATCACTGCGAAGTATTGACGGAGAATCATCGATATCCAGAGAGTGTAATGCGCCATGAATGTGCGTGTGTGACTGTGTGTGTGAAGATTCATTGAGAAGCATTACAGTCTGAAGGCTTCAAAGCTTCAAGCGTTGGTTGCGGATCGCACTCCGAGTCGAGTTCATTTAGCAATCCGAACAACCACGAAGCGCTATCCCTCTCGTTACTGGTTTCAGCCCATCCAATGATTTATTTAAGCCTAAATAGCTTTCGCTGAACTTGATTTCGAACAGCAATAGAAAAGGAGAGAGAGAGAGAGAGAGAGAGAGAGAGAGAGAGAGAGAGAGAGAGAGAGAGAGAGAGAGAGAGAGAGAGAGAGAGAGAGAGAGAGTGAGAGAGAAAGAGAGAGAGTGAGAGAGTGAGAGAGTGAGTGAGTGAGAGAGAGAGAGAGAGAGTGAGAGAGAAAGAGAGAGAGTGAGAGAGTGAGAGAGTGAGTGAGTGAGAGAGAGAGAGAGATGGAGAGAGAAAGGGAGAGATTGAGAGAGAGAGAAAGAAAGAGAGCGATAGAGCGATAGAGAGAGAGAGAGAGAGAGAGAGAGAGAGAGAGAAAGAGAGCGATAGAGAGAGAAAGAAAGAGAGCGATAGAGATAGAAAGAGAAAGAGAGCGATAGAGAGAGAGAGAGAGAGAGAAAGAGAGAGAGAGAGAGAAAGAGAGAGAGAGAGAGAGAGAGAGAGTGATGCGAAGATTGGAAGAAAAGGAGAGAAAGAGGGGTAGAGAAAAAAAACTCGGTTTCGAGGAAAGGATGAAATACAGACTCCGCTCATTCTGTAACCTCTCGCATCTTGGCTCGCTGTAAGGTCTAGAATAGGTAAAGGTAGGCGAGATGGACCGCACGCACCATAAATAGATCGTTTCGAATCTCGCGGAGCCGAGAATCCGCCTGTCAATTTTATTCTGCTCACAAGTCGCGCGAAGACTGACGGACAAGTTAAAGCAGATGCGCTGGTGACTGGTGACTGCCTGCCTCATCGCAGTTGTTGGTTGGTGATAATGCGACATGTGACTTTGTTTTGGTCGCACGCACGCACGCATGCAAGCGCGCGGAGGTGATGGCGCGGGCGGGCGGGCGAGCGGGACGCGGGTGGCGGTAACCATGCGTCGAAGTGCGACGCATGTACTACCATCGGTGACACGACGCGACGAGCTGCTTTACACGAGCGCGCCTGGTTTTCTGATGCAAAAGCAATAAACTGTTTTAGTGATAGGGTGAAAATCAGAAATCCAGGAATCTGATTGGTAAAGATGCTTTTTGGATTAGCTTACGATTGGTCAATTTTGAAAAGTCCTGCTTTTTCAGTAACACAGTCTCTGCCGTAAAGAAAGTTTGGCGTAATTACTGTCGTACGATACCATCATATGGTAAACTGTTGCAAAACCGTTAAGGAGGGTCGATTCTTATTTAAAATCAGTTGAAAATAACGTTATGAGCGTCACAAAGTTCCAAAATCCACTCACAAACTCAAACAATGCGTTTATTAAAATTTCAAGATGCGGTCGAATGTGGGGGCGGGTCAAAGATTACTTATACATACAGATATGGCAAAAGCTATCTCATACAGAGAGGATCATAAAGATTACATAATTCTGGCTCGAAAAGATTACTTTAGACTTGTCCTGTGTTTGTTCACAGAGCTAAAACAAACGTGGAACAGTGAACAGAGGAACATCGAACAGTTTTGTAATAGAAAAACATGGAAAAAGTGATATTTTCTCTGCAATCTTTATGATCCCCTCTGTATGCCCGGTTGTATCAGCTTAGTGTCAGCTTAGTAAAATTTGGATTTATATAGATCGGATATTATCTATATTATCTTCTCGTCCGCCGATAGAAACAGTGTTTCTGAAACACACCATTGACTTTGTTGGATTTTTTTCATCAACCTATGATTGTATCATTTTGAAAAAAGATTACAGATCAGAATATTTTCGAGTGTTACAGCTAGACTACTAAACTGAAATGAGTAATTAGGTGCTGTCGCGTAGCAAAGCACCTTATTGTGACTCGGTTACATCGTCAATGAATTAAAAACTTCTACTTAGGATCAGCGAAAGAGCAGCTCTGACTCTCACTTTCAGTAGAAAGAGCTTCGTGTGTCAGAATGTGTTTCGGCACTGTCTTTTTTGACAGGGCATAAATAGACAAAAAGGCATCGCGTTCTACTGTAAGGTATTTTTGCGCTGGATCGATTCATGCAAAAAAAAAAAGTTATTGACACTTGACACTTCATGTCTGAGCCATGACGTTTCGTGCATCAATGGTTTGTCGGAAGTGGAACGCCATCCTGAAGAAACAAATCCTGATAGATTTTCCGTAATGCTCACTCTCTCTCTTCAATGACGCAGAAATATACTGCCCTCTTAAATTAATACACAATTACGTACCTAAGCAACTTTCATAAGGAATAAATATTTTGAAGATCAGATAGGTCAATGATTGGGCATAGGTGAGCGGATAAGCGATTTATTCAAAGTTGTGGCGTGATATTGCGTTACATCACTATAACAGTAAGTGATGCAGCGAAAAAATGTAGACCAAGACAAACTTATTCAGTCGCAAGAGGCACAAAAAGACTGCTTTAAAAGCAGCAAAGTTTCGCGATGAATGCAATATAGATGAGACTCAAATAAGCCCTCTCTTATGCGTGATTCAAAATTTGAACATAATTCCATAATGCACTGGAAGATCTTGTGTTTGGAGTCGCTAGCTTTCAAAATGTCGTATTTGCGCCTTAACAAATGAAGAGTCCAAGAGAAGAACGATAAATGTCACAAAAACCCATTTTTGCTTTTAAGCTGAACATTGGTGGAATGGTGGACACACGGGGGCGAAGGGCAATCACCCCTCCCCCTGGTTCGGTCAAAAAAGGGGCAAAGGAGGGGGAAAGAAGAAGAAAAAAAGAAAAGGGGGGTCACCAGGGGGCAAAAATCCCAAGCTCATTGGCCATAGTCATTGCAGCATAGTGGCATGGCAGCTCGTGCTGTTAGGCAACCGTGTTTTTTTTGCCTTTTAGACCTATTCAAAAGAATTGATATTCCCGGGGATGCAATACTACCTCAAGAATATCAATTATTTCACATAGGTTTAAATGGAGAGAATACGCTGTAGCCACATTTCACGATCCGCCACCACATTGCAGTCATAGTAATGACTACTTTTCGGAGGAATCATATAAACGACATCCGTTTGTGCTTTCATAAGTAATGACAACCTATAGCCTTAAAGTTGACTTATTATTCATGCGTGTTTTCATGACTAGCTATTAGAGTGATTTTTAACTAGGTATATGATTGTCTGTATGCGCAAAATTTTGGCCTTATGCTGCGCATATTTTGATTCATCTCTTGATATAAAAAAAAAAAAAAAAAATGGCATGAATTGTTCGTATTGGCTCATCAATCATCAAGTCATCAAGTTGCATCACATCATCGCTCATCTCTCCACCTTCTTGAGTGCGAGATGTGACTTTAATCGCCCTTGATCGTTGCAGTTCTCTTAAATTTCAGATGGGTCAGTATCAAAAGCATTGTCAATTATGAAACGAGCTGATATATAAGTAATTCGGCACCTTTTTTTTGTTATCAATTCTTTTTTTTTCTCTCTCTTAATTTTTTTAATGACCTTCATCAAAAACTGATTCATCTGGATGTGACAGAAATTTATCACACAAGCGTTACGCCTTGACAAAAACATCTCTGTTGAAGCACAAAAAATGCATGTGTTCTATTTGATGATCGGTGGCTCAAAAAAAAAAAAAAATTAAGAACACCGCGACGCGACTTTCCGCCAAATAGCATAATCATCTGTTGTCTCCTTTAAATTATCCAAAATACGATATTTCAGAAAGTGACAGGTAACGCCATCTTGGAGATGGGATGGGATTCATCATTCAGATGGAATCTCCAATCACATTTATAGCCGAAAAAATAAGGGCACTATCCAGTATCCAAATCATAACTGCGCAAGGAATCATTTCCTCAGCAATCCGTTCGCTTGTTTGAATTTTTCATGATTCGTGCTCGCGCCAACAAAAACTTTAAAAAAAAATGGAAAAAAGTCCCCCCCTCTTTTTTTCAAAATAACACAGCTATAAAATTTGTCGAAAATCAAAATGATATCAGACCGATATTCTTGACGTTCTTGGTGACGAGTCAGAAATTTAAGATCCAGGAATTTGATTTGGTTAAATGCTTTTTTTAAACGTATAAAACCGTCTATAAGGAATCTGGAGTCCCCCCATCAGACTCCACAGTGATGAGCGCAAAGATTTGAATCGCGCGCGCGACAGGCACCGCCATCACACCAAACTACGCGGCACTATGGTACGAGATGGTTCAAAAAGAAGCAGCCAAGAGGCATTGAATAAAAGTCATCTGAAATCATCATTTTCGATCTTTTAAGCATAATGGGGCTCTTGCAAACTTTTGCTGCAGGGATTGAAGAGTTGATTCTTGCATAACAACCTGTAAAAATGACGATGAGTACACTAAACAATCACGAAATTCACTCTCAGAATCGGGCTTCATGGCGGAAAGACGCAGGTATCATGGGATATTCCTACCTAAAATGAGACATATCTCTGTCTTTCCGTAGAGAAAGTGGCCAATTAGACAGAAATCTCTCATAATACCTGCGTTGAACCGCCATTACGAACTTGACGTTTTAACAGTTAATTATGTGAGTTTATTACTGAATTTTAGACTTTCTTAGTGCGATTTTCGTGATTTTCGCTGGTTTTTACACTAGATTGGACTATTTATTTGCCCACGGCAAAACTTTGCAAGAGCCCTATTTAAAACTTTCCAGTGTCATTTCTAAGTTTATATTACTTGTTAAAAAAATTTAAAAATGATGAATTGATGAGAAATTTACTCTTTTGATTTTGGCCGCTTTTCGACGTTTTCAGACCATTGTGTTGCACCCAGTGGCAGAAAAAGTCAAGGTCTAAATTTCTCTCACTTGAACCACTCCTAACTGGAATGATTGCAGCTGAAAAATGTGAAAAGAGAGTCGAACATCAATTTGGCTTCAAAGTGTGTTGTTTCAGATAATTTTTTAACTCGGTGATTTTTGGCCGAAAAAGTGCAAATTCCGCCCACTGCGCGCCTCCATGTTGCATTTGGAAGCGGGCAATAACCGACTGAGTGACCGCGAGTGCGAGGATGCGATGACAGACGTAGACGTCGTAGACGTCGCGACGGCGACGACGCACACTAGATCGAAATACGCATTTGGCTGGGCTTAATTTTTTCATTTTTTTTAACATTTGTTTTAAACGCTAATATTTTTTTGCCAAAATTAAGATATTTGACTCATTTGATGCTCTGAAATGAATGATTTCACACATTTTTAAGTTACGGCCAGCTATTGATTTTTTTTATAATCTTGATTTTTATTCGTAAAATTATGTCCAGGAAAATCCATATTTCGATCCACTGTGCGATGCGAGCAAAAAAATGCGACTAGATTCAAAAAACAAGCGACGTTGCCAACTTTGACGATCAAAAGCTGTACTGATCACGCTCGAATGGACAGAAACCGTGAAGGTAGCTTTCCGTATACTATTCCGGCGCTGCGCACTATGATCTGATTGTGTGATCGAAAAAAAGTGACAAAAATCCGGTAAAAAAAAAAAAAAAAAAATCATCAAATACCATCGTTTGCGTTCTTTTAAACTCAACTAAAAAAACGGGAAAAAATTCATACAAAATCATCGTTTCCGTTCTTTTAAACTTAATTAACCCTTTAAACACCAGGTTAGTTCTAGAGAACGCCACTCCTCCGTTTATGTAGGGAAGGTAGTTAACTGTTCGTACTCGGTGGAGTTGGAATTGCCTATCGACGGATTGAAGGCGCCCGACGAGACCTTATCTATTGTAGTGTTTTCATCCAAAATAAATAGACTCGAGGAGAAAAACGAGTAAACTCGGGCTTGGCCCACAAGGGATTAAAAACTGTCCAGTGACATTCGGTGATTTACATTACTTGTTAAAAGTGATCTATGTGATTTTGGTTTTCCAAATCTATAAATAATAAATTGATGAGGAATTTTACTTCCTTATTTTTGGTCACTCTTTTGACGATCTCAGACCATAGTGCTCTGGCGCGGCACGGGCGGGCGTCGCGTCCGTCGGCAACACCGAAGAACAAGTCCACCCGTGCTGCGAAGCGTCGCGTCGCGTCGCGAAGAGGTGAAACCTCAACACGAACACGCACAGTCGAACAAATCGCGGCACCCAATGCGGCGCGTCTAGGACTCCTTCTAAGCGCGGGCGGGCGGACAAGCGTCGCGTCGCGTCGCATCTATACGAGCGCTGTAGAATGTAGATGCAAACGACCCGAGCCTGAGCGACGTGACATGAGACATGACGCATCATTGTTAATTATTATACAACAGCTTGCCGACAATTGCGATGATTGGGAAGCGATTAACTGACGCAATCCTCGATCATCTCATCTATATCTTCAAGATCGGCTAATCCCTAGGTTTATCGCAGTCCCGCAGACGTGAGACGACAAATCCCTTTCAAAAATGCCGCTAATGCGTCCGCCGTCCGCAGAACGTTTTACTTTATCTGAGTACTTTAGCGTTATAATGAGCACGGAGGAGGAGACATGGGCTGATACAGGAATCTCTCTCTCTCTCTCTCTCTCTCTCTCTCTCTCTCTCTCTCTCTCTCTCTCTCTCTCTCTCTCTCTCTCCCTCCGGCCGTTTGAAAACATGGGTTAGAAAAGGATAGCAGAGGGAACCATCACGTTACTTTAGCCCCTAACTCCGTCCTTTTCTGACGCACGCGTTCAAATGAATAGAGAGAGGGGAAGGAGGGAGAGAGAGAGAGAGAGAGAGAGAGAGAGAAATTCATGTATCCACCAATAGTCCGGAGGTTGGAGGAGGAGGAGGAGGAGGAGAAGGAGGAGCATTGAAGTGCACTTGTAAAGTGTTGAGAGATTGAGGAAGAAAGATTATATGTGTCTTTAAAAGTAAAAAGCTGGGATAAAGATAAGGGTCGAAGCTGGAAGTTCGAAAGATACGGAAGGAAATGAAGCCGAGGGATTAAAAAGGAATGAGTGACAAGGAGCGACGCGACGAGGCTTGGCTTGAAAATGTTTTAAGAAAGGGATAGGTGGAAGAATAAAAAACTGATAAAAAAAAAAAACAAAAAACAAAAAAAAAACAAAGCACAAACAAAAAACAAACAAAAGCAAACAAACAAAAAAAAACAAAACAAAAAAAAACCAAACAAAGATAAATAAATCGGATCAGGTGCTGTCGGATGATTTCAAAAGCTAGCAAATAAAAGGAAAGAGGAAAAAGTTTAAAAAGATAAATAAATTAGATCAGGTGCTGTCGGTTTGTTTTGGAAGTTCAAGATGCAAGTCAAAGATGAGCGCCAGTCTGGGTGGACCAATAAACATGACCTTTGACACGTGGAAGATGATGTAGAAACGGAAAGGTAAGGTTTATTGGTCCACCCAGACTGTCGCTCATCTTTGACTTGCATCTTGAACTTCCAAAACAAACCGACAGCACCTGATCTAATTTATTTATCTTTTTAAACTTTTTCCTCTTTCCTTTTATTTGCTAGCTTTTGAAATCATCCGACAGCACCTGATCCGATTTATTTATCTTTGTTTGGTTTTTTTTTGTTTTGTTTTTTTTTTTTGTTTTTTTGCTTTTGTTTGTTTTTTGTTTGTGCTTTGTTTTTTTTTTGTTTTTTGTTTTTTTTTTTATCAGTTTTCGGAGCGACAGCACCTGATGAGAAAGTTTTTTCACAATTTTTGGTTTTATTGCTTGTCTGTTTGTTTGTTTTTGTTTTTGTTTTTTCTATTTGTTATGCTTGTATGTTTTTTATTTATAGTTTGTTTGTTTGTTTGATTTTTATGGGTTTTCTTTGTTTGTTTTGTTTTCCATTTTCGACGCGACAGCATCTGATGGGAAAGTTTTTTCTCATTTTTGTTTTTAGTTTTGCTTCTTCGTTTGTTTGTTTGTTTGTTTGTTTGTTTGTTTGTTTGTTTGTTTGTTCGCTTTTCCAATTTCTTTTCCTATCATCTTGTTATGAACTTGTTATTTTTACTTTCATTTTATTAATCTATTTGTCTATTTTTGGAATTTAATTTCCAATTTGAGTAAATTTTTAATCCTCTAATCAAATTAATTATGGTATAGTAATGTTCGAGTCCGGAAAATTTTTCAAATAGTATCACGCCAGAAGATTTTTTGCAATGGAACCGAATTACTGGTTGCGAGAAACCATCAAATTTAGATACTGATTGATTCGGTTTCACATGTTGGAATGGTGAGGGGTGCGCGGATTTGATGGGCCCACTTCAATCAGCCCGCTAGAAGTTGGAGTTGGAAGAAGAACAGAGAGTTGGAGAGTGAGCAAAGCGAGGAGTGAGGAAGGGGGAAGGATGGTCGGTGAGTCAGTGAGTCGAGGAGTGGGGATGGACAGTCGGGAGTGGGGAAGCCGTGCAACGCCGAGATCGCGTTGCACGGCAAACTCACCGAAGGACTGAACTCGACAAACTGATGAAACGTAAAAACTAAAACCTCGATAACTTTCAAATTTCTGGACCAAATCTTTTCAAATTTTTGGCAGTTCATTCTAAGGTAGTGACAAACGTTTCTGCAAAGTTTCGTGAAAATCGATTGATATTTACTACCACTTTTCGCGTGAACAAACTGAGAGCGTCGAGCGTCACATACATACATACGGACAGCGACGATAGCATAAGGTGCTTGCGCTACGCGACAGCACCTAAAAACTAATTATTGGAATTATGGAACTTGTTATTATATATGGGGTAAAAAGAAATTCCTATTAAAATAAAAAGGAGTCTCATTGATTCAACGATTCTTTCTTGTAAATTAACAGAGCTTTTTCTGTCGGATCAATGAGAATTATCATTGGTCCAAATAGAATGTTCCGATGATTCAGAGGAATCACAAGAAAGAACCGTTGAATCAATAATAATTCTTGTTATTTGAAAAGGAATTTCTTTTACCACATATTAATACATATAATTCCAATGAGAAATTTTTCTCTGTGTAGATGAGACTCGCCCGTTGCTTGTGGTCCGCTGATTCGAGCACCACCTTTGAATTTTGTTAAACGCATTTATTGAGTTTGTGAGTGAATTGCGAAACTTTTCGATGCTATGGGGTTTTCGAGCGAGTTTACATTGGAATCGACCCTTCATAACGCTATAGCAAACGTTTGCAACATACCCATTCTGGAAAACTATGACGTAATAAATTTTATCAACAAAAAGTTAGGGAAGATCATTCAAATGGCTGTGAATTTTATACCAAACTTAAAGAAAAACTCGACGAATATTATCAAACTTTTCGCAACCAAAATGCGGTATTACATTATAAGCAAGCTACAAAGCTTCAGATATCACTTAACCCGATAATGTACTAACAATACGTAAAAGCCACTCAAACATGGGCTGCGATGAATTTTGTTGAAAGTGGCTAACGTCTTATCGTCTTGCCCAACTTTTTGATCTCTAAACTTATACGAACGGAATTTTTCGCCTGAATTCATTATCAGAATATGCGATCTCTACCTAGTGGTGTGGTGCCTAACGGCACTCGGACACTGGTGAATGGAATCAAAGAAGATCGCATTAGAATTAATTAACCAAATCAAGATGTTGACACTGGCGGATCCAGGATATTGTCCTTCTCTCTCTTTTCCCCTTAGAATGCATGTGTTAGAGAAGGATAGCTCAGGGGCACTCACGTGATTTTCACCCTTTCTTATATCCTTTTCTAACGCATGTGTTTTAATGGGAAAAGAGAGAGAGAAGGGCAATATCTTGGTTTCGTCGGTGGTTGTTGAATCTCATTGGGCCGTAGGTGTTGACTGTCGGTCTCTATTTGAGAAAATTCTTTTGCCCTCTTCGGAAGACCACATGAATGCAAATCAGAAAACGAAACTATAGTCTGTCCGCTCTAACTTGAGTCCTGGCGATTCAGGTAGATTTGCACGCTGTGGCAACGTTGTAGGAGTGCTCACCTTCGTCAGTCCACCGAGTTGACAGGGCTATTGTCCCACTCTCGGACTACGACGACCCAAAATGCGCCTCATCCCATCCACCACCCTTGGATTGCTTCCTGCATAGCTACTTTTCATTGATCTATTTTTATTGTTTCATACAATGATCAAGAGCGATTATCAGTCTCTTAAAAAATTGATGAAATCAAAGTCATTAATTACTTTTTTTCTGTTATAAATTATTAGGTTTTTATACTATGAAAGGGTAAATCAGACAAATTGTAAGAATGAATTTTCTAATTTATTAAGGAAGGGGAAGACAAGGAAAAAAGTTCAAATCTTAGCTGTCGTGCATCGAATAAATTTCGGGGTGGCTGTTTATTCTATTTGTTAGGTTAACTTTCGTGTGAAACAGTGCTTTTTTCAACCGGCAAAATTGTCGGTTCGGTACGGTTCAGGTTCACGAGGAGAGCTGGTACGAACCGATTAAACTTAATATGACAGTTAAAGTGATGAAATAAAACAAATCACATTTATGGCATGAAAAAAAATGAATAAAAAGAGAGAAAAACCACGGAGAGTTGTATCAAATTATAAAATAACCCCCTGAACATCGATACTTTTCTGTAGTTTTAAATGGAGAAGACAGCAAAAAATCGCATTTCACGAGCCGACACCGCGGTGGAGACCCGACCGATGATTTTGCGTACATTTAACGGTATTTTCAATTCACCGATGATTCCACCGACTGAGAAAAGATTGCACAGTTCAGTTCAGTTTATGACTACTAAAGCACGAAAATACTCTAATCTGGAATCTTTTTTCTGCCGGTGGGGGTCGCCCAACAAATTGTTTTTAAAATAAAAGTAAAATAAAACGGTAAAACGGAAAATAATGAGCGCTACGGAGGAGAAATTAAAAAAAAATTGGAAAGAAAACGGAGTTTCTTTTCTTACTTCTTCGTCACGCCGTTATGGAAAGAATGTGCGTAGCCCTGAGAGACTATCAGCTGACTTCACAAAATGCATACAAGTTGTTTTCTCTCCTTCATTTAAAAACTTTGTCTCAATGAATAAACTATGCGATATACACCGCAGAGCTTCTGTTTTGCGTATAATTAATATAATCAATGGCATTTTTTAATTCACTGATGATTCCACCGGTTGAGAAAAGATTACACATTTTAGTTCTATTCAGTATACTATTGTAAATTGTAATGCACTACAATACTCGAATCTTTAATATTTTCACGACCGGCGATGACTTCAAGAAACTTGCGGACATTTTAATAATCGAGCGGTGATTGCACACATTGAGAAAATAATACAGATTAGAGCATTTTTGTCCAGCACAGCCATACACTGAACAGAACTGGGTAATATTTTCTCAATCGGTGGAATCATCGGTGAATTGAAAAATGCCATGAATTATACGCAATACGGCAGCTCTGACACACCAATGTGTTTTGGTATGTATGTCTACTTGTTGAGTAGGCAAAAAAAAATAAGATGAGATGAAAGTAAAGTAAACTGGGTATCATTTCCATCAGAAATTCAAGCTGGGTTCAGAACTGATGCCAAAACACTGATAATTTGCAAAGTAAAAAAAAATTGCATTTTGCTGAAGCTCACTGATGACTGGAAGAAAAAAGGGACAGTGGCTACCTGTACGCGGCAGCGAATAATATACTGCATGACAATAGGGCTACGGCGCGCTTGCTGAGCAATCGCTCAGCACACCCGAGCGATGTTGCCATTCTCCATTTTTCGAAATTAATTTATTGCCCGCTCAGGTCTCAAGTTAGAGCGGACAGACTATAGCGATCATCATCTGGAATCCGAACACTGAAAACGTGTCCATATTTACAGTAAATACATATATACACACGTGTATACATACATATATGTATAATGTGAACATCCAGTAAAAGCCATGATCCCATTGTGCGATGTTCGGCTCTCCGGCGTCCTCGCCTGCTGGTCGTTCGGCCACATATTTTTGGAGAAAGGAGCAGCAATCAAAACTGAGCAACGCTACAAATGGCAACACGTAATTTCTTTTCGTTAATTACATAAGAATAATTAATTAACATTGTGTTTCGAGCGTTTTTTCTCGCCTCAACTGCGTCATGATTTTATTGAAATGCGCGATGTTTGCTCCCATTCATACGTTTAAAATGAGGGGGCGAGAAACGCGGGAACGGAAGCGCAGAGGAAGACATGGTTGCTAGATTTTGAGGAAAATTTATTAGATTTTACATTAATTTAAATGCAAGATGTGACGATTTATCGCCACCATCTGGCAACAATGGTGGGAGAAGAAAACACTGCGTAGAGTGAGAAGAAAATACTTTATGGCGTTTGATACCTCATAGTTTATTTATTTATTTTTTTTTTTTCATTTTTTAATTATATTATTATTATTACAATTTCTTGTTTTTTATTTGTTTATTTTTTGTTATAACTTTTTGCTACTTATATATTTATTATTTATTTATTTATTTATTTATTTATTTTCATTATTATTTTTTTCCTTTTTTTATCTATTCCCCCCCCCCTTATATTGTTGTGCGTGCATTCGTGCAATAACATCGATTAATTGATGATCTGAGAGGTGCTCCGGAGAGTGGAATCATAACGGAATCGGCACAATGCACAAGCTCATGGCACTAAAACACCAATCAATTAAATCATCGTTGTGAAATAATCCTTATTGACATTAAAACACAACAAAAGCTCGATATTAAACCCGCCATCGTGATGACACGATTGCCACGAAACGCGGGCATTAACCTTATTTGTTTTTCTCGGATATCACCGCAACAGACGTCTTCGATACAAAACTTAAGTTGTGTAACTGAGTTGCATTAATTACTTTTTCCTGTTTAGAAGGATCTTGCGCAACTTCAAATTTTGGCGCACATGTTACATCTCATTTATCATTCTCAACGAGCCAAGGTATTATTCCTATAATCAGCTTAACGGCACCTCCGGAAGAAGAAAAAAAAGAGGTGTCCCAGATATGATCCATGAATTGGTTCTTTTGCTCAAAATGCAAGCTGCAAGCTGTCATAAGTATAAACGCTAACACATAATCATGCATGAATTCCCTTCTTTTAAACGAAGCAATTCTATACGGCAAGTATGGGGCTACGGATGCCAGCTTTGGGGATGCACAACTGAAAGCAACCTGAGACCAATTTAAACGTTGCAAAATGAAATTCTAAGAATTATAACAGACGGCCCTACGTTAAAAACGCCGATATACATAATAGGGATCTGAAGAGAGATGCTGTCAAGCAAGTGATTGTGAAAATCTTTGAAATGCATTCAACTTTACAAGTTGATAACTTTGCTTGAAAATGAAACGATGACCAATAGAAGACTCAAACGAAGGAAGACATTCGAATTGGTTTGAGGTCACTTTCTTAAAGGATGAGACCTTTAATCTTACCAGATAAATGTACAGTATGCAAATCGTTAACACTTGCAAAATATAATATTTCATCAAGAGCCTTCAATTATTGGTATAGGCAAAATAAACACCACGGAGTACGAATATTTAACTACCCACTGAATTTGAGCGCGAGTTATAAATTTGAATTTCTCTGGTAACCTGAATCTGAAAAAAAAAAGAAGAAAAAAATGGTTGAGGCGAATGCACGGGCAATGATAAATCAGGTTTCAAAAAAAAAGAACGAAAAAGTACCATGGACACTTTTTTTTTTCAAGGCCGCAGTTCAGTTCATGGTTACTATACATCCTCGATTGTAAAAAGGAAATGAAACCCAATAGCACAGAATAATACAATCAGAACGGAAACTGTCGGATTTTGAAGCAAATTCATTTCGCGTCCGCCATGTTGGGAGATAGAATGTTTACATCTGGATTCGCGCGCGAAAAGAAAATATAGGATATGATCCGCGAAATTTTCATTCTGAAATGCCATTAGAATAAAAATGAGGCCGGAAACTTTAAAATTTCTTTCCAGAATTTACAGAAATAAATGAGTTTCAACACAAATCACACTCGTCCGCCATGTTGGGATATAGGACCACAGCTTTGCCTATTGGTGCCGTTAAATTCCAAACTTGCTTCCATTGGCTCTTATGGGAGTTTCCGTTCTGATTGTATTATTCTGTGCCAATAGCCTATAGCTACACTACTACAGTGCAAAGCTCACATATCTTATATAGATGAATTTACTGTTTTTTTCGCTGGTTAATCCCTGGTTTGTTCCGAAATTGATCATCAAAACATTGAAAAGGCACACAGTATAATTGTTCAGGAAGATGCCCAGATGATTTTCTCTTCTCCCAAGTATCTTGTACCGGATATGACTTATTTGTACAACAAATACAGATCGCTGCAGTGACTGCCTCTTATACGTTACGAGTTTATACTTTCCAGTAGCTCTCCAATTATTTTTCTTTTTCATTTTTATTTTTTATGTGACCGTGTTTCATCATTCACCTTATACGCTTGCACTAGTTCCATCGCGTATTGACTTTCTTCGGTGTTCGGTGTCATTGATGTTTGTCGAATCGCCACGTTGACTCTCTTCATTGAGTGATGGAGCTCATTCCATTTACGTAAAAGCTGCTGCAACTGGGTCTTTCTTTAAATGCAGTTGCGGAGTTTATTAAAGAAGAGAGATAGAGCAACGGAGAGAGTGAGAGAGAGAGAGAGAGAGAGAGAGAGAGAGAGGGAGAGAGAAATCCAAGAATATTGACCTGTCTGAGCAGTGCACTCGACTGCGACCTTGCTAACCCGTTTGGAAATTCGTTGGAACTAAAACAGTGTTGCCAGATCTGTGGCTAAAAATCAGTGTTGCCATTTTTCGGATAATTAACAGTTTTTTACCATTTGACTTAATGTAAAAGTTGGTTATCCGTAGGAAAATCTGGCAACACTGCTAGGCATGCTCTTGTTTTGTTTTTGTTTTTGTTTTCTTTAAAATAGAAGACCTTTCCGCTAGAGGGGGTGTTAAACTAATTTACACTTATAGTTTTGAGAAAACTTTCAAAGTGGTTTTTTGATTTAAAGCCGCGTCTGTCCACGATTAATTAACTATGGGAGCTTAAAAAGTTGAAATGGGACTCTTGCTAACTTTCCTTCAGTCGCTGTATGGGATTGAATAGTTAATTTTTGCGTAAAAACTGCGGCAAAAATGACGATGGATATACTGACAAATCACAAAAATCACTTTTCCGGACTCACAACATTAATTTGACGTATAACACGAGATGACGGAGCTACGCAGGCACCACGGAAGATTCCTATTTACTGTGAAACTTTCCTCTGTATGAATGAGCACCCGGAAAGAAGGCGCATGTAAAACTCCTGATTTTTTAGGAGAGACAAAAAACTACGCATTTACAGGAAGCATACCCAGCGGCAAAACTGAGCACCAAAGATCACCTAAAATTTTTCCGATTGTCGCCTGAACAAGGTGGTTCACCAACATTGCTCTTTCAGATGAGGTAACAATTTAGATTGTAATCTCCTATGATATCTGTATGGCTCCGCCGCATTTTTGCTCTTAAATGGTGGAACTCCGAAAGTGTCGTGGGGGTTCCTGTCTATAATTCAGAAACACACAGAGGAAAGCTTCAAATTACACAGAGAAAAATACTTCGGTAAAATTTGATCAACGAAGTTTCCGGTTGCAGGAACCAAAATGTTCGGTCCTGAGTACTGAATGCCTCATTAGTAGTACCGAGTATTCGGTAGGGGCGGAATTTGGGTTATACTTACTGAAGTCTTATAGGTACTTACCACCGAAAATTTTGGTTTCTTTAACCGAAAACCTCGGTGATCAAAATAAACCGAATCTTTGGTTCTAACAACGGAGACATTTTTCTCCGAGTAGATAGTAATCTTCCATGGTACCTGCTGTACCTTTGCCATTATTTTGAGGAGCCTGAGCGACAAGTATACATAGTGAAAGATCCGGAATCTAATGACACTACCGGGACTCGAATCCAGGACCTATGGATTGGCAATCAGGTGTCCATGTCTATCCTAACTACCAAACCACCAAGGCCAGCTATACAATAATATAAATATCTGAAGAATAACTTTAAGGTCTAAAATTTAAATGGATAGAACACGTTGTTGCCATTGCTCTATCCGCCGCTGATTACAGGGGCGTAGCGAGCAATTTGGCAACGTTGTACTGTGTCCATTTAAACCCTTATCAAAGGTCGAATGCGAAAGTGTTCACCGAACACCCAGCAGCTCGATCTTTTTCATGGGTTTAAATGAACGAACTGCAACGTTGCCAAATTGCACGCTATGCCGCTGGCTGATTACGCCACTTTGTATACGCTCTCTCCCACTTTGATCGTGCGTAGGCGATGACTTAATTGAAGACAAAAAAGACCAACGCTGATGGTTTCTACCAACCGAAACTAACTTGAGAACAAACTTGTCCTGAACAACTACGCCTCACGATCTGTTCAGTAGATAATATGAGCTTTGTTACGGAAGGACTACGACCTGGTAGTAATAAAACACTGACGGATCCAGGAATCTATCCTTCTCTCTCATCTACCCATTAGAACGCGTATGATAGAAAAGGACAGATTAGGGGCAGTCACGTGATGTTCGCCCCGTCTTCTATCCTTTGCTAACACATGCATTCTAATGGGAGAAGAGAGAGAAGGACAATAACTTGGATCCGCTAGTGTAATAAAGTAAACACAAGCGTACGAAGTTGGTGAATCAAAATATGGGCACGATGGACGGGCAGGTCGTAAAATTTCGGCATATCGTGCTTCCGACGCGACGGGCATCTTAAATTTGAGCTGTAATCAATCTAGGTGAAGGACGTCATTGAAAAAATGGTCTGATTAACCTATATTTTGAAGTTCCTCTATATAGTTTGGACTTTAATAGTTTCTTTAAAACGCGAAAACTGGGTTGGCCAAAAAAACTTTGACTCGGTTCCAAAACTGGAAACACGACAAAACTCAACTAAACTGAAGTGAGAGAGGTGAGGTGGTTCAATAATCGGGAATGCAGCTTTCCAGTTTTTTATATTATTGTGATAAAATGCTGGTAAAAATAAAATTGATCATCATAATAACAAGGACTAATGTTAACGTCCGTGAAGTTGGCCCCCCAACATTAAAATTTTTCAATTTTTTTTTGCTCAAAAATTTGCTATCGATTTGCTATTCTTTGCTATACCTTTCGAAATTTTGCTATCCTCACCCAAATTTTGCTACAGTCAATTTTTGTTTGGGGGGGCCAGCATCACGCCAGCCCCCCAACCTCGAGCTACGGACTTCCGGAATGACTCAAAAAATTCCTCTCACTTGCTATTTTTTGGCGTCTTTTTCAGAATTTTTGCTATCCCCCTCAATATTTTATAAATGGCCTCCAAAGTTGGGGGGCCAACTTCACGCTAGCCCCCCACTTCGAGCTACGGACTTCCGGAATGGCTCAAAAAGTTCCTCTCACTTGCTATTTTTGGCGTCTTTTTCAGAATTTTTGCTATCCCCCTCAATTTCCCATAAATGGCCTCCAAAGTTGGGGGGGGGCCAACTTCACACTAGCCCCCACTTCGAGCTACGGACTTCCGGAATGGCTCAAAAAGTTCCTCTCACTTGCTATTTTTGGCGTATTTTTCAGAATTTTTGCTACCCCCCTCAATTTTATATAAATGGACTCCATAGGTAGGGAGGCCAACATCACGCCAGCCCCCACCTCGAGCTAGGCCATTTATGGGAAATTGAGGGGGATAGCAAAAATTCTGAAAAAGACGCCAAAATATAGCAAGTGAGAGGAACTTTTTGAGCCATTCCGGAAGTCCGTAGCTTGAAGTGGGGGCTAGCGTGAAGTTGGCCCCCCCAACTTTGGAGGCCATTTATAAAAAATTGAGGGGGATAGCAAAAATTCTGAAAAAGACGCCAAAAAATAGCAAGTGAGAGGAATTTTTTGAGTCATTCCGGAAGTCCGTAGCTCGAGGTTGGGGGGCTGGCGTGATGCTGGCCCCCCCAAACAAAAATTGACTGTAGCAAAATTTGGGTGAGGATAGCAAAATTTCGAAAGGTGTAGCAAAGAATAGCAAATCGATAGCAAATTTTTGAGCAAAAAAAATTGAAAAATTTTAATGTTGGGGGGCCAACTTCACGGACGTCTAATGTTAACGTCGAACTACTGGAAGTGCACAGTACCTACATAAGTACATAGTAGACGCCTTCAAATTGATATTTTGAATGGGTTTAAAATGACGAATTGTAGCGATAAATAAACCAGACAGCACACTCAGAGAAATCACTTCTTGAACAAGAAGGAAACACGTATACTTGCAACAGTTTTCATCGTGCGAAGTTAGTTCTGATTGCATGAAAGAGAATCACTGTCACAACAAGGAATCTTTTACTTGTAGCAGTAGATATTTTCCTTGGGTTAAGGAATTTCCCCTTGGTCAATATTTCACTTTGCAGTTTCTTTAACACAAACGAAATACACCTTGAATTAAAAAAATAATTCTCTCAGTACACGCGCCTCTGCTTGAAAGGGCTAAAGAAGGATGTCATGGGCAAGAAAATGTTCCTTCCAATAAATTTTGAGGGATCGGTTTTATGGAAGAAAGAAATCCCACTAATCCCCTAATCCCCCAAAACCCCCCTAATTTTGGACGGAGAGGGGTTTAGAGGAAAATAGACCCTCTAACGTGAAAGTTCGCCCTCAAAAACCCCATGCTCTGTTTTTACTGAATTCAAAAATTCCGCACCGTTCTCGAGATAGAGGGGGGTGGCCAGGAATTCTGAAACATTCTGTGTATTGTCTCTAGCTGCCTAAATCTTGTGGGAGAGTGGGAAGAGAAGGGGGCGGTGAATACTATAGACAGACGCTGTTTAATTCATCATTACGAGAAATTACTACACCAAGACGAAAACAATTTTTCACAGGTTTTGAGTGGTGGTCACCGGTCACCATCTAATTTTCATTACGAAGAACGCTTGTTTTCACTTCGGAGGATGCTGTCGACATTTAGACAATGCGTAAAAAAAAAAGAAATATGTGTAAAAAAAAAATATATAAATATAATATGTTCACACTGAGGGAGGCAAGACGAGGCACTATGGTCCGAAATCGTCAAAAACTGGCCAAAAATCAGATAGTAAATTTCTCATCAATTTATCATTCATAAATGTTGAGGACCAAAATTCACAAAAAAACACTTTAACCAAGTAAAAGGGCAGTTTCAAGGGTCTTGAATGTTGTGTTTTTTATAAAGAAAATGAAAGTACTTGATGAGCTGAGAACAAAGATGCCTTTGGTTTCTGATTAAGTCCCATTGTTCTGGAGATGAGATTTTGGCCCAAAATACATTATTTTAAATGGGAATTCTGCGTAGTGTCGTCACAACGCACACAATTTCTTACAACTTTACACGTGTTTATCTCAAAAAGTGGGGCCATTAGGGAAAAAAAACCGAAGGTACCATTGCGTTTTCAGATCATCAAGTACTATCATTTAATTATATAAAATACACAACAGACCCTCGAAACTGCCCCTTTTAAACCTTGAAATGTCACTCGAAAGTTTCAAATCAAAGCTTTAGAAGGCCGAAAACGATGATTGTGGATGACTTTTTTCATCACTGATTTTTTTTGGCCTCTTTTATTCGCCTTCGAACCACAGTGCGAGGGTGAAAAAACTGATCGGTTACCGTCCGTCCATCGCCCGTCCCTCGGCTTCTCCGTTTGTTTTCGGCACTCAAAAAAAGTGTCAGCCCTCGTCATTGTTGGCCTCCTCCGGTCGACGCACTATGGTCAAAATTTGGCCAAAATCAGAGACTAAATTTGTCATTAATTTATCATTTTTAAGCTCTCACGATCAATTTTAATCACTGGAAAACATTCTTAGCAAGTCTTTCTGACCTAGAAATGTCACTGGAAAGTTTTAGATTGATTTTGAAAGGTCGAAAACGATGATTTTTGATGAGTTTTCATAACTGATTTTTGGCCACTTTTTTTTCGATCTCAGACCATAGTGCCGGCGGCCGGCCGTGCCCTACATCTGGCTACAGCATGACGCGTTTTTTACCACCCGAAGATAATTTGTGTTGTGTCTCCCCCGTCTTCCACTGGCATCTTAATTGTTTATCTTTTCATCCCTGTATATTCTTGCTCTCTCATCGTTTTCAAAATTTGTTTTTTTCAAACAACACCCTCCGGCTTTTCGGACACAAGAGTTCTTCAAAGACAGAGGGTAAGAGAACTGACGATGTTGTCAACTCAGACACTCTTTCACTATCCATCATTTATCTGTTCACACCCCCGACTCTGACTCTTCATTATCTGCATCAAAATTAAGCATGTTTCATCATGTTAAACGCGAGTTGTTTTTGTTCGACGAGTGGGAGTGTTCAAGAATTTTTAGGACCGCCGGGAAGCTGGCAAAACTGAGATTTTGTATTGTATAGCTACAGTGTTGGGCAAAAATTATATTTTGAATGATCATTAATAATTATCTAAAACTATTAACATTATTCACATGTTATTCCTATTAGTAAATCGATAAGTTTAAACACTTTACCATCTGTGATAAGATGAATGACTGGTAGTGTTAAAACTTTGATTTATTAATAAGAATAACATGAAAACAGTGTTATGACACCGTTCCTCTTCCCCCATTTAAACTCATTAGAAAGGTCGAAATGCCTGGTCATCACAAATGACTGAAGTGTTCGACTTTTCTAGTGCATTTACATATAAATGGAGAAAATACATTGTTGCCACATTTCACGCCTCACCACTGAAAGCACTCCAGCAGAGCACGCGATTGCGAATCTCTGGAACAGTGTTGCCAGATTGGGGTGAAAAAGCCGTACGTTTTACATTGATTTAAATGGGGACGATACGGTTTTTTACCCTCGATCTGGCAACACTGCTCTAGAGCAGAAAGTCATACGGAGTGCCCCCTCTACAAACTTTTTCCCCTTCTATAAGACATGAGACCAGAGAAAAAATAAACGAAACTCCGTATTTTTAAAAGTCTCTCCTTTTCTCAGGACATTATGAAGCCTGAGGCGGAAAGTTGGAAAATGGATCCAAGCGAAAAATCAAAAAGAATCAATCAAGTCGTCAGTGAAGTTGCAAACTGCAGAGAACAGTGCGGGTGTATGTATATGTGTGTAATACGCAGTGGCGTCGCGTACCATCTGGCAACAATGCAACTGCTCCATTTAAACTCACTAAATATATCGAATTTTCCTTGTGCACTGTGAACCTCCTGAATTCGATCTTTTGCAAGAGCGTAAATGGATAGAATACATTGTTGCCAAACTGCACGCGACGCCACTGGTAATAAGTTCAATGGCTGTGAGTTTGAGTTTGAGTCGGGTATAAATAATCAATTGACTGTTGACTGATGATTGACAAGAGGTTAACAAAGTTAAACTTGTGTGTTGACACTGTTGACAGGAGCCGCATGCTCCGACGACGTGTGGAATGCGTTCTTCGGAGTTCAGAAATAATAACCTCTGGCCTTTTGAAACGAAATTATCCACTCTTGCCGCTTGAACTGTTCACACTTTAACGAATCAGTAAACTCGTGGCAGAGAGTCTCATTTGTGCATTTACGGACCATTTGATTATATGTAACACGCGAGAGGACTTGGTCAACATTTTTATCACAAAATAAAACATTCATCTAATATAAATCGTACAGCACAAACAAAATTGTATAGGAAGGGAAAGAAATAAATCCGTTTCTCAGCACAGATCTCCGCGCCCTCCCCAAATTTGTGAACACCGTTCAGGCGTTCAACTTCTCCAAAGGTACTAACAAAATAACAATGAAAAATAGCAATTAGTCGTACAACTATCATTCAGACGATCATCGCAGACGGTTAGGTACGATTAAATTACCACTTCATAAATAATGACTCGGAATGTACATTTCTGAAACTTGGCCCAAGGTCGCCCCTAATTACCTACTTACCTACAATCACAGCGCAGCGCAGCGCCAGCAGCGGTCAAATCTAAAATTTTAGAGTGAACCTCGTCGCTCAACGACAATCGACCTCTTGTACGTGGTTGCCACATCTTCCAGAGAAATCTATTTGAATCAATAGCAGAGCTGTCTTTTTGCGTATAATCAATGAAATTTTTTAATTCACCGATAATTCCACCGGTTGAGATAAGATCACAGAGTTCAGTTCAGTGCGTATGACTGTACTGCACGAAAATAATCAGATCTGTAATCTTTTCTCCATCGATAGAAACGCCGTTAATTAATAAAATATCCGGAAGTTTTTCAAAGTCATCGACGACTCCACCGGTTGAGAAAAGATTACAGATGCTAGTATTTTCGTGCGCATTACAGTAATACAATGAACTGGACTGTTTTCTCAACCGGTGGAATCATCGGTGAATTAAAAAAATGCCATTGAATGTACGCAAAACGGAAGCTCTGATCAATAGGCAATGGTATAGATATAGCTAACAATTTAACTCTCTTTTGTACCCGTTTCAATGCGCAGTTGGAAAAAAGAATACGAGTGGGGATTTGCTCATCCTAAGCCATCTCTTTTTTGACAAACCTATAAATGCAGGCAGATAATTGAATTTCCAAATACGCTACCAGGAAAATATGATGATTTTCCTTCAGAAGAGTCGGACATTGCACGCAAAGCACCCTTCCCCATTTTTAATTTTTTTACCTTCTGTATACCTGTTCTCAGGATCTAGCCGGTCGATTTGCGAAAACTTTGGCTCATGTGACTCCTTATGTTCTCTCTCTTAACTGAGGTTTTCTAAAATTCTCAAAATTATCTCCGGGTGCATTTTTTTTTTTAAATATAAAGCTATTTAAAAAAAAAACGGTAATTTCAGTATGAAATGCCAACAAGGCAATCTTTTTGAAAAGCCCCAACTGAAAATGTGAAAGGTTTGATAAGGCATCAAAGAAGCCCGAGTTTTTGAAAATTTCCACCATTATAGATCTTAAGGAAAGGAACATTTTATACATTGGAAAACCAAATTCTCATAAAAACATCAAGCATGCTAACCGAAGAAATGGTCCATTTTCAAGAGATGAAAATGAACAATCCTTAATTTTTTTATGGAGAAAGTACGATCGTAGAGGTGTTCTCTAAGACAGTAACTTTTAATTGAATTACACGCCAAAAAAAAACAAAAAACAAAAAATTGTATTGAGTGTTGGAAAATGTTGACGGATGATGATTTTTGAAGAGCTTCAATATCCCCAAAAGCAACATTGGTCAAACATCTCCTACATGGGTGTTAAAAAACGTTCATAAAGTGGTACTCTTTACATCGAAAACGTTTAAAGTTGGTCTCAAATCAAACCGGAGTATATACTCAGAGTTTATTTCAATGATCTCCCAAAAAATGACAGTTTTATCCAGAATCAATTTTCGAATCTCTTTAAGAATCTGACAACAATGCCTCTGATGGTGGTGCATTTATCAGTGTTTTATGAAACTTCGAAATTACAATTCAAACCTTGCACGAGACCTTCAAAAATATGCAAGGTTGCTCATTTTATACTTTAACTCATTTACCGTCGCCTCATTTTTGCTGTTGTCTCTTATATTCCTTTCAATTTTGAAACTACAATTTTCGAATCGAAGAAGAAACTCATTTGCCTTTGCGTCTAGCCCGTCTGGAAAGACTTCCGAGAAGGAAATAAAAACGTGCGGCTCTGCGGCTATAATTAGCGACTGGATTATTTATCCACTGGTGAAGGTTCATTAGACGTGTTTGAAGAGCATGATCATTGGAACAAAATATATCGACCCTTAATTGAGAGAGGGAATTGGTTTCAGAATTGAGAGTCATATTTGAGATTTGAAAAAGATAAAGTTTCTTTTGTCAACATACTTCCACGCCTCAGAAAAAGTTAAAAGTCGATGATAATAATATAGAGTAGATTGATCAAAATGAAGCGCCTGGATTGATTTACGTTTACCCACACTTGTGAACCCAAAGAGCAGCACAGCGGGCTCTGAAACTACCTCGCAAACTATAGTATTTTTTTTTTGCATAAAACTCTCATTTTTATTGTTAAATTAAATTTTGGGGCTTAGTGTTATTCAATATACTGATATAGTCAACATTCATGCTGATTTTCTCGTTTTCGAACACCTACTAGTTGCTTTTACGCTTTTTTAGCTTATTAAACTATGTGTATTACTGTATTAGATTATGAGAAACCTGTTCGAATTTGCGTTGCATTTATTCGGAACTGTCACTTTTTCGAAAACTGGATATAAATATCTAAAAATTGGTTATCTATGATGAAAAATAGTCTTGAAACATTCAATATAGGATATAATAAAATACTTAAAATATTATGTAAACAAAACAAAAAAAATGAACAGGACTGGACTGGATTGTGTTGTTTTTTTGTCAACCGGTGGAATCATTGATGGATTAAAAAATTTACTTCATGGCTTTTCGCGATCGAATTTATTCACTTTTTTGAACAAAATCGTTGCCCGCAACCTTGCACGCAAACAACGGGTAACACCATCTATTCTAGGAAATCTCAATTGTGTTTTTAAGGTGTTTTCAAGGCATCGATTACATCAATTCGATTTTGAATTCACCTCCGGGCTTGAAATCAAAATCGAATTGATGCATTCGATGCCCCCATACACCAGCTCGATAAACGGAAAGTTATAACCGGAGGAAAAGTTCTGTCATAGATCTGGTTGGTATTGTTAATCATATTTAATCTCGAAAATTTGCTTATTGATCCGCCAAACAGCAGTCTTAGCTTTTTCACTGCATTCACATTGGCTACACGGCGCGGCGCCACACTGTGGAGCGAGGTATATGGAGGCAGCGGACATAGGCTTATTTCAGGGATACCTGCACTCTCAGTAATGTGCAATACATGAATTCCTACGTATTTTTTGCGTAGAGTTCAAATTCAACATTGGTTTTACCATAAAAGGGCTTGTTTTGAAAATAAATCCGTATCTTACATAGTAACAACTATTAAAATATGAATTTAAAATCATCCCTTTTACGCCCCTCCCCCCCATTTTCATTTATTTCTCCGTAGTTTTTTCGCATTCAAAGTATAAATCTGACCAGTTTCATTCTCATTCTTATCAAGGAAAATTGGAGCTCTAGATGCGAATAAACCAGCGTTGCCAAATTTCTCGAAAAATTCGTACATAATAATATCTTTTTTGCTTTGTTTTTTTATTGTTTCGTTTTTGTTTTGTTTTGTTTTATGATGATTTTTTAATAAACATGAAAAAATAAATGACGCAGCAGTTAGAAGCAGAAAAACGCGAGGACATAATGCAGAGCCCAATAAAATACAGGAAAAAAGGCTGGATTCATTTATTTTTACAGATTAGTTAGTCGCACTTTTAAAGCCCTTGGACGACTGCAAAAGCGAATACAAATCACCATTTTTTAATACCCAACATTTTCGCCTGTATAAGATACGACCGTATAAACGTAATATAAAGAATACTGACTCTGACTGTGACAATATAAATGTATTGAGGAAATTAGGTTCGAACGGAGATCTATGATATCAAATCAGGGCTGCCGTTATGCGTATAACTATAAACACATTTTCCCATTAGCTCAATGTAAAGCTTTTGAATTTCCCGCCAAATTTGGTAACAGTGCATCAGATGTCATCCTAAGATGTTAAAGGTACTGCGATTTGTCTAAGATAACGGATAGACTACGGGTTTTAAGTTTAAAATCATGATTAGAGAGATCCACATCGCATCGTAGCGATGAGAAGAAAAGCTATTTGTGATAACACGAACGTTCGAAATGGATACCAACGCAAAGTAGAACGGAAAGTAACCTAAATAGGCGCATAGTTTTTTTTTTCAGGACTAAAATTTTAACTAACGTTCTCATGACTTAAAATACTCGCAATGACAATATTTTGGTCACTACAGTTTGCAAACTTCGATGAAAATCAGGATTCTCGAAAAAAAAAAAAAAAAAAAACTTATTTTTAAGTATTTAAATGAGATGATGATTGGTGGGGGGGGAGGGGGGTTGTTTCAGGATTTCTGAGGTGGAAAAACATGATAATATAATAAATATCAAGATTTTGAATCCATATATCTTTTTTTCTTCCAAAGGTTTTGAAACATTCGAAACATGGGACGTGGTGCTAGCCAACTGCAGTTTCTGGGCATTTTTCGGCCTGGTTCATAAATATGTTTTCTTCGATTCCCCGAAAGGTTGCAAATATTTGCAGCCAAATTTGCCATGTATGGGTGCAGTAGAGTCCCAGGAACACGAAAATTGCCATCCCGACCCTGAGATAGCCTGAGCTAAGAAAGATATGGCCCGAAATAGCCTAAAAAAAACTCGTTTTAAGGAGCATTTGGCAACGTTGCTTTTTTGAAGTCAAAATTGTTGGTAAAAATTTAATATGTATGATCAATTTCATCCTCTAGTATTGCTCTACAACCTCCAATAGCCCAATCGGACCTAAAAGAACTTATAAGTTCATAATATTGCATGATAGTTGGGGGAACTGGCTTTTCAAATTTGACCAATTTTGCTGTCTGCACGAGGGACGTAACTTTGATCGAAGTTTTTGCTCAGGAAAATCATCAAAAATGAAAAAACCATGTTTCTACTAGTTACTTAGTGGTAAGAAGAGATAGTGTAAACGGTTGAATTTGCATTTCGAACACCTTCAATTTTGATGCTATGTCCGCAGTCTAACATGGGGACGCTCCACAGTGCGCCACCATGGTCCAGAAGTCCGATTTAGGAAGACATTAATTTGCATTAAAATCGCCCAATATCTTGAAAACGGCTCATCTGACACCAAAACTGGTAATTACAAAAAAGATAGAACGTAAACCGTTTTAACTTTTTTGTGATAACCATTTTTGATGTCAGATGAGCCGTTTTCAAGATATTAGGCGATTTTAATGCAAACTAATGTCTTCCTAAATCGGACTTTTGGACCATAGTGCGGCGCGGCGCGGCGGTGTTCACATAAGAGCGCAACAGTGGCGTAGCTTGCGATTTGGCAACGTAGCAGTTTGTCCATTCAAACCCATGAAAAAGATCGAAATATTGGGTATTCTGTGAATACCTTCGCATTCGACCTTTTACATGGATTTAAATGGACACAATTCAACGTTGCCAAATTGCACGCTACGCCATTAGAGCGCAACCAGGAGCTCCGCCGCCATGTCTCTCTCATCTCCCATTTGAATGTATCAGCAGAAGAAAGATAGAAAGAGAAGGTCCTCCTCTAACCTATGGATAGTTTCATCGGGGCAAAGAGAGGGATAGAGAATTTCTCTCTGTTACGCTACGGCTGTTCAGAAGGATTGAGCCCCTTACGGGATCGAGGGTTTCCCGCAACAATGACTAATCACCAGATCCGCCAGGTTGCATAATTGCAGACCTCTTTCAGAAAAGGGGTTGGCTAAAACTTGACGCAAAATTAAGCTATTCATTCGATGCACAAGTCGTGACGCGATGCTCGAATTGAGAGCACACCCCATAGCTATTCAACCTTCCTTGGTTACGTTTTACAGGGGCAAAAGTCACCCAGACCATCATAGGGAGAAACTGGATGGAGCGCGCGCCTCATTGAAATGTGACTCATCGCCCGTTACGAGGGAAGTACAAAAGATGATAAATTGAAATTATTCCGAAAAATAAATAAGCTATTAAAAAAAAAAGTCTCCATGAGCGCTCTCATTTCCTATACGAAAGTTGGGGCGGCGCACTCTAGGGGATGGTTATACTTTAAAAAAAAAAAAAAAAAAATTAATAAGATGATCTGATTAAGAACAATTTGTATGCGAAAATAAATTTGAATTAAAGTTTTGACAGAGGTCTCATCTTCAATAAAATTTTGAGTGCGGTTTGTCGGCAGAATACATTTTTCACCAACTCTTGTCTCCACTCTACCCTCTATAAAGAAAGCTAAAGGGGTTATCTCCACCTGCGAATTTAAAAGCGCGAATTGACTGCTTCAGCCAATTGGCTTTTTTGTTGCCGATACATCGGACTCGACCTATCGACTTCAAGGCAGTTCATTGGCTCAATCAGTTGATTCGCGCTGTTAAATTCGCAGGTGGAGAGTCCCCTTAATGGGGTGTTTTAGTGGGGTTTGCACTATAGCGAAAGCTGAACTTTTGAGAGTCAAGAATGCACAAGGCGCGCTCATGGTTGCTCTGCGGTTACACGCCGCAAGATTGACCCCACGCCTCCAATTTTTGACTGCCAACACTTTTGCGTTTACTATTTCAGACAAACAGTTATACACAAGTCAAGCAGCGACGATTCCACGCAATTTTCACTATAGCACAACACGTGAAAACAACGCATATATATTCTTTTCTGAATTCTTTGCTTTTTTTAAGTTTTGTTTTCTTGAAACCAGGGAAGAATTATATTGGGTGGGATGCGGGTTGCCTCGAACTAACGACGGAAGACTTATGCAATGGGCCAACGGCTTATTCCTATCTCCACAGTGTTGCCATATTTCGGATAGTTACATCCAATTTTGCCCAATAGACTTAATGTAAAATTTGGTAATTTATAGGAAAATCTGAGAAATATCCTCAGAAGGACACTGGACTGATGGTTTTTAATTTCCGACTTTTTGAACGGGAGTTATGATCTTTTGAAAATTTTACCTCAAGTTAGGTGACATTTAACGCGCACTCGTGAAGTTAATCATACTTCACGTCAGGCACCAAAATCTCCGATATTATGAGTATGGTTAACTGTACTGTACTTTTTTTTCCTTCATCCAAGAAGATTCGCAAAGTATCTATTTTACTTAATCAATGCCCTGTTTGTCCGACAGCCGGCAGTGGCGGCTCGTGCAATGTGGCAACAATGTTTTTCCTCCATTTGACTCAATACAAAATAATCGAATGCTGGTGAAGCACTGCTTCACTATCGAATCGATTGTTTTACAAAGAAACTAATGGAGGAAAAACACTGCTGCCAAATTGGAGAAGCCGCCACCGACAGCCGGTGACCATCGGCAGCAGCAATAGAAATCAAACTTGACAGACTAATATTACGAGTAACCACGCCTCATTCATGAAATTACTTAACATCTTATTGCGGAACTGAGATGTTAAAAACCGATTGACGTTCTTCCCGTCAGCGCGGGAAATCCGCCAAAAGTCGCGCACACCGCGCCGGCCGGTCGGATCGCGGCATAGCCCGATCTGAGATCTAACCGAAGACAGACTCATGCAAGTTGAGAGGAGTTAAGACTTTCTATGCGTCCATCGTTATTTGAATGTTGAATCTCTCGGCGAAAATGAACGGATGGCGTAGGTGGGACTCCTCATCAGCACTTCCGGAACGAAATTTTTCCAACATGACGTCGAGTCGCAGTGTTCCTACAGGTAAACAAACGCGTGATTGTAGAGGACGAGCGATGGAAAAAGCCGCGACGAGACGCCGAAATTATATGGCTTTTACCATGAGTCATTACAAGTTTTGATTACTTAAAATCAACAAACACTTACATAATTTTGCTGAATTTCGTTATCATTTTGAAAGATCAGGCATAGAGAAAATGTTGACCTATAGTCTTATAATAGTATCTAAATATTGATTTGACTATAGATTGTTCAAAATAGTGCTATGAGTCATAATGATCTCTTTTTGGTAGTTGTGTACACGGAGTAGAAAGAATTGAAGTACGATGGGAGAAAAATTGCCGGTTACCGTTACTCGTAACGAGAATTTTTGGAGAGGGGGGAGTGTCTAAAAAAAACCCCAAATGGTTTTTCAACGTGGAGGCTGGAGGCTCTTTCTTTTTTAAACTTTAAGTAATTGACGGGAGTGGGTAAATCCGTCGCCGGGGCGTCACAAGACCATGGACAAAATTTTATTCATTTACATTTACTAGACTTGTCGAAAGAAATTCCTTACTAAAAATGAAAGGCTGGACGAAAGAGGCAGCTGAGATTATAACATTTTTTGACAAATTCAGTTATGCGGAGGAAAAAGTTGATAGAAAGTGTCAAAATCTGCAAACTCTAATTTGAAACTATATGTATTTGAACCACAAAGTATGTCAATATAATCTCGCAACTTCATTTAAACAAAACAAAAACAAAAAACAAAAAATGCAGTCTCTAAAGTATAGGGATCCCTAAACTTGAATCATCATTTTTTTTTTTTTTTTTTTTTTCGAAATGGGTTTTTAATACACCAAACTTCAACTTTGCAGTTACCTCGTATAATAAAGGAGCGAGCAACTGCGAAGCCCATAAGCATCACACCATGGCACCCTTTATTTTAAGGGTCTCGAAGTTAATAATAATTACAACACAACTGTTTGCCACTCAGTATTCGCGGTCCACCCTTCTCGTATACAGAGCGAGTGTTTTAGAGATAGTCACTTTGTAATAATTTCGTCCCTTTAGCCCTTCATACAAGAGAAAAGATGCTCTGTTCCAAAAAGGGGGTGACCCGTCTACGGGTGCGGAATTATCAGTTGCGAAATTCGATGAGTCACGGCCGCGGCGCGGGACGGGATGGGGACAACCGCTGCGCTGGTTACGTAGCACTATGTTCTGAGGTCGTCAAAAAATAGCCAAAAATTAGAAAGTAATCAATTTTTAATATTTATAAACTTTCAAAACCAATTTAAAACTCAAAATACTTTTAACAAGTACTTTAAACTTAAAAATTTAACTTGAAAGTCTTAAAGTTAAGCTTTAAAGATCAAAACTGATAGTTTTTTGATGACTTTCCTTCATCGATTTTTTGCCACTTTTTTTTCGATCTCAGACCATAGTGTGTAGATAAGTATATATGTATACTGGATAGTGGATACTGTATAGGAACGGCGCACTATAGTCTGAGATCGTCAAAAAGTGGCCAAAAATCAGGGACTAAATTTTTAATGAATTTATAATTTTTAAAGCTTTCAAGACCAATTTTAATCACAGAGAACACTTTGACCAAGTCATTTTAACCTAGAAATGTCTCTGGAAAGTTTAAGATTGCTTTTGAAAGATCGAAAACGATGATTTTTGATGACTTTTCCATAATTGATTTTTGGCCACTTTATTTCGATCTCATAGACCATAGTGCGGCGCGGCAGTGTTGCGACCGTTAAAGAAAGCGCGCGTGCTATGAAACGCACGTGGTCTGGAACATTTAAAAAAAAAAGTGAGGGCTCCGATTGGCCAGCTGAAAATCATCCGAGGTGCGCAACTGAGCCGTGAATTCAAGTAAATATAGAGTATGCGACGCGACGAGGGAAGAGAACAAAGCCGCAGGCACGAATAGAATTATAATTGGAAGATCGAAAGATCGAAATATCTCAAATGGACCTCTTATTTGATAAATTAGAGAAGGACGCTCAAACGTCTACGCATTGAAAAGGAAAGAGAGTGCCGATTGAACGTATAATTCCTCAAAAATGATACGTCTTCGAAAGTAATAATCATCAACGCTGGTTTGCCAAAAAAAAAGGGTCAAGGACGTGTCATTATAGACGTTGCTATTGCCTGTTTCAGCTAGTGCAATCGCCATAACGCTATATTTCGTACATTTAAACCCTTGTAAAATATCGATTCGAGAGAGTGCATGCACTCTGCACGCCCAATATTTCGACTTTTTTCATTACTTTAAATGGATGAATTGCAACATTGCCAAATTGCACGCACCACCATATTGCACTTTGGTCTAAAAAAGAGAACAAGTGGCCAAAAAGCAGTGGAAAAAACCATGCAAAATAATCCTTTTCGACCTTTGAAGCTTATTTTAAAACTTTTCAATGACATTTCTAGGTTGAAATAACCTGTTGAAAGAAAAGTGAATCACACGTGTGTTGTTGTCGTTAAAAAGTGTTCTCTGTAGTGTTTTCTGTAGTGTTCTCTGTAGTGTTTTCTGTAGTGTTCTCTGCAGTTTAAATTGATCTTGAAGGTCTTTAAATGCTAAAATGAAAGAGAAATTTATAAATTTTGATTTTTGGCCACTTTTTGGCGATCTCGGATTATAGTGCATTGGTCCGTTTACATCTCAATAAACCTGTAGATGAAGCTCTAGCATATCCATTTTCTGTAGGCAAATAGACTTTATAAAATCTGATGTAGAATGTTGAAAAAATAACAATGAGACCAACAAAAAAAAAGTTCAAAACTCACTCCTCGCTAAGAAAACTTAGCTCAAAGTTCAGATAGGTAGACCACCCTCCTTGCACAAATTTACGTTTCGCAGTCTCAAACAAAAGAACATACGAATTGGAATAGTCAGATAGTTGCATTTGGTTTTTCGAACAGACCAAACTGTTTTGAAGGTAATTTTTTACAGATTTCGTCGCGAGGAACAAGGTCGGTGATACCAAAAAAAAAAGTTCTACGTTGCGTAATAAGCGAGAAATTCGGGACTTGATCCCATGTACTATTCTTTTCTTTGAGATTCGTAATTTGTCCTGCGGTAAACTCCAAATGAGAATCAAGATCTCTCCGTAGTCAGTATTTAAGTATAAACAAGTTTTAAATTCTATTATAATTAAAGAAATCTTAATTATACCAATAGATCTTCATCTTATCATACATCCCAATAATCTGACATTCACAATAGTGGTCAAGTGGCGACTCGTGCTATTTGGCAACAGTTTTTTCACTCCATTTGAATCTATGTGCAACAGTCGATTATTAATGATGTGCTAATTTACTATCGAATCGTTTCCGTAACGTAGAATCAAGCAGAGGAAAAGAACATGGTTTCCAAATTGCACGACTCAGCACTGATCGACGAGTGTCTGCTTAATGCTTTTGAACAGTAGCGGCACGCTCTACTTGGCAACCATGTTTTTTGCCATTTGAATCTAAGCATAAGTATCGATTTCTCAGAGAATCGACGAATCCCTTAAAGATCGATTATTTTACATAGGTTTAAATGGAAAGATACACGAGCTTGTCCACTGCTTCTGAATGCAGAAATACACTTCGATTTTTCGGTGCACGGCTCATTTCCAATAATGATGGAGCCAGATGGCTATTATATAAATGCACATGGCATGACCGACTAACGTCAAGGCCTCTTTTCGTACATTAATTATATCAATGTGTGTGGTTATACTTTAATGCATCGCACTCTTGACGGCTGTTTATCGATATCCCCTCATCGAAGATCATCGATGCTGCTTTGAACAAAATAATTTCATCGATCATCGACTGAGGGCTAAAAAAGAAATGAAAACACTATTCTCTTACTCTATAGTAAAAATTCTCTTTAAAGTTCTATGACCAAAATTCCGTGGACTATCAACTCCCACGAAATTCCTTAAAATTATAAGGAATTTCGTGGGATATAATTACACGAAACCGCACTGATAAGCTTCATGAAATCCATGGATGGGCCATAGAATTCCATGGAAGACCCATGGAATTGCATATGATTTCAAAGGAGTCAATGGCCCTTAAAATTTTGGCCATATGGAACTTCATGGAAAACTTTTACCAGGGTATTTGGCGACATTTGGCGATACTAAACCTGACTCAAACTCCTGATTAGAATCTCCGAGTATTAAATTACTAAATCTATGATTCATGAACTACTCTTCGTCCGACAATTTGATTTCTAGGCTTATTATATTCGGGGGAGGGGTCAATAGAGATTCCCAACATCTGGATTAGAGCCCCAGATATCTTTATTGAAGGCTCATCTGATGCCTATTATGTCAAAACATGTCTATATATGTCTATATGCATGCCTACTAGGCCTGTGCGATTGATCGAAACGAAATTTCGACAATTTTGAAACTTCGATCGATCGAAAATTTGTTGATCAACTCAGATTTTGATTCTGTGACAATATGCACGATAAATAATTCGACATTATTTGTGAAACATTTTTTTTCGATCGTACGGTCGAAATTTTCATCGAAAGCGTGAGCCTGATTTCGATTGATTGAAACTAAGTAGCGTATTTTTCTCAAATGTTGATTCTACGACCAAATGTTCGACAAATTCTTGAAATATTTCCTTTCGATCGAACACACAAGGCCTAACCTCCACTGCCTCTATCTTGTCACTTTCTCACCTAAAAATCTTTTACGAAATTGTGGGTTAGGTGTTTTTTGTTTTTTTAAAAATAACGTACGTTGAGATCACAAACTCGATTAATCACCATCTCAAAAGGAGAGGCATTGAGCCAGGGATTTTAAAAAAATGTGATGAAAGTGGGCGGAGGAGAGGGAAGGCGAGTATTGTTGACAAATCAAAATATTATCCTTGCAAAAAATAATCAAACTGTGGAAAAAAACGGTTTTATTATTTTTTAAAAGAGCCTCGCGTCGGTCTTGCCCTCTAATAAAGTCATCCAATCGAAAATAAAAAATTCTCGTTATACTTTCCTTTTTTATATGGGTCACACCCTTAGATTGGGAATGTGCTTTGTCTCGTCAGATCTTCCTCTATGGAGCAAATTCATAAATGGAGCAAACAAAGCTATACAGAGCTTCGACAATCGACAAAACAGTTAGACTTATCAAATTTTATGGCTCCACGTTTGAGTTCCCCTTAAAGAACGGCCGCCTTCAGATATATGAGTTCGACACTCCTAAAAATGCAGCAATTATTTATCTTCACGCGGGATGAGTAATCAGTATATGAACACACGTGCACTTTACATGTCAAGTCATTGTTTTTAAAAACCATCGCTACAAGGATTTGTGAGGCAGGCTGGGCAGTTACATCGTAAGTTACATCATTATCTCATCTCATCCAGTTAAAAACGCATAACTCGCAGGTCCAGCGCATTTAAAATGAAACAACCATCAAAGTTCTATACAGTATTTTTGACGTAGACCAACAGCGGCCCGTGCGATTTGGCAACCATGAAATTTTTTCATATAACCCAGAGACAAAACTAGAGACCCCATAGAATCCACATGCTTTGTCATACCCGTGTTATGAGTAAGAGGCAAGTTAAATGGGTTCATTTTTGTTCGGGGACTCAACACAACAGCCAAAAGTTGCCTACTGATGAGCGTTGAACATTGCTCCAATCGAAATCTAACTGAAATTTTACTTTACTGTCAAAATTTCAATTAATTGAGACATAAGATTTGAAATAATTTGTCAAAAACCACTATGTGACACATCTATGAAGAAAATAACCTGCGTCCATCACTCACTCAACAGTAGGCGACTGTTGGTGGCTATTGTCTCGATGAGTCCCGAACAAAATTGAGGTGGAAAATTGGACACCTGTCACAAGCTTTGTGCTTGGTCTCTATATTGGTCTCTCATCGAACCCTCATCCCGCTCATTTGACCGCCATCTTTGATACCTCTGAAAACGTCTTTTTTGGATTTATGAGTGGATTTTGAGACTTTTTAATGCCTGCGATGTGACATTTACGAGATTTGACGCACAGGAATCGATCCTCTATGATGCTCTAAAGCGAAAGTTTACAACAGACTCATAGGAAAGGATTTTGCACTGGATATGAGAAAATATAAGTTCCGGCCGTAAATCCTAAAGGTATGCTGACTTGGCAAATGACTCGCTTTCAAATAAGTGAACTTTGGATATAAACATACAAGAAACTTCTCTTTAATTCTTTCGAGCCAGAGCTTTCTACTGAAGGCAGTAGCACAACGAGAAATTCTTTATTACTCTCTTTTTTCCACTGAAACACATATATTAGACCAAAGCCGTAGCCAGGATATTGCCTTTCTCTCTCTTAGCCAATTTAAACGCATGTGTTAGAAAAGGACAGAAACATAGGCTGAAGTCACGTGAGAGCCCCTGTATCCATCCTTTGCTAACACATGCGTTTAAATGGGCTAAGAGAGAGAAAGACAATATCCTGGCTACGGCTATGTATTAGACAAAGATGAACAAGGGGATAAAGCCACGTCTTTCTACATATATCCTTTTCTAACTTATACATTTAAAGCGCGGAAATAAGAGAGATAAAAGAGATCCTGGTTGCGCCGTTGCAGAAGGTCAAGGCCACGGAGGATAGTATACAGCTAAGCAGTGCATTTCACGCATCTGTAACATGCTTTTTGAGATAGTTATCACTATACAGTCGGAATTCTGGGAAGAAAACGTGGAACAAATGAAACTACAAGGAGATTGATAAGAGAAATTTCTCTCTAAATCGCAACAGAACCGCAACAAACTAACAATGAGCGTAAAAATCATACACCCTGGCCACAATCCCCCTTCAGTGGCGTAGCGTTCATTTTGGCAACGTTGCACAGTGTCCATTTAAACCCATGTAAAAGGTCGAATGCAAAGGTGTTCGCCGAATCGATTTTTTTCAAGGGTTTAAATGGGCGAACTGCAACGTTGCCAAATTGCACGCTACGCCACTGTCCCCCTTCCTTCCTGTTTCACTCGATCGTGAAATTTAATGTTGCTTTACTAGAGGACCAGCTAATGCCAACGAGAGTTCCTTGGAGGAAGTTCTTTATAGGGAATACCAAAACGAGCACAACGAGTTCTGATGATTGGTCGTTGTTTTTGGCTTTCACAGAGCGAAATAAGAGTCGGAGACATCGAAGGCTCCACAATAAAGAGTCGATGAGGGGAAAGAGGCGAAGAGGTACGTATACCGTATGCGAACGGATGGGCGAATGCCGGCAAATCCGCCGGTCCACCGATAGTCAACCGTTGAACTTAACCTTCGAATTCGTCCATGCGGTCGACTCTCGTCAAATGCACAAAGCGTCGCGTCGTTCCGTGTCGAAACTTATTCCTGTGAAGAATTTCTATCCAAAGGACTCTTGACTGTAATGCCCTAATTTGAAGGAAGAATTCATTCTCAATGTCCGCACTCTTTTCAATCCAGGGCTATCGTTATGTGGATCTCAAGTGAATAGTCTTTAATTCACCGATGAGTTCACAGGTATAGAAAAAAAGATTACATAGTTCAGTCCAGTATTATGACTGTGTAGACACGAAAATACTCTGTTCTGTAATATTTTCTACCATCACCGATGGCGGAAACAAAACACCGTTTACTTTAAAATTTTAATTTCTATATTCACCGATGACTCCATCGATTGAAAAAATCTTACATGTAGCTCAGAGTTTTTTTCGTGGGTCATAATCCTTCAGCTTAACTGGACTATGCAATCTTTCTGTCAATCGCCAGAATCATCGGTGAATTAAAAACTCCTCTCAAGATTCACCAAACGACAGTCCGGTTTCAACCTGCCCATTTTCATGAGTGCACATTTTGCTTCAATATCACTGCCTTTTCAAGCTATCCAAATTATTGCAACACAGATTTTCTTGGAACTTTCATCGACATTAACTTATAACTACAAGTTTACAATACTACGAATAATATAGAATTCAATTCACAATTAACATAAATGATATGTATTATTTGCTGACATTAATAAAATGAGAATGTTTTTCAGAATTATCTGTATTTCTTTTTTCACGAGGAGCCTGCAGATAAAGCCAGCTTCGCCTCTTTATCTCCGTAAATGAACGAATAGAGGCAAATGATAGAAAAGTCATAAGGTGCACTGATGTGAGCAAAAAAAGAGAGCATCAGACATCTGTAGATGCCCATTGCGCATGCGTATTGGATAAAGGTAGCTGGTAGCTGGCAAGGTAAGTAAAAGCCATGGTGGCGCAAGCCCACCCCATATCCTAGAATTCTGTGTTTAAGTTTAAGAAACTGTAAAAGAAGCAAAGGCAAAACATAAGACTTCCTTCTATAAAACTGTGTTTTTAAATTAAAGCGTGATGTACCAAAAATGTTGTTAAAGCGTTAATGTATTTTAAGGTGCATGGAATCTATTGGAGGAATAAAATTCGTGGAAACAGCATGAATTTGCATTTGAAAATTTTAGACTCGATTTATCACGGGAAACCCTGTGCGTGCAAATGAGATAGAACATTTTGTTTTGATTGGATTTTTTTCGTGACGACACACTAAAACGGTCTCCCGATAGTCAAATTCAATCATGTAGCCTTCGCAATAACATCACGAGCAAGAGTCGTAAAATATTGATCCTTGCGAATTTCGAACGTTCCTAGTTTTTTTTTCTCTCTCTCTCTCCTTCTTCTTTTTTTCGGTATTACGTAAATTTTCAAGCTGTATTAATGATTTCGCAAGAAGTTGAACTACTCACGTTACAATACCTTACATCAGAGTTACCTGAAGCTGAATTACCCCCGTTCTGTGTTGAGCTATGAAACACATTCTTGTGTGTAATAGTGAATTCTCATTGAGCAGTTGGGGTCGGAGGCCCAATTTCGTTTGAAGAAACAACAGACGTCGCGGGGCAGCGCGCGTCGCGTCGGTCCTGCGATTAACGTGAAAGTCGCAAATTCTCGCTTCTGATTGGTCAACGGTGCTTTTTGAGGCATCACTGAAACGAACGTGGGGTCGGCCGATTCGGATAGAATTTGAACCTTGTTTCCGCAAACTTGGCATCCATTCACCCTTAAAATGAACGTGTACACAGGCTAAAAAGAAAAAGTCCCTCGTTGAGTGTCTTGGAATTTGAAAAATTTCGAAAATTGCTGAGACACAAGTCTAGTTATTTTTTGGGGGACAACTTTATAGAGAATCGTCATTTTCTCATCCACCCAATTATTCGTTCTGAATGGCAAGAAGTCATAGTAAAAAGTAGACCCTTGCTCAAAAAATTCATTACTTCACGGTAAAAAGCCAAAAAGGCCTCAATTCTTTTACTATCACCAAAAAATTACAAATTGATAGCTTCAAAAAAATAACAGACTTTGTTTTGTTTTCGGACCTTAAGAATATTATATTTTTTCAACCTGAAATTTTTCCGAGGTAGGATAGTTGCCGCACGAGGAATTGAAGGGGCTTTTCAACTCTCAAGAACGATCTATTGATAGCTTCTATCTATCTACTGGAACATTTGTTTTTCCCTTGAAACCGTACGTATTACTTTCGAGATGGACGAAAGAACTACAAACTATTAAGCACAGCAATTTTGTAAGGAAGCCAATCACATACAATTAGTCAGACTCAAATCAGAAACAGCTATATCTTACTATCATCAAGAAAAATTAGCTCGCCGATTATAAACAAAGCGTCAACCGTTTTCATTAATTCAAAAGCCACTGATGTCCTTGAGTTAAAAAGCCCCTTCAATTCCTGGTGCGGCAACCACTCTGACTCGGAGAAATTAAGAAAATGTAATTTTTCGTTGCGACCGAAGATGAAGCATTGAATGTCTGATGATTTTTTTTTTTTTTTTTTTTTTTTTTTCCAAAACTAGTTACAATATGACATGTTTTGCTGGAAAGTATAAGTCTTTCAGCCCTTCAACCTTGGGTTCATTAATTTTTGCAAAAGAGTCTACAAATACTTTGACTGTTTATTGCCATTTGAGAACGAACAGTCGGATTGATGTCCGGTTGATTTCTTTTTCAAAGTACTCTATGAACAGTCTATAAAAAGTAGGGTCCTCATGAGAGAGAGAGAGGATTTTCGGGGGTTGTATATTTAGTGTAAGCAATAGTTTAGATCCGGCCAAGTTTTATCATGTTTTCGAAAAAAGCGGAAGGGAGGGGGTTGTAATCGTCTTTCTCACTCATGCACGCTCATCACAGCAGCAGCGCTGCGGTCGTTTCGAGCACCTTCGGATTAACCCTCTAAGGGCCAGGTTAGTTCAGATGAAAGCCACTCCTCCGTTACTCGAGGGAAAGTAGGTAATTGTTCGTACGCAGGGGAGTTGGAATTGCCTACATTGCGAATTGAAGGCGCCCGAACCAACTTTATCTTGTGAGAGTGTGAAACAATGTGAAGTAGACAAGAGGAGAAAAACGAGTATACTCGGGATTGGCCCATAAAGGGTTAAAAAACAATTAATACACTCTGATGGCATATTCCGAGAAGAAATTATGACGAATTAAAGATTAACAGGTACTACTATTATGAAACACTGACCCTTTCGATCACCGTGTTCACATTTGCAGACTATTTTTTACGCAAAATCTTATGGAATCTCAAAAAAATTGACATGCACATGAAATAATATATATTCGCTCATTTCATTTATCTAGATGGTAAATTTGTTTGGATGAATTTTCATTATGATGCACGGAGAGGTTTAAATTATAAAAATTGGACTTACTTACTTTAATCGTCCTCAAACGTGTTATCACTCCGTTTCGATGAGTTATCATCACACAAGAAAAGCACTATTTTCCATGGCGTGATAAAGCACGTGTTTTCACTCAAAACAAACACTTCAAAAGTAGTTTTAAAAAAATTTAGAACAATAAGTAAAACAATACAATACAACAACTACAACAAGAGTTATCTGATAATAATATTCTTATCACTTCGATTAGTCACCTTGCTTTATTTTTTATTTTTTTTTTTTTTTTTTTTTTTTTTATTTTTTTCAAAGTCCACTAATTCATAAAAAAACAACAAAGAATCAAGTTTGTACCAAGTCAGACGTAAATCAGTGAAAAAAAACTGCGACAAAATTTTGCGGAAACTGTTCAACCGACCGACACGATTAGAGAGGTAGTTGTTTACCTCACGAAAAACTACGAAAGCGCGTTGAAAGAAAAGCGGAGAGCGATAAGCGGAGGGAGAAAGCCGAGCGAGAACTGAGCCCAAATCCGATCCGACTCGACTTCGGCTGCTACACCGGGGAAGAGAGAGAGAGAAGGGGATGGATGGCGAGCACGAGAGGAGGGGGAGGGGAGGGGAGAGCAAAATTCACTGTCATAGTGTCATACTCTCTCACAGCTGATGCATTCGGGCATTCCGAGGGACTACCTACCATACACAAATAGACCCGTCTAACGTATAGTCGTAATAGGGGAGTCGGCTCCTACGATTAAAAAAAAAAAAAAAAAAAAAAAAAAAAAAAAAAAAAAAGGAGGGAGAGTTATGAATGGAGAGATGGAGTGTGAGTGGCTTTGACTCCAGCTCCGTCACCGTGGAGCTGAATAAATTCTTACCTGCCGCTCGCGCTCGCTTGCGTATAGCGCGCACCGCACAGCACCGGTCCACTTGCTCCGCGCGTAGCTCGATCGCGCGCCCCGCCGGCCGCACTTCCGAAACGCGCTTTACAAGAACCTATTCAGCAAAGTGCAATTTTCTTCCCCCTTCGAGCGAGTAGTTCCGCTTCCGCCGCGCCAGCGCCATTGGCCTCTCGAATGAATTTGAAGAGCTTTTAACCTATGACTGTGACGGACTTAAATTTTGACGGAGCGCGGTGGAGACTGGATGGAGGTGAATGACACGAGGCCTCGGTCGCGTGAAGACTGAACAGAGAGCGCTGAGCAGTGAGCTGTCACTGATAATATCGGGCGGCTAATCCATCCCATTGCATATTCCACCATGATAATCCTCCATTCCTCCCCCCTCCGTCTATCTCAAAATCACCCCCCCCCCTTCCTAACTTCCACCCTCCCCCAACATACACGACCGAGATGCGAGAAATGTCAAGGTCGTGTATCGCACAAAGTAATCTGTCAGGTCGAAAAATACTGTTGATATCATAAATAGTTGTCATCGATCGATTCGGCTCGGCGGCTAGGCTCCGGCTAGATTATTTAATTTTTTTTTTTTTAATTATTTTTTATTTATTTTTGTATTATTTTTTCCTGCTCCGATGCAAAGAAGAAGAAAATTGAGTGATCCCCGCTGTCCACGGAAAGAATTCCAAATAAGTCAACAAACCCAGAACCGGACTCGTTCAAAAGCGAAATGATGTAGGCACCCGAAAATTCCATAGGATGGGCGAATGGGCGGGTCTTTCGATTCAGTTTTAATGACTGAAGATAGATCATGGTGACTCTATTCCACGCTCGGCGAGAATGCATTTTATGGGGAGCAATATGTAATATTGATGTCGATGTCGGTCTTCCAATGTGTGTATATTGTCAGTGGCGACTCGTGCAATGTGGCAACAGCGTATAGTTTCTCCATTTAAACCTATGCAAAACAATCGATCAACAGGAGGGGCGATTGCATCCCCAAGCTATCGATACTTTTGCATAGATTTAAATGACAAAAGAGAATGGTTGCCAAATTGCACGAGCTGCCACTGTATATTGTTGATTCGATTAAAAATGATATTCCGATTGTATTCATACATTTAAATACATTTAAATTTGACTACAAATATACAGGGTGTCCCAAAATTGATAGTAAATATTTTTACCACGTATTTTTGGGGCCAAAATAAGACTTTTTTTTTTCCTATAAACACGTGTCCGAAAATGCTCTTCCTCGGAGCTACAGCCCCCCAAAGTTTTAAAAAAAAATCGGTTTTTCTTCGATTCTAGCGACGGATCTACGTGAAAATGGACGAAAATTGGTTTCTGAGGGTAACTTTAGGCGTTCTTTCCGATTCCGGGGTCAAAAATTCCCGAAAGGGTCGAGAAGGGGGGGTTTGAGGGGGGTTAAAATTTTAAATTGAGTAATCTTTTAGTGCTCCGTAAGAAAATGAGAAAAGTAACAAAAGATTCTGATGGAACAAAACAAAAGAAACCTTTTTGATGTCTTGTGTTTTTTTCATAAGACACACGGGAAACGAGTAAAATCGAATTTTCGCCGGGAGCGCACAGACCGATAGCGCTGTTTCAGTGCCGCGTTGCGTCGAGTCGATCGTTGAGTCAGTTGAGTGCACAAAGCAGCGCTATCGGGCTGTGCACTCCCGGCAAAAAACCGATTTTACTCGTTTCCCGTGTGTCTTATGAAAAAAACACAAGACATCAAAAAGGTTTCTTTTGTTTTGTTCCATCAGAATCTTTTGTTACTTTTCTCATTTTCTTACGGAGACCTAAAAAATTACTCAATTTAAAATTTTTAAACCCCCCTCAAACCCCCTCTTCTTCACCCTTTCGGGAATTTTTGACCCCGGAATCGGAAAGAACGCCTAAAGTTACCCCCGGAAACCAATTTTCGTCCATTTTCACGTAAATCCGTCACTAGAATCGAAGAAAAACCGATTTTTTTTTAAAAAACTTTGGGGGGCTGTAGCTCCGAGGGAGAGCATTTTCAGACAAGTGCTTATGGAAAAAAAAGTCTTATTTTGGCCCCAAAAATACGTGGTAAAAATATTTACTATCAATTTTGGAACACCCTGTATAAGAAATAAACACCCCCCCCCCCTCATCCCACTGGTCAATTTGAAGAGAGGCACATGAGACAATCCGAACTTTTTTTTTCCAGGGCGCAATTTAAGTTTCTAACAAAAACGTTAAATTGCCTGTTTCACAACATTGTAGAGCATAGTCATGAATTTTGTCAAAATTTTATGCCGCTTCCTATGAGTTACAAGACAGTTTTTTGTCTCTGCTGAAAGACTTACTTGAAGGCAATGGCGAGGCGTGAAACTTGGCAAAAATATATTTCCTCCATTTAGATTCGCCAAAAAAGTCGAACGGTCCGGTCATCGGCGCGGCGATGACCAAGCACTTCGATCTTTCTAATGTGTTTAAACGAGAAATAGGAACGTTGCCAAATCGCATGCCTCGCCACTGCTTGAATGCACGTTAGCCCTTCTTTCCATTTTAGAGTTCAAATGTGTATACTGATAAACGATTGGGTCTAATTGTAAGTGAAAACCGTGAGATGATATTCAAATTTATGAGAGACCGGTTACGGTATACTCCTATCTAATGGCCTTCGAGATAAATTTTGCATTGTTCAAGTATTTGTTTTCTTTCGGAAACTAGGTTCTTTCATTACTGCGTCTACAGGTATGCGTCGTACAGCTCGCGAAGGAAATTCACGAATACTTTTGATTTAAATTCCTTTAGAAACAATAGAGCTCTTGCAAGGTTTTGCTGCAGACAAATGGCCTATTAATTCTAATGTAAAATGCTGCGAACGACGTGACCATATTGAAAAAGTCTAAAACTAACTCCTCGCAGAGAAAACTTGACTTAAAATTTCGGGTGACCACCCTTGCATGTATGCACCAACCTTCGATTCGGACCCCCAAACAAAAGAACAGGACATCAAATTAAGTGCCGTCTTCCTCGTTTATTTCGCAACGTAGAACTTTTCTGTAGTTATCACCGTGCTCTTAGTGACAAAATTTGTATAAATGGACCTTTAATTCCTTCAAAGTTACTTTTTGAAAGCAAATTCATTAATGTCATTGTTCAAATTCGTAAGTTATGTTCTTTTGTTTCGGGTCCGAATCCGAGGTTGGTGCAAGGGTGGTTACCGGAAATTTCAAGTTAAGTTTTCTCTGCGAGGAGTGAGTTTTAGACTTGTTTAATGGTCCCGTCGATATTTTCGCAGCATTTTACATTTGAATTGATACTCCATTTGCCTACAGCAAAATGGTACAAGAGCTCCATTGTTTTGAAGTAGCCTCTGGAGTGCCTATAAATGCGTTTAATAAAATTCAAATATAGGAATGAGAGATCAAATGAGCGGGTCAGCGGGTCATGATGGGGGAGTCCCTTTTAATTACAGCTTCCTCCATGGTGTATCACTTTTCTCAACATAGAAAGTTGCGATTAGATAGGACTCTCTAGCTCATTCGAACGCCATCTTTGAACGACATAATTTTGTTAACTGCATCGGTTGAGTTATTGTACTTCAGAATCTATCATCCGTAGATTATGAGCAAAAGTTTGTAACAGACCCATTGCAGCCGGTCATAGTGATAGGTAGGTTGAGGGAGCGAGGTGGTATGCAATGGCGGCTCGCACATACTACGCACATGTACCGTTTTAGTCTACCTTAAAAAATGAAGGCACACTTGTATAGGTAAGACACGAATCATACGGCGGCGCACTATGTGGTATTTGACCGAAAAAGTTGGCACAAACTGTTTCTACTGTCCAAATAACTTGAAATTTGGTATTCGGGGGTACTTTTTAACGCTGAATTCAAATTTCACATCAGTTTTTCAAAATTTGAAAATCCAAGATGGCCGCCGACAAATTTTTTGGCTAATCGGTCGGCAGCCATCTTGGATTTTCGAATTTTGAAAAACTGATGCAAAATATGAATTCAGCGTTAAAAAGTACCCTTGGATACTGAGTTTCAAGTCATCTGGACGGTGTTGCCAAATTTCACTCTTGTAGCGATGTAGCCCTTACAACACGTAAAAACGAGAATTTCGTGCAAAAACGCAAAATTCGAACTAATTTTCCCGGAAAAGCCGCATTTTTCCGCAACTTCTGACTTCAAGGCCTATTAGTACGCACTAAGGACTACCATTTCTCATATATATACCCGCGGGATGTGGCAGGATAATTGAACTTAAGTTCTCTTGAAAATCGGAAAATTTACGTTTTTAGCTAAAAACTTTGAAATAGCAAAAAAATATCAAATTCAAATTTAAATTGGATAAAATAGGCATAAACTGATTGTAAATACCTTCAGGAAGACGATCCATGTACAAAAATTTTGTTCTGACTTCATTTGAAACACTTTTTTTTTACTTTGATTATAGTCTCGTGCTGAGGCTAAATTTAATGGTGGTAAAACTGATTTTTCCCCTGGTGGATTCTAGTTAAATTAATCTAGTTTAGACCCGCTAAATACAAGTTTCTAATGCAAAAATCTATGTAGATTCCGAATATCACAACAGTTTTTCCCAATAGCGACTTTTTTTTTTTAGTTTATGCCAGCTTTTTTGGTCAAATACCACATAGTGCGGCGCGGCGCGAGACGAGCGGGGAAACCCCCTTACGTCAGCAAGTACCAAGACCGAGTTCACTTTTCCTCTTTGTTATGAGATAGCAGCAGTGGTGGCTCGTGCAATATGGCAACGACGGAATTTCTGCATTTAAATAACCTACGTAAAATAATCAATCTTTGGGGGATTCACTGACTCCTAAGAAATCGATACTTTTGCCTAGGCCCAAGTAGCACAAACAAGCGGTTGCCTGCGGTAATAAGTACAGCGAGTATGTGTTTCAAAAGATTGGATGAAAAATGGGGTCTGAAAATGCAAGATATAAAGGGAATTGGTGAAAAATAAGTAAACATGATTTAACAAGAATCATTTTCATAGTATTACTTCGATAGAAAGTAATAGTTGTTCGATTCAATTAGGTTAAAGACGCCACAAAGCCCTTAAAGATCGCATAATATATATGCCGAAGTTTTGAACAATATGTTTTTTCTTGGTTTGAAGTTTCAGGAATATGCTAAGGATAATTTGAAGGTTGACAAAAGATGAGGGTTTTTCGGCATGTTTTTCGCCGGTACTCACGAATGATCGAAGTGAAATAGCAATAACAGATTGAACGGCACATCTTTCTGGACCTTTCGAAAATACGTTCTAATTTGATTATGGGAAATATGCCCACTTTTTTAATTTTCTTTTCGCTATCAGTGGCTATATACACTTAATTGGTTTTCTATAGTCCCTCCTTCGCTCTTTATGGATATCTCCGGACACAGGAAGTTTTCCTTCTTTCTCTCTCCGGCTATTTGAACAGATATGTTAGAAAATGATAGCTGATGAGGCCATCACGTGGC